>JAJHZJ010000470.1:21413747-22013747 GCA_023548195.1 Bettongia penicillata ogilbyi
GCCTGTATACCCACATAATGTATGCTTGCTTTCAGATATCATGTCAAATGTGTTAACTTAGCCATATGCTTATAAAATTATCAAAAATCTACTTAAGCATAGGGTATAGAAATATAAACAACATATTAAGCATCTATTTCCATCCTAGAGTTTATTTAACATTTCCCATCACACTTTCTGGTAATAAAAGCATAGTTATCTGTGTTGAGAAAAAACAAGAATCATTGCTACCTTAGTGATATTCAATCATCTACCTATTGATATAAGTTCTTTGGGGGCTGATACTGCTCTTAATTGGATTTTGTTTAACCCCCAATGTCTTTTACAGTGTGTTCCACACAATAAGTTCTTAATAAATGTTTGGTGAATAAGATTGCATCAATGACTCTTGGTTATAACCTAGACTTCTAATTACCCCTGCTTACTGGAATTTTTTCAATATTATTATATTTCAATTTCCTGAACAATTGCTTTCTAGGTGTTCCTTAATACATTTGCTTTAACTGGGTAAAGTCTATCTGCATTGTTATTTCTTTCTAGTTACTGATATATTGATTCAAAAATGTGCTGTTTATATGTTAATTCCTTTTGCTATTTTCCAACATTATCTCCTTAGGACTTATAAGAACATTAATAAAAATATTGACTACATAGTACAATCAGTTTGGTGTTAGAAGTCTGGTAGAGACTTGAAGTCAACATAATCTAAGCTCAAATCCAGACTCAAACACATACCAGGTTTGTGATCCTGGGCAAGTTATTTAACTGCTGCCTGACTCAGTTTCCTCACTTGTTAAATAAAGATAGTAATAGTATCTAACTCCAAGGGTTGTTGTCAGGATAAAGTGAGATAAAATTTGTAAAGTGATTTTCAAACCACAATATAAATTCATGCCAACACACAAATATGCACAGATATGTGTATATACACATACAGACAGATACATAATTATTTAGAGAGAAAGGAAAAAGAGGGGAGAGAGAGAAGACAGTTTTATTTAATTGTCATATAGAGAGAACTGCTAATTAAAAAAATAACTTTACCAATGTAGATAAGGTAACTACTTTGCAAATTAATGATTTGGATTTATATGACTTCTCAGGTCAATGAGAGATTAAATGTTTTCTCTGGGATCACAAAATCCATTATGTCTTAGTAAAAACTTGAACTCAGGTCTTGCTGACTTGGATACCAGGCTTCTCTCTACCTTGCTAAGTTTTCTTTGTTCCTCTCTTCCTTCTCTCCCTTTATCTCTCTGTCTCTAAAACACACATACACACACACACACACACACTCACACACACACACACCCTTTTACATTTGGTGAGGAGGTTTAGAGCACAGCCTTCCCTCACTTAAATCCAATTCACTTGCAAGTAATGGTATCACCTTCCTGATGTCTTAGTAATGAGGAGTTCTTAGTAAGAGATGATGTTTGATCATCAAATTTCAGAGGTCCTTTTTGTCAAAACTACAAGGCTTGTGGGTCTTATCTAGAATACATTCAAGTCAGTTTAGACAGAAAATAATATTCAAATCATAAACATGTCTTTGTGATACTTCTTATCATTTTTTTCATTACATTTGGATTTGAAATAAGTTGAAAGCAATGTTCTAACACTTCTCTATAATAAGTTGAAAGCAATGTTCTAACACTTCTCTATTCTGACATGCAGTAAGTACCTAATAAGTGCTAGATGAATAAATTGAATCCATGAATAATAAATTAGGGAGAAATAACAATTAACTGTGAAATAAATATCAGATTAAATTGGAGGCTAGGACAGAAAGTGGAATTAGGCTTAGATTCTTCTCTAATAGCCAAATTATTTTCATTGTAGTGAGACCTCAGAAAAATGAACTTGTGTGTTCTAGTTACAAGTCTGTAAACAAAGATATTGTTTTGTTGACAAAGGTGTTCAGTAAATAATAACTTTCATTTATGTAGTTGTTGAAATATTTACAAAGTGTTTTCACCACAAAAACCAATGGGAGATAATTAGGGTACCGAAAATTTATCTCTTTTTTTAACGTGAGGAATGTAAGTTTCAGCATGGTGAAATAATTCAGGTAGGGCCACATAGACAGCAATTGTCAGTCACATCAATTCAAACTCATTCTCTTCTGATTCCAGGCCCTGGGCCTTTCGTCTACATCATGTTTCACTGTGATATAACTAAAAGTACAACTCATTTCACCACTACTTAAAGACACTCAGTTATTAGTATGAAAGAAAATGGCTGGTCTTCCCTAGCTATCTACCAAAATAATTTGAGTTTCACAAGGTAATAGTTTCTTCCTCTGAAATCTCTTACACCATTCTTACCAAAGGTACAAGTCCTTGATTTCATTGCTTAGAAATTCCAACATTAATTAGTCCTTTGTGTTAAACCTCTGAAGAACTTTTTTAAATGCAAATGTTATCTCAAAAAGGAAAGAATATGAAGCTATTAGCATTAAATCTTTAAAGTAAATTTATTTTTTCAAACTAGTTAGACTATCATATTCTTACAAGAAATGGAATTAGTAAATTTTGATACTTGGAATGGCAAGTAAGGTGGAATTTAAAAAATGTGAATCATAGGTTATTCTCTGAGAAGGCCAGGATTACACAGGGTGCCACAGTGGGGACCTTAAGGAAGCTAAAAGCTGAATTCTGAAAATTAGGCGATCACCACAGGGTAGAAATTGGAATAGGAGCACAAATTGGGATTCAAACGGAGGGTCAAAAATACACTTTATATACTTTATGTTTTGCCTAAGGTTGGCCCAATATTCTGGGCAAAGCGCAGAGGTGAGTACATTCCAGGCTCAAGACCAGAATGCAAGGAGAATCTTTTGGACTAGAAAATTTAATAATAACAAAAGATTTTATCATTTAATAATGACAAAAAATTTTAAAGGATAATTTCTTAGTTAATAAATTAAGGAAGAACATTTTTACTTCCCTCTACCTCCACATTTAACATAAAAACAGACAGAAAGTTATTCATTAAAGAGACATAGAAATTCTCTAAAAGCTCTTATAACAAATTACTATTGGCTGGACCTTTGATCCATGGGTGGCAAATTGAAAGGACCATCATATTCCCTCAATTGACCCCCCCAACCTATATAAAACAGATTCTGCTCTTACCACATCTATTTAGTCACAAAACATAGGGAGCATTTTCCAAATTTGTGCTTCAAAGAACAATCTGCAGTATTGACTTGCACAGTACTTGGTATATTGGCAGGCTACAAAATTACTGCTTTGCATATTCTTTCATGACCGACTCTTTTGTTAGACCCTGGGTCAATGGGCTATCTCTTGTCTACTTCTCTCAGGGAGTTTAAATGTTCTGAGTCCTTTCTAAATTATCATATTTCACTATAAGTAAGGACAGAATGGGCTTGTGATTTAATAACTTTCCTTAGTAACAGATTTCTGATATCTCTTTGTTAGGACTAGGCTGAGACCAGAAAAATGAAATATCATTTCGCTAAAGCATTTGGGCTGATGAATGTGAATATCAGCAAGCATAATAAAAGGGTAATTTGTATAAAGGTAAATTATATTATGTTGCTTCAGAGTTATTTCCTATCTTTCATATTAAAAAACCTTTCATATTATAAACCCAAGGCTATATTAATTTATATTTACAGAATTGCTATGATTTCAAGTTTCTTATTTTTTTAAATCTCTAAAAGGTCTTCATGATGGTCTATCAAAAGAAGTTTTAAAAAGCTGGAGGGCAAGTTAAAACGAAATTTTTTGAACAACGAAAAACAAATACCAAAATAAAACAAAAACAAACAAAAAAAATTTGTAAAAATGAAGAGCTCAGATTGAAAAAAATTGCATACCTTTATATACGATAAGCAAATTAAAGGAAGGAAATGACAGTAGTAGATTTTTCAGTTATTACTAGTTTAATTTTTGTTCATAAGATTTTGTTGGCAAAAATGAGATCTTTACTCCTTGAGATTCTGGGATCCAAAATGAGGGACTTATTGGTAAATGTTTTACCCCTCCCTTTGTTGACCTTGAAAAACTCAGCGAATATTTCCATAGGAAAATTTCTGGAAAAGTGGGATCAGTCAAATGGGTAAACAGTCTTAGCCTGTGAGGCTAGGAAAATTGCAAAGGGGAGGGCACTCTTCCTGTCGATGAAGGGGACCAGTGCAGGACCAGAGCTGTCCCAGATAGCACCAACTCAGCAAATTGAGAGAAGATCCTAAGTTCTTAGGGTGGCGACTGCAATCATCAACACCAGCATGCCTTGGCACAGCCAGGGGAAGAGGAAAGACACTAGTGCAAGTGGGATTCACCAACCATTGAGCCTTCGTGTCCTCAGGAAAAGAGACCACCTGTGACCAGACCACCCTTCGCCCACACTTAATGCAGTTAGCTCCAGGGTAACTCCTGGGAAACTCAGAAAGACTTAACTTGGCCTCTGCTTTGGCACATCAATGAGGTCAGCCCCAGGTAAGATAAAGCATTCTAATTTCTATCTGAAAGCACCAGAACTCATAATACACAAAGTCTAAGCACAAAAATGGTAGAACAGAGACACCTGTGCCCCAGAAGCAGACATTCATTTTAAAAGCCAGGAAAAAGGCAATCATCATGAACAAGAAGAAGTCCACAAAAGATAAGACAATAGAATTTTTCTAAGGGAACAAGGACCAAACCTTGAATACCAAAGAAGTTAGCATAGATATTGTACTCCCATCTGTCACTTCACAAGGCAATATGAAATGATCTCTAGCCCAAAGAGCATTCTTCGAAGAGCTCAAGAAGGATTTTAAAAGTCAAATTAGGGAGTAGAAGAAAAAACTGGCCAACTATCCGAAAATATGAAAAAAGAAATTATGGAAGAATTTAAAAGGAAAATTGAACTAATGGAAAAAGAAATAAAACACCTAACCAGGCAAACTGAGCAAATGGAAAAGAAAGTACAAAAACTAACTGGAGAAAATAACTCCTTTAAAGGGATACTTGGACAAATAGAAAAGGAGATGCAAATGTTATCTGAAGAAAACAATTTCATAAAAATTAGAATTGGGCAAATAGAAGCTATGGAAACTATGAGATATTAAGAATCATTCAAACAGAATATAAAGAATGAAAAGATAGGAGAAAATGCAAAATATCTAATTGGTAAAACAATTGATATAGAAAATAGACCCTAGAGAGAAAAATCTAACAACTATTGATTTATGAGAAAGTCATATTACAAAAAAAGACAACGGTTAATATCTTCCAAGAAATCATGAAGGAAAACTTCTCAAAAGTCCTAGATGCAGAGGGCAAAAAAGTCATCAAAAGTATCAACTGGAGGAGAAGGAGCCAAGATGGTGGAGCAGAAAGACTCATGTATGCAAGCTCCAAACCCACAGCCCATAAATTTTCTATAAAAAGAACTCCCCACAAATTCTGGAGCAGTGCAAGCCATGCAGAAACACAGTGGAAGAAATTTCCGTTACAGAGAGCCCTGGAAAGCCATCCCCAGGGGTCCATCATGCTCTGGACAGAGGAGCCCACCCCTGCGCTTCCCTGTCCATGTGGCCCCAGAGGAGCAGATCCTAGCAGGCTTCAGGGATGGAATCTCTGGTGGCTGGGAAGGTCCCTCCGCCCACAGATGCTACAGGTCAGTGAGAGAGACTTCTGGGCTGGCCGAGAGGGGAGTGGGGTGTCTCCGTGACTCGGGCCCCCTCAGGAGGCAGTGGCAGAGGGAGCGGCAAAGGTAGCGGTGGCCAGGTGCTCCTGGAGCAGACAGGAGGTCAGGGCCATTACTGAAGGTCTCTTCATAAATCCCATGAGGGAACTGAGTTTGGGAGGTGGCTCTGCCCCCACCTGAGCAACAGAACTTAAGCTCACATTGAATAGTAGCTGTGCCCTCCACTGAAAGCCCTGAGGCTGGGGAGCAGCATTTGAATCTCAGACCCCAAGCACTAGTTGGACAGAACTAGGTGGGGGTGGAGAGGAATCTCAGAATCAAGTAACTGGCTGGGAAAATGCCAAGAAAGGAGAAGAAAAATAAGATCATAGAAAGCTACCTTCTTGGGGAACAGATGATGTTTCTTCCTTTCATTTCCGATGGGGAGAAACAATGCTTGCCATCACGGAAAGACGTGGAGGTCAGTGCTTCTGTATCCCAGAAATCCGAGGTGGATGTCCAGTGGGCACAGGTCATGGAAGAGCTCAAGAAGGATTTTGAAAATCAAGTTAGACAGGTGGAGGAAAAACTGGGAAGAGAAATGAGAGAGATGCAAGAAAAGCATGAAAAATGGGACAATACCTTGCTAAAGGAGACCCAAAAAAATGCTGAAGAAAATAACACCTTGAAAAATAGGCTCACTCAATTGGCAAAAGAGGTTCAAAAAGCCAATGAGGAGAAGAATGCTTTCAAAAGCAGAATGAGCCAAATGGAAAAAGAGGCTCAAAAGCTCACTGAAGATAATAGTTCTCTCAAAATTAGAATGGAACAGATGGAGTCTAATGACTTTCTGAGAAACCAAGAAATCACAAAACAAAACCAAAAGAATGAAAAAATAGAAGAGAATGTGAAATATCTCATTGGAAAAACAACTGACTTGGAAAATAGATCCAGGAGAGACAATTTAAAAATTATGGGACTACCTGAAAGCCATGATCAAAAAAAGAGCCTAGACATCATCTTTCACAAAATTATCAAGGAAAACTGCCCTGATATTCTAGAACCAGAGGGCCAAATAAGTATTCAGGGAATACATCAATCACCATCTGAAAGAGATCCAAAAACAGAAACTCCTAGGAACATTGTGGCCAAATTCCAGAATTCCCAGGTCAAGGAGAAAATATTGCAAGCAGCTAGAAAGAAACAATTCCAGTATTGTGGAAATACAATCAGGATAAGACAAGATCTAGCAGCTTCTACATTAAGGGATCGAAGGGCGTGGAATAGGATATTCCAGAAGTCAAAGGAACTAGGACTCAAACCAAGAATCACCTACCCAGAAAAACTGAGTATAATACTTCAGGGGAAAATATGACCTTTCAATGAAACAGAGGACTTTCAAGCATTCTTGATGAAAAGACCAGAGCTGAAAAGAAAATTTGACTTTCAAACACAAGAATGAGAAGAAGCATGAAAAAGTAAACAGCAAAGAGATGTCATAAGGGACTTACTAAAGGTGAACTGTTTGCATTCCTACATGGAAAGACAATATTTGTAACTCTTGAAACTTTTCAGTATCTGGGTAGTTGGTGGGATTACACACACACATACACACACACGCACACATACACATGTACATGTGCGCACACACACATACACACATGCATGCACACACAGAGACAGAGAGCACAGAGTGAATTGAATAGGGTGGGACCATATCTTAAAAGAAATTAAGGTAAACGTTGAGAGAGAAATATAGTGGGAGGAGAGAGGGTGAAATGGAATGGGCCAAATTATATCTTATTCAAGAGGCAAGCAGGAGATATTTTAGTGGTGGGAAAAAGAGGAGAGCTGAGAAAAAAAAAAACATGAAGTTTACCCTCATCACATTCAACTAAAGAGAGGAATAAATTGCACACTCATTTTGGTATGAAAACCTATGTTACAATACAGGAAAGTGGGGTGAATGAGATAAGCAGGTTGGGGGGGGATGATGGAAGGGAGGGCAATGGGAGGAGGGAACAATTTGAAGTCAACACTCAGGGAGGGACAGGATCAAAAGACAGAATAGAAACAATGAGGGGCAGGATAGGATGGAGAGAAATATAGTTAGCCTTACACAACACGACTATTATCGAAGTCATTTGCAAAACTATACAGATATGTCCTATATTGAATTGCCTGCCTTCCCAAAGGGAATGGATGGGAAGGGAAGGATGGGGAGAATTTGGAACTCAAAGTTTTAGGAACAACTGTTTAGTATTGTTGTTACTACTAGGAAATAAGAAATCCAGTTAATGGGGAATAGAAAGTCATCTGGCACTACAGAACAAAAGAGCAAATGGGGACAAAAGAAGGGAGGGATGATAGAAGAGAGGGCAGATTGGTGATAGGGAAAATTACAATGCTTGGTGTAATGGCGTGGGGGAGTGGATAAATGGGGAGAAAATTTGGAACCCAAAATTTTGTGAAAATGAATGTAAAAAGTTAAATAAACAAATTTATATTTTAAAAAAAAGTATCAACTGCTCACCTCCTAAAAGGGATCCCAAACTATAAACAGCAAGGAATGTTGTTGCCATATTCCAGAACTGTGAAGAGAAGGAGAAAATACTGCAGGCAGCCAGAAAGAAGTAATTCAAATATTGCAGAGGTACAGTCAGGATCACACAGGACCTTGCAGCTTCTACATTAAAAGATCACAAGGATTGGAATATGATATTCCATAAGGCAAAGGAGCTGGGAGTAAACTAAGGATTAATTATCTAGCAAAATGGAGCATAATATTTTAGGCAAATGAAATAAGACATTCAATGAAATAAGAGATTTCCAGACCTTCCTGATAAAAAAGACTAGAGCTCAATAGAAAATTTGATCTTCAAACATAAGTCTCAAGAGAGGCTTTAAAAGATAAACAGGTGAATAAAACATGTTATTCCATATGGGCAAACTGTTTCCTTCCCTATATGGGAAGGTGATACTTTTTAATCTTAAGAAATGCACATTTATTATGATATATAAAAGGGACATACATTGATAAACTGAATGGGTAAAATGTGAATAATATGATGGTAAAAATATGATTTAAGGGTGTGAAGGGATTATAATGGGATATTGAAAAGGAGCAGGCAGAGAATGGTAAATTATATCAAAGGAAGAGGGAAAAATATATTACAGAAAATGGAAAGAGAGGAGGGAGAAAAGCATTGTTCAAAGAGGGAACAACAAACTCAGTTATGTATAGAAATCTAACTACACCTATAGTCAGTAGAAGGAGAAAAGGGAAAGAAAATGGAGGGGAGGATAAAAGGGAAGGAAGAAATAGTAAGGAAAAAGAGGAGTAAAAGGAAAGGGTGCTGAAAGAAGGAAGGGAAGACTGAGGGAAATAGAGATAAAAAATTAAAGTCTATTGTGGAGGGGAAGGGAGAAGGGAAAACTTAAAGCATAAATAGGGGAATAGAGGATGGCGGGAAAGGCACAGATAGTAATCATAACTGTGAATGTGAATGGTATGAAGTCTCTCATAAAATAGAGAAGCATAGAAGAAAGGATTAAAAACCATAATCCAACAATCTGTTGTTTATAAGAAACACATTTAAAACAGGAGGATACACACGAGCTAAAGGTAAAAGGTTAGAGCAGAATATATTGTGCTTCAGTTGATGTAAAAAAAGGAAGGGTAGAAACCCTAATCTCAGCCAAAGCTAAAGCAGAAATAGATCTAGTCAGAAGAGATAAGGAAGGAAACTATTTATTGCTAAAAGGCACCATAGACAATAAAGCAATATCATTACCAAACATACATGCTCTAAATGGCTTAGCATCCAAATTCTTAGAGGAGAAGTTAGAGGAGTTACAGGGAGAAATACAGAGCAAAAGTATAGTAGTGGGGGACCTCAAACTCACCCTCTCTGAAGATGATAAACCGAACCTCAAAATAAACAAGAAAGAAGTAAAGGAGTTGAATAATACTCTGAATAAGGTAGATATGATAGATCTCTGGAGGAAATTGAATGGGAATCTTCTTTGTATATGCCACATATACAAAATTGACCATGTACTGGGGCATAAAACTTCACAATCCAGGGCAGAAAGGAAAAAATAATCAATGCATCCTTCTCAGCTCATAATGCAAGAAAAATTATATTTAGTTAAAGGCAATGGAGAGTTAAACTGAAAATAATATAATCTGAAAGAATGAGTGAGTTTAACAACAAATCATAGAAATAATCAACCTCTTCATTCAAGAGAATGGCAATGTTAACACAACCTACCCAATCTTACAGGATACTGCAAAAGCAATTCTTCAGGGAAGATTTATATCTTTTTAATGCCTACATAAATAAAATAGAGCAAGAGGAGATCAGTGAATTAGGCATGCAGATGAAAAACATAGATAAAGAACAAACTCAAAATGCTCAAATAAATACCAAGTTTGAAATATTAACAACCAAAGGAGACATCAATAAAATTGAAATTATGAAAACTATTGAAGTAATAAATAAAACTGAGTTAGTTTTATTAAGAAAACAATAAAATTGATAAACTTTTGATCAGTTTGATTAAAAAAGAAAGAGGAAAACCAAATTACCAATAAGAAAAATGAGAAGGTTGAACTCAACTCCAGTGAGGAGGAAATTAAAACAGCATTTAGAAATCATTCTGCCTAACTTTATGTCCATTGATTTCACAAGCTAAATGTGATGGATGAATATTTTTAAAAGTTTAAATTGCCAAGATTAACAAAAAAGGAAGTTGAATAGTTAAATAAAGCCCTCTCAGAAAAGAAATTGAACAAACCATCAAAGAACTCCCTAGGGAAAAATATCCAGGGCCAGATTTATTTAAAGGGAATTTTATCAAACATTTTAAGAAAATTAATTTCAATATTATATAGACTATTTGGGAAAATTTGTGAAGAAGGAAGAAGAAAAATCCTTTTTATGAAACGAATATGGTTCTGATACTTATACCAGGAAGAACCAAAATAGAGAAAGAAAATTATAGACCAATATCTCTAATGACTATAGAGACAATAATTTTAAATAATTTATTAGCAAAGAGAATACAACTTATGACAGGAATAATACATTGTGATTAGGTAGGATTTACACAAGGAATGCAGGGCTGGTCAATTTTAGGAAAACTATCAGTATTATTGATCATATCAACAAAAAGTCTAACAGAAACCACATAATTACTTCAGTGATGCAGAAACAGATTTTGATAAAATGCAACACCCATAGCTAAAGAAAACATTGGATAGCACAGGAATAAATAGAACTTTCCTTAAAATAATAAGCAGAATCAACCTAACATCATCAGCAAGCATTACACACAATGGGAATAAGCTAGCTGTGTTTCCAAAAAGGCCAGGGGTGAAACAAGGATGCTCATCATCATCAATGCTATTCAATACAGTACTAGAAACGTTATCTGTAGCAGTAAGAGAAGAAAAAGAAATAAAAGGATTTAGAAGAGGCAAAGAAGAAATTAAGTTATCATTGTTTGCAGTTGATATGATGACATACTTAAAGAATTCTAGAGAATCAAGTAAAAAACTGCTTGAAATAATAAACAACCTCGGCAAACTTACAGGCTACAAAGTAAACCCATATAAATCATCTGCATTTCAAAAATTACCACCAAAGCCCAACAGCAAGAGATAGAAAGAGAAATTCCATTTAAAGCTACAACAGATATTCTAAAAGATCTGGGAATCTACTTGCCAAAATAAACTGAGGGATTTTATAAACACAATTACAAAACACTTTTCATACAAATTAAGTCATATTAAAGTAAATAGAAAAACATCAGTTGCTTGTGGGTAGACCAAGTCAATATAATAAAAATGATAATTGTACCTAAATTAATTTACTTCTTCAGTACCATACCCAGCAAACTGCCAGAAAATTATTTTCTAGAGCTGGAAAAAATAATATCAAAATTCATCTGGAAGAATAAAAGGTCCAGAATATCAAGGGAGCTAATGAAAAGAAATGCTAGGGAAGATTGCCTAGCCATACCAGATTTCAAATTATATTATAAAGCAACAGTGATCAAAAGCACTTGGTACTAACTAAGAAACAGAGGGGTAGACCAGTGGAATATACTAGGTACTCAAGACACAGAGTCAATGAATACTGCAATGTACTGTTTCATCAACCCAAGAACCCCACTTTTGGGATTAAAAACTCACTGTTTGATGAAAATTCCTGGGAAAACTGGATAACTGTATGGCACAAACTGGGCATAGACACATTAGCCAAGAATAAATTCTAAATGAATGCATGATCTAAGTATAAAGACTGATACTATAAACAAATTAGGGGAGCAAAGAATAGGGTATTTGTCATATTTATGGAGAATGGTGAAATTTTTGATCAAACAAGAGATAGAGAACATTATGAAATACAAAATGGATAATTTTGATTACATTCAATTGAAAAGTTTTTGCACAAACAAAACCAATGTAACCAACATTAGGAAGGAAGCAGAAAACTGGGAAATATTTTTTGCAAATTTAGTGTCTGTGATGAAGGACTCATCTCTATAATGTACAAGGAACTAAGTCAAATTTACAAGGATACAAGTGATTCCCCAATTGATAAATGGTCAAAGAATATGAACAGGAGGTTTTCAGAGGAAGAAATTAAAGCAAGCTATCTCTAGCCATATGAAAAATTGCTCTAAATCACTGTTGATTAGAGACTTTCAAATCAAAGCAACTCAGAGGTACCACATCACACCTATCTTGTCTAACATGACAAATCAGGAAGGTGATAAATGTTGGAGACGTGGGAGAGTTGGAACACTAACTCATTGTTGGTGGAGCTATGAGCTGATCCAACCAGTCTGCAGGGCAATTTGGAACTATTCCCGAAGGGCTATAAACATGTGCATATCCTTTGTCCTAACAATATCCCTTTTAGTAGTGTATCCCAAAAAGATCATAAAAATGGGAGTGTCCCACATGCACAAAATTATTTATATAGCAGCTCTCTTTATGGTAGCCAAAAACTGGAAATCAAGGGAATGTCTTTCAATTGGGGAATAGTTGATCAATTTGTGGTGTATCAATGTAATGGTATATTATTATGTTATAAGAAATGATGAACAGGAAGACTTCAGAAAGAACTGGAAGGACTTACATGAACTGATGCTGAGTGTAAGGAGCAGAACCAGGAGAAATTTGTACACAGGAACAACCACAGTGTGTGAGGAATTTTTCTGGTAGTCTTAGTACTTCACAGCAATTCAAAGACCTAAAAAATTCACAATGGACTCTTGAGGCAAAATACCTTCCACATTCAGAGAAAGAAGTATGCAACTGGATAACAGAATGCAACAGATCATTATCTCTTGTGTTATGTTTTGTCTTATGGTTTCTTCCATTCATTTTAATTCTTCTATGCAACATGACTAAGTTGAAAATGTATTTAACATGAATGTATGTGTAGAACCTATATAAGATGGCACACCATCTCAAGAAGGGAGAGAGGAAAGAAGCAGAGTGAGGTGAAGAAATCTAAGATACATGGAAGTGATTGTAGAAAAGTGAAAACAAATTGAATAACTTAAAAAAAATTAGAAATGAAATCTTTAGACATTGTTTAGAAATACCCTATCTGCCTCAAATGGTACTTTACATGTTTTCATTTATTTTAGTTTTTGGTTAAAATCCAATGACAAGTAGTCCTCTGATGATTCCAGAGCACAGTGCAGATTCACAAAATTCCATCAGAGATTTTCTAACCAACAAGTTCAAAATCAATTCCCTTTACTTTAAATACTGATTATTTAAGTGATCATACTGGGAATAGCCAGAAGCACAAGATGAACATAGAATTTAATTTTAAAAAATCAAGGAAAATGCTCTGAAGAGATGAGGAAGCTGTTCAAAGGCTTAAGACAATGAGAGTGTACTTAAGTGGCCCACCACCCCTACATTGCTCTCTAATGATGTCCATTCTTTGGGATAAGCAGAATTACAGAAATATAGACTTCAAACTCTCAGAATTTTAGTGGAATTTGGGAATCATTTAAATCATTTAAAGAAAAAGAAAGAGAAAAATGAAAAAAAAAGACTCCAGAGAAAGTGAAGATAATTTATCAAAGTTTATAATTGGTTAGTAGCAGGACAGTGACTCAAACCACATTCCATACACCAAAACAACTTTCCGTGCATTATACTATATTTCTTCCAATGCACTATCTTTATGTAATAGTACAGGTAAATAAGATGTTTAAACAAGTCAGAACTGAATTTGGGTTCAGATTCAATGAATTCTAACAATTGAATTTAAACAGTAAAATTTCCATAATAATCCCTGAGATGCATATTTTCTATATATAAATCATTTCTTAAAGTTGAAATTCCTTTCTTTTCCATTTTAGCATAAACCTTGATATAATATTTAAACTGCTA
Source organism: Bettongia penicillata ogilbyi (assembly GCA_023548195.1). NCBI lineage: Eukaryota > Metazoa > Chordata > Mammalia > Diprotodontia > Potoroidae > Bettongia > Bettongia penicillata. Next base: position 21,427,819 of record JAJHZJ010000470.1, read on the forward strand.
GTTAGGGAAAATTTTTTTTCTATATGAAATTATAATTTTCTATATGAAATTTTCTATATAGAAATATTCTTCTATACCCTCTATGAGTGAAAATTTAAGTCAAAGATTCTTAACCTGGAGTCCATGAACATCTATAGATAGATCAATCACAGATAAATTGATAGACAATATATACATTTGTACTCAAATAAATAGATTATATACATAACTTGAGACATATTTTGGTAGAAGTGTATGATATTTGCATACATATGCTTGCCTACATACATAACTATTTAATAAAATTGATTCTTTTGAATTTTATATACTTAATTCATATTTTAAAAATAATTTTCCAAGAATGAATGAATGACTAATGAATTTTAAAAATATTCCTTGAGCTTACAATGTGTATAGTTGTGCCTGCACAACTCCATAAGAATTGAATTGTCATTGTTATATCATGTATATCATGTATATAAGCACAGAGGTTTTGAATTGTTTGATATATTTTCTGAGTGAGATACTCTTTGAGATATGTAGTAGAAAATTTTCATTGTCACATTCTTCCTTTGCTGTTTCACTGAATCGTGTGTTTTAAGCTAATTGTTATTACTTGACTTTCATTCAGTCAAGAAGCATTTTTAAAGTTTATTTTTCAAGAAGCTATTCCTGTGTCAGTACACAAATAACTGAGAACAGTAAGAAAACAGTCCCTATCCCTGCTGAGCTTTCATCAGAATGGATGAGACAACATGCAAACAGCTGTATGATTATAAGATACATAATGGTTCTGTTGGAGGCAATAGCAGAGGGAAGATTTTAAAATTGAAAGAGACTGGCAAAGGCTTCTTGCAGAAGATTGTTTTTGTGATGAAACATGAAAAAAGTAAGAAAAGGCAGAAAATAGAGGAGGAAGAGCTTTCTAGGCAAGGGAGATAACAGTCAGAATGAAAGATAGAGTGTCATACGGAAGGTAGAGCAAGGAAGTCAGTATATCTGAATCAAAGAGTAAATGAAAAAGGATTAAGTTTTAAAGAGTGGAAATGTAAGAAGTGGATATGTTATGCAGAGATGTAAAAGTCACAGAGCTTTATACTTGATCTTAGAATACTGCAAATTCAGTGGGGAAGATGGGGTATGATACAGTCAGACTTGTACTGTAAGAAAATCACTTTGGCAACTGAGTGGAGGAAACACCAGAGTGGAGATAGAAGAGAGAAGGGGACCAACAGACAGGCATTACAATTATAGATAAGAAGAGATGAAGGCCCCCAGTGTGGTGGTGGCAGTGCGAGGAAAGGTTGGAGTATCTGACAGATGTTGCAAAACTAGGATAGATTATGCTGTTGCTCAGTCATTTTTAGTCATGTCTTACTCTTTATGATGCCATTTGGGGTTTTCTTTGCAAAGGTATTGAAGTGGTTTGCCATTTTCTTCTCCAGCTCACTTTATCAAGGAGGAAACTGAGGCAAAAATGCTTAAGCAACTTGCCCAGGATCACATAACTAGTAACTATTTAAGGCCAGATTTGAACTCAGAAATATAAATCTTCTTTTAAAAAGAGAGGGATTTAAAGAAAATTAATGACTTCAGCTTTGGATATGTTGTTTTTAAGATGTTTATAGAACATCTCATTAAAAGTATCCAGGAAAAAGGTGGAGATACAAAAATGAAAGTTGGGAGAGAGATTAGATCTGAATAGAAAGATCTTTGAATCATCTGCATAGAACTAATATTAGAATTCACGGTAATTGATGAAATCTTAAAACAGCACAACACAAAAGAGGACCAAAGACAGCACTTTGGAGGATACTCCTCGGTAACTGAACAGGATAGTTGTACTTGAATGCTGAGCTAGAAGCCAGTCTGAAGAGTTAAAAAGAGAGTTTGAAAAAAGGGAGTAGAGATATTTGTTGGAGATCCCATTTTTTCTGCACTAATTGTAATTTATTTTTCTGTGAAAGAAGGAAATAAGCATTTATGAAGTATCTCCTATGTACCAGACACTGTGCTAAGTGCTTTAAGCATATTATCTCAATTGATTTTCACAGTAATCCTGGGAGGTAGGTGCTACTTTTATCCTTATTTTACAGTTGAGAGCTGAAGTCAACAGAATTTAAATGACTTGCCCAAAGTCACACAGCTAATATCTACTTGTCTGAGGGTGGGTTTGAAATAAGGTCTTCCTGACTAAAGCCCAGTGCTCTATTTACTGCTCCACTTATCTTCCTATAAGAGGAGAGAAAGATAGGGTATTAGCTGTCAAATATGTATGGTCCACATTGGGAAATACAAAATGGATACTTATGATTACATTAAATTAAAAGATTTCTGCCCAAAGGCAATGCAACCTAGATTAGAAGAAAAGCAGAAAGATTTTATTGTCAAAGTTTCTAATAAAGGCTTCATTTCTAAAATATACACAAGAAAGGGGCAAATTTAAAAGAATACAATCATTCCCAATTGACGAATGGTCTAAGAATACTATTAGGTAGTTTTCAGAGGAAGAAATTAAAGCCACCTATAGTCATAAAAAATGCTCTAAATCACGATTGATTAGAGCATTGCAAATTAAAAGAACTCTGAGGAACCACATGACACTTATCAGATTTCCCAAAATAACAAAAGAAGAAGGAAAATGGTGAATGTTGGCGGGCATCTGGAAATATCAGGGTACTGTTGCATGACTGGTGGAGTTGTGAACCGATCCAACCATTCTGGAGAGCAATTTGGAACTATACCTAAAGAGCTATAAAATTATGCACACTTTTTGATCTAGAAATACCAATAGTAGGTCTGCATTCCAAAAAGTCATAAAAATGTAAAAGACCCCATGTGTATAAAATATTTATAGCAGCTCTTTCTGTGGCAGCCAAGAATTGGAAATTGAGGGGATGTCCATTAAATGGGGTATGGCTGAACAAGTTGTGGTATAAGTATATAATAAAACACTATTATGCTCTAAGAAATGATGAGCAGGTGAATTTCAGAAAAATCTGAAAAGACTTATATGAAGTGATGCTGAGTGAAGGGAGCAGAGCCAAGAGAACATTTTGCAGAGTTAATAGCAACACTGTATGACGATTAACTTTAATTCCTAAAGACTCCTGATGGAAAATACTATCCACATATAGAGAAAGAACTAGGAAGTCTGAATGCAGATTAAAACATTCTATTTTCCCCTTTGTTTTTTTTTCTTTTCTTTTGCATGATTTTTTTCATTTGTTCTGATTCTTCTTTCATAACGTGACTAATGTGGAAATATGTTTAACATGATTATAAATGAATAACCTATATCAGACTACTTACTGTCCTGGGAATAGTGAAGGGGAGGGAAAGAGAGAAAAATAATTTGAAACTTAAAATCTTCTAAAAGTAAATATTGAAAGCTTAAAAGAAAATGTGGATGAATGAAATTGTGGTTTTGTGGCTTGTTTTGTTTTAGGTGAGCAAGTCATGGAGATTATGCAAGCGGTCATCAGAGTGGTAGAGTACAGAGTTTAGTGAAAGTATGGGAATGCTCAGGAGGAAATATTCTAGAGAAGCCACGATCTGGAATGTCTTCCCTTGCGTGTAAAAGGGAGTTTGCTTTTTCCAGAATGGTCAGCTATTCACATGGGATAGAGCTGCAGGAGATAATTAGAAGAGGAGAAGAGAAGGAGCTCCCAGTAAATGATTTCTTTTTTTTTTTTTTTTAATGAAACGTGAGTCAAGATTCTCAACTGAAAGAATGAGGAGAGGGCGATCCATAGGAAGTCTGAAGGGAAAAGGAAAAGCCATTGTGGTTAGCTGAACAGTGAAGCAATTAAGAATGTATAAAAGGATTGCCTTGTTACAATGAGGGCCCAGTTGAGATTGTTTAACAAATTTCTAGTGGACCCACTCAGTATAGTTTTTCCCAGTTTCATTCAGCAACCTGAGAATAGAGGTGAAGAAAATGGGTTGTGGGAACAATGCAAACAGGAATTTAACAGGGCATGATCTTTCTTAGCATAGGTGGCAGGAACTTGAGAAATGAGGATAGAGGTGAATTGAACAGATTCACTAAGAGGTCAAGATGGCAAAGGAACAATAGTATATGCAATGAAATGACTGGTTAGTAAAGATAAGTGTATTGGTAGAATTTTGACTAGGTACCAAGAATACTTTGAGACTAGGGTAGCCTTTACAGGGGTCTAATGTTTAAGAAGGAGGTTCCCAAGTGGTACACTATGACATGGTACATAACAGCATGCAACATGTGGAAAAGAAAAACACAAATAGTCTTGTGACATCAAAGAAGGGAAATATTCATTCCAATTGAATTCTTTTTCAGCACCTTCATGGTATAATGGTATGGGTAAGGAATCTTGAGTTAGAGGGTTTGAGTTCAAATTCCACCTCTAACACTGTCTATATGACCTTGGGTAAATCACTTAAGTTCTCCGTGCCTCAATTTCCTCATCTCTAAAATTAAGGAGTGTAACAAATTGCCTGCAAGCTTCCTTTGAGTTCTAGTTCTTTGAGTTTACAGCCCCAGGAATGCAGGAACTAATATTACATGGGTTCAATTCCAGTTTTGCCACCAGCTGTTCACAGACCCTTCAAGATGTTTTATTTCTCTAAACCTCAACTTCTTCATAAGTAATAAAAGTGAGTTAGATTAGAATTTTTAGTGCCCCTTTTATTGTGAAGTGCTATTTTTTCCATGGAACCCAATTGTTGACTTTCTATGCGGCACAACAGGTAGAAAAATGGACCTATAGTCAGAAAAAACTCAGTTTAAATCTTGCTTCGGACACTTACTAGCTCTGTGACTCCAGAAAAATCATTCAGCTTCAGACTAATTTAGTTTCTTAAATTGTACAATGGGAATCATAATAGTACCTACCTTGCATGGTTTCTGTCATGTGTTTGGCACATAGTAGGTTTAAAATATGTGTTCTCTTCCCTTACCCTATTCAATCTACTTATAAGGTCCATTACCATTATTATCGTATCTCACATTTCTATAGTGTTTTAAAGTTTACAAAGCACTTTATAGATTTTACCTCATTTGATCTGATCATAAGCATCTCTTTAAAAAGCATGAATACCATAATGGAATCAATTAATTTGCTGGTTGTGGAGCACAGTGAAATGACCGTGGAAGCAAAGGATCTGGGATTTTAGTCCAAATTTTCTCTCTACTACTCTTTTAATGGGCACCAGGGGAAATTAACAACATCACTTTGTTTCTTCATTCACAAAATAAGGCAGCAAAGATTGTTATACATTTATTCAAAAAAAAAAAAAGCATGTAACTCAAGCAGAAGATGGAAGTACATTTGGCAGCACCAAAATGGATTCCAGAAATGTTTAGAAATGTAATGATGGAACAAACTGAGTCCCAAGAAATTTAAGAATGTAATGTAACCAAATTAACCTTCATAGACACATATTATTTATCATATAAATAATAACAAAAGTAGCAACAGTCATATTTATGATCATTTTTTCTCAAAACTGGAAAATTTAAAGATATAGTTGTACATAGATGTTCCCTAAATGAAATATTAGCCAGATTGATAAAGGAAACACCAGATGAGGGAGAAGATGTATTTTGGGCATATATTATTTCTTTCTCATATCATAATTTTAGTTTTAAATCTTAAATTCTTACAAATTCATGTTAAGTAATTTAAAGTAGAATTTTTTTCTGAATAATCTGACACTAATCACTGTGGGGGAAGGATATTACATTGTAAACTACTTTGAGGGCAAGGACTCACTAATTTTGAGTTTCATAGCACCTTATAGAGAGAATAGATTTTATAAGGTGTTTAATAAATGTGTGGATTGAAAAGGATAACTAAAATTTTATTCCATGGTAATAAGTTTTGCTTTTTTTTCAATATTATTGCTATTGATGACAATGATAATTATAGTAATGAGATGAAAAACAAGCTTGATTCTCATAACACACTAGGAGATGGCTAATATAAATATAATTAGCCTATTTTTATAGTTCCAGAATCTGAGGCTAAATGGCTAAATGACTTGTCCAGTACTCTTGGATTCATGTCAGGGATCTTTTCAGTAGACCATATTGCGTTAAAACCAGCCACTAGTTTGTGAATATGGGAAGTGGTAATTAGAAAATAAAGGAAAAATAATTTCAGAAACAGAAAATAATGTTCTTTGGCAGAGAAATTGGTTGATGCTTGGTGAACATAATTTCTGTAGAAAGTAGCTGCATATGGGAAACTTCTTATGATGTTTTCAGAACATCATGAAATAGGAAGGCAGAAAGAAAACTGTGTTCTTTATAGTAGCTCATTCAAAGTCATTAGCATTACCCAATATTCTAGCAGGTATTAGTAAATGCTGATGGAATTAGGCAAGTTGCTCAAACGTATTTGAAAGAAGAATTATTTTTAAACTGAGTAAAACATTTTATGTGAAGACTGTTTCAGAGAATGCAGAAGTTTGGAGTCTGGAAAAATTCTGGTGAGGTCTGAAAAGAAAAAAAAACAAGAAAACACAAACATTTTCATCATAGGATCAAATTGCATGGCATAAGTCAGATGTTTTGAGGAAAGCAGAACTTAATCACAGACAAGAATTAGAAAGTAAATTGAATATGAAATTCTTTGAGTTTCTATGAAACAGTGTGGAATAACTTGACTGTGAATTTTGACCTTTTCCTGTATATATGGCCCTATGAGTTTACAGATCCTTTTAAGAGGTATGCCTAGTACCATAACATCAAAGAGGCCCATAACTTAGAGAAGTTGGATATAATGAGGACAGAAAATGAATGTCATGCAGAGGTAGAGTGCACATTAAGCATGTCGCCACTAAGATTCAAAGGTCCTAGTAATGCTAGAGAAGCAGGAACTATGACTGCTACTAGCTTTTACTCTCTCAGTTAGTGGAGAACTTAGACTATACATTTATTTATTTAATATAGTATATTTTAAGTGATTTTATTAAACATAGTATATTTTGTTCATTATCTGAAAATAGCTCCACACTAGATGCAAAAGGAAGTAAAAGACATTTCACTCCAAAGAGCATCAGTCTAGTAGAAGAAATGAAAATGAAATTACTATAGTCTAAAATAAAATATGATAATGGCATGAGGGTTGCAGGTGTCATGAAAACTTAAAGGAAGGGGATAGAGTTCATCAAAGTTTGGGGGCTTCAGGGAAGAACAAATGGCAACAGAGGGTTTGAAATGAGTCTTGAAAGATGGGTAGGCTTTCAGAGATAGAGATGGTCTGGACAACATTACGGGAAAAAAGAACTGGGTAAGCTAAGGTAACCATGTGGGAGAGTTCTCTTTGTGGAATGGTTTGTACACCAGTTTAACCAACACAGAATGTCAAAAGCACTTGAAGGGGACTGATCTTTATATAAGAAGCAAGACAGTTTTCCTGAGATGAAAGGAACATGGGGTAAAGATGATCAGTTCTGACTTTCTCACTTCAGTGTTACTAAGTGTACTGCCTCATTGAAGCTTCAAGGAAATTTTTTGTGAGTCAAATTCTAGTTGATAATGTGAATTGAAAAGTCAAATGAAAAAGTAATATCCTAACTCCAGAAAAAGTCAATAGGTATAAATACTCCATATTTATACAGAGAACTGTAGGGCAGGGAAGGAATGAAAAGAATTTGCTTCTCCTGATCCACCTAGGAGTGGGGAACAAGACATTTTCTTTGAAGACAAAGGCTATGGCAGCAGATGAAAGTGAGGGAATTATACTGAAGAGACTTAGAGGAAAAATCGTGTTCCAGAGCCTGCCAAGGATATCAGTGATCAATATAAGTACATTGGGAAATTATACCCATTTTTTAAATTTCACTTTGCTATTTACCTGCTACGCATTTTCAGTTATTTTTTTTTCTATTTCATTTATTGTATGAGACAGATTTATTGGTACAGAAAACCACTGGAAGTTGTCATGGATCCTTTTTGCATAGTTGTGATTACCCAAAGTACACTGAACCTGGAGAAGACAGTAAGAGTTTACTATATGTAGACACTGTATTAGACAAAGGAGAAATATAGGTTCCCTGGAGGAGCTTACATTCTACTAGAATAGTAAAGCATGTACACAAACAATTAAGTACAAAGTAGATACAGAACAATGCAAAATAATTGAAAGGGATTTAGATATATACTAAGCTTAGATACACCCTGTGGCCATCAGGAAAAGCCAAATTCAAAAGAAAGCAACTGAGATTTACATTGAAGGAAACCAGGAATTTTACAAGTTGTAGTTGAGGAGAAAGGACTTTGCAGATATGGGGAACCACTTGTGCAAAGGTATGGTGTGAGGAGATGGGAATAATTTGATAGGCTAGCGACCAAAATGGAGCATGTATGAATGGAATAATTAATATTAAACAAGATTATATGTGTGTTGGTGGCCATATAAAGGAAGATTTAAAGGGCTAGATTGTGAAGTTGACATTTAATCAATAGAAATAGGCAATAGGAAGCCTTTGAAGTATTCTGAGTGATGTGGTCAGATTTATAATTTAATCATATTCTTTCTGCAACTATGTATAGCACAGATTAGAGAAATAAAAGACTAAAAGAAGAGTAATCACTTAGGAAAGTATTTTCCAGGAAAGAGGACTAAAGGGCAAGTAAGTTAATGACAAAAAAAGGTCTAAAATAGAAATATTCATAGCAGCGTATTTTGTAATAGGAAGCAAAAATATACACAGCAGAATTTTTGCTAATAACAAAAAGCCAGAAGTAAAATATATTTCCATTAATTGGGGAATAAACACTTTTTCTGTGGGAAGGCAATGAGATATTATTGTACTAAAAGGAACTAGCCATTCAAGGAATAAAGGGAAGCTTGAAAAGACTCCAGTGAAGTGGTACATAGTGGTTGTGTTTGTGAGAAACACTGTTGTGGGGATCACAGGACTTCACAGGCAAGGTCAGGGAGTTAGTCCAGGCTAGCTGCCGCTGTCCACTGCTTCTCTGGTAGCAAGCCCTCTGGAAGACTCATGTAATAGATACTTTCTCACTGAAAGAACTCAAAAACAAAGTGAACAGGGGAAGACATTTTAGCAGGTATAGTGCTCATTGAGAACACCCGTAATGATACAGAAGCAAGACTGACATTAATGACTTCTGTACATCCCATCAGAAGTAGGGTTGGTCCAGACTTCTCTGGGATACACTCTTCGTTAGCCTACATTCCCTCTTTATCCAAATCATAGAGGAGTAGTAGTGAGGATACTTGTGACTGGGGCAGGACCTCTAGGTTCAGAGCTGTTTGTCAAGTCCCCGCTGTTCTAGTTCCCTCTAAAGCAGGAGTGTACTTGACCATCGTCCTTGCGAAACAGGTTATGCAAGCTTATCTTATCACAAACTCCCATTAGCCTCAGGGCTTTACTCATTCTCAACAAAACAAGATACAGTGATATTCATTCTGACAATGACAAAAGCAGAAAATTGAGAACAAATGTAAAAAATACACACACACGCACTCATCTTTATCTACACATGCACACATACATTTTCTCTCTATTACTTCAGTAAGACGTTGTTTCATTTCTCCTGTCCAAAGCACAAAAAAAATTTGTATTTATGGCTCTCTAGGACGTGACACTAATCTAGGTCAGAGGTGGGGAACACATAGCCAGAGGCTCCCATGCAAACTAAAACATTTCTGAGTGTAGCCTGAAGCAGATTAAAATGTAATTGAGAAATATTTAGCAAAATAAGTAAAAAATAGAAAAAAATGTAACATTGCATTTAATATTACATAAAAAACCAAGTTAATATGTGTCCTGAAGGGATCCTTATTTAATGGCCAAGTTTTACACCAATGGATCTAGGTGTTCATTAACTACAATGTTGTGAGACTTTCTTCCACCTTAGAGGGATGTTTTGGAATCTTATTACTTACTGCCATAAACAATTCAGAAATATCTATTTGCTTTTTCTAATACTGTTTGATGATTTAGGTACATAATGGTAAACGTACAGATAAAAACGCTGAAGCATATTTTTAAAGGACCAAAAACAGGAGTTCAAAAGAGTAATACTGAAGTTATTTCTTCTTCTTCTCTGAGGAAATAATTTGCTGTTTGCAAACAGATTCCAGATAGACTTTTTTTATCTTCTGCAGAGTAAAAAAATATCCTTTAAAATTCAACCAATATTAGTTGCCACTTTTTGTTATATTCTGTATTTATACAAATATTATTATGCTAGTGCTTGATAGTATTCAGATACCTTAAATGGAGTTTATGTTATGTTTCCTATATCTTCAAAAGACTAAGTCGGAGAGTAAGGAGGAGTAAGATACAAGAAGATTGCAATGGAAGAAGAGGTTCAGTTTTAATGCTAAACAGAGTATCTTATATTTGTTCTTGAAGGTAATGGGGGGTCACTGGAATTTATTAAATATGGGGAAGAGGAGGGAATAGGACATAGTCATATATATCCTTTAGGATGATTACATTAGTGGGTGCAGGATGGACTGGAGTGGCAGAGACTTGAGGCTAGGAGAGCAATCTGAAGGCTATTGCGATTAGAAATGCAAGGTCATGAGGGCCTTAATTAGGGCGCTAGCAGTGTCACAAGAGACAAAGAAACACATGTGAGAAATGGGTCAAAGTCAGAATCAATAGAACTTGACAATTGATTCAATAGGGACAATGAAAGAAAATAAGGCATCAAGAATGATGCTTAGATTTCCAAACTGGATGACCTATAGGGTAGTGTTGCACTACACAATAATAAGTACATTTGGAAGAGGGCAGGTCAGGTGGTAAAAGATAATGACTTTAATTTTGGACACATTAAATTTAAGAGGTTTACGGGATATGCTGTATAAGTTATTCAGTATGCAGTTGGAGATTCAAAGCTGGAGTTAAGAAATGAGATTAGATCTTAATAGATCTATGAACTATCTACATAAAACTGATATTTGAATGCATATAGTTGATGTAATCACCAAACTATATAGCTTAGAAGAGGACCCTATACAGTGCTTTGGCAGAAATTAACTGATAATTTTGGAGAGGGTGTTTTAGGATGAATGATGGGGTCGGAGGTCAGCTTGTAGAGTTAAGAAAACAGTGATAGGAAAAGTACAGGCAACCATTGTAGAATCCTTTTTTGAGGAATTTAACTGTACAAAAGAGGAGAGGCTAGCAAAGATGCATGAAAGAAGCATGTCATAGTGTTTTCTTTGTTTTCATTTTTTTTTAAGGAAGAAGAAAACATCAGTATTTTTAGGCAATAAGGAAACAACAGTGTACTGGGAGATTTTTGAGAATCATTGTGATATTTCAGGAGTCAGTCATCTGCCAGAGAATACAGGATAGAATCTCAACCCTTGTGCATGTAAACGGGGTGTCCTTTGGAAAAGAAGATTTGCCTCCTTTTGTGAAACAGGGATAAAGGAAGAAATAGTGGAAGAAAGCATTTTAATTATATGAATTGAAGAGGAGGGAAGAAAAGGGAACTCTTAGAAAAATGAAGTCAATGATATTTTAGCTTCATAGTATGTCTGTCTTTCCAGGCTGTCTCATCATTCCCTTTCCCCAAAGCTCCCAGAACAACAATATTTTGGGTCACTGCTTCCTTGTGTGCTTTATTACAGTGTACCGTAGAATGCATCTTCCTTGAAGGCAGAAACTTGCTTTTAATGATGTCAAGGATATATGCACCTTTCATGTTAACTATTGTTTAATAAATGGTCTCTCCATTTTTATTCATACATTCATTCATATAGTAAATAAGATCTGCAATGATGGAACTCCATCTTGTAACATAGATCAAAAACTGCTCTGTGATTTATATTGTGATATTGACATATTAAGTAACTTACCAGGATCAATCAATTTCTATCAGAGATAGGCTTGAACCCAACTTTTGCTTAGTGAGTTTGAGTCTCTTTTCAGTACAATATTCTCTCTTTAAATCAACACATCTTTATTATCACAACTTGAAGACACACACAAAAAAATAAGACCTCAAGTCCATTATAGATATTAATACAATTATATGACCTTTTTTTAAATTTTTTCTGTTTTTTTAACCCTCATCACCTAGTATGCCTAGTGCATTCTTATTTTCTATGGGGCTAGATAACTGAAAGAATCATAGCATCTTGAATTTAAAGAAAAAAACCTCAGAAGCCTTATAATATATCCTTAAAATGCAATATACATACTTTAAAAGAAATAATCCCATATACAATATACCAAAGAAAGCCATAATGGTCATCAAACATTTAGGGAATATTCATCATCACCTGAGGCAGCACATGTTATTTTTGTATAGTTTTAATTACTAATGTCACTGTTTAAATTTGCTTCTTTGAAAAGTCTATCCGTTTCTGTTTTATTGTTTTGCTTTCCATGCGTAACACACATCTTTTTATTTTCCTTTTCAACACAGCAGTTCTTCAATACTTGAGGATAGTTGCCATGTAACCACAAGTCTGTTATGTATCACCTACAAATTTGATAAGCCTATCATCTATCGATTACCCAAGTTACTGGAAATACAGAGAGGAGATCTTTGATTCCATGTATGCTTAGTGCTTTGAAAACTTTATGAGCTCTGTACATATCAGCAAATATAAGCATAAATAATAATAGTGTTTTACACTTCACTTTTTTTCCAAGGAGCCCTAGAATATATCACTCAGAGAAAGCATTAAGAATTGACTTAGTTTGAAGTGGTCACAAGGTTCATTGCAATTGCCGAGTTCTATGTTTTTAAACACATTTTATCCCAGTTTCCATTTGGCAATGTTTGTTTTTTGTCACAGGTAGAGATATCACCTCTGAATTGGTTCCCATATTGTATACTATTGTTACTGTTCTTGATTAGTCTTTTCCACATTCAGTAATTCATAGGTTTACCATTTCAATTTATTTTCTTTTATAACATCAATAACGTATATCAGGAAAAATCTAATTGGGAAGGCTACCAGAAAATACAAAACCACTGAAAAAAGTTTGTATTTCAGTTTCATTTTGTTCAGTAGACAAAGTCATCAGAGGGTTACTATTGTGATTTTTGTATCAAAAAAATAAAACTCTAATAATATAGCACAATACTATCTCAATTGATTCTAATGCCAATGAGAGCCAGAACAAATGTGGATCAAAGCTGCTCCCAATTATCATTATCATTAAGGATGACCTGAGGATCTCTATTTTAAATATAAACAAAACTTTTCAAAGCTTCAACATGATGAATTAAACATTGAGTATATATTTTAAAAATACAAATAATTCATTTAGAGAAGTTCTAGACCACAAAGCCCTCATTTCCTATTTATAGTAATGCACTCACCATCCTCCCTTCAGTATTGTGATTATCATGACAAGGAAGACTTTTCTCAGTTCTTCTTCTCCGTTATGTTTTTTGAATGTTACAACTGTCAGCTGCCAAAGATTTTTTTTTAAATGAGGTAAGAACACCCACTTTCACCTATTCCCCAAAATAAATGTGCTACCATTGTGTTGATGGAATGTTAGAGATACTGTTCATCATATGACTTTTTGAAAAAGTTGAGAATATCTCTGAAATGAAGAAAAAGGAAATGAAGGCATCAAAATGTATTCCCAAAGAGTAACTGAGAGATAGTTAGTATTTAGACTTTTCTTTTTCTAAGGGGACTGCGTAGTATCTGTTTTTTGATATCTCTTTGTTTTAGTACAATAAATAATATAAATCCATACCTAGTCATTGACCATTGGGAGGTATAGCATTATTAGTGAGGCAAACATTTATTGCATGACAAACATAAGGCTTTTTAGTCACATATATCAAAGATAGATCACAAGAATTCAGGTCCTGAATTCTCTACTGACAATCATTGTGAGATGAAGGGGAGGGGGGATAGTTAATAAAGTCACACCTTCCACTGCATTTTGCTGAGAAAGCGAGTTCAAGATCTTCTGGGTCAATGGGTCTTAACCTGGGGTCCATGAACACGCCAAGGAGTCTATGGATAGATTTTAGTCAGTTTGTGAACTCACTGAATAGGATAGGAAAAAAAATACATCTTGATTTCAAAATAATTTAATTTTTTAATACTAAGTATTTTATTTTATTCCTTTAAAAACATTATTCTGAGAAGGATTCCCTGGCCTTCACCAGACTTCCAAAGGGGTCTACAGTATAAAATAGTTTAAGAACACTTGTTCTAAGCAATGGTGTACTGACAGTGTTGCATTCCATACAAAAAGATAATTTTGAACAATAGAGAGTTACTTATTTAATAGAAATCATCAGACACATCTAATATACATAGTGTAATAGATGCAGTATTGACCTTGTAATTGGGAAGATTTGAATTCAAGAACTACTTCTGGCCCATATTGACTGTATGATCACAGATGGGCCATATAACCTAATCTGCTCTTATTCATCTCTTTAGATTTTAAATTGCAAATGAGTAGTCAACCTGCATTGCTATCAGGTATTTTTATAGAAGGAATTCCTGACACTGATACAATCATAGGTTACCACCCTGACCATTTAACCCTCAATAAAAAAAAAAAAAAAATGCTTGTACTATAGGATAAGTTCACAGAATCATAACATCACATAGAAAGAACCATATAGAGGTCAACTATTCCAACTTTATTTCGTTTTCTATATGAGGAAACTGAGTCAATGAGAATTCAGTGTCAGATAGGCAGCAAGCTCCTGAAACAGCATTCAGACTCAGGTCCTATAACTTTAAGTTCAACTCTCCAAGATCGTTGTGCTTTCCTTTCATATGTCTAATGCTTTCCATTAAATAACGAACTCTCTCTAAAAGCAAAATTGTTTGTTTGTTTTTTTTTTTATAAGGGGGTTAAAATTTTAACCTGAGTATAATAAGCATATGTACTGTCAGGAAATTCTCTATTCAATACGAACCTACAAAATTATCAAATGTGGTGCTGAGGAAGGAATGTTGCATTTGGGTTTTAAGCACATGAATTTAAATCCTGCCTTTGCCCTTCAACTCTCTCTGTCTCATTAACCTCGTACAAAAAAGGAGGAGTTACATTAAATGTACACTAAAAGCAGGAGTAGACATCCAGCTGGTTTTTCTATAATCCACGAGCTAAGAATGATTTTTGCATTGAAAATAAAGTTATATTGTTTTTGAAAATGTAAAAAAAAAATATTAGCCAAAGGGTACTAAGGATAGTGTGAAATTGCATAGAAAACTAGAATAATTTGTTAGGAAGCATTGATTACATGTTCAGAGGTATATTTTTATTATCTTCAAATTAATAGCAACTAACATATGATTAAACAGGTGTTAAGATTCACTGCATTATTTTTATCATTATTTTATCCTTCAAAATTCTTCTATTTTTATTAACTTTTTCCTGTGGAAGAAGAACAAGCTTTATTACATTCCCTGAAATTAATGTTAATATATTCAAAATGAGAAATAAAGGTTTGCAAGTGGCTCAGCAGATCTTCCCTTACTTTTGCTCACAGTCTGAATACTGTGTCATCATTTTATTAGATGTTGCAGATCAAAAATATAGCTGTCAAAGAAAAGTGTGATAAGATTATGTCAAATAATAACATATCTCCAGCAAAGTACATTCTATTTGGAGTATATGAATAGGAAGAGTTTTTCTATGTAGTATCTGAAACTGTGATTTTATTCTATTAAAATGTAATATTATTGTTTTATGTAGTTGCAAAATCTAAGTTGAAAAAATCAGGTGTAAATAACCCAAATGTGTTATATAAAGAAATACACTCTTATTTTCCAAATATGTTCATTCACTTATAAAGAATATGAAAAGAAATATCTCTATTTTTGATAAGGGTATCATCTATTAAGATCTGTACCATGGTAGTAGGGTAGTTTCTACTCTTATTTCCAACCCCATATATATAAAGGTATTGGTTGGTTGTTGTCTTTCATCTTCAAAGAGGACCAAAATGACATCACCATTGTAAAATGAAATTTCAGTGTGTAGGACTGTGGCTCATCAGACAAATATGAGCTCAGAATGCTCTATCACAGGTTGGGCACAGATATTCCGTTTGAGTATTTGGGGTGGATATCCCAAACTTGCATTCCTGTGTTTACTTTCTGCAGTCTCAATTCTGCTTTGCTCAAAGAGCACAGCACCTTTCTTCATATGGGCATGCCATGCTGAAGAGTCCTGTGCTAGTGTCTCTCAGGTCTCAGTCAAATACAAAGTTCTTGAGAGAGACCATGAGAGTGTCCTTGTATCGTTTCTTCTGGCCACCATGTGATCGCCTGCCCCATGCAAGTCCTCCATGAAACAGCCTTTTTGGCTAGCCTACAGTTTGCATTCAAGCAATGTGGCCAGCCCATCGGAGTTGCACTCTCTGAAGCATAGTTCGAATATTTGGCAGTTCAGCTTGAGTAAGGACTTCAGTGTCTGGTACCTTATCATGCCAGGTGATCCTCAGAATCTTCCTCAGACAGTTCAAGTGGAAGTGATTCAGTTTCCTGTCATGGTGCTGGTAGACTGTCCATGTTTCACAAACATATAACAATGGGGTCAGCACAACAGCTCTATAGACCTTCAGTTTGGTAGTCAGTCTAATACCTCCTCTCTCCCAAACCTTTTCTCAGAGCCTCTCAGATATTGAACTAGCTCTGGCAATGTGTGCATCAACCTCATTGGCAATGTGTACATCCCTGGAAAGTACACTCCCAAGGTAAGTAAACTTATCCACAGCATTTAAAACTTCTCCATTTGTTGTGGATGCCTCCATTTTCCATCTCTATAAGGGTAAAGGGAATAGATTGTCCTGCAACAATCACAGGGGGATCACTTTCTTAGTCATTGCTGGCAAAATTCTTGCTAAAGTCCTCCTTAATAGACTAATCCTTCACCTGGAAGATGGGCATATACCTGAGAGCCAGAGTGGCTTCAGAAAGGGCTGAGGTAGATAAGGTGTTTGCTGTCCTACAACTCCAGGAGAAATGCCAGGAGCAGAATAGAGGTCTGTAGACAACATTTGTGGATCTGATCAAGGCCTTTGACACTGTTAGTCACTAGGGCTTATGGAAAATTATGTCAAAATTTGACTGCCCAGAGAAGTTCATCAATATTGTATGTCAATTTCATGATGGCATGTTTGCCTGGGTTCTGGATGATGGACAAAGCTCTCACGCATTCCAAGTCACCAATGGAGTGAAATAGGGCTGTGTGCTTGCTCCCATGGTTTTAATCATGATGTTTTCAGTCATGTTGACAAATGCTTTCAATGAGGATGAACATGGCATCAAGGTCACCTACCATACTGATGGTAAGTTCTTCAATTTGGAAAGGTTACAAGCCAAGACCAAAGTGAAGGGATTGTTGGTACATGATTTTCTGTTTGCAGATGACTGTGCACTCAATGCAGCCTCTGAATCTGAGATGCAACAAAGTATGGATCAATTCTCTGCTGCCTGTGCTAATTTTGGCCTAATAATTAACAGTAAAAAAACACAGGTGCTCCATCAGCCACCACCATACCATCTGTACATGGAACTATCTAAAAGTATTAAGACCAACCCTAAGACTTAATTGCTCCAGAGGCCTGAGACTCAATTTATTGATATAGCTTCTTGGAAAACTAAGAATAGAATATGGACTCTTAAAGACTCAGGTATCCTCAGGTTTTACTTATGCTTCTGTCTAGAACATGTCACCATGCAAAAGTAGAGGCAAAGCAGTTATACTCAAATTGATCCCTGGGATATCTTAATAGAATATCTTTTCACCCAGTCAACAAACATTTATTTAGGGCTTTCTTTGATCAAGGCAATATGTGAAGTCCTGGGGTTACAAAGAAAAGCAAAAATAGTTCTTGACTTCTAGGGCCATAAAATCGAATGGGGAAGAAAACATGTAAATTACTAGGTACAAGCAACACATAACGTGGGCAAGTAGAAAGTAATACGAGAGGGAAAAGACAACAGAGGTTAGAGAAGGATCCTAAAAGTACTTTGAAGATAAGACTTGAGTTGAAGCTTAAAGGAATCTAGCAAAGCCACATTAAAAAGTAAACCTCCAACTGTTAAATATTTGATGGTCAGTGAGGTATCTCATTCCAGTCTCAACCTGAACAACCAGAACCTGACCTGGCCAGAATATTGTTCTATGCTCTTCAACTAAAATTAATAAACCACCATGTATCTAAGGCCCTTTCTTTATTTTGTTCAGACTAAATGATGTTTTTTAAAATGTCTGGTATGGTATGTATTATACTAGTGTGTGTGTGTGTGTGTGTGTGTGTGTGTGTGTGTGAACTAGCATAGTCTATGCAATATTATACATGCTATTTTTTAATCTAATTTCTATGACAGGTAATAGACTTCCCCCTCAGTATAGATCTTCAAATGACTCTAGATCACCACTTGCTGGACAGATTGTAAGAGCATGACAGAGTCACAGATTTTGTACCAGAAAAGACTTTAGAAGCTATCTAGTCTAATACTCTCATTGCAAGTAGGAAGAAATGGAGACTCAGAGAGGTTGAAATTTACCACTTTCACAAGGTTTAAGTAGCAGAAAAAGGATTCAGCCCAACTCCTTTGATATCATATCCAAGGCTCTTTGCACTATAACATGATACCTTTTAGTCACGCACATATTGAACCTGAAAGACTGTTGGGGGCCTATCCAAGATGGCAGAGTGATAGCATGGACTCACCTTAGCTACCACAAATTCTATCAGATACTTCTAAAAAGACAATCTGAACAGATGTGAGAGTGGCAGAATCCCCTGGGACATAGAGTGTGGCAGATTTCCACTGAACAGAATAGCTCCTTAAAAGGAAAGTTGGGCAAATAGATAAGGAAACACAAAATCTAAATAGGAAAATTTGAAAAAATGGAGAAAGAAGTACAAAACTTAACTGAAGAAAATTATTCCTTAAAAGGAAGAATTGGACAAAGGGAAAAGGAGGTGCAAAAGTTAACTGAAGGAAACAATTTATTAAAAATTTATTAAAAATTAAGATAGAACAAATAGAGCCTAATGACTCGATGAGACATCAAGAATCAGTCAAACAAAATCTAATAAATGAAAAAAATAAAAGGAAATGTAAATATATTACTGGAAAACATTTGACAACAAAAATACATCCAGGAGAAAAGATCAAAGAATTATTGGTCTACTGGAAAGTCATGATGAAAAAAAGTGCCTAGACAACATCTTCCAAGAAATCATCAAACAAAACTGAGCTCCAAGATACAGATACAAAATTATTATTGAAAGAATATAACAATCACTTCCTGAAAAAGATCCCAAATTGAAAACACCAAGGAATATGTTTGTCAAATTCCAGAACTATCAACTTAAGGAGAAAATATTGCAAGCATCCATAAAGAAACAGTTCAAATATTGAGGAGCCACAGTCAGGATTACACAGGACCTTGAAGTTTCTACATTAAATGATCAGAGGGGTTAGAATATGATATCCTGTATGGCAAAGGAGCTGGGACTACAACCAAGGATCAATTACTCAGCAAAACTGAGCATAATATTTCAGGCAAGAAGATGGATATTGAATGCAATAAGTGATTTCCAGATATTCCTGATGAAAAGGCCAGAGATCAATAGAAAATTTGATCTTCAAATACAAGATTCAAGAGAAATATAAAAAAATTAAAAGATGGGAAAAGCAACAATAACTTGGTATTCAATATGGGCAAACTGTTTATATTCCTACATGGGAGGATGATACTTGTTAATCTTGAGAACTGTATATTTGCTATAACATTTAAAAGGAGAGAGAGAGAGAGAGAGAGAGAGAGAGAGAGAGAGAGAGAGAGAGAGAGAGAGAGAGAGAGAGAGAGAGAGAAGAGGTATAAATTTACTGATGAGATGATAAAAAACATGGTTAAAGGATGTGAAGGGATTATAACAGGAGAAAAAGAAACAAGGAGGCAGAAAAACGTTAAATTACATCACAGGAAGAGGCACAAAAATATACTATAGGACAGGGAAAGAGGGGATGGAGATGAGCATTGTTTGTGATTTACTCTCACCTAATTTAGTTTAGTTCAAGACGGGAACAACATATACAGTTAAGTATAGAAATCTAAATTGCCCCATAGGGACTAGGAGGGGAAAGGGGAAAGAAAGGAAAAGAGAGGCTAAAAGGGAGGGAAGACATAGTAGAGGGAAAATGAAAATAAAAGCGAGGGGAGGCTGATAGAAAGAAAGGAAGACTGAGGGAGGCAGAGATCAAAAATAAACTATAATATGGAGGGAAAGAGAGAAGGGAGAAATAAAACCATAAATTGGGGGAAATAGAATGGAGAAAAAGTCACAGATGATAATAATATGTGTGCGAATGGAATGAACTCTCCCATAAAACAGAGGCAGAGATCAGAATGAATTAAGAGACATAACCTTACTATAGGTGGCAATTTCCTATAGTCAAAAGGTTTGTAAGCTTAATATCAGATCTATTCAATTATAGATTATGAGGAGAGGAACATCCGAGGTTGTCCAAAATTAAGCTGTTAGGCATAGGACTTTAGACCAACAACTATAAGTTAGGGTCCTTTAATTCTTAGTAATACTGTGGAGACAACTAGGTCAAGAGCTTGTGAAGTCAGCAACATAAATATTATTTGTGTCTCAGTTGGTTAATGTTTTAAAAAAAATTCTGTTGTGGTCCATAAAGTGCTTTAAAAAGGAGTATTACCTGACCAAAAGTTTGAGCTGCTTTATCCATTATAAACTGTGTTAAAAAATAAATAATAAAAAAACCATAACCTAACAATAGGTTGTTTACAAGAATTACATTTGAAATGGGCAGGGGGTTGTACACACAGGGTAAAGGTAAAAGGATGAAGCATACTATGCTTCATCTGATGTAAAAAAGCATGGATAGCAACCCTAATCTCAGACAAAGCAAAAGCAGAAGCAAATCTAATCAAAAGAGATATGGAAGAAAACTATATCCTGCCAAAAGGCACCATAGAAAATGAAGCAGTGTCATCATTACTAAACATATATGCACTAAGTGGTATAGCATTCAAATTCTTTCATTTATTTATTTACTTACTCATTCATTCACTTATTTATTTATTTGTTTGTTTCGTGAAGTAAAAAATAAATTTATTTTTAAAGTTTTCTTTCTTTTTTATTTTTATTTTTTTACATTTATTTTTTTAATGTTCTACAATCACTTCCTTAAAATTAAGATTTTTATCTCCCCCACACCTTCCCCCCACTACCCCGCTCTCTCCCCATGACAGCATACAATTCTGTATAGGTTCTACATACACTTTCCTATTGAGCACATTTTCACTATAGTCATGCTATGTGGTTGCACTAAAAAATAAAATGGAAGAAATCATATAACAAATTAAAACATAATATGCTAAAACCCCCACACACACAAATATGATCTGCTACATTCTGCAAATGACTTCCATATTTCTTTCTCTGAGTGTGGAAGGCATTTTGCCTTAGAAAACCACCATTTTTTTTTTCCAGTAAGTTCTTGTGTTATTACAAAGTTCCAAGTCTACCAGAAAAAACTCTCACACACTGTGGTCATTGCTGTGCACAAAGGTCTCCTGGTTCTGCTCCTTTAGCTCAGCATCAGATCAAATAAGTCCTTCCAGGCCTCCCTGAAGTCTTCTTGTTCATCATTTCTTATGGTGCAATAGTACTCCATTAAATTCATGTTACATAATTTATTCTGCCATTCCCTAATTAATGGGCATCCCCTTGACTTCCGGTTCTTGGCTACCACAAAGAGTGATGCTATACATATTTTTGTACATGTGGGACCCTTTCCCATTTTTATAATCTCTTGGGGATACAGTCCTAGTAGCGATATTGCTGGGTCAAAGGGTATGCACATTTTGTAGCTCTTTGGGCATAGTTCCAAGCTGTTCTCCAGAATGGTTGGATGATCTCACAGCTCCACCAACAATGAATTAGTGTTCCAACTCTCCCAAATCCTCTCCAGCATTTATCATTTTCTTGTTCTGTCATGTTTGCCAATCTTATAGGTGTGATGTGGTACCTCAGAGTTGTTTTGATTTGCATCTCTCTAATCAATAGTGATTTAGAGAACTTTTTATATGGTTATAGATATTTTTAATTTCTTCCCCTGAAAATTGCCTTTTCAGATCCTTTGACCATTTATCAATTGGGGAATGACTTGCATGGTTATATATTTGAGTCAGTTCTCTATGTATTCTAGAAAGGAGGCCTTTATCCCCGAGCTTAGCTGTAATTTTTTTCCCAGTTTACTACATCCCTCCGAATTTTGGTTGCATTGGGTTTGGTTGCGCAAAACCTTTTCAGTTTAAAGTAATCAAAATTATCCATTTTGCATTTCATGATGCTTTCTATCGTTTCTTTAGAAAAAAATTCTTCCCCTCTCGATAAATCTGATAAATACACTATTCTTTGTTTCTCCAGTTTATTCATGGTATCAATCTTTATACCTAAATCATGTACCCATTTGGACTTCATTCTTGTGCATGGGTCTATGCCTAATTTCCACCACAGAGTTAACCAGTTTTCCCAGCAATTTTTGTCAAACAGTGAGTTCTTATCCCAGAAGCTGGGGTCTTTGGGTTTATCAAACAGGAGGTTGCTATATTCCTTGCCTACTGTGTCTTGAGTGCCAAGTCTATCCCATTTCTCTACCCCTTTGTTTCTTAGCCAATACCAAGTGGTTTTGATAATTGCTGCTTTATAATACAATTTGAGGTCTGGTAGCACTAGGCCACATTCCCAAGTATTTCTTTTCATTAGTCCCTTTGATATTCTGGACCTTTTATTTTTCCAAATGAATTTTGATATTATTATACCCAGCTCTAGAAAATAATTATCTGATAGTTTAATTGGTATGGCACTAAATAACTAGATTAATTTAGGTAGAATTGTCATTTTTATTATATTAGCTTGGCCTACCCATGAACAACTGATGTTTTTCCACTTACTTAAATCTGACTTTATTTGTGCAAAAAGTGTCTTGTAATTGTGTTCATATAATCCCTGGGTTTGTTTTGGCAGGTAAACTCCTAAGTATTTTATAGTGTTTACTCTAGCTTTAAATGGGATTTCTCTTTCTATCTCTTGCTGTTGGACTTTGCTGGTAATATATAAGAATGCAGAAGATTTGTGTGGGTTTATTTTGTAACCTGCAACTTTGCCAAAGTTGTTTATTATTTCAAGTAGTTTTTTACTTGAATCTCTGGGATTCTCTAAGTATATCATCATATAATGCAAAGAATGATAACTGAGTTTCTTCTTTGCCTACTTTTATTCCTTCAATTTCTTTATCTTGTCTAATTGCTACAGCTAACATTTCTAGTACCATATTGAATAATAACAGTGATAATGGGCATCCTTGTTTCACTCCTGACCTTATTGGAAATGCAACTAGCTTATCCCCATTGCATATAATGCTTGCTGAATGTTTTGGGTAGATACTGCTTATTATTTTATGGATAGTTCCCTTTATTCCTATGTTCTCCAGTGTTTTTAATAGGAATGGGTGTTGTATTTTGTCGAAAGCTTTTTCTGCATCTATTGAGATAATCATGTGGTTTTTGTTAGTTTTGTTGTTGATATGATCAATAATGCTAATATTGAACCAGCCCTGCATTCCTGGTATGAAATCTACCTGATCATAATGTATTATTCTCTTGATAAGGTGCCATATTTGATTTTGCTAAAATTTTGTTTAAAATTTTTGTATCTATATTCATTAGAGAAATTGGTCTATAAATTTCTTTCTCTGTTTTGTCTCTTCCTGGTTTGGTTAGCAAAACCATATTTGTATCATAGAAAGAATTTGGGAGGACTCCTTCTGCAATTTTCAAAAATAGTCTATATAGTATTGGAATTAACGGTTCTTTAAAGGTTTGATAGAATTCACTTGTGAATCCATCTGGTCCTGGAGATATTTTCCTAGAGAGTTCATTGATGGCTTGTTCAATTTCTTTTTCTGAGATGGGGCTAAGTATTCAACTTCCTCTTCTCTTAATCTGCACAATTTGTATTTTTTAAAATATTCATCCATCTCATTTAGATTATCGAATTTGTGCACATAAAGTTGGGCAAAATAATTTCCAATTATTATTTTAATTTCCTCCTCATTGGAGGTGAGTTCACTCCTTTCATTTTTAATATTAGTAATATGATTTTCTTCTTTTTTTTAATCAAATTGACCAAAGGTTTATCAATTTTATTAGTTTTTTCATAAAATCAACTATTGGTTTTATTTATTAATTCAATAGTTTACTTCATTTCAATTTTATTAATCTCTCCTTTGATTTTCCATATTTCTAATTCGGTATTTTCTTGGGGATTTTCAATTTGTTCTTTTTCTAGCTTTTTCAGCTGCATACCCAAGTCATTGATCTCCTCTTTCTTTATTTTATTTATGTAGGCATTCAAAGATATAAAACTTCCCCTAAGAACTGCTTTTGCAGTATCCCATAAGATTTGGTAGGTTGTCTCATTATTGTCATTCTCTTGAATGAAGTTGTTGATTATTTCTATGATTTCTTCTTTAACCCCTTCCTTCTTTAGGATTAGATTATTTAGTTTCCAATTGATTTTTGCTTTATCTTTCCATGGCCTTTTATTACATATAATTTTTGTTGCATTATGATCTGAGGATACATTGATAATCTTTGCCTTTCTGCACTGGATTGTGAGGTTTTAATGTCCTAATACATGGTCAATTTTTGTAAATGTTCCATGTACTGCTGAGAAAAAGGCATATTCCTTTCTATTTCCATTCAATTTTCTCCAAAGATCTATCATATCTACCTTATCTAGAGTTTTATTTACCTCCTTAACCTCTTTCTTGTTTATTTTGAGTTTAGATTTATCAAGTTCAGAAAAAGGGAGGTTGAGGTCCCCCACTAGTATAGATTTGCTGTCAATTTCTTCCTTCAACTCCCCCAACCTGTCCTCTAAGAATCTGGATGCTATATCACTTGGAGCACACATGTTTAGTAATGATATTGCTTCATTGTCTATGGTGCCTTTTAGCAGGATATAGTTTCCATCCTTATCCCTTTTGATTAGATCTATTTCTGCTATTACTTTGTCTGAGATTAGGATTGCTACTCCTTCCTTTCTTACATCAGCTGAAGCACAATATATTCTGCTCCATCCTTTGACCTTTATCATATATATATATATATATATATATATATATATATATATGTATATATGTATATATATATATGTATATATGTATATATATATATATATATGTATATCCTATGAACTTTATCCTATATATATATATATCCCCCCATTTCAAATGTGTTTCTTGTAAGCAGCATATTGTTGGATTATGGCTTTTAATCCATTCTACTATCCGTCTCCATTTTATGGGAGAATTCATTCCATTCACATTCACAGTTATGATTACAATCTGTGTATTTCCCTCCATCTTCTTTCCCACCATTTATGCATTTAGCTCTCCTATCTCCCTTCCCCTCCTCAATAGTGTTCACTTTTCACCACCTCCTCCTGCAGCCTTCCCCTCCTTCTTTTAACCCCCCTCCCTTTTACTCCCCTTTACTCTTATTGCTTCTTACCTCCCTTTTAGCCTCCCTCCCCTTTCTTCCCCCTTCCTCTCCTACTGCTTATAGAGCTACTGAGCATTATCTACTTAAGTTTATTGTTCCCTCCTTGAAACAAATCAGATGAGAGTACCTCTCACACACTGCTCATCTCCCTCCCCTCTTTCCCTCTACTATGATTTTGTACTTCTTCTTGGGATGTAATTTGCCATTTTCTGCTTCCTCCTTTTCACACCTCCTATTAGAATCCTTTCTCATACTTAAATCATATTTTTTAGCATGATATCATTTACTTTATACCCATTCCCCCATGCATGTCCCTTTTACATTTCTTAATAGCCACACAATTCTCAAGATTAACTGGTATCATCTTCCCTTATAGGGAGGTAAGCAATTTGCCCTAATTGAGTAACAATTTGTTCCCCACTCCCCCTCCATTTACCTTTTTATGATTCTCTTGAGACCTGCATTTGAAGATCGAATTGAGTTCTGGCGTTTTGATCAGGAAGCTCTGGAAATCCCTTACTTCGTTGAATTACTTTCTCCTTTCCTGAAATGTTATGCTGAACTTTGCTGGGTAGTTGATCCTTGGTTGTTGTCCCAATTCCTTTGCCTTATGGAATATTGGGTTCCAATGCTTTCGATCTTTTAATGTAGAAGCTGCAAGGTCCTGTGTAATCCTGACTGTATCTCCTTGATATTTAAATTTTTTCTTTCTGGTTGTTTGTAATATTTTCTCCTTCACTTGATAGCTCTGGAATTTGGCAACTATATTTCCTGGGGTTTTGAGTTTGGGATCCCTTTCAGGAGGGGAACGGTGGATTCTTTTGATGACTATTTGCCCTCTGAATATAGTACTTCTGGTCAACTTTCCTTGATGATTTCCTGGAAGATATTGTCCCGGCTCTTTTCTCCATCATAGGTTTCTGTCAGGCCAATAATTCTTAAGTTTTCTTTTCTGGATCTATTTTTCAGGTCAGTTGTTTTTCCAGTTAGATATTTTACATTTTCTTCTATCGTTTCATTCTTTAGATTTTGTTTGACTGATTTGTGCTATCTCATTGAGTCGTTAGTTTCTCCTTGCCCAATTCTAATCTTTATCAATTTGTTTTCTTCCATTAACTTTTTCATCTCCTTTTCCATCTGCCCAATTTTTCGTTTTAAGGAGCTATTTTCTCCAGTTAATTTTTGTACTTCCTTTTCCATTTGCCATTTTAGGAGGTTATTTTCTCCAGTTAATTTTTGAACTTCTACATTGGTTCAATTTTTCTTTTCAAGGAGATGTTCTCATCAGTGAATTCTTTCTTAATAATTTTAAGATTATTGGTCAGTTTATCTTCTATTTCCTTCTTCAGCTGTTCCAGGAGAGCTGCTTGAGCTTGTGAGCAGTTCATAGTCCCTTCTAAAGTTTCAGATGGAAGTACAGTCTCAGCTGTGACCTCTTTGGTGTTTGTGTTTTGGTCCTTATCCCCATAGAAAGATTCTATGGTTCTTTTGGCCCTCTGCTTTTTCTTGTTCATGATGTTGATTGAGTGTTGTGGCTTCTGGTTCTTTCAGTCCAAAGCTAGAGAACTTTTTGCTGAGCTGATGTGTGAAAAAACTAAAAGCAGGTTTTTGTTTGGTGTTTTCCCTATCAGTCCTGGGTTTAGCTTGTTAAGTGTGGAGAAGGGGTGGTCTGGTCACAGGAGACCTCCTCAGCTGAACTGAGGCAAAGGCAGGCTCAGGGGTAGATGATCCCAGCTGCCCTATTGTCTTTCTGATTCTCTGGACACCTGAGGCATGCCTAGATGCTAATGCGTGTTCCCACCCCTCCTGGGACTCCTCTCCTGCCAATGAAGCTTGCCTGGGTCCTAGTGCGGGTTTTCTCTTCCCTGGGTTCTCTGTTCTTCCCATTTGCCCCTGCCACTGTAGGAGGAATCCCGCTTAGCTATTTTCCTCGTCTCAGGTGTTATGAGACTATTGGTCTCCTTCTGCTGTTTCTGCTGATCTGGGATTTTTCTGCGGAAATATTTTATGGTTCTTTCATGGTCATCAAGTGGGGAGGAGAAAGCATTTACTGATCACTCCACCATCCTGGCTCCCGGAAGTTCGAGTAGGTGACTTACTGAAGTTTGATCTTCAGGCTGAAGGTCTCAGGAGCTGCTGCACTGATATTTGGCATTCGGTGGCTCTCACTGACTCAGTTTGGCTTGTCTCCCACCCTTGGTGCTGTTCCTCTGGTTCTGCCTGCTCCTCAGGTTTCTTGGGTCTCTTCTGCTCCACTGGGCTGGCCACGCTGCACTGTGTGCTGTGGGCTCACCCCCGCGGAACAGTTCCTTCTCATGGACCTTCCAGTCCAACCTGAGCTCTGAATCCATCACCGTCTGTCTTCCACTGGATTCTGCACCTCCAAAATTTGGTCAGATTCTCCTTCCACAGGCACCTGAAGGAGTTTGTCCTAGAGCTTAGGTGAGTCATTGCTCTCACTACACCATCTTGTTTCCACCAGCATTCAAATTCTTAGAGGAGAAATTAAGGTGGTTACAGGAAGAAATGGACAGCAGAATTCTACTAGTGGGGTACTTCAAACTCCCCCTGTTTGAACTTTATTAATCCAACCTTAAAAAAATAAGAAACAAGTTAAGAAGGTCAATAGAGCTCTGGATAAGGTAGATATGATGGACCTCTGGAGAAAATTGAATGGGGATAAAAAGAATATAGATTTTTCTCAGCAGTATCTGGCACATACACAAAAACTAACTATGTATTAGGGCATAAAAACCTCAAAATGCAGTACAGAAAGGCAGAGATAGTCAATGAGTCAATGCATCCTTCTCCAACCATGATGCAACAAAATTATATGTAAAAAAAGGCCATGGAAAGATGGATAAAAAATAATTGTAAACCAAATAATTTAATATTATAGAATGTGGGATAAACAACAAATCATATAAAACAACTTACCAAATATCATAAATTGGTGTGGAGACAGTTGTTAGGAGTTTTATATCATTGTATGCCTATAAAACTAAAATAGAGAAAGAAGATATCAATGAATTGGGCATGCACGTGAAAAAGCTAGAAAAAGAATGAAATGAAAATCCCCAAATGAATACCAAGAAATCCTGAAAATTAGAGAGTAATAAAATTGAAATTAAGAAAACTATTGAACTTAGAAATAAAAACTAAAAACTGGTTTTATGAAAAAAACAATAAAATTAATAAACTTTAGGTCAATTTGATTTAAAAAAGAAAAAAATAAAACCACATTACCAATATCAAAAATGAAAAGGATGAATTCATCTCCAAAGAGGGGGAAATTGAAACAAAATTTAGAAATTATTTTCCCAAATATATGTCCATAGATTTGACAATCTAAATGAGATGGATGAACATTTAAAAAATATAAATTGCCCAGATTAACAAAAGAGTAAATTAAATACTTAAATAACCCCATCTCAGAAAAAAAGAAGTTGGACAAGCCATCAATTAGCCTCCTAAGAAAAAAAATCTCCAGGGGCAAATGAATTTACAAGTGAATTCTATCACACATTTAAGTACCAGTTAATTTCAATGCTATTTATACTATTTGGATAAATAAGCAAAAAAGGAGATCTACTAAATGCTTTTTATGATACAAATATGGTTCTGAGACCTAAACCAGGAAGAGCCAAAACAGAGAAGGAAAATTATAGAACAATTTCCCTAATGAATATAGATCCACAAATTTTAAACAAGATATTAGCAAAAACATAGCAGCTTATCACAAGAATAATACATTATGGTCAGGTAGGATTTATACCAGAAATGCAGGGCTGGTTCAATATTAGGAAAGCTATCATCATTATTGATCATATCAACAGCAAAACTGACAGAAACCATATGATCATCTCAACAGATACAGAAAAAGCTTTGGACAAAACAGCACTAATTCAGATGGAAAACACTGGAGAGCACAGAAATAAATGGAGCCTTCCTTAAAGAAAGTGGTAATATATACCTAACACAATCAGCAAGCATTACATGTAATGGGGACAGACTAGATGCACTTCTGATAAGATCAGTGTTGAAACCAAGATGACCATTATCACCACTGTTATTCAATATGGTACTAGAAATGCTAGATATAGTAGTAAGAGAAGAAACAGAAATTGAAGTAATTAGAATAGACAAAGAAGAAACTAAGTCATCATTCTTTGCAGACAATATGATGATTTACTTAGACAATTCTAGAGAATCAATACCTGAAATACTAAACAACCTTGGCAAAGTTGCAGGTTACAAAATAAACCACATAAATCATCTGCATTCCTGTATATGATCAACAAAGCCCAATAGAAAGAGACAGAAAGAGAAATTCCATTTAATGCTATGGTAGACACTATAAAATATTTGGGAATCTACCTGCCAAAGAAAACCCAGGGATTGCATGAACACAATTGCGAAACAGTTTTCTAGCAAATAAAATCAGAACTAAGTAATTAGAAGAACATCAATTGTTCATGGGTAGGCCAAGCTAATATTATAAAAATGATATTCTACTTAAATTAATTTACTTACTAAGTGACAAACCAATCAAACTACCAAAAAATTATTTTCTAGAACTAGAAAAAATAATATAAAAATTCATCTAGGTATAAATGCCAATACTATGAACAAATATGTGTAACAAGGGATAGTGTATTTGTCTGATTCATGGAGAATGAAGAAATTTATGATGAAACAAAACCAATAAGAAATGCAAAATGGATAATTTTGATTACATTAAACTGAAAAGTTTTTACATGAAAAATGCAATGCAACCAAGATTAGAAAGGAAGCAGAAACTGGGAAAGAATTTTCTCATTTGTAAAATATGTAGAGAGAATTTGAGTCAAATTTACGAGAATACAGATTATTCCCCAA
The DNA here is from genome assembly GCA_023548195.1 of Bettongia penicillata ogilbyi. Taxonomy (NCBI): domain Eukaryota; kingdom Metazoa; phylum Chordata; class Mammalia; order Diprotodontia; family Potoroidae; genus Bettongia; species Bettongia penicillata. Next base: position 21,458,215 of record JAJHZJ010000470.1, read on the forward strand.
TTGATAAATGGTCAAATAACATGAACAGGCCGTTTGCAGAGGAAGAATTTAAAGCTATGAATAGTCATATTTTAATACTCTCAATCATTATTGATTATAGAGATGCAAATCAAAACAATTCTGAAATGCTACATCGTACCTATCAGATTGGCTAAGATCACAAAACAGGAAGATGATAAATGTTGGGGAAATATGAGAAAGTTGGAATACTAATTCATTCTTGGTGGAGCTGTGTTCATATCAAACCATTTTCAGAGCAGCTTGGAACTATGTCCAAAGGGCTGCAAAAATGTATATACCCTTTGACCCAACAATATGGCTTCTAGGGCTATATCCCAAAGAGAACATAAAAATATGAAAAGGTTCCACATGTACAAAAATATTTATAGTAGCTATTTTTGTGGTGGCCAAGAGCTGGAAATTCAGAGAATGCACTTCAATTGGGAAAAAGCTGAACAAGTTGTGGTATATGAGTGCAATGGAATATGTTTGTATTATAAGATATGGCAAAAAATTGGATTTCAGAAAAACATGGAAAGACGTATATGAACTGCTACTGAGTGAAATAAGAAGAATCACGAGAATATTGTACACAGTAACAGTCACAATGTGCAAGGACTGTTTCTGATAGACTAACCCCTTCACAGTAATGTTATGACCTAGAATATTCCCAAAGGACTCGAGATAAAAGGCTATCTACATCCAGAGAAAGAACTATGGAATCTGAATCCAGATTTTTTCTTTTGTTATGGATTGTTTTGGTTTGATTTTTCCTCATGATTTCTCCTATTAGTTTTAAGTCTTCCATGCAACATGTGAAAATGTATATAATAAGAATTTATGTGTAGAAACCATATAAGATTTCAAGGCATACAGGGGAGGAAGGTGAGAGAAAGAGGGTGAAAATTTATGACTTATGGAAGCACTTGTTGAAAATTGAAAACAAATATGTTAATTAATTTTTTAAAAGACTCTGTGGTCACTTCCAATCTAAAATTCTTTACCTAAATTATCAATTAGATGACACTTTCATTGAATTGAATCTAGAGTCAAAGTGACTCTCCTTCCTTCCCTAAAAAATCTATTTCATGAATCTTTCCAAGTTTCAATAATTCAAATTATATTTTGATGAGGTCCATTTGTACATACATTCCTAAAAGCTTCCCATTATTTCATATTAGTTTATTTGCCTTTTCACTTTTAACTTAAAAAGCAAAATCAAATTTATAGTTTACATATGTTCCCATATGGAAGGATGAGGGGAAATACACCCTCATGAAGATGGGCAGGACGTGCCATAGAGCCCTGATACGTGACATGATAAAGTAAAACCTCACTTTTCCAGGGAATCAGTGCTATAGACCAAGGTAAGAGAAAGAGAATAATGGGCTTCAATGAAGAGGGGGTTAAGAACTTGGGATATGATAAAAGGCCTATCTATCTAAAAATTTCTCTTTGCAGCATCCTGAATTTCACTCATTAATTTTTTTTTTATTCATAAAACTGGATCTCCAGATCCTGCAAAAAAATGAAATATCATCTCGAATACTGTGCACTGTATCTGATTAGCAGGCTATAATTGACTGGAGAGAAGAGGATAGAAGTTTTATTGTAGAAACAGGAAATGTGATTTGGAATCAAGAGGTGGAGAGCAAATACAGGCATTGCTAAACAATTAATTAATCAATCGACATTGAAGAAGAGACTGTGTAGTGTCTGATACTGTGATAGAAAGATATAAACAGAAAATAATTAAATAAACCTAACTTTTAAACAGTTTACATTCCATCAAGGCACTAGTCTTAAGTGAAGAATGAGAAATTACTGATGACAGCATTCATCAGATTTTCTCGTTCCAATTTTTTCTCATTTTGCTGAGAGTTGGCTTCTGTATTAAACTGAAACAATGGGGGAAGAGCCAAGAAGGTGGAGTAGAAAGATCCACATATGCTAGCTCCGAACCCACAGCCCATAAACTTCCTGTAAAAAGAACTCCCCACAAATTCTGGAGCAGTGGAAGCCATGCAGCAACAGAGTGGAGGAGATTTCAGTTCCAGATAGCCCAGAAAAATTGGCATCAAAGGCCCATCACGCACCAGACAGTGGAGCCCAGCCCTGCCTTGGCCACACAGCCCCAGAGGAGCAGATCCGAGCAGGCTTCGGGGACGGAATCTCCGGCAACTCCGAAGGTCCCTCCACACACAGGTGCTACAGGTCAGTGAGAGAGACTTCTGGGCTGGCCGAGAGGGGAGCGGGCTGTCTCCATAACTCAGGCCCCCGTGGCAGGCAGCAGCAGAGGCAATGGTGGCCAGGAGCTCCCGGAGCTGGCAGGATCTCAGATCCATTACTGAAGGTCTCTGCATAAACCCCCTGAGGGAACTGAGCCTGGGAGGCAGCCCTGACCCCATTTGAGAACCTGAATTTAATCTTACCCTGAATAGCAGCCCCACCAGCCACTGAAAGCCCTGAGGCTGGGGAGCAGCATTTGAATCTCAGACCTCAAAAACTAGCTGGGCGGATCTAGGCAGGGATGAAGAGGAATCTCGAGAGTCAAGTAACTGGCTGGGAAAATGGCCAGAAAAGGGAAAAAAATAAGATGATAGAAGGTTACATTCTTGGTGAACAGATGTTTCCTCCTTTCTTTTCTAATGAGGAAGAACATTTTTTACCATCAGGGAAAGACAAAGAAGTCAAGGCCTCTGTATCCCAAACATCTGAAAGGGATATCCAATGGGTTCAGGCCATGGAAGAGCACAGAAAGGATTTTGAAAATCAAGTTAGACAGGTGGAGGAAAAACTGGGAACAAAAATGAGAGACATGCAAGAAAAGCATGAATAACGGGTCAATACCTTGCTAAAGGAGACCAAAAAAAAAAATGCTGAAGAAAATAACACCTTGAAAAACAGGCTCACTCAATTGGCAAAAGAGGTTCAAAAAGCCAATGAGGAGAAGAATGCTTTCAAAAGCAGAATTAGTCAAATCAAAAAAGAGGTTCAAAAACTCACTGAAGAAAATAGTTCTCTCAAAATTAGAATGGAACAGATGGAGGTTAATGACTTTATGAGAAACCAAGAAATCACAAAACAAAACCAAAAGAATGAAAAAATGGAAGAGAATGTGAAATATCTCATTGGAAATACAACTGACCTGGAAAATAGATCCAGGAGAGACGATTTAAAAATTATGGGACTACTTGAAAGCCATGATCAAAAAAAAAAGTTTAGACATCATCTTCGATGAAATTATCAAGGAAAACTGCCCTGATATTCTAGAACCAGAGGGCAAAATAAGTATTGAAGGAATCCATCAATCACCGCCTGAAAGAGATCCAAAAAGAGAAACTCCTAGGAACATTGTGGCCAAATTCCAGAATTCCCAGGCCAAGGAGAAAATATTGCAAGCAGATAGAAAGAAACAATTCCAGTATTGTGGAAATACAATCAGGATAACACAAGATCTAGCAGCTTCTACATTAAGGGATCGAAGGGCATGGAATAGGATGTTCCAGAAGTCAAAGGAACTAGGACTCAAACCAAGAATCACCTACCCAGAAAAACTGAGTATAATACTTCAGGGGAAAATATGGTCTTTCAATGACATAGAGGACTTTTAAGCATTCTTGATGAAAAGACCAGAACTGAAAAGAAAATTTGACTTTCAAACAGAAGAATGAGAAGAAGCATGAAAAGTAAACAGCAAAAAGAAGTCATAAGGGACTTACCAAAGTTAAAGTGTTTTCATTCCTATATGGAAAGAAAATATTTGTAACTCTTGAAACTTTTCAGTATCTGGGTAGTTGGGGGGATTACACACACACACATGCGCACACATGTACATGCGTGCATGCACACACACACATACACATGCATGCACACACAGAGACAGAGAGCACAGAGTCAATTGAATAGGATGGGATCATATCTTAAAAGAAATTAAGGTAAACGGTGAGAGAAAAATGTAGTGGGAGGAGAGAGGGTGAAATGGAATGGGGTAAATTATATCTCATTCAAGAGGCAAGCAGGAGACTTTTTAGTGGAGGGAAAAAGAGGAGAGCTGAGAAAAAAACATAAAGTTTACCCTCATCACATTCGACTAAAGGAAGGAATAAAATGCACACTCATTTTGGTATGAAAACCTATCTTACAGGAAAGTGGGGGAGAAGGAGATAAGCAGGGTGGGGAGGATGATGGAAGGGAGGGCAATAGGAGGAGGGAGCAATTTGAAGTCAACACTTGGGGAGGGACAGGATCAAAAGACAGAATAGAAACAATCGGGGGCAGGATAGGATGGAGGGAAATACAGTTAGTCTTACACAACACGACTATTATGGAAGTCATTTGCAAAACTACCCAGATATGGCCTATGTTGAATTACCTGCCTTCCCAAAGGGAATGGGTGGGGAGGGAGGGATGGGGAGAATTTGGAACTCAAAGTTTTAGGAACAACTGTTGAGTATTGTTCTTGCTACTAGGAAATAAGAAATATAGTAATGGGGAATGGAAAGTCATCTAGCACTACAGGACAAAAGAGAAGATGGGGACAAGAAAAGGGAGGGATGATAGAAGAGAGGGCAAATTGGTGATAGGGGAAATTAGAATGCTTGGTGTATTGGGGTGGGGGGAGGGGATAAATGGGGAAAAAATTTGGAACCCAAAATTTTGTGAACATGAATATAAAAAGTTAAATAAATAAATTTATATTTATTAAAATGAAACATCGATCAGGTGTTTCTTTTTCCTTCATACACAATTTTAAAAAAATGTAGCAAATTTTATGCATTTTTATTTCACCTAACAATAATTCTTTGAGTATTTTTGTTTTATTCCCCTTTTCACATCAGTCTTTTTCTCCCTTGAATTTTCATATCACTTTCTATCTCTTCCATAATTCCTTACTATTTTGGATTGCGGATGTTTTGTGCCAGGATAAGCAAAAGTCTTTTATGTGATAGCATCTTCTGAGACCATGATCTTTCTACTGGTAATATTTATATGACATAGTTGTCTAAAAAATTGTAGAGAAATTTTACAATTTCTACAATATAGGACATATTATGATAGGTATATGAGAGAAAAACAAAACATTGTGTGTGATCCCTTTCCCTCGTATGCATGAGGCCATTGTCTACTATAGTTTAACACAATTATTAGATTTAGAAAGAGGTGGGGCATAGTGGAAATGGAAGGATACACAGAAGGTTATGAGTTAAATGGATAAACAAATAAAGATGTACAGAAAAGAGTCATGAAAATGAAGCTGGAGAAGTGATGCAAAGTTTCCTTAATTTTCAAATGATGGATTTGGGCAGGAAGGTTTCTGATATTCCTTTCAACTCAATAACTCTGATGTTGTAATCCTAATGTTTTTGAAACAGACAGGCTCAGTAGGTAAAATGCATTTTACATCCTATTGCCATTGATTGGAATTCAGACAATGTATAGTTTGCCTTCATATAAATATTGAATTAAACTCAACAAATATTTATTAAGCTCCTATTCTGTGCAAGATAACATAGTAATGAATCTTTCAGTAAAATAACTTAAAATCTAATAGGCATGTTCACAAATAACTCCAATATGACAGAATTTGATTAATGGAAGGAAAGGACTCAAGTAAAGCTGCTTATAAATTTCAAGAGAAAGGAATCACTTTCAGCTAGAGGGGATAAGAAATAACTTCCTGGAAGGAGGACAATAGGGAGCCTAAGGAGTGATATGCAAGTTAGAAATAAGAAAGATTTTGAAAGAGGAAGGGAAACTTCATTTTAGGTGTGGGGAATTTCATAATCAAAGGAATAGGAATGGGAAAATATAGCAAAAGGAATCTAGATTGGCAGACATATAGGGTAAGTGAAATAGTCAAAATTAAGGATTGGAAAAAGAGAAACATTGGAGCTGAATCACAAAGGACCTGAATGCCAAGAAAAGAAGTTTTTTGTTTTATTTAGTTGAAAGAGAAAAAATAACGTAAGATTTTGTTGTTGTTTTTTTTTTTTTCCACAATGGATCAGCATGCTTTTATTAGGGAAATGATATATGGAAGAAAGTAGAGATATCAGGCAGGAAGACCAGTTAATAGGATATTATTTTTTAAATCAGTTATGACCCATGTGAGACTGAAGTAGTATGAGTATAGTAGAAATGAAAAGGAAGGCATGAATAACATGTGCAATAGACATAGTGCTAAAGTACTGAATATTGATTATTGTTGAGAATTCTGCCTTTTCATTGAAATTTAACATTGTAAACAAGTGACTTGGGAAAGAGAGTGATACTTAAAGTCTCAGGAGAACAAACAGATTCTTGCAAATTTACACTTAACTGTTATGCCAAGTATAATTTCTTATTAAGGGCAATTATTTTGATAGTTAAATTTGAATTACTATATACCCTTGAAAATGATTTTTTTTCTAAAGACATTAAATAGTTCATACTTATAACAGGTTCACATTATCTTTCTATTCTCAAAGATAATAAATTGAGGTCAATTTAACATAACTCTCTGGTCTTGTTTCTTAAATGAATGTCATGATTCTCTTGAACATTCGGACTTTAGTGTTTAGGAAGCCACTGTCCCACATGAAAATGAATTAATGCTGTTTTTTAAAGCAATAGTCAAAAATCTAGTCGAATGTCCTTCTTTGTTATTTCCTCTTGTCTTAGGAAAATAAAAATCACTTTTAGAAATGTAAACTAACACTTATAAACTTTATCCTAAGAGGATCTTAGGATAAGATCATGTCCAAAATGGAAAGGGAATTAAAGGCAAGCAGCACAGTGAAAGAAAAAATATGTTTAGAATAAGAAGACCTGGGTTAAACTTCTGATTGTACAGCATCATAGATGCATGACTTCAATCCAGTCCCATTATTTTATAGGTGATGAATCTGAGACCTATGCTAATAGGCATTTTAAAATTAAATGAATGTTTGAAATAAATTAAGTTTGCATTTTTTTTATATAGGATAAGTAAACACCAATTTCTTAACATGTGCAAGAAGATCAAATGATCCCAAAAGTGACTATGTAGGAAAAATGTAACTCCATTTAAGGAATGACTTGAATTGATTCTCTTACAATGGCAAATCAGCTACATATAGTTGATATGGACTGGTTGCTTCTGATAAAGGGAGTTTCCATACCCTGTGTTCCTACCATTAATGAAGTTATGGTTCTGGGCTCTCTCTCTCTCTCTCTCTCTCTCTCTCTCTCTCTCTCTCTCTCTCTCTCTCTCTCTCTCTCTCTCCATCTCTGTGTCTCTCTCTCTCCGTCTCTGTGTCTCTCTCTCTCTCTCGCAGTGTCTGTCTCTGTCTCTTTCTCTGTCTGTCTGTCTCTCTCACATATGTGTATGAAAGCAAGAGAGAGAAAGAGATAGAGAAACAGAGACAGAGAGAGTTTGAATTTAAACCAAGGTCTTCTTATTCTAAAACTATTTCTCTTTTCATTGTACTAGGTTTCATTTCCTTTCCATTCTGGAGATCATGATGGTGTTTCTTGGCCTCTTAGGAGTAAGTTTATAAATATAAATTTATCTTTCTAAAATTGAGAGAGAGAAGGGTGGGAAGGAGGGAGGGAGAGAGAGAGAGAGAGAGAGAGAGAGAGAGAGAGAGAGAGAGAGAGAGAGAGAGAGACAAAGGTGGGAAGGAGGGAGGGAGAGAGAGAGAGAGAAAGAGAGAGAGAGAGAATATATTTATATGCTATAAATTATTAAACATGGTATTTTAAAATTTTTATGCTTTTGTCAAGATGTGATTTCATTGACATTGGGACATCCCAGGGTGAAAACATTCTTTACCAATTCAGATTGACAATTCTGTTATTTATAATCTCTGAGAGGTACCTTTGTTACTGTGTGATAGGATTTAAAAAGCTTTAACTTCTATTATACTTTCCTATAACGTCTAATTTCTATAGTTCTCCACAGTGATTTTATTATGTTTATAAAGATGGATTTGATTTCTTAGAATTTTGTAACTGCAAGTCCTATTCGTCCTCATTCTGAGGAATGTAAAGGAGCTAAAATTTGTTTGAGGCAGTAGTTAGGTCTTGGAATAAGAATGACATTGGCATGAACTCTGCCTCGGACACTAGCTGTGTGTCCCTAGGGAAGTTACTTAACCTCTTCCATCCTGTTTCTTTATCTGTGAAATAGAAATAATATTGATATTTAATTCACAGTGTCCTTGTGGAGATCAAATGAAATTATTGCAAAGTAATTCATAATTCTTAAATCTTTATAAAAGATTTGTTATTAATATTATAAAATAAATGCATTCACTTACAGATATTTACAAATAATAGGCCTTTATTCCCTTCTTAGACCTTTTGAATAAAAGAAGTTTATTATTCTTCCTGTATGCAATCTAAATTAATATTTCACATATAAAATCTGAAGCAGTTAGCCATAGTCATCTATGATTTCTTTGTTTCTCACTTGAAACTCAACCAAAGATCATTGTCTGGTAACCATATAGTTCTTAAATAGACTGTAAATATTAATTACCCCTTGTTCTTTTTGAAAACCAGACTAAAAAGTCTTCTTCCCTTTTCATAAGAATTACATAAAATGTTAACCTGCACCTTGAGCTCCCTATTGCCTATATATTGTGTATAAGATCCTCCATTCCCACATTGTTTGCTAATCTCCAATAATCAGACAACATTGCAGACCCAAACTTTATTCCTCTGGAACAACTACATGACTCACAGATCCCAAAAAATATATCTGAAAGCAGAGGTAGCAGATAATCCTTTGCTCCACCAACTATTAATCCTGGAAACCTGACAAAAGGAGACAAAATCTTTGATATACAACAAAAATGAAACTTCTCTTACAGAAAAAGGGAAAGCTCAGGAAACATTTTATGAGTTGTCTTCCCTCTACTCTAATTTAGATGTGTATTCGGAGGACTGTAGCATCACACTCCCGTGCATTGAGACCTTGTATAGCTTTACAGAGGATATCCTTTAATAAATCTCCTTTAGCAGCTCCGTTGTGGATAGCATTCAGGACTGGGAGTCAGGAAGACCCGAGTTTTAATCATGCCTCAGATGTTTAGTTGTCCATTGTTCTTGAAGACTGTCAAAATGACATCTAGAGTCAAGTTTTAGAGTATCCAACTGAGGCTGATCAGACCAATATGAACTTGGAATACTGTACCAGAGGCACAAAATATTAGTGTGCACATTTGGGGTGGATTCTCTAAATTGGCACATATCATGTTTCTTTTGAAAATTCTGCTTTGCTCATAGAGCGCAGTGCCTTCTTTAATGAGAGCATACCATTTTGGGAGGGTCCGTGCCAGTGTCTCTCTCATGTCACACAATCAATTCCAAAAGTCTTCAGAGAGACCTTGAAGGTGTCTTTGTATCACTTCTTCTGATTGCCATGTGAGCACTTTCCATGTGTATGTTCTCCATAAAATAGTCTTTTTGGCAAATTTACATGTTGCATTATGTCACCAGGCCATTGGAGTTTCACCCTCTGAAGCAGAGATTTAATTCTTGGAAGTTTAGTTTGAGAAAGGGCCTCAGTGTCTGGGATCTTTGACTGCTAGCTAATCTTCAGAATCTTCCAAAGACAATTCAAATGGAAGGGATTCAGTTTCCTAGCATGGTACTTATTTACTGTTTGAGTTTCACAGGTATACAACAGTGGAGTCACCACAATGTTTCTTTAAACTTTCAGATTGGTAATTAGTCTAATATGCCTTCTTTCTCATCCTTTCTTTCCGAACTTCCCAACCACTGAACTAAACTCTAGCAATGTATGTATCTGCTTCATTATCAATATGTACACCCCTGCAAAGCACACTACCAAATTAAGTGAACTTATCGACAGCATTCAAAACTTCTCCATTTGTTGTAACCAGTGGTTCCACGTATGAATGATGCAGTACTGATGGCGGAGAGCCTGTTTTTCTTGGTGTAGTTAGGCCAAAATTACCATAAGCAGCAGAGAATTGATCTATACTTTGCTGCATCTCAACTTCAGAGGCTGCATTGAGGGCACAATCATTTGCAAACAGAACATCGTGTGCCAACACTCCCTACACTTTGGTCTTGGCTTGTAGCCTTTTGAAGTTGAAGAATTTACCATCGGTGCAGTGGCTGACTTTGATGTTATGTTCATACCCATTGAAAACTTTTGACAACATGACAGAAAGCATCATGCTAAAAAGCATGGAAGCAAACCTATAGCTATTTTTCACTCCACTGGTGACTGGTAAAGTACAACAGCATTGTCCAGAACCTGAGCAAGCATGCCATCATGAGACTGATGTACATTACTGATGAACTTTTCCAGGAAACCAGATTTTGACATTATTTTCCATAAGCCCTATGAGTCTTTGTGACTCACTATATCAAAGGTTTTGGTCAGATCTACGAACACTGTGTACACACCTCTGTTCTGCTCCTGGTATTTCTTCTGGAGTTGTTGAGCAACAAACATCATGTCAATTATTCCTTGACCTTTTCTGAAGCCACATTGGCTCTCAGATATATGACAATTCTACAGGTGAAGGATTGGTTTATTAAAGAGGACTCTGGCAAAAGCATTGCCCGCAAGCACTAAGAGATAAATCACTCGGTGATTGTCACAAGAAAATCTATTTCCTTTACATTTATAGAGATGGACAATGAAGACATCCCTGAAGTCCTGTGTGATAAACTCCTCTTGCCATATAACTTGGAAAATTTAGTCAGCTTTTGTATGAACAATGTACCCCCTACTTTGCAAATCTCAGCTGAAAGAATCAGCACCAGGTGCTTTGCCACATGAAAGGAGCCCAATGGCATTCAAAAGTTCTTCAGTTGGAACTTCAACTAGGAGGGATTGACCTTTACCCAAGGTAAATGGTCAAAGTCCTCCATGTTGTTTGATGATGACAGCTAAAGGATAAGTCACTTAATTTCTCTTCTACTCAATTTTCACATATGAAAAAATTAGGATAATACTGACAGCAAGCTCACGGAATTTTTGTGATAGAGCAAAGAGGCTGTATATAAAGAATTTGTTGATTGCTTTTCCAATATTGAGCTTTCCTCACATCTTTGATATAAGTTCAACCTGGTTATGATGAATGTTTAATTGGATGAATTATATTTTTAGTTAAAATTCATTTTTTTAAATGTCTTTAGATTGTTTCTTCCCCCATGGTTGTGGTTTATTCTTCCTTTTGTTAATAAAACTATATTTACCTCATACAAAGAATCGAGTAGCGTAGTTTTCCCTCAATTTTTAAGAATAATTTAGGTAATATCAGTAAAGACTGTTGTTTAAAATTTGTTTAAATTCTCCTGTTAAACCATCAGGACTAAACATTTTTCCTCCCGTTAATTGCTTTGTAAATTCTATTTCTTTTTCTAAGATTTTACTATTTCAACTCTCTATTTGGCCTTCTGTTAATTTGGATATTATTTATTTTAAATACATTCCTTTATTTCTTTTGTGTTTTCAATTTTGTCAGCATATAATTGAACATAGTAGAAACTGACAAGCCTTTATTTTCTTTTGGTTTTATCATGATTTCACTTTACTTACTATTTGCTGTTTTGATATCTGTGATTTTCTTTTTAATCAAACTAGTTAAATTTATCAATTGCAGTATTCTTTAAATAACTAGATTTTTATTTCTTTTATTGTCTTTGCAATATTCTCATTATACCTATTTCTTATCTAATTTTAAATATTACTTCTTTTGTACTTATTTCATTGTTTTGCTTGTTAGCTTTTAATTTTTAAAATGCATATTCAGTTAATTAATATTTTTTCTATTTCAATTTATGTTTGTAAACATATGATTTTCCCCCTAAAGATTATATTAGCCTCATCCCAGAAATTTTGGTATGCTGTTTTATCTTTTACATTTTCTTTTAGATAATTATTTTTGTTATGTTTCTTTGATGAACTCGTTATTCAGCATTTCATTGCTATCTCCATTTGACTCTGTGTTTTTTGTTTGTATTCCATGAAGTGATTTTTTTTTATTGTATTATCATTTATAAAGGGTGTGCTTATACTTTCAGCCTTTTTACATTTATTTACACTATTCTTTGGCCTTATAAATGGATGTTTTACAAGTTTTACACGGTGATGAGAAATTCACATATTCCTTAGAAGCTCCAATTAGAAGTTCCTATTATTCTATTAGCTCTAGCCTAGACTCATCCCAAACCAAGAGAGTGATATTGAAATATTCTGCCATTGTTTTATGATTATCTTTGTTTTCTCATAGTTCAGTTTAATGTTGATATTTGTTTGATGACATTATATTGGCTTTCAGCGTAATTTCCTTTATTATACTATTTTGTTCTTGTCGTTGTGAAGGCTTTTGCTTTGTCTAGTAGTATTATAGCAAATCCTCCTTTCTATGTTTACCTGATACATAGTATCTTTTTTTACAAGACCACTTCTTTTTTATTCTCTTTTGCCACCATGTTAAACTTTGTTCTCTATACACAAAAGATTACGAGGTTTGTTTTCTTATGCAATCTGTCACTCCTCTGCCATGTTATCTGAATAAGTATTACCTCTACAATGCAGTTAATATGTGGTCATTCAACAGTGTCTGCAATAGAGTGTTAATATGTGCTTGTCATTTGATTGACTTTGTGTGTGTTTTTCTTGTGTGTGTATATGTGTGCATGCAGGTTCACACATGAAGTGCCTGCAACCTTCCAAGATAGCCCATTCTGTGCTCCCAAGTATTATTGTGTCCTTAATCAGAAGGAATTAATTTTCATTGTAACTTCCATGCCATTACTCATGGATCTAAGAGATCTCAGCAGACAATTGTTCTGCCAAATGAAAGCTTTTCACAAAATTAAAGAAGATTTTTCAGGCCCCTCCCAAACTTCTCCAATTTAAATGTCCCCAATTATTTTATTTTATCTTTACAGAATATGATCTCAAAATACTCTACCATCCTGATTGTCCTTCTTTGGATACTATCCTCTTTTGTAGTGTTGGTCCAAAAATGCAGCACCCAGAATTCAACACAAGATTTCAGCTTTGGTCTGAAAAGGACAGAGTGACATTTGCTCACCACCATCCTAGTCTTGGTTGCTCTGTGTAGCATAAGACTGAATTAAAGTTTTTAAGTCTTCCATAGCATACCACTGACTTTTAATCAGCAATCTGCCAGAACTCCTAGATCATTTTAAGAATTTTATCTAATCAACAACTCCTGATAACAAAAGACCCCCAACCCTATAAAGTGTCCTGAAATTAAACAGGGTCTGTTACACCAATTAAAAGCATTTATTGTCTGAGAAAAAGAAGTTTGCAGGAAAGAAAAGGCCCTTCAAGGGAGCAGAGAGGGAGAGTATTCTCACTAAATCAAAGGGGAGTGGGAAAAGGGTAAGATGCCATAGTTTGTAAAGGCTTTCAGGTGGTGTGACACCTGTGGATATCTATCCACAGCAGCCTCTATGTATTTCCAGGATACATTTGCAAAATATAAACTCTCTTCCTCAAAGATCAAACCAAGATATTTATTCAGATACCAGAAAATCAGTTCCACCATGGTAACAACAAAGTTTGTACACATTATCAATAAAGGTAGCACTATCATCCTCAAGCTTTCTTCCTTTAAGCCTCCCCACAAACAAGCTATACTAGGTAAAACTGTACCTTCTTGAACTCACTCTGGCTGCTCTGCTTCAGCTCTACCTCTGTCTCTCCCAGCTCTGCCTTACTGTATCTCTTCATTTTCCACTACTTTGTCAAGCTCTTCCTACCAATAAGGAGCAGGGAAGATCTTCAAATCCCTTTACCATTATAGCTGCGGAAGAGGGGAGTTAATGGAAAAGACATCTGTAGATATAATAAGCCAGGAAGTAAGGTATTTGGAAACTATTGAGTCTGCAGGTGCTGTTCAGGCCAGTTTTGAGTCATTCAAAGCTGGTCTGATCTCTGCAAGCATCTACAAGTTCAACTGCAGTTCACTTTGCAAAGGGATCACTGGTATGTCAAACAGTTTTTGGCACAGAAGCTTTTCTGATTGACTAACTTGTGTAACTCTAACAGGTTAACATAGTCATTATAGAGTCCATGCTAACACTCCATACACTAGCATTGGTTTTTGTTTAATAATGATGCTATTTATAACTTTATTTCCAATAGCATATGGTCAAATACATATCCCCATGACACTCCACTAGATGTACATTGCCAAATTGATTTCAGATCCTAATGGCTCTAGTTCCTCAACTAATTTTGAATCAATTTTTTTCAATAGGAAAAGCATGAAAGACCTTATCAAATCAAGTGCTGTCAATAATTTATGATTTCTTTACAATTTGTTAATGTACTAAATAAAACACATCTACAACATTGTCCTGGCCTAAATAGCTAGCTGGAATGGTATATAAAGAATACTGAAACTGGAAACTGGAAGACCAAGATTAAAAAGCCAAAGTAGATTGTGTGATACCAGGCAAGTCTGTGGTGTCTCAACCACAGATTCCTCAAGTATAAAATAAGGATTATGATATCTATCTAATCTATCACATAGCATTGTTGTAAAGGTAAAATGAGATAACATATTTAAAATTATTTGCAAACCTTAAAGCTCTGTGTAAATGCTAGGTGTTAGTAGTAGCAGTGGTAGTAGTAGTAGTAGTAGTAGTAGTAGTAGTAGTAGTAGCAGCAATAGTAACAATAGTCTTGTTACCTTTTCAAAGAAGAAATTCGTTTAGCATGGCCTTTATTTAGTGATCATTGATTCGATTTCTAGGTATTCACCAAATGACTTCTTTTTTTTTAATATAAATTTATTGATTTAACATTTTACATTCATTTTCAGAAAATTTTGGGTTCCAAATTCTCTCCCCATTTATTCCCTCCCCCCACCCCATTACACCAAGCATTCTAATTTCCCCTATCACCAATCTGCCCTCTCTTCCATCATCCCTCCCTTCTCTTGTCCCCATCTTCTCTTTTGTCCTCTAGGGCCAGATGACTTTCTATTCCCCATTAACTGTAGTACTCATTTCCTAGTAGCAAGAACAATACTCAATAGTTGTTCCTAAAACTTTGAGTTCCAAATTCTCCCGCTCTCTCCCTCCCCACCCATTCCATTTGGGAAGGCAGGCAATTCAATATAGGCCATACCTGTGTAGTTTTGCAAATGACTTCCATAATAGTCGTGTTGTGTAAGACTAACTGTATTTCCCTCCATCCTATCCTGCCCCCCATTGTTTTCTATTCTCTATTTTGATCCTGTCCCGCTCCAAGTGTTGACCCTCCGCCCACAGACGCTATAGGTCAGTGAAAGAGACATCTGCGCTGGCCGAGAGGGGAGTGGGGTGTCTCTGTGGCTCAGGCCACTTCGGGAGGCAGCTGCAGAGGCAGCGGTAGAGGCCCGGGACTCATAGGGCAAGCAGGAGCTCCATTACCGAAGGTCTCTGCATAAACCCCCTGAGGGAACTGAGCATAGGAGACAGCCTTGCTGTCCCATTACTGAAGGTCTCTGCATAAAGCCCCTGAGGGAACTGAGCCTGGGAGGCTGCCCTGCCCCCACCCCAGCACCAGAATTTAAGCTCACATTGAATAGCAGCCACGCCTGGCACGGAAAGCCCATTTGAATCTCAGACCCCAAGCACTAGCTGGGTGGATCTAGGCGGGGGTGGACAGGAATCTCAGAAGTCAAGTAACTGGCTGGGAAAATGCCCAGAAAAGGGAAGAAAAATAAGACTATAGAAAGCTACTTTGAAGAGGAACAGATGTTGCCACCTTTCAATTCTGTTGATGAGGAGCTATTCTTACCACCAGGGAAAGATGTGGAGGTCAGGGTCTCTGTATCCCAGATATCCCAGTTGGATGTCCAGTGGGCTCAGGCCATGGAAGAGCTCAAAAAGGACTTTGAAGATCAAGTTAGACAGGTGGAGGAAAAACTGGGAAGAGAAATGAGAGAGATGAAAGAAAAGCATGAAAAATGGGTCAATACTCTGCTAAAGGAGACCCAAAAACATGCTAAAGAAAATAACACCTTGAAAAAATAGGCTCACTCAATTGGCAAAAGATGTTCAAAAAGCCAATGAGGAGAAGAATGCTTTCAAAAGCAGAATTAGCCAAATGGAAAAAGAGGTTCTAAAGCTCACTGAAGAAAATAGTTCTCTCAAAATTAGAATGGAACAGATGGAGGCTAATGACTTTCTGAGAAACCAAGATATCACAAAACAAAACCAAAAGAATGAAAAAATGGAAGAGAATGTGAAATATCTCATTGGAAAAACAACTGACCTGGAAAAAAGATCCGGGAGAGACAATTTAAAAATCATGGGACTACCTGAAAGTCATGATCAAAACAAGCGCCTAGACATCATCTTCCATGAAATTATCAAGAAAAATTGTCCTGATATTCTAGAACCAGAGGGCAAAATAAGTATTGAAGGAATCCATCAATAACCACCTGAAAGACATCCAAAAAGAGAAACTCCTAAGAATACTGTGGCCAAATTCCAGAATTCCCAGGTCAAGGAGAAAATCTTGCAAGCAGCTAGAAAGAAACAATTCCAGTATTGTGGAAATACAATCAGGATAAGACAAGATCTAGCAGCTTCTACATTAAGGGATTGAAGGGCATGGAATAGGATATTCCAGAAGTCAAAGGAACTAGGACTCAAACCAAGAATCACCTACCCAGCAAAACTGAGTATAATACTTCAAGGGAAAATATGGTCTTTCAATGAAACAGAGGACTTTCAAGCATTCTTGATGGAAAGACCAGAGCTGAAAAGAAAATTTGACTTTCAAACACAAGAATGAGAAGAAGCATGAAAAAGTAAACAGCAAAGAGAAGTCATAAAGGATTTACTAAAAGTGAACTGTTTATATTCTACCAAAAGTGAACTGTTTACATTCCTACATGGAAAGACAATATTTGTAACTCTTAAAAATTTTCAGTATCTGGGTAGTTGGTGGGACCATACACACACACACACACACACACACACACACACACATACACACATGCATGCACACACACATACACACATGCATGCACATGCAGAGACAGAGGGCACAGAGTGAATTGAATAGGATGGGACCATATCTTAAAAGAAATTAAGGTAAATGGTGAGAGAGAAATGAAGTGGGAGGAGAGAGGGTGAAATGGAATGGGGTGAATTATATCTCATTCAAGAGGCAAGCAGGAGACTTTTTAGTGGAGGGAAAAGAGGAGAGCTGAGAAAAGAACAAGAAGTTTACCTTCATCACATTTGACTAAAGGAAGGAATAAAATGCACACTCATTTTGGTATGAAAACCTATCTTACAATACAGGAAAGTGGGGGAGAAGGAAATAAGCAAGGAGGGGGGTGATGGTAGGGAGGGCAATGGGAAGAGGGAGCAATTTGAAGTCAACACTCAGGGAGGGACAGGATCAAAAGACAGAATAGAAACAATGGGGGGGGCAGGATAGGATGGAGGGAAATACAGTTAGTCTCACACAACAAGAGTATTATCGAAGTCATTTGCAAAACTACACAGATATGGCCTATATTGAATTGCCTGCCTTCCCAAAGGGAATGGGTGGGGAGCGAGGGATGGGGAGAATTTGGAACTCTAAGTTTTAGGAACAATTGTTGAGTATTGTTCTTGCTACTAGGAAATAAGAACTACAGTTAATGGGGAATAGAAAGTCATCTGGCCCTACAGGACAAAAGAGAAGATGGAGACAAGAGAAGGGAGGGATGATAGAACAGAGGGAAGATTGATGATAGGGAAAATTAGATTGCTCAGTGTATTGGGATGGGGGAGGGGATAAAAGGGGAGAAAATTTGGAACCCAAAATTTTGTGAAAATGAATGTAAAAAGTTAAATAAATAAATTTTTATTAAAAATGTATTATTAAAAAAAGAAAAGCCATATTTGGTAAAAAATGAAAGAAAGAAAGAAAGAAAGAAAGAAAGAAAGAAAGAAAGAAAGAAAGAAAGAAAGAAAGAAAGAAAGAAAGAAAGAAAGAAAGAAAGAAAGAAAGAAAGAAAGAAAGAAAGAAAGAAAGAAAGAAAGAAAAAAATGAAAACCCATCATTTGGTAAAAAATAGAAAGAAAGAAGGAAAGAAAGAAAGAAAGAAAGAAAGAAAGAAAGAAAGAAAGAAAGAAAGAAAGAAAGAAAGAAAAAGAAAGAAAGAAAGAAAGAAAGAAAGAAAGAAAGAAAGAAAAAATGAAAACCCATCATTTGGTAAAAAATAGAAAGAAAAAGAAAGAAAGAAAGAAAGAAAGAAAGAAAGAAAGAAAGAAGAAGAAGGAAGGAAGGAAGGAAGGAAGGAAGGAAGGAAGGAAGGAAGGAAGGAAGGAAGGAAGGAAGGAAGGAAGAGAGTGAGAGAAAGAAAGAAAGAAAAAAGAAAGAAAGAAAGAAGGAAGGAAAAAAGAAGGAAAAACTACCTTATATAATTCAATTATTAAAAGAGGATGACTCATTAAGCATGATTTTTTTTAGTTAACTAAAAAAGAAGACAATTATTAAAAAACTTATTAATCCATTTTGCATTCAAATTCATTTTCAGTTTTCAAAGAAGTTGAATTTGAATCTTGCAGCAAGTTTAGTCTTTTGTGTAGGAATTTTCTGCTTTAACTGTGAGTAAATGAATGCATTCTCGTAGTAATGTTTGTATAGTTGCCTCCTAGAAAAATAATATAGAGATTTAAAACAGATAAGTTCAGTCAACTTCTTGAGCCTTCAGAAGAGTAAACTGCTTAAAAATGCTCCTTTGCCTGCCTTTTCAGGCGTATGGCCCCGTAGTGATGTGCTCAGTGGCAGTTTGAACACTAGCCTGAAGAAATTTAGTAATGAGGTAGGTCATCATTTACATTTTTATTAAAATTCTTCCTTTCCCAGAGCATAATTCTTTTTAGTCTTAGCCAAATTTCATCTGAGCTCAGAGCCTATGGGCAATTCTATTTTACATGTCTGTGAGAGCACATTCTATAATTTTGCACGAAATATATTAGGAAAAATGTGTAGAATATGTTGCTTCATTTTCCCATAAAGAAGCATTTAAATGCACCTGTAATAATAACAAAAGGAAATATCTACTAAGAGCCTACTGTGTGTCAAACATTGTACTGTATACTGGGGATGCAAATATAAAGAAAAAATGAAGCATTCCTTATTCTCAAGGACCTTAAATGCTAGTCGAAAGATAACACATACATATAAAAGGTATATATATATATATATATAAATATATATATATATATATACACACACACACACACACACATACATATATACATATATACACATATATAAAGACATGTGTACATATAAGACATATATGTGTGTATATGACAACATATACACATAAAAGATAGTATATACATAATAGGTGACTCAGTGCATAGAATATTGGGCCTGAGGCTGGGATGACCTGAGTTCAAATCCAGTATCAGGCCTTTATTAGCTGCGTGACACCGAATGAGTCAATTAACCCTTTTTTTCTCAGTTTCATAATCTATAAAATGAACTGAAGAAGGAAATGGTAAATCCTTTCTTGTATTGAAAACTTCAAATGGGCTCACAAAGAATTTGACAGGACTGAAATGACTAAACAACAGCAACAATACATAATAAATATAATGTATTTAAATACAAAGTAATCAATTTCAAGATAATATGAAAAGAGAAGCTAGAAGGTAGGAGAACCAAGAAAGACTTCATAAAGAAGGAGAGGCTTTAGCTAAGTCTTCAAGGAAGAGAACCTCTCTGAGACAAATGTAAAGAGAAAATGCATTTCAGGAGAGGAGATGGTCAATACAAAGACATAGAAATGGAATGTGGAATGTGATATATGGGTAACAGACAAGGCTAGTTTGGTTAGATTGTAGAAAAAGGAGTATGTACAATGTATCTGAAAGATAAAATAGGACCAATGTGCAAAGGACTTTGAGAACTAAATGAAAAACCTCATTTTTTTTTTTTTTTTGCTGGTAATAGGGAGCTACTGGAGTTTAAGCAGAAATCCTGAATTAATGTATACACTGCTTGAATAAAGAGAAAGGACTGAACTTGCAGAAATAGAAAAATAATCATTGCCCACATCCTCATAGAAATTAAATTCTAAGTACTTTCATATACATTTTGCATTTACCTATCAGTGTAACTGGCTGCTAGGTGGCACAGAAGATGGAAGTGTCAGGCCTAGAGCCAGGAAGACTCATTCTGAATTCAAATCTGGCCTCAGACTCTTACTAGCTATATGACCCTGGGTGATTCACTTGACCTTGTTTGCCCCAATTTCCTCATCTGCAAAATGAGCTGGAGAAGGAAATAGCAAACCACTCTAATATCTTTACCAAGAAAAGCCCAATGGAGACATAAAGAGCCAGACATGAATGAAAGGACTGAACAGCAACTTATCAGTATACTGCTGTTTCTGTCCATTAGAAGGTAAATAGCTTGAAGGTAAGGCCTACTTCATTTTTGTCTTTATATCAGCACTGTGAATAGGACAAAATAAATATTTAATATACATACGAATAATTGAATTAATCTGAAGAAAATCACAGATGTTTGATGTACTGAGATAATAATGGCCATTATTCTTCATAGAACTCAATATGCCTACCAGGAATAAAAGTCATACTTTTTTCAGCAAAAATTAAAACTTCAAGCTTCAAAAGATTCTTACTCTACTCCAAGATAACACATTTCCATTTTAACCAGTTCTTCTACTAATCACCTTTGACCCCTGAGACATTAGAAATTAATGCCTCTATAATCACAAGGTTATATGATTTCAATTGTATGGAAGTTCATATTACA
The DNA here is from genome assembly GCA_023548195.1 of Bettongia penicillata ogilbyi. Lineage (NCBI taxonomy): Eukaryota > Metazoa > Chordata > Mammalia > Diprotodontia > Potoroidae > Bettongia > Bettongia penicillata. The sequence goes on from JAJHZJ010000470.1 coordinate 21,478,988, forward strand.
GCATTAGTCCTATGTATAATTCTTATCATCATAATACTCAGATGAGAACTGACAACATATTAGATAATTATTTCTTCAAGTACTCCAATATACTTCACATAGCAATGTTAGGGTCTTACTATAAAGATGGCCTCTGACTGCATGGAATGCGCCGACTTATAGATGAGTCCTCTATAAATGAAGCATTTTGCATATTGTTTAAACAACTAAATATACATAAGTGAAGTTTAAAATAGGCCCACCATGTAATGAATTCCACAGATGATCATAAGACTCACCACTATTATAATCATATCTAACAGTGGTTGGAACAAAAATATTATTATATGGTCATCTTTAAGTACAGAACAATTGAGTAGTACAAAGAAATCAGATGATAATGAACAAATCAAAGTATATTTGTTAACCTACTTCCTTCTATCTTTGCTTATTTTTCCTGAATTGTAAGTGGCACTATGAAAAAGGGTAACTAAATGCCATTAGGATAACTTTAAAAAAAGATAAATCAACTCTGAGTCCTGGTTTTGTTTTCAAAGAATGAAAAACCCTACAGTTGCCAAAAAAGTAAAATCAATTTCCTCATCAGCTTGAATGACTTACTAATACAGAGTCAACATAGGAACCTGAAAGATTAATTTGAATTGCAAAGTTGCGAAGGCTGGTCTAGTTCCAGGCAAACCAAATGGATTTGCACTCTATGACACTCAGTTCAGTAATCCCTGCTTTCCATTGTATCACTGTTACTTAAAAGAATAAAATGTTGAAATAATGTGACAGAATCAAGGCACCTCTGTCTTTGGCATAATTCTTGATGTCTTGTTGGGCTACAGAGGAATTTCTAAAATTAAAAAAAAAAAAAAAAAACAATGGAAAAGTTCCTGCCTAAATATCGTAAGTCAAAAGTAAAAATCATTTTGATCATTATGGGATTGGATGAATAAAGGAGACTTCATGAAGGACAAAGGATTTGGGTGGATCCTAGAACACTTTTAGATTAGCAGTGAAGACTTATATAAGCAGAGAAGAAGGGATACTCCAGGCAATGGGGGGGAGAAGATGTTATAAGAGAAATCACACTTGAAATATACTCATGAAGCATGGTGTGAATCATTTGGCCTTGAGTTTGGAGTTCATGTAAAATGTAGTAAAAAGTAGCACAAAATGAATGTAAATGAACATTATCAATAGCCTTTAATGAAAGAATAATTTGGAACTTTACCCTATAGGCAATGGACAACTATTGGAGGTTTTAAAACAAGGAATTAAATAATGAAGGAGATATCATAGGAAGATGTGTATATTTGTCTATTAGGAAACAAATTCCCTTTCTCTTTTTGCGTGGAGGAGACAAAATAGAGGAGGAAGAAATAATATTCCCAGAAATAATTAATCAGGTTTTTGTTTTGTTTAGATTCCTGAGATAAATGCAAGAGACAATGTATCATCATCAGGAAATGCAGATATTATCCAAGTGAAATATGATAAAATATATCAGGAAATAAAATAAATCACCAACTAAAAATATTGATTACTTACTGATCAAGATATATCACAGAATGAATTAAGCATGTCAACTGTTGAATTAGATATGTCACCCACTGGGTCAGATATATTACCTACTAATTCAGATGCATTGACTACCGAAGGAGATATATCATCTGCTGAGTTAAATGCATCACCTCTTGATCCAGCAATATCTTCAACTGAACTAGATATGCCATCCACTGAATCAGTTACTTCATACTGATTTCAATATATCATAAGGCAAAATGTATTCACAGCATTTACATTCAAGGATATAACATACATTCCACAGTTAAAAGTGGAAATGCTATTGCCTATATCTTGAAATCTAAGAGGATCAAGTTTGATTTATTGTCCTTGCTTTGGGCTAGGATACAGAATTACATTTACAAATGGATATATCAGTTCAGGTAGAATGTATTGCAGCTGTCACAACTTATGAATGTCTGAATTATCCTACAATCTTATAGTGCCTATAGAAAGTTGAAGTGATGTGTCCATAATTACACAGATACTATTCCCACCAGAGACAGATTTTCCTGATTCTAAGATAGGCTCTTTATCCACTATAGTATGCTTTCTGTGAGAAACAAATTTGGATTTTGTTTGACCACCCCATTTAGTTAACAAACCTTTTCTTCAACAAATATGTCTGGAGCTAAATTTTTTCATCTATAAAATAAGAAGGTTGGACAAGATAGAGTTACATCTCTAAATTTATGATTGCATGATGCTGTGATTTACATTATTATTATTTCCTTAGTATAACGTAAGTCCCTTAGGTGTAGAAACTCATATTTTGAGGGTGTTTGCTTTTATACCTCCAGTCCCTAGCATTAACTTTACTACATAGTAGTTGCTTAATAAATGCTTATTAGATTAGAATGGAATTTTATCTGATCTGTCTTGTGGTTTCATATTGAATTTTTCCTACTTCTATGATATATTTCATGCTCAATTATTAATTTATTGAAGACAAATATGGTGCCTTGCACCTCTGATTCCTCCCAGGATTCACCTAGCAATATGAAGTATATTGATGCTTAATAAATATTTGTGGATAGATTGCATTTCACACACACATACACACACACATAAATACACACTTGCATACACACATATACACAATGGATCATTAAATCCATCTCTATTTGACAAATCATATTAGGCAGAAAAGAACAAAGGTGAAGATTATTCTGTCATTCGTTTTTTTCTTAATTCTAAATTATTTAGTTTTAGTTGTTAGCATTTATTTCCACAAGATTTTGAGTTCCAAATTTCCTCCCCATCTCTCCCCTCTGCCCATTCCAAGAGAGTTCATTCTGATTACCCCTTTCCCCAATCTGCCCTTCCTTCTATCACATTCCTCCTTTCTTTTATCTCCATCCCTTTATTTTGGAGGACAAGATGGATTTCTATACCCTATTGCATGTACATCTTATTTCCCAGTTGCATATAAAAACAATTTTTAACATTAATTTTTTAAACTTTGAGTTGCAACTTCTCTCCCTTCCTCCCTCCCCACCCATCCCTACTGAGAAGGCAAGCAAGTGGATATTTGTTATATATATGTAGTTATACAAAAGACTTCTATTCAGCTCTGGTCTTTTCATCAAGAGTGCTTGAAAGTCCTCTGTATCATTGAATGACAATTTTTCCCCCTGAAGTATTATGCTCAGTTTTGCTGGGTAGGGGATTCTTGGTTTTAATCCTAGTTCCTTTGTCTTCTGGAATATCATATTCCAAGCCCTTTTGATCCTTTAATGTAGAAGTTGCTACAACTGATGTTATTCTGATTGTATTTGTACAATACTTGAATTGTTTCTTTCTGACTGTCTGCACTATTTTCTCCTTGAGTTGGGAGCTCTGGAATTTGGCTACAATATTCCTAGCAGTTTTCCTTTGGTGGTCTCTTTCAGGAGGTCATTGGTAGATTCTGTCAATATTTATTTTATCATTGGGTTCTAGAATATCACGGCAGTTTTTCTTGATATTTCCTTGAAAGATGATGTCTGGGCACTTTTATTGATCATGCTTTCAGTTAGTCTCACAATTTTTAAATTTTCTCTTCTGGATCTATTTTCCAGATCAGTTGTTTTTCAAATCAGATGTTTCACATTGTCTTCTATTTTTTCATTACTTTGGGTTTATTTTATAATTTCTTGATTTTTTTATGAAGTCATTAGCTTTCATCTGATCCATTCTAATCTTTAAGGAATTATCTTCTTCACTGAGCTATTTGAACTCCTTTTCCATCTGACCACTTTTGCTTTTTAGGGCATTCTTCTCTTCATTGGCCTTTTGGATCTCTTTTATCATTTGGGTTAGTCTATTTTTTACAGTGTTATTTTCTTCAGCATTTTTTTTATTTCCTTTAACAAACAGTTGACTCATTTTTCATAATTTTCTTGCATCACTTTCATTTCTTTTCCAAATTTTTGCTCTACATCTCTTACATGATTTTCAAAATCTTTTTGAACAATGCATGATCTGAGATCAATTCATCTTTCTCCTGGAGGATTTGGATGGAGGAGTTTTGACTTTGTTGTCTTCTGTTTGCATGTTTTGATCTTGCTTCTTACCAGAGTAAGATTCTATAGTCTTATTCTTTTTTCAGTTTTTGCTCATTTCCCCAGTCATTACTTGATTTTTGATCTCTTTGCCAAGGTAGATGTCTGCTTCCAGTGGCGATGGGTGGTGTGCTGTCAGCAAGTGGATTTTCCCACAATCTGTGAGAACTCAAGAAACAGTCACTCTCTCTGCCCCTGCTGTTACTGTAGCTGCTGCAGGTTCCTCTACCCCCTGCCCCCTTCCTCCTCTGCCACCCTGGGGCTTTGACTGGACCACTCTACTCTCCCACACTGTTCATACAGGCTTTTCCCACTGATCTTACAATTTGTTATTGGTGTTTTGGTGTCCTGAAATCTGGGAACTGCCATTGGTGGGAGAGATTTGGTCTCCCCAAGGCCTGCTCAGTTCTTGTCTTTGCTGGCATGGCCCATGCTGGACTACCTTGCTCCCTAAGTGGTGTGATAGACACTTCCTGGTGACCTTCCAGGCTGTCTTGGGCTGGAGATTTGCTTCACTCTGTCATTCTGTGGGTTGTGCAGCTCTAGAATTTGTTTAGAGTCATTTTTACAGGTAGTTGGCTGGATTTAGGGGCAGCTCTCTAGAAAATGTGTGCTGTTACTCCAACATCTTGACTCCACCCTTCTCAAGCTTTTTATCAAAATGCTGATTTAATTCATTTGGGTGTAGAACAATGGAGGTTAAAAGTAAATTAATTGCATCTTATGTAAATGACCAAATTTTAAAGGCTAGTTTTACGGAATCTCTGACTATAAGCACTTCAAAAGTTATCTGCCTGAACAAGAATCCCATCTATAAGATCACATACATGTAACTATTTAGTCTTTACTCAGTTCCTATGTTAGGGAACTTCTTCCCCTTGTGCATTTATATTTGTATCCCCATTACTTAGCAGAGTGCTTGGCTCACATGAAAGGTTTAATTATTGTTCTCTCTCTCTCTCTCTCTCTCTCTCTCTCTCTCTCTCTCTCTCTCTCTCTCTCTCTCTCTTTCTATCTATCTATTTTTCCATCTATCCATTTATCTGTCTACCCATCTATATTTATATCTCTGTTGGGACTCATAATCTGAATATAACAATGGAAAGGACACCTTGAATTTGAAGAAAATGGATATCAGGGTAACATTATATATCACAAATATATTTTCTCTTGTGTAAGTAAATGAATCACTTTGATGAATATCAAAGTAACAATAAATAGAACATTGTGGGACTATACCAAGATAAGAATACTCCAACAAGCAAGCAACAAGCCTTTCTTAAGTGTTTACTCCTTGTTTGACACTGTGCTGAGCACGGAAGATACAAAGAAAGGCAGACATATGGTGCCTGTTGCAGAGGAGCTCAAATGTTCAAATGAGGGAGACAGTATGTAAATAACTTAGTGCTTATATGATATATTCAGTGTAAATTAAAGGTAGTCTCAAAGGGGAAAAAACACCTAACAGTAGGGAGGTTAGTGGGGAAGCTGGGAAAAGAATCCTGCTGGAATTAGGATTTGAAGTGAGTCTTGAAGGAAGACAGAGACAAGGAAGGAAAACATTACAGGCACAGAGGACAGCCAGAATGTTGTTTTTGAAGAACAGTAAATTGACAAACCTACATGAAGGGCAGAAATGTATAAAAAGACTGGGAAGATAGGGAGTGTCCAGGCTATGAAGGGATTTAATACTGGCGGATTTTATATTTGATGTTGGAGGTAATAAGGAATCCCTGGAGTTTTGAGCGCAGGAAACAGTGTGTGTGTGTGTGTGTGTGTGTGTGTGTGTGTGTGTGTGTGTGTGTGCGCGCGCGCGCGCACTTGTGTAATGGTAAGGGATGCACTTTAGAAAGATCGTCATCATTTAGCAATAAAAGATAAATTAGGGTTGGCATGTGTGAGTGTCTGTGTGTGTGTGTGTGTGTATGTAATATTAAAATAATTCAAGTGAAAGGAAAGGTATATGTGTGACAAGTTTGAGTGAAGGGCTAAGGATGAGACTTAGATTATGAGAGCCTTTCGAGAGCTCTTGTAACTAGGATGAAAGAGCTACCTTTAAAATTGATATTACTATTTGGAAGATAGGGAAAGTCTATGGGAAAGATAATGAGCTCTGCAGGATAACCAATTTTAATTGTAAAAAAAGAACAAAAGATGCAAGCCTGGAATTCAAAAGAGTAGACTGGATAAAATAAATATGTATGTATATACAAACACATGTATCATGCATATATCCATGGATATATGTATGTATACATATATATGTGTGTATGCATGTATGTATTTATATATACATACATCATTGCCTCCCTCTCTGTATCGGGAAATCATCTGCGCATAAATGATAGTTGAACCCAAGGAAATTCATTAGAACACTAAGTGAAATTATGTATAGAGAAAAGTTAAGGGGACACAAGAAGGAGACACAAGACAGACTGGAGGGGGATACCTAAAGTTGTGGGCTATGACATGGATGGAGATCAAGCAGAGGAGACCAAGGAATAGTCAGATAGGTAGGAAGAGAAGGGTAGAGCTCTGTAATAAAGACCTAGAAAGAAGAGAGTACCCAGGAAGAGAGAGAGAATGATAATATTTCAAAGTGAATAGAAGTCATGGAGGATGATTACTGAGAAAAGGTCATTAAATCTGATCATCAAGAAAAGATTTTCTAGTCAGTAAATAGACAATAAGCTTATGAGAACATGCACAGATACACATGCATACACAAATATATACACGTACATATCAAACGATTAAATCAACAAACCAGTTAAGGTAAAATAAACATCTTTTTGAATATGAATATATGCAACATCTGTTTCTGAGATTCAAATAAATATTGATTTAAAACATAATTATCTAGTTCCCTTTTGTGTTTCAGTGAACTGACTTCTGCAATAAAGGCAAACTAGGTTCTTTGAAATAATTTTTCATTATAATGTTTTTTTTTCTTTCCGATTCAATGGTTAGGTGATTTGAAAATTATTCCATTAAGTACCTGATTGGGGCATATTGCTATAAATACAACTTCCAGCTTCATAGTGAAGCACTTTTACTTCTCTCACAAGCTTTTACCCTGACTAGCTTATTTTCATTCATTTCATGAATACATTCATGACAAACAATCATTTCTAACTCTCTATTGGACATTAGTAGAGTATATGGTTTGTGATCGGATGGAGATCCTAATCTCAAAAAAAGTCATACTTTTTGTAAAAGCTATCATGTGTGGTATTGAATTGAAGGAGATCATTGTGTCTTTACTGGATACCATCCTGTAGTATTATGTACAAAATTTGTACTGCTTGTAATTAATTCACAGTCCCAAAATACAGGCCATAAATTACTATTTTTTTGTTGCAGAGAGCTGAGAAACATCTGTTTGTTATTAACATAAAATTTGAATCTGACAGAATTTAATTCTGGTTAGCAAAGTTTATGGCACAAATTCCCTTGTGTGATCAATAGCAAACTTTCAGAACTTATGCTACTATTTGGTATCTGATATTCTTTCTTTGAAATTAATGGATTGATCAAATTTTAAAATTTAAGAAAAAATCTTTTCCCTCTAGGATACTAGGTTCTATTTTTTTTATTGGTTGACTTTCATATACTGTAACAATTAATATGTTCATTTTAATCACAAGTCTTGCATAATCTTTCATGTCCAGCTATCCCAATCATCCTCTTCCTCATCAAGTATCACTTGCTGAATGAAGAGTATTAACCTGGATCACTTCCTTTGAGTCACTTACAATCTAATATATAGATTAAGATATATTGCCAGGTATATAGAAACCCACAGAGCTAGTCATCAAAATGTTATAATGGTGTTTCAAGATAAGGAAGACTATAACTGGGGAAATAGCCAGGGTGGTGTAGAGACTAGAATGCAGACCATGTACTCACAAAACCTGGATTTTAGTCTTGTCTTTAGGACAAATTTGCTGTGTGATCATGTGCATACAATTTACATGTAAATACTTCCCTAAGTACTTCTCACTAAAGGTGACAGAAATATTGCTAATGTCCATTAATGAAGAAAGTGTTCCATGCTGATAAAATCACAATTCTGGACTGCATTAAGTTAGTGAAAGTTTTTTCAGAGGGTGGAGTAGGGTAATGGAAAAAAGATCCATGCATGTTAGATGGCTTATATAAAGGCATAGAAGTCAATGGGGCTCATGGAATAAGAGCAGAGAAATAGAAGTCTACCTGAGAAAAAAATTAAAAAGTGATAAAAAGCTGGACATAAAGGTACTTACAGTATAGGGCTTTTAATTCCATGTTTAGGAATTTGGTGTGAAATAGAATATGATCCATCAGAAATTTAGAGAAGGGTATGACACAATTGAAGTGGAACTGTAGAATGATTCTTTTCATGCTCAGATTTGAGATAGAGTGGAAGCAGAAAGACCAGAGATAAGAAAGACATCACAATTATTCAGAGAAGTGATCTAGGTTTACATCAGTGGATGAAATTAAATGAATTTAAATTAAATGAAACTAAAAATAAAATTGGAGAATATGATTGCATCACATGAAAACAGAAGTTTCTGTTGGAGATGACATAAACTGGAAAGTGATATAAGAATTATTGTCCAGATATATCAAAGAATGTCACAAACTAAATAACTGGGTTAAAAAATAATGAGCCCCATAACCATCCAGGACCTGCCCTATTGTGCTGGCCTCTGCCCATGGCACCCAACATGGGGCTCACAGAGCGCGGACGAAAAGACAGGTGGGACACAGCCATGTGAACAAGCTGAGTTTATTCGACACATTCTGAGCCAACAAATCAGGGGGTTGGGGTGCTTATATAGTAAAAAAAAACATAAGGGTAGTGATTGATGCATAAGAACAGAACCGATTGTGATAAGTAGCAAGGGAAGCCTCAGGGCTCTTTTCTAGGAATATTATACTGTATAGCAGGGGCCCTGATTCCTGGAACTTCAACACCCGAATTCAAGGACATTCACCTGAGAACAATATGTCACTTAATTTCTCAAGTCAACTATTATTCTTCCTTGGAGGAGGGGAACTCTTGATAAGGGCCTCTTTTAAACCCCTCAAGCTTCTCTACACATTCTGATGGCATCTAAAATGATAGAATATCACAATCTCCAAAGAGACACAGTAAAGTTTTATTCAAGGGCTGTGCTAACATACATGTTTGGTATAAATAGGTTATAGATTGTTATTAACAGTGATAATAGGAGTTGGTATAAAGGATATGATCCAGAATATATATGACCAGAAAAGGGGGTGATCTCATGTTGTGCAAAGGAAATATCAATAGATGCACAGCATAAATGAGTTCTGAAACTCATGAAATGTTAGAAGAGTTTGAGCAAGGTATTAAGTGCAATATGTAGCTGCTCTATTAAAAACTTATGGATGGGGGGAGGAGCCAAGATGGCAGAGTAAAAAGATACACATATGCTAGCTCCTAACCCACAGCCTATAAAATACCTGTAAAGATGAACTCCCAACAAATTCTCGAGCAGCAGAAGCCACAGAACAATGAAGTAGAGGAGCTATCTGTCCCAGAGAGACCTTAAAAACTGACACGAAAGGTCCGTAACACACCTGACCCAGAGGGCACCGAGGGGAGCGGATCCAAGCAGGCTTCAGGGACAGAATCTCCAGCGACCACATAGGTCCATCCACCCACAGGCGCCAAAGGTCAGTGAGAGGGTCTTTTCTGCTTGCTGAGAGGAGAGTGGGATATCTCCATAAGTCAGGCCCCCTCTGGAGGCAGCAGTGGAGACAGCAGTGGACAGGAGCTCCCAAAGCAGACAGGAGCTCAGATCCATTGTTGAAGATCTCTGCATAAACCCCCAGAGGGAACTGAGCCCCGTGAGGGGGTGAGGGGGTGGCGGGCTTGCTCCCAACCAAGAACCTGAACTTAATCTCACACTAAATAGCAGCCCCACCCCCAATGAAAGCCATGAGACTGGGAAGCAGAATTTGAATCTCAGCCTTCAAGCACTAGCTAGGTGGAACTGGAGGCAAGGTGGGTGTAGAGAGGAAACTCAGAAGTCAGAAGTAACTGGCTGGGAAAATGCCCAGAAAAGGGAAAAAAAAATAAGATCATAGAAAGTTACTTTCTTGGTGAATAGATATCTCCTCCCATTCTTTCAGATGAGGAAGAACAATGCTTACCATCAAGGACAGACATAGATGTCCAGGCTTCTGTATCCCAAACATCCAAAATAAATATTCAATGGGCTCAGGCCATGGAAGAGCTCAAAAAGGATTTTGAAAATCATATTGGAGAGGTGGAGGAAAAACTGGGAAGAGAAATGAGAGAGATGCAAGAAAAGCATGAAAAGCAGGTCAGCACCTTGCTAAAGGAGACCCAAAAAAATGCTTGAGAAAATAACACCTTGAAAAAAATAGGCTAACTCAATTGGCAAGAGAGGTTCAAAAAGCTAATGAGGAGAAGAATGCTATAAAAAGCAGAATTAGCCATATGAAAAAGGAAGTTCAAAAGCTCACTGAAGACAATAGTTCTCTCAAAATTAGAATGGAACAGATGGAGGCTAATGACTTTCTGAGAAATCAAGAAATCGCAAAACAAAACCAAAAGAATGAAAAAATGGAAGATAATGTAAAATATCTCATTGGAAAAACAACTGACCTGGAAAATAGATCCAGGAGAAACAATTTAAAAATTATGGGACTACCTGAAAGCCATGATCAAAAAAAGAGCCTAGACATCATCTTTCATGAAATTATCAAGGAAAACTGCCTGATATTCTAGAACCAGGGGGCAAAATAAGTATTCAGGGAATCCACTGATCACCGCCTGAAAGACATCCAAAAAGAGAAACTCCTAGGAACATTGGGGCCAAATTCCAGAGTTCCCAGGTCAAGGAGAAAATCTTACAAGCAGCTAGAAAGAAACAATTCCAGTATTATGGAAATAAAATCAGGATAACCCAAGATCTAGCAGCTTCTACATTAAGGGATAGAAGGGAGTGGAATAGGATATTCCAGAAGTCAAAGGAACTAGGACTCAAACTAAGAATCACCTACTCAGCAAAACTGAGTACAATACTTCAGGGAAAAAAAACTGTTCTTTCAATGAAACAGAGGACTTTCAAGCATTCTTGATGAAAAGACCAGAGCTGAAAAGAAAATTTGACTTTCAAACACAAGAATGAGGAGAAGTATGAAAAGGTAAACAGCAAGGAGCAGTCATAAGGGACTTACTAAATTTGAACTGTTTACATTCCTACATGGAAAGACAATATTTGTAACTCTTGAAACTTTTCAGTATCTGGGTAATTGGTGAGATTACACACACACACACACACACACACACACACACACACACACAGATACATACACAGAGACAGAGAGCACAGAGTGAATTGAATAGGATGGGATCATATCTTTAAAAAAATGAAGCTAAGCAATGGGAGAGAAATATATGGTGAGAAGGGAGAAATGGAATGGGGCAAATTATCTCTCATAAAAGAGGCAAGCAAAAGACTTTTTAGTGGAGGGGAAAAGAGGGCAAGTGGGAGAAAAACATGAAGTTTACTCTCATCACATTCGACTAAAAGAAGGAGTAAAATGCACACTCATTTTGGTATGAAAACCTGTCTTACAATACAGGAAAGTAGAGGAGGAGGCGATAAGCAGAGTGGGGGTTGATGGAAGGGAGGGCAATGGAAGGAGGAAACAATTTGAAGTCAACACTCTTGGGAAAGGATCAAAAGAGAGAATAGAAACAATAGGGGGCAGGATAGGATGGAGGGAAATATAGTTAGTCTTACACGACACAACTATTATGGAAGTCATTTGCAAAACTACACAGATGTGGCCTATATTGAATTGCTTGCATTTCCAAAGGGAATGGTTGGGGGGGGAGGGATTAAGAGAAGTTGGAACTGAAAGTTTTAGGAACAACAGACGAGTACTGTTCTTCCTACTAGGAAATAAGAAATACGGGTAATGGGGTATAGAAAGTTATCCAGCCCTACAGGACAAAAGAGAAGATGGGGACAAGGGAAGGGAGGGATGATAGAAGAGAAGGCAGATTGGTGATAGGGGCAATTAGAATGCTCGGTGTTGTGGGGTGGGGGAGGGGACAAATGGGGAGAAAATTTGGTACCCAAAATTTTGTGAAAGTAATGTTAAAAGTTAAATAAATAAATTTAATTAAAAAAATGGGTAATGGTGATAACTTACTGTTGGGGGAAAAGTGTTGCAGCAGTTATCTCTTAAGTTACTTTTTTCTGTGAGTTTCCTTGGGATCTTCTACTTGGGTGAGGTCATAAGATCTCATCAGTCCCATAGACCACATGTTGTAAAATCTCAAGTTATATCTCTCTGTTACATCTTTGAGCCAACATGTTAACAATGTACCTTAATAAATTAATATTAATATTAAAAAAAAAACTTATGGAGGGACATGAACCAAAATCATAGAGAAAGAGAGGGCCTGAATGAGCTGGGGTTGATTTCTGTGGAGCAAATGCAAACATCCGTGGGCTTCATTAATATACTGAAATAGGAACATTTGAAATGTTTTGCATAAACTATTTCAAATTACTGTTTATATCTAATTCATTTATTTTAAGTAATGAATCCACATAAAAACATCATTTTAAACTAAATAGGTATAGTTTCCTCATGTAAATTCCATAATTATTTCCCCCTTTTCCAAAACACATATTTGTTTCTTCTTGTGGAAGAATGATTTTTTTCAGTATTATACATTACTTACAAATTTGTTTTTGATATTTCAAAAATGAAATAAGCGGTATTTTTGAAAGAAATTTATTTCCATAATGTCAGTAATAAAGTAACAAATATTTTTGTTATTAAAGACTTTCGATTTTTGTTTTGTTTTGCTATTTTGAAGTTAATGAGCTCTCAAAAGACAAAAACGATTTGAAGCATTGGAAAGAGAATTAGAGAGAAAACGGTTAGAGTTATTGGAGATGGAAAATGCGGGAGGCATGGAGGAGGATCTCTCCTTTATCCAGGGTTCTTTCTAGAGTATTTTCATGTAAAGGGAGCATACATTTAAGGTAATAGAATAAATAATAAGTAAAACAAACAAACAGAAAGGGAAATTGCAAGAGTCAGTTTCATGAACACTGGGCTTACATGATGTCACCAAGCTGAACTTAACCTTTGGTTTGGCCACAATTGAACCTTGGTATTAGTCTATACTGGGGAATTTCCAATAGCACACTAATCTTTACCCTTGTCCCATTCCAAGGGTACTTCTCTAGCTTTGTTTCTAACATCCTTAATGTTCTTCTCATTATATTTATAGTTATATTATCTATATCAAAATCTATATACAGTGTCTAGACAGATAGATTGCATAGAAAGATAAATATTCTTCCAAAAGTCTTTGTGCAGTTTTAGATTAATAAACCTTGAAAGTATGAGAAGGCTGTTTTGAACAAAGTGTTCAAAATATCTTTGTGTGTATTTATGTATCTGCATATACCTATATGCAAATATATGTGTGTATACACATGTGCATATTTCCATACATGCAGGTGTATATAAACCTTCTGGATATACAAGAATGCCCCTGTCGTTATTTGGGGGGAGTTAAGTAGTGAAATGGATAGATTACTGGGCCTAGAGTCAGAAAGAATCAAGTGCAAATCCAATCAAAGACACTTACTAGCTGTGTGACCCTGGGTAAGCCTTTTAACCCTTTTTACCTTACTTTTCTCACTTGCCAAATGACCTGGAGAATGAAATGTCAAACCACTCCAGTATGTTAGCCAAGAAAACAGTTGAATACAACTTTAATGACTGAACATTAATAACAAAATACAAAAAAGTACTGTATATACACGTATATGTTTATGCATAGACTTCTATCTTTCTGTCTGTCACATGCATCAAAAACTATTGTCATAAAGTCTTATGACTCCTATTTAATGGAAAGTAGGTAATTATTCTGTGTTCTCTACTTATTTGAGGTGTAGGCTAGGTGACAGCTGGAGAGAAGCGAGATTCTGGTCTTCCACTTTCTAGCTTTGAGGGAGACATTATAATTTAAAAATTAAAGTTATAAATTGTAACTAGAATTTGGTTCATTCTGCATATGGTATTTATAAATGCTTTACATGTATTTTTTCACTTTAGTATTACCCGTTAAAGTTGGAGAAAAATATTAGCTCAGAAGACTTAGGTCAAGACTTTCATTAAGGAGGAAAAAAAAAATAAAGGAAAGTAGATAAGTGCCATGCTGTGTTTTTTGCTTTATTCATTAATCTGTCTTTTAAAATGGGTCATATTTTGCCCATGGCCATTTTAAAAATAACTGCAATTATTCTTCCTCATTGTTCTAGAGCTTCTAGCAACTGAGTGGATTTGTAGGCAATCTCCATTATCGTTTGTGGTGAGTGACTTAAGGATCAATCTTCTATTCTAACTAGGGCATTTCATTAAATGAATAGGCAGCAATATTCCATAATTTAAGTTACCAGATAATTAAAGGATAATTTCCTTTATTTTTCTCATTTCTTTCTAGAAGGCAATTCTATGTAAAGAAAATGGTTATTACTGAGTATAAGATATGGGCAATGTATCAACACAAACATGAGTTTTGCAGAATTTGCCTGTTTTTTGTTGTGAAACTGATTTGTGGTTTCATCAAACTCACTGAAATGTACAGTTGGTTTGACTTTGTGCTAATATACCTGTATCTAGAAAGACCACTTTGAAATATGAACAGAAAATTGTATAACCATGTAAACAACACACAGTTGTCTTTTTTTTTATTTCTCCTACAGGTGTTATTAATTCATTGGTGTAGGGAACTCCAGATAAGAAAATTTCATCTAGCAAATATAAATTGATACCTGCTCTGTTGTTTAGACCATAAACACAAAATCTATCCATGGTAGAGACTTTATTGTACTCGTGTCTTCTTGATTGAAAACACTGTGCCACACTGTTTCTTAACTGCAAGCATATGAGAAGAAAAATCAATAAAAATGAATAGGCAAACCTAAGATATTGATTAGATGGGGATTTAGTGGGAATGAAAGAGGTCATTATAAAATTTTACGCATAGAAATTACTATTTAAAATATAAGTGGCAGAAACTAGTTGTGATAATCAATAACGCATTTTTAACAAATGATTTTTAAAATAAAGTGAAATAAATTGTGGAAATGTCTTTAATGTAATATATTTGCGTATTTGATCTGCTTTTTTAATTAATAAAAAAGTTTCCTTCATAGTTCTCATAATTCAGAAGAAAGGAATTTGCTACCAAAGCTACTAAATCATGACATTAGAAATGTTACTTAACCTCCTTTTTCAATGTACAAGACCTGCAAAGTCATGGATATATTATTCCTGGGCATCCCAGAAGAATCCTGATATACTGTTGAGTGGGGAAACTGTCATGATCGAGGTCAAATCATACCAAAGATGTTATTTGCAAGAAAACATGGGTAAAACATGGGCTGCAATGACAGATAGGAATCCTGTAGGTAACAGTAGAGGAAAATTGCATCAAAGTGAAATTTTAAAGAATTCAGGGGAAAAACATTCCTATTGTAATTAGGTTTTATTGGCATTACATAGAAATGCTAATGATTTATGTGGATTTATGTTATACTGTATTCTAATACAATTGCTTAACTTATTGTTTAACTTTATTTTAGTTGACTCTAAATATGCATTGATATTATCTGCAAAAGTGATAATTTTACTTCTTTTTCTTTGACTATATTTAGTGTACAATTTCTTTTTTCTTGTTGTAGTGCTTAAACTAATATTGGGTTCACTATATCAAATAGTAGTGAAGAAAATAAATATTCTTGATTTACTCTTGATCTTTGTGGAAAGAATTCTATCCCCACCATATATAATGTTGGTGATTTCTTTTAGATATTTACTCTGATAAGAAAAGGTACATTTATCCTTATGCTTTAAGTGTTTTTTTATTCCAATAATTTGTGTATTTTGGTTTTTATGAATATTCATCTGTTTCATTTAAGTTGTTTACTTTATTCTCTATGTGTGAGGAGGAAAATTTTCCAAAAATATTAATTTATTCATTACTTGTGATTTTTTCTTTTTTGATACCGATATTAATTTTTATCATTTCTAACAATTAAATTGAATAGTGTATACATGCATATATATGTTTGTATGCTTTTTTAAAAATCCTTAATTTTATTTTAGTTGTTTTTCCCCATTCTAATGTGTTTATTTCTTATTTTACTTTCACAATTTCTGTTTTAATGATTTTTGATTTACTTTATATTTTTTAATGCATTGTCAATTCTATCGTTAGCTCATTTTTCCTTCTGATGATAAAAATGTTTACAGATATGAAATTTATGCTAAGGGCAATCCAAAAAATTGGGATGTTGTCTCATTGTTATTACATTTCATGGAGTTGTTTATGTTTCCATGATTTATTTTTTTAACTTATTGATACATTTTCATCTGCATTTAATTTGAATTCTATTTTCAATGGCACTTTATTAAAAATGAATTAGGTTGCATTTTATTAATTAAGAGATATACTTAAATTTGCATTTTTTCATTTATTTATTGGGTATTAATTGCTTAGGATTTGGCCAATTTTGCAATGGTGCCATATATATTTGATATTTCTGTTTTATTTCTGTTCCTGTTGCTAAATTTTCCTATTACCAGATGTCATTTTTTTAAAAAATTCAGATATTAAACTTTTTTCTTGTTTGTCTTTAATTAAGGCTCCCTAGCTCTGAAAAAGGTACATTAAGATCCCCCACTTTATGTATGTGTGTAGATATATAGATAGATATAGATATCCATATATGTATGCATGTATATGTATACATACACACATGCAAACACATATGTGTATACATGTATGTATATACGTGTGTATATGTGTACACACACACATATATATATAATATATATGATTTTGCTCAGAATTTTTTTAAAGTATTAAAATGGCAGAGACAAGATGGTGAAATGAGCAATAAATTACTGTAATTCTCCCATACTCACCTCCAAATAATCATAAAATAGAGTACCCCCAAAAGTCCTGGAATAAGTGAACAAACAAAAAGATGAGATGAAAGTCTTATTGCCCAAGAAACCTAGAGGATTGGCAAGAAAGGTCGAACTCACTTGAGTGAAAGGGGAGGGTACACCAGGATGGGAAGCTTCCCATTAAGCTGGTAGTAAAGCTCACCTCAGCAAAACAGCAGGAGATCCTGAGCCCCACTTCAGGTGGAGCAGACAAATGAAAACATCAGGATCCCTATGTACCTTAGCATAGTCAGAGAACCTGGCAGACTCGAGCTCCAAGAACCATCAAATGCTTCAATGTAGTTCCAGGCATGCAAGCAGCCTCCAGAGGCCGTACTGCCAAGTACTTTGATGTAACCATGTGGAAACACAGAAACACCCCACCAGATCTCAGTTAATACAAGACACCACCACTAGGATCTTAGCTCAGCATCAGATTAGCTGAAAGATGCCTATGGCCTTCAGCAGCACCAACCAACCTCTACCAGACTCCCTCAGTGTAGCACCAGGTAAACACTCAGGGCCTCCAGGCACTAGAAGAAAAAGTTGAAGACTTCCACTTCCACTTTTGCAGCAGAGATCTAATTTAAATAAGAGGCAAAGGCCAAAAAATTTTAAAAGATGAGCAAACACCACAACAAAAAACGAATCTGAACGTGGAAATTTATTATGGTGACAAGGGAAAACTAAGACACAAACTTAGAAGAGGACAAAAATTTCAAAAGATCTTTGAACAAAACCCCAAAGAAAAATGGCAAGTGGTCTCCAGCCTAGAAATAACTCATGGAAGATCACAAAAAGGAGCTTTAAAAGTTATAAAAAATTGAGAAAAGAAATGAGAGTAGCACAAGAGAATTAGGAAAAAAAAAAAAACGGAGGCTACAGCGTAGATAATTGCTTCAAAAGTAGAATTGGCCAAATGGAAGAGGAGATACAAAATCCACTAAGGAAAATGACTCCTTAAAGAGTACAATTGACCAAATGGGAAAAAAGTACAAAAACAAATTAAGGAAAACAACCCCTTAAAAGTTAGAATTGGGCAAGTGGAAGCTGATGACTTTACAAGACATCAATAATCAATCAAAGTAAATTTAAAAAAAATTAAAAATAGAAGAAAATATGGAATCCTTTTCTTGAAAAACAGCTGACTTGGAAAATAGATCCAGGAGAGACAGTGCAGAATCTTTGGATTACCTGACAGCCATGATCCAAAGGAAGATCTAGACAGCCTCTATCAGTAATTATCATGGAAAACTGTACTGATGTCCTGGAACCAGGGACAAAATAGATATTGAAAAAATCCACTGATCACCACAGGAATGACATCCCAAAACAAAGACACCAACGAATATTATAGACAAATTTCAGAACCCTCAGGTCAAGGAAAACTACTATAAGCTGCCAGAAAGATACTATTCAATATCAGGAAGTCATAATCAGGAATATATAGCACTTGGCAGCTACAACATTGAAGGATTGGAAGTTATGGAACAAAATGTTACAGAGGGCAAAAGAAGTAGGATTACAAACAAAAAAACACAAAAATTAAGCATAACATATCCAGGGAAAAAATGATCATTAAATGAAATAGAAGGATTTCAAACCTTCATAAGGTGAAGACCAGAACTAAATTAAAATTTGACCCCTGATTTCAAGAACCAAAAGAATCATAAACAAGTAAAAAAGGAAGAGAAAACATAAATGATTCAATAGAGCTAAACTATTTACATCCATCCCTATAGTAGAAGATGTTACTTATAAATTCTTAAAAAATGTGTAATTAATAGTACAGATAGAAGGAATGTAAATGGGTATAAGGGGAACTTGGGGGAATGACACAAAATAATTAAGGCATGAGAAAGAGGAATAAAATGAATAAAAAAGGAAGAAGAGGTAAAATGGGATAAATCATCTCACATGATAAGGACCAAAAGACCTACTACAGTAGTTGGGAAGATGGGAGGATGAAAAAATGGGTATCACTTGAGCTTTACTCTCATCAATATTGGCTCAAAGAGGGAATAATATACACAGTTATTCGGATATTGTAATCTATTTTACCCAATAGGGAAGTAGGAGGGGAAGTGATTAAGGAAAGGAGGCAGAGACTAACAGAAGGGAGAGGAGATCAGAGCAGGTCATAGACAAAAGCAAAACACTGTTAAAATAGGAAAGGGTGAAAAGAGAGGACAAAAAGAAGGAAGAACAGGATGGAGTGAAATACACAGGTAATAGTCATAATGGTGAATGTCAATGGGATGAACTCTCCCATGAAACAGAAATGGATAGTGAGGTAGATCAAAAACGAGAATCCTACGATAAACTACAAAAAACATACTTGAAGCAGAGAGACATACACAGAGTAAAGGTAAGGGCTTTAGCAGAATCTATTATGCTTCAGCTGAATTAAAAACATAAGAGGTGTAGCAATTCTTATCTTAGACAAAGTAAAAACAAAAACAGACCTTATTAAAAGAGATAAAGACATCTTATATTAAAAGGTTCAGTAGACAATGAAGGAATTAAAAGTGCAAGGAATAGTGTAGCTGTCAAATATATGGGGAGGAGAAGAATTGACAACTGAACAAGAGAAAGAGAAGATTATGAGATGTAGAAGAAATTGTTTGGATCATATTAAATTGAGAAGCTTTTGTACAGATAAAACCAATGCGACCAAGTTTAGAAGCAAAGCAGAAAACTAGGAAAACTATCTATACAGCTAGTGTCTCTGACATAGGCATAGAGAACTGAGTCAAATTCATGAGAAGCTATACCCCAATTGATAAATGAGCAAAGGATATGAGCATTCAGTTTTCAGATGAAGAAATCAGATATATCTAGAGGCATATAAAGAAGTGCTTCAAATCACTTTTGATTACAAAATTCAAATTCAAACAACCGTGAAATACCATTTCACATCAATCAAAACAAAAAACAGAAACAACAGAACTGGGACACCACTAATATTTAGAAGACAGGTAAGAAGAATGAAGGGATTTAATAAGAGTACCAATAAGGGGTGCCAAAGTAGTGTAGTGGTTAGAGCACCAGCCCTAGACTCAGGAGAACATGAGTTGAAATGGGTTGAATAGGGAAAAAATAGAAAAAATATATGCTCTAGTGCTTTACTATGCTAAGTGCTTTACACATATGATAACATTTGATCCTCATATCTCCTAGGTACTGTTTTTATCCTTATTTTGCAACTGAGAAAACTGAGGCAAATAGAGGTTAAGTGACCTACCTAATGTAACACAATAAGTTTCTGAGGTTAGATTTGAACCTGGGTCTTACTTACTATAGTTCCAGTGCTCTATCCACTGAGCCACTTACATGCCCTAAAGGAAAAAGGGTAAACTTTTTTTTTTAATGTTCATGATAAAGTCCAAGGATGTTAAAAATAGAGAGCTAAAAATAAGATGAACTCATGTGGACACAGCTGTCAAGAGGTATTATCAAGCAAGAGTTATTCATTCCCAGGAGTTGGGGAAAAAATACGGAACTAAATAATGGATCAGGACATTTGTCACTCATAAATGGAAGCTCTGAAGAAGGATAATATTTGGTCACATTAATCTACCAAAAGAATCAAAACCCATCCAACAAATAAAATTTCACCAACTACATGTTATCTGTCATTAAAAATAGCTCCAAGCAGACCCTAAAGTGCTTTTATTTGTAGGATTTTCTCAAACCTTTCTGACTGCCTTCTGAATATATGTCTACAAAAATATTGTGAAGAAGAAATGGGAATCCCCATTTAAGCCCCATCATTAGATTAAGCAACTAATAGGGAAATGATAATGCCCTAGCAGTGGTTCACTTTGTTCTTAGCCATTCAAGATAATGAAGGTACAGAATCTAGACCAGCATATCACAGAACAAACAAGAAATGAGGCAGTTGGCTAGAATTAATATCTATATATTGATAGTTTGGTAGTGATTAAAAATAAAAGAAGTGTAATTTCTTAATTTGACAATTAGGTTGCTAAACACAATAGATCCTAGATATAAACCCATTTGAATGGGAATGAATTCCTAACAAAAAATACATTTTGAAATAAAACAATTCAAATGTTAAGAGTAGATTTGCTAGTGAGTGACATCAAAGAGAGTGTCTACCTTCAAAAATTTGAGTTTGAAGTGATATTAGGCAACCACTTAATATGTCAGATGCTTTCATCAGAAATTTTAACGCAAGCCAATCAATATATATCCACAAATAAAATATCTGTAAGTATCTCAAATATACAGTAAAGGTGCAATATATTTATATATTTCTGTGTAATGAGAGAAATAAGATCTCCTCATATATGGTACTGGAATCTGTGGGGTCTCTACTCTGTGGAAAATGAATTATAAAAGCACAATTTCTATATTACCCGTTAAATACCATCTACTCAAACTTACACTTCAAGATCAACCAACTTCTTTATTAAATGCCCATATTTATATTTGTGGGCTTCACTTTCTTTTTTTAAATTTTTAAAAAATTATTTGTTTCAGTTTTCATCATTCACTTCTATAAGATTTTGAATGCTACATTTTCTCTCCTTCCCTTCTAGGCTACATACATGTATAATCATATTAAACATATTTCCACATTAGTCGTGTAGAATTAGAACCTAAGGAAAAAAAATCACAAGAAAGAAGAAACAAGACAGAGAGAGAGAGAGAGAGAGAAAGAGAGAGAGAGAGAGAGAGAGAGAGAGAGAGAGAGAATGGAATGCTTTGATCTGCATTCAGACTCCATGGTCCTTTCTCTAGATGTGGACAGCATTTTCCATCATATTAAACAGAATCAAAAGAATGAAAAAAACAGAAGAAAATGTGAAACACCTCACTGGAAAAATAACTTACCTGGAAAATAAATTCAGAAGAGACAGTTCAAGAATTATTGGCCTATCTGAAAGCCGTGATCAAAAAAAAAAAAAAAAAAAAAGAACCTGGACAGCATGCCCCCAGAAATTATCAAGAAAAAGTGCTCTGAAGTCCTGGGGCAATCATTTGTTTTTCTTAATTTTATTTTTCATTTTTAACAGTTTATAACAGATGAAACAATTTAAACTTTTGGTCAGGTGATTTTTCTTTTTAAAGAACTTGCAATATGCACCACAAAAGAATTTTTTTTAAACATTAACCAACTGAGACACAAATAATATTTATGTTTGCTAACTTCACAAGCACTCGTCCTAATTGTCTCCAGAGTGTTACTAAGAATTAAAGGACCCTAACTTACTGTTGTTGGTCTAAAGTCCTAAGCCTCATACCTTAATTTTAGATTTAACCTTGGATGTTCCCCTACCAATAATCTATGATTTAATAGACCTGATATAAGTTTACAAACCTTTTGTCTATAGAAAATTACCACCAAGAGCAGGAACATTGCAGGGAAACAATAACTCTCCAACTTCATGTCAATTCCAGGCAGGAGTAGGTTGTCAACTTGCATTCAGTCAGGCTTAACGTCTGCCAGGTGTCAGTGGGGAAAATGAGTCAGGACAATCCTACCTCAGCCCAGGCTGAACAGCCGCTCTCCCACCCTTCACATGAGATCACCTTTTGCAGTTCATACCAGCATCTCACAGGCTTACTGGCTTCATGTATTGGAGATTCAGACTGCCTTTCTTGCTATCCATATCTGGAGTTAGACTCAGAAGAACAGTCACTTAATAGTCCCACAACATCTAAAAATAGCAATTTCCAATAACCAAGTTTCAAATATGATTATAATTTCACTTTGGCTAAGGAATACCTTGTGAGTCAAGTCTTAAGTGGTTTACATGCCTTTCTACACATGTTCTAGTTCCTGATTAAATGGCAATCATAAAATCAAACTTACCATTAAAATCTTAACCTTCTCCTCTATTTGGCTAATTCTGCTTTTTAAAACTTCCTTCTCCTCATTGGCTTTTTGGACCTCTTTTTCCAATTTTGTTAGCCTCTTTTTAAAGCTGTTATCTTCCTCAGTATTTTTTTGTTTCTCCTTTAGTAAGCTGCTAACTTGTTTTTCAAGCTCTTCTATTGCCTAAGGCTAGTTTAAATTCCCTTTGGAGACCCTGTAGGCAGGGGCCTTGACTTCCTTTGACAGTATGCCTTGTTGGTCATCATTTGAAATGATGGGGGGAGACACTGGTTCCCCAAGAAAGTAACCTTCTATGGTTTTATTTTTTTCCCCTTTTTTATTATCCAGTGCATGACTGACCTTTCCCGTCAGTTTTTCAGGTCTCTCTGGAACAGAAATCTCCTCCACTCCTTTGTTCTGTGACTTCTGCTGCTCTAGAATTTGTTGAGAGTTCTTCTGTACAGGTATTTTATGGGCTGTGGGGTAAGAGCTAAGTGCATGTGTATCTTTCTACTCTGCCATCTTGGGTCCTGCCCCACAGTTTGATTTTCAACTGGAGTTATGATTCATTCTACATTACATTTTCCTGAATATATAGTAATGTGAATTAGGGTTGAGGATATATTTCCAATCAATTTTATATATTTATTGATAGCACACAATTGAAAGAAACAATTTTTATTTGTTGAATATGTCTAGCAGGAAAAGCTCTTTTCTTTCCTCTCCAGCAAATTTTTAATTACCATTAAATATTTAAATACATTTACTTCAGGAAATGAAACTTTTGCCATGATATACTTTCAATAGAATGAGTGATTCTTTTATGGAATAATCTTCTTCTTATCCTTTTTTTTACCATTTAATGCATAGTTTCTTTAGGAGATTTTGTCAGTATTCCCCCTTCCAAATTTCCCAAACATTATTTTTAGATCACAAGGTTTCCCATATTAAAGCTGAATTGAAAACTAAAATATCCCATGTGCTTTATGGGAATTAAAATATTCTACCAGAAATTTCAGATACCATTTGACATTTTAAAAGTACCATGCTTAAGGGAATAAAAGTAATTTAGTTAAAAAACCAGAAAATATTGTCAATGCATAAAGGATAAAAAGGAGCGCATAATTATCACATGGTATACTGTATATGGATATTTATTTTTATGGTGAGCAGCATAGCAAATAGGTCATTAATGTTAAGTAAACAGATGAAAATTACTAAAATTGGGATAGGCAAATCAAAATGATAACAATATTAAAATGAATTTAATCCATAATAATTTGAGTTATACTGTATTTCACAGTGAAAATTCTGATATAAAGTGCTTCATAACATCTGTGATTTTCAATATATAGCTGATGAATATATATTACCTGACTCTAAGTACCTTAGTATACAATTTACTGTAATTGCATTATGACCCGTATATTTACAGATGTGTGTGGAGATCCTACAGGGGAATTGAACTGATACTTTAGAAGCTCAGTCAACTTGCAAATGCCTTGAAAATTGATCTGTCTTGTGCTGCAGTGATGGTTCAGTACCCAGCATTCACTTCGTTATCCATCTGTAAACTGCTGTTAACTCTAATAAAGTGATCTGTAACTAAGGATTAGAGATCTCTTAGGGTGAAATATTGATTTCCTTAAACAACAAAACGTGGTTAAAAGATAGTGTATTTTTATACTACAAGGATATTAGAAAGTTCAGTGCTCCTATGTGTTAGGAACTACATTTTCTCTTCCTTCTCCTATGCACGTTAGACAAAGGGGGAGAGAAAGAGACAGACAGACGGAAAGAAAGAGAGACAGACAGACAGACAGACAGAGACAGAGAAACAGAGACAGACAAAGAGAGAGAGACATAGACAAAGATAGACAGAGGTAGATAGAGACAGAGACAGACAGAGGTTAGCACAAGGAGACAAAGGGTTCATTCAGTCTGTTGATGTTTCTTCCTCATGCCTAAATGCAAAACCTTCCAGGAGGACCTGGGCTGGTGATGTGACCTCTAAGATGTTTATGATTGGTGGATCATGGTGGGTAATACAGGCAAGTGAGCTTTTCTCAACTGAATCTTCTCAATATGTCCTCAATGCCTAAACTTGTTTAGCATTCTTTTGCTATAGGCACTTAAATCTCCAATGATAATTATTGAATGACTTCATAATGTCTCTTTTGGTTAGAAGGGAATGATGTGAATAAGGCCTAGCTTAGAACATCACATATAAAAAGAAGGTATTTGAAAAAAATAGAAAGTAAGAAAAGAACATATTAAAAGAAGGAAGAAAACCTGAATGGGGAAAGTGTTTATTCAGTGCCAAATATTTGCCAGCATTGCATTAAGCACTTTACAAATATTAGCTTGCTTACTCTCCCACAACACAACAGCAACAGCAACAACAAAAGAACAAGAAAATATGATGAGCATAGACATATCGTAAGAGAACTTGAATATTTAAAGGAGTTGCATTGTATGAGTGTGTGTACTGACTCAGTATCTTTTATCTTCACCCTCTGACTTCATAAATGGTCTTCAAGAATCAATATATTTAAAAAAAATCTATCACTCTGTGGTCTACATGATCATAGCTCAAACTAAATTCATATACATTAGTTTTAGAGCAAAATGTATACAATTCATAGGCTACTCCACCTGGCAAGAAAACTATGAACTAGAAAATAGACACGTGGGAGAAAAATTTTTTGAAATATTTTCAAAGGTTAGTATATGATAAAGTTAGATTAATATAAAAACTAAAATGACAATATAATATGTGATGAAAGGAAAATGACAAATTTTAGAGGGAATATGGAAAAATCAGGATACTAATGGACAGCTGGTGCAATTGTGAAATGATCCAAATATAGACAGAAATTTGGAACTATTTCCAAAGGGCTATGAGACTGTCCATACCATTTGACACAGCAAATAAGATTACTAGCTCTGTAACCCAAAGAGATTTTTTTAAAGGAAAATGACACATGCATACAAAAATATGAAAGAATCTGTATGTAGAGCAAAACAAGATTTTTTAAAAACTTTCCTTAGGGACGACTCAGATAATTTGTTCAAAATAGTGATCCTGACTACTATACATATCACAACTTGTACAACATTTTGACTTGGGCAACTAAAAGAGCAAGACAGAATATAGTCTGTTGAAACATTACATATTTATTCAACAACAAAAGTATCTGTCACCCTCTGTGTGTATGGGATGGTGACAACAGCTAAGTGATGTAAAGATATGTAAGATGCATTATTTTTGTGTTCAATGAACTAATAATCTATTTAGAAGGTAACTTTATGAAATGTAATTTACACTTGTATATTAGGAAAACCCAAACAATGTGACATGAAAAAAATCTTACCCATAAACACGTTAGAAATATATATACATACACACTTTTGTGTGTGTATCTATATACACATGATCACAAAATGAACAAGTATCCACAGATATGGTCATTTATGAAAACAAAACCATTCAGTATTTACATCTATTAAGAAAAAATAATAGGTGATTTTTAAAAAAGAAAAAAGCTAAGAAATTTACATTTAAAATATAATTAAAAATTCTAAAGTTAGTAGAAATAAGCAACTGTATTAAAAGTGAGAAAATCTTGGCACATTCTTCACTCAATAAAAGTAAGAATTATAATTGAAAAAAAGGTAACAAAAAGGAGGGAAAGAAGTGAAAGTTGTTTTTGTAAAATAGCCAACATACATAAAAAGAAGTAGTCATAAAAGAAATTGAAAATCTGTACAATAATATTATTCAAGTTTTTGTCAACAAATTGAATGTAAAGTCATAAATAAAATATAATGAGGCAATATGTGAAAATTCCTTTGTCAATATTCCTCTTATTTAAGTAACAGTTTGGGGGCAAAAACGAACACATCACTTATTCTTCTCAGAAGACAATTTTATATAGGGTAATAGGAAAGTTTATACTTTTACCTACCTAGAAGGCAGTGTCTTGACTAGATGATCCCTCGGGGTCCCTTTCTTGTTCTGATATTCCAGCTAAGGTACAGAAATATAAAAAGTGAATTGAGTAGGGACCTCAGTGGAGCATTCAAAGCAGAAATAATACTAAACTTTAATGATGGACTGGATTCCAAGTTTGGGCTTTCCCTTTTTCCTTTCTAGTCAGTTACTTTTATTCCAAAACTGAACTTAATGTTCCCAAGAGTCAAACACATATACACAATTCATATAGAACTTTTTGAATTTACACTAAATTTTAACCAAATTAAATGCCATAATTAGTGTATCCACATGATTTTCATTATGTTGCTCAAAGGTTTTCTAGCTTCTCTTTGGTAAGAAATTGTAAATCAATTTCAGGCTTTTTTTTGGTGATTTATTAATTACTTACCCCATTCAGAATTATCTGCTAAGGTTAAGTCTGAAATTAATCTCTTCATGTTATTTTATCCTCTTATGATCAAATATTCTGGTATAAAAACTATTCACTAGAACTTTATATTTTTTTTGATGTATTAATGTTTTTTGATTAGAAATACTTTAGGGTTGATGCTACTTTTTCTTTTCTTAGCAACAGTACTGTCACCTGATATCACTGAAAATATCTCAGACAAAGACTTTATAAGATTTTTCTCCTGAGTCCCTAAAACTCTAATTAAGCTAACTGCCACTCAAGTCTCCAAATAATATCACTAAGTATAACACATATGTCTATTTCTTCCTTAATTCATTGTTTTATTCATTCTATATTCAAGGGATGCATTAAACTGCTTATTCTGTGTAAAAAAAATATGCTAAATGGAAGATGATACAAAATTCAAATAAGTTGGGGCCCTGCTCATGCAGAGTTTACTGTGAGTTTGGTATTCAAGACATTAAAGGGGTCAAGAACACCTAGATAACATACTATAGGATACAGCAATACTGTCTTACTCTTCGTTCTGTCAACTTGTCACTGCATCACCAGATTCTGCCTTTTCACTAGTTGCTCTCCTTCTTGGAATGCTCTCCCTTCTCACTTCCATCTCCTGATATCCTTTAAGTCTCCATTAAAATCTCACCTACTGCAAAGGCATTTTTTCAAATCATTCCATTACTAATACTTTCACTGTGGAGCTATCTCTAATTTAATCATCTCAAATGTATGTGACTGTTTGCATGTAAGCTTCTTGAGACCAGACACTATTTGACTTTTAGTATCTCAAACATTTCATGCACTGCCTGGCATGTAAACAAAGTATAAAAAATCCTTGTTTTATTCTTAGCCATGCCCATCGCTAATAATATAAGGTGCTATTACTAAGAACCCCATGAAATATTTCTTCCTCTCTTATAAAATGCAGTGAAATCAAATCTATCCCTGCCATTATTTCTTTCACCAAAAATAACATAGCCTCATTATTCCATTTAGCTGCTATTTCCTGTGTCTTCTGGTTTCTTTAATATCCTCATTGACATTTTGATTTAGCACAATTTCTTCATTAGTAAATTGATTCATATAAATGAACAAGAATATCACTAGCACCAGCAATTAAATTTATATAGATCCTTTTTAGTGTTATTTGTATAAATACATATGTGTTACAATTCTTTATTTTAATTATTCGAGTAAATTTTTAGAGTGTTAAGGTCTGAAGTTTCGTATGATGTTACAGTTAAAATCTTGTCATTTGCAGGAAAATATATTCTTAATGGTTTTACTCCTGTTTTGATTTAATTTTTCATGGGAATAGAAGTGGAAAATGTATTTGCGGAGCGGAGTCAAGATGGCGCAGTAGAAAGACACACATATGCGAGCTCCAAACCCACAGCCCATGCATTTAATGTAAGAAGAGCTCCTCACAAGTTCTGGATCACTGCAGGGTGTGCAGAAACACAGTGGAAGAGATTTCCGTTCCAGAGAGCCCCAGAGAGCCGTCCCCAGGGTCCATCGCGC
The DNA here is from genome assembly GCA_023548195.1 of Bettongia penicillata ogilbyi. Lineage (NCBI taxonomy): Eukaryota > Metazoa > Chordata > Mammalia > Diprotodontia > Potoroidae > Bettongia > Bettongia penicillata. The sequence continues at coordinate 21,507,892 of JAJHZJ010000470.1, forward strand.
CACGGAAAACGGAGTTCACCCCAATGCTGCCCTGGCCATGCGGCGGAGAGGAGCAGATCCGAGCAGACTTCAGGGACGGAACCTCCAGCAGCCGAGAAGGTCCCTCCACCCACAGACGTTGCAGGTCAGTTAGAGACACGTCTGAGCTGGCAGAGAGGGGAGAGAGGTGTCTCCATGACTCGGGTGCCCTTGGGAGGAAGCGGCGGAGGCAGAGGCAGCAGCGGCGGCCCCCGGGACTCCCCAAGCAGCAGGCAGGATCTTCATTACTGAAGGTCTCTGCATAAAGCCCCTGAGGGAGCTGAGATGGGGAGGCGGCCCTGCCCCCACCCCAGCACCAGAACTAAAGCTCACATTGAATAGCAGTAGATCCCGCCCCGGAAAGCCCATTTGAATCTCAGACCCCAAGCACTAGCTGGGTGGATCGAGGCAGGGGTGGACAGGAATCTCAGAAGTCAAGTAACTGGCTGGAAAAATGCCCAGAAAAGGGAAGAAAAATAAGACTACAGAGAGCTTTTTTGAGCAAATGCAAATGATCTCAACTTTTGGATCTGCTGACGAGGAACCATTCTTGCCATCAGGGAAAGATGTGGAGGGCAGGGCCTCTGTACCCCAGACATCCCAGGGGGATGTCGGGTGGACTCAGGCCATGGAAGAGCTCAAAAAGGATTTTGAAAAGCAAGTTAGACAGGTGGAGAAAAAACTGGGAAGAGAAATGAGAGAGATGCAAGAAAAGTATGAAAAACGGGTCAATACCTTGTTAAAGGAGACCCAAAAAAATGCTGGAGAAAATAACACCTTGAAAAATAGGCTCACTCAACTGGCAAAAGAGGTTCAAAAAGCCAATGAGGAGAAGAATGCTTTCAAAAGCAGAATGAGCCAAATGGAAAAAGAGGTTCAAAAGCTCACTAAAAAAAAAATAGTTTCTCTCAAAATTAGAATGGAACAGATGGAGGCTAATGACCTTTCTGAGAAACCAAGAAATCACAAAACAAAACCAAAAGAATGAAAAAATGGAAGAGAATGTGAAATATGTCATGGGAAAAACAACTGACCTGGAAAGTAGATTCAGGAGAGACAATTTAAAAATTATGGGACTACCTGAAAGCCATGATCAAAAAAAAGAGCCTAAACATCATCTTTCATGAAATTATCAAGGAAAACTGCCTTGATATTCTAGAACCAGAGGGCAAAATAAGTATTGAAGGAATCCATTGATCACCACCTGAAAGAGATCCAAAAAGAGAAACTCCTAGGAACATTGTGGCCAAATTCCTAGAACTCCCAGGTCAAGGAGAAAATCTTGCAAGCAGCTAGAAAGAAACAATTCCAGTATTGTGGAAATAAAATCAGGATAATTCAAGATCTAGCAGCTTCTACATTAAGGGATCAAAGGGCGTGGAATAGGATATTCCAGAAGTCAAAGGAACTAGGACTCAAACCAAGAATCACCTACCCAGCAAAACTGAGTATAAGACTTCAGGGGAAAATATGGTCTTTCAATGAAACAGAGGACTTTCAACATTCTTGATGAAAAGACCAGAGCTGAAAAGAAAATTTGACTTTCAAACACAAGAATGAGAAGAAGCATGAAAAAGTAAACAGCAAAGAGAAGTCATAAGGGATTTACTAAAAGTGAACTGTTTACATTCCTACATGGAAAGACAACATTTGTAACTCTTAAAACTTTTCAGTATCTGGGTTGTTCGTGGGACCACATACACACATGTACACACATGCATGCACACACACATACACACATGCACGCACATACAGAGAAAGAGAGCACAGAGTGAATTGAATAGGATGGGACCATATCTTAAAAGAAATTAAGGTAAATGGTGAGAGAGAAAGGTAGGGGGAGGAAAGAGGGTGAAATGGAATGGGGTAAATTATATGTCATTTAAGAGGCAAGCAGGAGAGTTTTTAGTGAAGGGAAAAAGAGGAGAGCTGAGAAAAAAAAAAAAAAAAACAAGAAGTTTACCCTTATCACATTTGACTAAAGGAAGGAATAAAATGCACACTCATTTTGATATGAAAACCTATCTTACAGTACAGGAAAGTGGGGGAGAAGGAGATAAGCAAGGGGGGGGGAAGATGGAAGGGAAGGCAATGGGAGGAGGGAGCAATTTGAAGTCAACACTCAGGGAGGGACAGAATCAAAAGACAGAACAGAAACAATGAGGGGCAGAATAGGATGGAGGGTAATTTGGTTAGTCTTACACAACACGACTATCATGGAAGTCATATGCAAAGCTACACAGATATGGCCTATATTGAATTGCCTGCCTTCCCAAAGGGAATGGGTGGGGAGGGAGGGATGGGGAGAATTTGGAGCTCAAAGTTTTAGAAACAACTTTCGAATATTGTTGTTGCTACTAGGAAAGAAGACATACAGTTAATGAGGAATAGAAAGCCATCTGGCCCTACAGGACAAAAGAGAAGATGGGGACAAGCGAAGGGAGGGATGACAGAAGAGAGGGCAGATTGGAGATAGGGAAAGTTAGATTGCTCGGTGTATTGGGGTAGGGGGAGGGGATAAAAGGGGAGAAAATTTGGAACCCAAAATTTTGTGAAAATGAATGTAAAACGTTAAATAAATAAATAAATGAGTGAGTGAAGAAAGAAAGAAAGAAAGAAGAAAGGAAGGAAGGAAGGAAGGAAGGAAGGAAGGAAGGAAGGAAGGAAGGAAGGAAGGAAGGAAGGAAGGAAGGAAGGAAGGAAGGAAAGGAAGGAAGGAAGGAAGGAAGGAAAGAAAGAAGAAAGAAAGAAAGAAAGAAAGAAAGAAAGAAAGAAAGAAAGAAAGAAAGAAAGAAAGAAAGAAAGAAAGAAAGAAAAGAAAAGAAAGAAAGAAAGAAAGAAAGAAAGAATATTTAAAGAAAAAAAAAAAAAAGAAAATGTATTTGCAATTGGTGGAAAAGGAGTTATTTTACCATTAAAGTCTTGACTCTTATGGTCTTTATTATATAACAAGCTCACCTTTCATAATACTAACACTTACATATCCACCTATACCTTTAAAATTATTCCATAGTTTGAAGAAGATACTGCATTTTTCATTTTATATATCAGTTCAGAACTGATTTGACAAGGTACATGGTAGTTTTAGCTATGGGAAATCTGGCTTCTAGACAGTGGTTTTATATGAAATTATTTAGTCTGTGGTAAAGAAAGTATAATCAAACTGTTCCCAAATCATCCAACATTTGAAGTTTATTAGTCAAGACAAAAAATTAGGCATTCACTTTATTTCATGGTAGTTGATGAATATACCTTTTATGATCTTCTACAGTTTATGATTTTTTAAAAAAGAAATTGGTTGAAGGGGACACAGGAGATGACAAGCACCAGATAGCCTCACAAAAAAAAAAATAGTTTGAATATTTTAAAAGGAAATAGCTAATTACCACCATCATCAGACAACATATATTTATCAAGCATCTACTATGAAGTAAGCACTGGTGATACAAATAAAGTTAAAGAGCCCCTACTCTTGAGTTTACAGTCTAATAGGGGAGGGGAGAGAGACAATACACACATAAGTAGAATCAAGGTAAATGAGTACTAATCACTAGAAGAAAGTCATTAAATTTAAGAGTAATCTAGAAAACCTTCCTATAGAAGGTAAGATTGTGGTTGGTATTTAAAGGAAGACTTGGAGGTCAGGAAGTAGATGTGAAAAGGTAGCGCATCCCAGGCATATACCAGTACAAATGTCCAGATTTGGGAGATGAAGTGTCTTGTTCAAGAAACAATAAGGAAGGCATGGGGAAGCTATTTCCAAATCAGTTTTTGTGTATACTCAAATCAGTTACTTATTAGAGCAGAGTTCAAAGTCAGAAGGAGAAATAAAATAGAGACTGTCTGTTCGACAACTGAGGATCTTTAACCTGAGCTACTATTTGAGCAAAGATGAAAATCAGAAGAAGAAATAAAAATGATAATGTGTAGCTCACAATTAAATAAACTCCAACTTGAGCTATTTGATCAAATTGCTAATGTCAAAAATAGCGGGAAATGAATAAGTAAACAGTCATTGACTTAGATTAGCACCTTTTCCAAGGAATTTGAATTGAAATAAATGAAGCAATACAATGAAAACATTTAATAAAAACCTAGAAACCATTGAAGTTAGCAAACATTTGGTCACCTTGCCAAATAAAGAAATATGATAGCTAAGAGCAACAGTAACTTAAAATATAAGTTGTGTCAAAAAATTTTATGAAAGAAGATGGCACCAGATTATGAAAAGTGTCATCTCATAAAAGAACTAGAAGCATTGAAGGATGAAAAAAATCGTAGTAAATTGGTGGGAAGAGTTAATTAAGTTAGATTTATTTTAATGCAATAAATAAATGGGAAAAATATTTTAACAACAAAGATTTCTTAAAGAAGCCTTTGATCCATTACATTTGGACACTAACACAACAGTCTCTGGCATGCAGTCAGTGAAGTAGGAATGATAACTCTGTGTTTACTTAGCCTCATCCAACTGCCTTCTGAAATTATGTTGTATGTTAATAGCATTTCCGATTTAACCTCTAACAAAGTGAGGACTGCGAGCCAAATGTGTTAACTTTATTTTGTTTGAAGTCTTAGGTTCAGCAAATGAAAAACCTCCTTTTTCTTTTACACAGCTTTCCATTTTCTACTTCTTTTCATTTGCACCTGATTACCTTCATACCTGATTTGCTCTTTGTTCTTACCTCCACCTCATAGAATTTATAGATCTATAGTTTTTTGCTAAACAATGCGCAAATAATACATATCATATTAGGCTTTTCCTAAATCTTCAGTTAATGCTCTCTGCCCTAAAATTAATTTGTAATTACTATGTATATATCTTTGTATAATCTTTTATGCATTTGTGTTATTTCCTTCCTAAAGAATGTAAGCACCTTGAGGATAGTGACAATATCATATTTTTCCTTTGCATTCCTAGTGACTAGCACAGTACCTGATACATAGAATTCTCTCTCTCATCCTTTCGGATACATGAGAATATAGAAGTGTGACATACATTTGTCAGTTCTAACAAGAACTATCCCTCATTTTTTTCCTCTTTTGACTGTTTCTCTAAGAAAAGTATTTCAAGTCAGAATTTAACCATGATCCTTAAACAATGAAAGCCACCTGACAGTTCTGCTTTGCAACAACAAAAAAAAAAAAAAAAAAAACTGTTTAAACTATCATCACCAAATCCAAGAGCAAATTTTCAGTATTTGTTGGACAAATAAAGTATTTTTATTTACTCTAGCAGACATGTCTCCTTTAATAAATTCATATTACAAATCCTAAAACTAGGGATTTTCATTTCAAATAAATCTGGACCTAACATTTCTTTGGAAAAGTTTACTACCACCAAAGAGATACATGAAACTGAGTAACTATCAAGCCAGAAAGTCAGAAAGATTTGCTATCTATCAAAGTACTTCACTGAAAATGGTCAAATCTGAGTGAATTAAGATCAAAATTGTAGTGATCTAGACCTTCTAAGTATAGAGAAGGGAATGTAATCTTATTCGTATAGTTTATCAATTGCTTTATTGAGACTTTTAAGATAGGAAGCTGACCAAAGACAGAAATGGACAAAATGCAGAATACTTTTTGGTATTCAAGCAAATATGATCTGCAAGACTATAGAAAGGATCCTAAGGATGAGTTTCAACACCAAAGAGAGAAATACACACACATACATATATGTATATACATACATATACATATATAGAGAGAGATAGATAGAGAGAGAGACAGAGAGACACACACACGGAGACAGACAGAGAGATTATACAAATCAGGATAATCAGGTAAATTTGTGATGAACTTCGGAGTGATCACTGATTAAGTGATTATGTGAGGGAGGGAAGAAAGAAGAGGGAGGGAGAGAAGGGGAGACAGAAACAGAGAAACAGAGAGAGAGAGAGAACAAGTGACATGCATGTAGAGTTGAAGTAGAATATTGGGAAATAAATATGAGAAAAGGAGGAGAAGTTCAAACTCAGAGTTGATTTCACATCTGAAGTTTGAGTAGTGAAATCTGGGGCCAGGTAGAAGCAAATAAGATCTGTGTAACTGACCTAAGACACTGTAGAACCTAATTCTTAATACCTCTCTTAATATAATGGAGGGAATCGTGATTTCAGTTCTGGCAAAAATGAGTATCTATTTGCCCTCCAAATCATCCCCTAGATGTGAAAAGAAAGGAATGAGGAAGAAGTTAGTCTTATCATTATACTCAATGACAGCTAAGAAGGATTCATAAATTTATGCATAGATCTATATCATAATTAAGATAATGTTGGATTAAGTTGATATTTAATGAATGTTTGACCTAATATTTGTTTTGAGGCAGCTCAAGTGTGAATATATTTAAGAATCTTTTCAATTAAAAATCATGGAATTAGGGGGTGGAGCCAAGATGGTGGAGTAGAAAGCTACATATACTCTAGCACTTCCCCCAGAGCCCACAAAATACCTGTAAAAATGACTCAACAAATTCTAGAGTAGAAGAAGCCACAGAACATCAGAGACAAAGAGATTTCCAGCCAAAATTAACCTGGAAGGCCAACAGGAAAGGTCTATCTCATGGGACACTGAGGTGAGCAGAGTCCAGTCCTGGCCACTGGGCACTGGGAGGAGCAAGGACCTGAACAGACCTCCAGGACAGAGTTCCCAGCAGGGAAGGTCTCAGATACCTCAACCCACAAGTGACAAAAAATTCTCCAAAGGTCAGTGTGAGAGAGCTTTCCCAGGTGGGCAAGGGGTTCCTCCAGCAATAGCCCCAGGTGACAGCAGCAATAGCAGCAGCAGATTTCAGGTAGCTATGGTGGCCAGGAAGCAACCTGGGTCCATAGTCTATGCAGCTCAGGTTAAACAGATAAGGAGCAGCTGATCTAAACCTCAGCCCTGAGTGATGGCCCCACCTCCACCCCAAGCCCCGGGGAATAGAGCGGCTGAGTCCAATCATAGCCTTGGGGAGAGGATTGGCAATAGGACCATCCTGTTGACAAATGTTTCATAAGTCAAATAATTACCTGAAAAAATGCCTCAAAAAAGGGGGGAAAAAAGACCATAGAAGGTTACTTTCTTGGTGAACAAGTGTCTCCTCCCATCCTTTTGGATGAGAAAGAACAAGGCATACTGTCACAGGAAGTCAGGGCCCCTGCCTCCAGGGCCTCCAAAGTGAACTTAAATGGAGCTCAGGCAATAGAAGAGCTTGAAAAGTGAGGTAGCATCTTGCTAAAGGACAACCAAAAAATGCGGAGGAAAATAATACCTTTAAAAAAAGGCTAACTCAATTGGAAAAAGAGGTCCAAAAAGCCAATCAGGAAAATGAGGTTTTAAAAAGCAGAATTAGCCAAATGGAGGGGAAGGTTCAAAAGCTCACTGAGAAAAATAGTTCTTTGAAAGAGAGAATTGGGTTCAGGAAAATGTATGACTGTGAGATAAACCAGACAGTAAAAAACAAAACCAAAAGTTTGAAAAAATAGCAGATAATGTGAAATATCTCACTGGAAAAAACAACTGACCTGGAAAATAGATCCAGGAGACAATTTGAAAATTATGGGGCTACCTGAAAGCCATGATCAAAAACAGAGTCTAGACATTATTTTTCATGAAATTATCAAGGAAAACTGCCCTCATATTCTAGAACCAGAGGACAAAATAATGTTCAAAGAATCCACCAGTCACCTCCTGAAAGAGACCTGTTGTATCCTCCTTTTCATCTGTAGCATAACAATCCTTCACATTCTTTATCACATCTGTCATTTAATTTCTGGATCTTTTCTTCTCCATACTGTGTAATTCCACTTATTCATATTGAATGAATTCAAGGTACCTAAACATGCTGATTGACCTCATTTAGCTATTCTATGGGCTATCAACTTCCTTCAAAATTTGTGGTAGTTATAATTGATTTACAATATTCTAAGTGATGTCTGATGATACAAGAGTGCATCTCTTCATTCCAAAATGCTATATTTTTTAATGTCCCTAAAGATTAAATTAGTTTTGTGCTTCATATATTGCACTGTTGATTAATGCTGAGTTTATAGTAAACAAAAATTCCAGACATTTTTCAGAACACCTGCTGTCTAACCATGATTCCCATATTTTGCACTTGCAAAGCCAATGTTTGAACTAAAATATGTCCCAATATTAATTAATATTAATTCTTATTGCCTATTATTTTGTTAAATATGTCCAAATGCTCTTAATTATCAAGATCATTTAGGACTCTTATGCTTTCATGCACTGGGTTATTTATCACCACCTCCCTGACTTTATGCCAACACTACCCTTCCAATTACCTAGATTCATTACTCAATTACTCCATCTTAATCCCCTTACAACATTTTTCATTCCATAAAATCTGAATTATCAATTAATCTCTAGACATATCATGTCCTCTTCTGCTTTTTGATTTTGGAAATAAGAAATGTTTCCACTTCATTCTATGCTACTTTCTATCCTTTCATGAGTTATATCTCTTGTCTCCTCAAGGATAATGTAAATTTTTAGCCACAGGACCAAAAAGGAAACTAATGCCTTGCATTTAACATTAGTGCTTGCTATAATTAGCTAATTATAAGCTGAAATAAACATAATACATCAAGGAGGTATTCATTAAATTTCCTTAATTTCTTACACATTTGTATATGCAAATCCCTATTCATTTTATAACATCTCTATCATGTACAGTCAGCAAGTCATTTGGATTTTAAATGGAATAAATATGGAGGGTAGTTACCTTCCTCTTACTTTAAGATGCAAATCAGCTTCCAGTTTTGCCTATTCTCTTTTTAATCCCTATTCTTTCATCTCTATGTTTGGTCCACCTATATATCTATTACATTATAACATGTTATTAAAATTATATGTATACATGTTATATACACTTACAAAATCCCGTTTTTCAGTGGCATTTTCCCTCATTGTATCTTCACAATATAGCACAATACATAGTCGCTGCTCAATGTTACTTCATCACTTATTTATGTATTGAACTGAATTGAACCAAGGTTGGTTTTGAGATTGTGAAAGGTTTAGGATAAGACTATTTTCAAGATTGAGGGAGACTTCATTATTCATCAAGCAGAATATCTTCATTTTAGAAATATACACCCCAGGAGAGTAACAGAGATATATGCCATCATATGTAGAAAGGGAGTTATTTCTAAACTGATAAGGACTCAAACATATGGAGCTTTAAAAAGTGAGGGTAACTTCATGACTTCCAGGAGAAAATTCAATAGAGTATAAGTAGAACCACCTTACACCTGGAATCATAAGACTTGATTCGAGCCCTACTTTTGTTGTAATTATGTAGCAATTCCATCAATTTCTCTGCTTTTGTTTTCATATTGATTAAATGGTGACAATAACCTTTCTGTTAGTCATAGCATTACTTATATGTACATTTGTGTATTCCAGTAGGGTTCACAAAGTTCTTTCCTTTGAATTTATATATGTGGAAGTGTTTTGAGAAGTATAATGCAATGCAGAAAAATGGTATGTGTGTGTATGTGTATAAATATATATATATGAAACATACACATATATATTACCTTTGCAAAAAATAGATATTTGAGGTTTATTTTCTTTTCCTTAGTCCATAGTGGGAATTATGACTATGAGTCTTTAATTATGAAAATTGAAAATTTCACTTATTTATCCAGATGTTTAAGAATAACTTAGATATGTCTTTTGAAGGAATTAGAGTCAGGATTTCCATGCAATTTGAGAAGATTTGAAAGTTTATAGATGCTACATGCTACATATTCATGAGTCAAGTGAACTATAAAGAGCTATCAAATAAAGAGAAATTTCAATAAAGAAAAATGTTAATGGATTAGAATCAAATTATTTAAAATTAGATACATAATATAAAGGTTTTCAGGCATTATATGAATGAATACGTCCATAGCTTAAATGCTGGAATGGATGTAAGAGGCCACCTGGGGAAAGCGACTCAATCAGACATTCCTAGAATTTCTAGTTTTTCCCACTGTTATTAAACAGGGTTTTTGAGAGTAATGTTCAGTATTGCTCCTCAGCATATTCTCAATATAATTTCCATATAGATCCAGTTTTCTTAACATTAAAATCTAAATGATGTGCTGATTTTACATGATAAAAATGCTATGAAATAAAGTGATTTATGTACGCTAACATAAGAAAATAAAGAGCATTCTAAGGAACAATTCTAGATTTATACTATTGATTTTGGTTCAGCATTTGTTGATTGTAACAAAGTACTGGTGTTAATTTCAAGATATTATACGAGCACTTCTTTTGTTCTTTTGACCAAAAATTTATATTACAGTTAAAGAGATAAGTGATATACAAATGCAAGGATAAAATATAGCATAGAGCTAAGTGAAAATTCCTTGTTTCCAGAATTAGAAAGTCAGTGAAGGAAGTGTGAAAGGAAAATAATCTACTCTTGTTTCTTTTTTATTTTCCTGGTCTCACTTCATTTCTTTCAATGGAGGTTGTGTGGCAGAACGTAATTTAGTACAGGTCAATCTTTAGCCTGATAATGAAAGAAACAATAGAAAGATGGTAAGTTGATAGAGATTTGAGGAAAATTGGGAAGGATCAACAAATGTTTTGCTGGTATGGTGACCTTTTAAAATTATTTGAATTGTTATACTATGTCCCATTACATGTGATAAATGGGTCATTTGAACCCCTACTCCATTCCAATCATATTAATCAGTTCAATGTGATGCAATATGTGCTAATGATAACCATTAGGTGTTAGTGATATACTCATATAGCAATATATATATATATATACATGTACAGTCAATCATCTAAGAATATTCAAAGAATAAATATGTATTAATACATAATTTACATAAATCATATAAAGACAATTACATAAGATAGATTTTTGTAGTAGACCTTTATAGGTCTTTATAGTAGACCTCAAACTTCAATTGAAATTGTTTAAAATTTATAAAGTTCATTTATGCGACCACAAGAATGCTGAGGACAAAACTCAGGGTGGTTGGGATGTCTTAATGTGATATGTAAGGTCTTCCAACTTATTTTTGTACCTCCTGACCCCCTTCTATTTCCCAACATGAGCAGATGACCATTTTATGACCACTTTGTCAGTAGTGATATTTCAACCTAGGACTCCCAGCTGATACATCATTTTTGGCCCTCAAAAAAAGGTCTATCAACCAATGAGATTTTGCATTTTACTTTGACTCTCCTGAGTTTCTGGGTATCAAATACTATAAAAATAAGATCCTGGTGAACAGGAAGCATCTCGGATCATGAGGAAGATCTGAGGTCCATTTCATCAGAAGGAGTGATAGATACTTTAATAAAGTTTTATTGGCTTGGAACTCTGCATCAGTGGTTTTTTTCTTGAATATTTGGACAATTTTGAACCTCACACATAGGAAATTAAGAGTTTGGAGGAAGAATTTCAAAGAAATTTTAAACTTTAAAGAAACTTTAAACTTTTTTTGCTCATGTTAGATAACATAGAGAATGAAAGCAGCAAATTGATGACATTACTTTAAAAAAGTTATTTTTTTTTCATGTTCAGAACTCTTTTTCCCCCCTGATCGTCTGACAAAAGTAATCCTTGAGATGCAATAGTCTGGGAAATTTCCTACAAATGCCTAATGGGAAAGATAAAATAATGAGTAATTAATCCAACTTCCTTCACTATAACTATCTTCTAGTATGACTATTTCTCAAATTTCTGAGAATTATTCCACAAAAGAATAGTATTAGCATTTTTAATCTGTGAGAAGCTAAATAGAAAAGACATTTAGCAAATGACATTTATTCAGTATATAAAGTTATACTCTTGTACTGAGACTTACTGAGAAATATTGAAAATTTGATTTTAGTTCTCTAGTTAATGTAATTAGTTCAGAAAAGTACTAAACTATGTAATTTCAACAAAAAGCAAAGTTTTTAAAGTAATTGTCAGGAACAGAGGAAATTTAAATATGTAAAAAAAATCACATTACATTTATGGTCTGAATAAAATTGACAAGGATAATTCATTGAATTGATACCATCAAATACATTTGGAAATTATGCTATTATGGAAACATAAATATTAATTGTCTCATTTTGATGAGCAGAGAAAATTTCTAATTTTGTCCTCAGTTTGATGACATTGATTTGGCAGCTTTATCACTGGAACAGAATAATAGAAGTTTCAGCCCTGGGAAGGACCTTCCATGGATTTTTATCAAGCTTGTCTCTCTTGCTATTAATGGGACCTTTTTAATTCCAAGAAAGTTTTTCAAAATTTATAAATGCAAAAGCTATTACAACTTTTCTTGCTAGCAGTTAAGAGATGAAAGAATAATGTTTGCTAAATCTTTAACTGGATCTTCTATGCTATATTGCAAATATATTTCATCTGTTCAAATTTTATAATAACCAAAATCTGGGATTCATGATAGTCAATTTTTGCTTGCTTCTTAGAATTTTCCATCCTTGAAATTTTAAGGGGGAAGGCTACGGAAGCTACCAAGATTTCTAGCACTAGTTTCTAATTCTAGAAAAACTGACCTGGTATGACTCCACGATTAGTTCAGTTTCCTATTTGAACCAGTGATGTTGCAGATAAGTATCACAAGGGACTTGTAGTAATGAGAATCTTTAAATGCATACGGGAAATGCCTACAGATTATGAGGGATACCATTGAGAAAATTCTTCCTTCAGTTACAATCATGCTATAGTACAGTACAGTGAGTTTAAGAAAAGATTAAATTCATTGTAATAGTTTTAGTGGACTACTTCTGTTTCCTGTACCAGACTTTCCTTCTTTTACTTTTATACCAGTTTATAGGTATGTGCACCTCACTTCTGCCTAACTGATGTCTTCACTTCACACAAGACTCCCCTCCTACAAAAGTCTTTTCCTGATCCCTTCAGTAACTATTGTCATCCATTTTCCTATTTCATGAAGGATATAAGCTGAACATCTGTGAAATGTCTTCCAGCTCAAAAATTATGTTTTTCTAGTACTTTTACTCAACCTATTCTTCATCTTCCAACTCATTCCTGTAAATTCATTTTTTTCTATATGGAATAGTTCCATGTAACACTAATCTCACCTTCTTCTTTTGTTCTATATTTCTCCTTTACATCCTAATAAGATGCATCACCTTATGGTAGACATTTTATGGTAGATCTTTTATATAGATATTATCTTAGCATGATTCATCAAGCCTTCTATGTCATCACTCTCATTGAGTAGCTGTTATTAAATTAAGTTTCAAAAACTATGGTAAACATCATTTAATTCTATTGTTGCCAGACATTACCTCACCCACATGTATCTCCTCAATTACAAAAAGTATTAGCAGATGGATAGATGCCATTGGGTAGAATTGTGTGCAGGAAATTAGGCCCTAGATAAACTTTTGTCCATGTAAAGCAAGTTCTCTGAATCCAACAATGCAATAAGCACTTTTAAAATTCTGTCTTCTCCCTTTGCCACAACATTGCTTGAATGCACTTCTTGGTGTAGGTGCTCATTATCTCACATTTGGATGACTATCATAGACTGCCAGTAGGTCTATCTGCCTCAGTTCTCTCTTCAGCCCAACCGATTCTCCATTTAGCTATCAAAATGATTTTCCTAAAGTGAAGGTCTAACCATATCACCACTTTCCACCACTATTCGGTAAATTCCAATTGCTTTCTATCACTTCAGGATCAAATACAAAACCCTCTCTTTGGTGTCCAAAGTCCTTCATAACCTAATTACCCTCTTTGTCTTTCTAGTTTACACCTTACTCCCTATCAAGTATTCCATCCAGTGACTGATCATCTTTCTGTTCTTTAAATGAGACTTGATATCTTGGCTTCAGACATTTTATCTGTTTGGGACTTTCTATTACAAATTCTTCACCCCTGGCAGATCTATATTTCTTGGACTCCTCTGCAGATTTATCATCTCTGTTTTATTCATTTCATTTCAGTGTATCTCAGGTTTCTGTTCTAAGGCATCTTTCCTTATTCTACGTTCTTTCCCTTGATCTGCTTAGCTATTGGGGAGTGATTTAACTATCAACTCTATGCAAATGACCTCCAGAGCTGCATATCCAACCTTAAATCAGTCTCTCTCTCAAGTTCCAGTTCATCTCCAACAGCCTGTTTGACCTCTCCACCAGGATATCTAATAGACTTCTCAAACTCAAAACAGAATTCAACATGATTCCCTCTAAAACAACTCCTTCTAAATTCCATCTTTTTATGGATGGTACCAACTTTTTTTTTAGTCATTCAGTTTTGCAGTCAAGGAGCTATCCTTGACACATGGACCTACTTGCCTCCCACCCCCATATCTATTCAGTTGCCAGGTCTTATTGATTCTACTTGCACAAAATCTCTTCCACTCATCTTATTCCTGTTCACATTACAAGAGCTTTAGTTGAAGCTCTCATCACCTGCCATCTGGACAACTTCAGTATGCTCCCTATTGATTTACCTGTAACAATTATCATCCTTTCCTAATCTATCCTCCACATTGCTACCAAACTAAAATAGCCAAAGTTGACCCCTCCTCTAACCATCTTTTTGCCATAGAAGAGTCAGTGTTTTTTCCAATGATCTCAAGATAAAAGCCCTTTTTGCATGAAAAGCCCTTCATAACCTGACTATAGTCTGTCTTTCCAAACTGGTTATATGAATGCTTCTTAAACTTTAGAGCAGATTTAAGCTATTAAATCTTAAACTTGATCTAAGACCTTGGTGATAGTATATAACCCCATATTTTCTATATTTTCTGGTCAATAGGTCTACTTGCTCCTTGTTAAACATAATGTTCAATATTCCATCTGTGGGCTTATTTTATAGCTTATCCTCCATACCTGGACTCTTTCTTTCCTTACCTCTTAATCTTAGAAAACCTAGATTCTTTTAAAGGTTCAATTCAATTGTCACCTACTTCAAAAATATCTTCCTAGTTCATCAATGCCTTTGTATCTTCCATCAATGAAAATCTCTTGAGAACGAGAATTTGTTTTTACATTTTTATTTATAGCAAGAAACTTGATACCAGGCACATATTGAGAGCTCAAAAAATGTGCGAGATTGGTTGATTTACTACTATGTACAAGATACTAAAGATACAATGACAGAAAAAACAATATCTAACCTCCTGGAAATTTCATTCTATTGGTGAAGAGGGGATATATAGGATGTACAGAGATAAGTAAAACATAGCATGTACAAAGTGATTTATTGGGGACAGGAGAATTCTAAAAACTGGAAATATTGGGAAAGGCTGGTTTGATACTTGAAGGAAACTAGGATTCCCAAGGAGCAAATATCAAGAGGGAGAGTATTGAAGATTGGAGAAAACCTTGACAGATGTGTGAAGGAAGACAATGGAATATTGCGTATTGGAAACAACAAGTAAGGCCTTTTGACACACGGAATGCACATGGAAACAAAGAAAAACTCATACATATTTTAATTCTTGTGCCAATAGGGAACCACCTAAATTTTCTGAACAAGGGAGAGACATAGATAGCACAGTGTTTTAGGAATATCAATCGAACTACCATGTGAAAGATAGACTGGAAGGGTAAAAGGTTGAAAAAAGCAAGTCAATAAGGAGTATATTATAATAGCAAAGGTAAAAAAAAACATTTCTAACACAATGTATTATGGTTTGAACAAATTCCTCCTGACTAGTACCACCAAGTACCTTGTTTCTCAATTATTGCTATCTTCTATAGATGGTCTGAGATCTTCAAGTGCATTTTCCTTATGAAAGATAAAAAGAGTCAAGCTGTTTGATTGTAGGTGGTCATAAGCTTTAAGTTCTTAACAGAGAAGTATAAAAGATAAAGACACTATATCTCTAGCTTAAAGAAAACAAGGTTTGGATTCATATGTACTGAGATGAAAATCCTCATGCTACTTATGATCTGTATGATTGTAAACAAATTACTTAACCTATCTGACTGTGTTTTCTTATCCATTAATTCAATTTAGTCACATGATGACTAAATGGCCTCTAATATCTCTTACAGTTCTAAATCTATAATCAAATGGATAGCTGCTAATTGAGACTTTATCTTTAATATAAGGAAAAACTGAAAAGAGCTAATTAATCCTTGTAAGAAAGTTGTGTTTATTTTCCTGAAGCTCTTTTGCAATAGGTACTATTTACAAAACCTCTAAAGTTTCTGTTATTCACAAGATGAATTGATAAGAGCTAGTAGGTGGAACAGGTTGGATGGCTGGATCATAAAACAAAAAGTAAACACTAAATAGATATCAATTTGAAGGAAAGTCTTTACTAAAGTCCCCCTAGGGTCTGTCCTGGAACCTATGATATTTAACATTCTTATCAATGACTTGAGTAATGTTGTGCCTATATACTGTACCTATAAAACTTCAGAAAATACAAAGTTTAGTGGGACACAAAGCATTTTGATTGATAGAATTAACATCTTAAAAATTATCCAATGGTTAAAAAGTTGTTTGAATATAATAAATGAAAGGCAATGGAGTTCAATATAAAACATAAAGTTTTGTAGTCAGGTTCAAAAAATCAATTTCATGAATGTAAGATAAAGGAGGCATGGCTTGATTGCAAATCTCGAAATATTATGGGTGTTTTAGTGTAAATTCAATATATATTAACACTAAAATATGATGGTCAAAATATAATTTGATCTTTAGGTATTTTAATTGAATTTTTTGATATATAAAATGTTTATGAAAAAGTTAAGAAAACACATGAAGAACTTCATTGCTGAATAATTTTTGTTAGCCTCACAGATTTAGTATTAACTAATATTTTTTGCTTCCTCAAATGATGTCTCTTAAAATGAGACAAAAAATAATGTCTTTGAAGAAAGCCAAATTCAACTATCTTTTTTGTTAATCACAGTTAAATTTCTAGCAGGTAAAACACCTGTCCTGGGTAGGTGAGGTCACACATACTTATTCCCTGTTATTCACACTACCTGACTATATAAAGTACAGAGTGAATGTCGTAAAGAAACATTTGGCTATGTTTTCTAGTCTTATTAAGTTATATCTGCACCAGTAGTGTAAGTAAAAGGAAATGACAGTTAAACAAAATGAGAACAAAAGATTTGGCCTAGTTTCAACAAGGAAAGCAGTAGCTCAAAGAAAACATATACCCTTTATTACTGATTCTTTTCAAGCCCCTATGTATAGTACTCATTAATGTTTCATATGAGAATGATAGCTTCTATTCCTCTTTACTGAAATGTGTGTGTCATTTCACGTCTTAGAGTGCAACTCATCTGAATTTCTCCTTATTTTAAAGACTTATTAAGCATGGGAAGTACATGTAAAATGATAAAAATAATAACAAGAAGGAAAGATTTTTGGAGATTGAGAAAATAGAAGAGAAAATAAGGAAAAAAGAATGAAGGAAAAAAGTTATTTTATTTTATTTTTAGTTTACTCAATTTTACTTAACACCCTTGATATGTGAACTGTAATCCCAAGAAAGTCTTTCCTTCTTTCCTCAGTTGTAACTTTTGTCTACCTCCCAAGGTTACCTTGTATCTATTTTTTAATGTGATTTGTATGTAAAAGTAATCATTCCTTATCTTGGAACCTCAATGTCTAAATTCCAAGTATTTTAATCGACACCCATCCTCCAAGGTTTTTTAGTACCCTTAAAACTGGAAGGAGGTTTGTGGGCTCAAACTGCCACTGTTTGGTTTTCCTCAATTTTAGGAGTCATATGTACCCTTTTCTCACTGAATTGCTTAGATAACCTTTTACAACTAAATATTTACATTACAGCTATAGCAAGAATAGGCATATACAAATTCAACCAGCCCATAAACTGGAGGCAAATCCTCTCTCATATGAACTCAGTCTCTGGAGGAATATTCAGTCCACAGCTTACTTCAGTTCTTTTAAAATATAGCACACCAAAGAACCGTGGGCTTATGTTCAGCCACCCTGCTGAGAGAGAGAGAGACAGAGACAGAGACAGAGACAGAGACAGAGAGACAGAGACTGAAAGACAAAGAGAGACAGAGAGATAAAGAGAGAACAGAGATAGAGAGGGAGGGATAGAGAGGGAGAGAGGCAGAGAGGGAGAGGGAAGGGAAAGCTTCAGTCTGATTGTTTTAACAACATAGTCTGTTATGACTAGAAAGGCAACAAAAAAGAAGCTGTTCACATCCATGTGTTAGAGAAAAACAGGATTTCTTTTGCTGAAAGCAGACCCTTACCATCTCCCACATGACTGCCTCCATCATGGATGAATTGATGAATTAGGCATGTGAAGCAGAGGATCATTGAATATTTATTCTTGTGTGTGTATGTGTTCTTTTTTTACTCACAATGTATTACCCTTGAGAACAGGAAATAATTTGATTTTTACATTTGTATTACCAACGTACAGTATAGTACCTGGCACAAAGCAGTTCTTTAATAAAAGCTTGCTGACTGAGTAGTCGATTGAATATTATATTCAATAAGCATTTGTTGTCAACAAGAATTATTAAGCACCTACCATGTGCTTATTCAGCTGAATTTTGTACAAAGAAGAAAGTTTTACATGTATTCTTATTGAATTTCATCTTGTTAGATTTTACCTAGTGCTTCCGAGATTCCCTCAGTGTGCAATACCACCTCCTGGGTGCCACGGGAATGATGAGGGAACGGTTGTAGTAGCCTCAGGTGCAATTAGAGGGGGTATTGAATAAAAATAAAAGGGTAGTGGAAGCACAAAGTAAAAAACAAAGAGAAGAACATTTGGAAAAACCGTTCATATATGCTTCATCTGTTGTTTTCACATCATTCTTTTCAGATAAACACCATTTTCTTATCTCATGCTATTTTGATTGATTTGTTCTATTGGTTTTTTTCCTTTTTTTTTTCTGCCATTGAATTCCATTTCGAAATTTTACACAGGATTCATCCAGGTTCACAACTTCACAGTTAACTTTTGCTCTTCACTTACCCTGAACACTACTTGCAAGTTTTGTTGATTCTACATCCACCATACCTTCCATATGTGTGCCCTTCTCTAATCACTCAGACATCACCATAATTAAAGCCCTCATCATCATTCTCACAAAAATTTGCCATAGAATCTGAATTGTAAAATACAAATTACTTGAGGGCAAGTGCCATTTTGGCTTTGTCTTTGTAGTCTTCTAGAGCCCAGCCTAGTGCTTGGCCTATAGTTCATATAAAATAAAGGCATTTTAAATTGAATTAAATTGAATAATTTACTTTATTGTCAGGGGCCATCCCCGAACCTCCTGGGCAGAGAGGTAATAGCAGGAGTCTATACCTGTCCCCCCCCCCCGTGATCACGCGCCTCACCCGTGGTTTCCGGGCTGGGGATAAAGGGAAGACTCGTGTACAGGGCACGATACCGCCCTCGGGGAGGTACTGACAAAACCCCAGGAAGAGAAAAATACACCTGACCACCTGTAATAGGCTAAGCAGATGGTCTGAGCGGGGAAGGAAGGTCCTGAGAGACCCCTGCCCTATCACCACAGGGCACGGCTAACAAAGGGGAAGGGGCTGGGGTGACAGTAAGCTGAACTCCCCAATCAGGAGTCAGACAGCAGAACCCGGAAAGGATAAGGAATATAAGCCAATGCCCTAAGAGGGAAAGTGGGACTGGGCTGATGTAACCTGCTGAATAAACACCTGCTTGCTTCACCACTCTGGCCAGTGTCTGGTTTTGCCCGTCCTCAGCCCCTGGGGTAGGGACCGGAGACGTCCGAAGCCGCCGTTAGGTGGAAGCAGAGGTCACGACGTACCCCCTGAGGTCCGGCAGGGACAGAGCGCGGACATTTGGCGCCCAACGTGGGGCGCCACTTGTCCCGTCCCACGGGACTCAGTTATTCGGGGGGACTGGGCTGATGTGAACTGCTGAATAAACATCTGCATTGCTCTACCACTCTGGCTCGTGCTTGGTTTCCACCCGTGCTCCTGCCCCCGGGGTCGGGCCCAGAGACGTCTGAAGCTGCGAGAAGCAGAGTGAGGGGTTACTACTCACCGGGAGGGTCGACCGGGGATCGTGAGCCCCGGACAACTGGCGCCCGAACAGGGACTGTGACGGACGTGGTGAGGTGAGTAACTCGCCTATCCCTCGGGGGCGGGGGATAGAAGAGCCAAGCACCCGGGGATTGCCTGAGCAGAGCAAAAGTTAAAGATTTACCCGAGGCTCCCCGAAGGCAGAACTAAAAAATGGGACAAACACAGTCCGTAGGAGGGATTACGCCAGAGGACAAAGGAATTCTAGCTTGCCAAGTGTACAAACTCTGCAAGCAGAATGGGATAAAAATACACATAAGAATTTGCCGAGATTGGGTCGAGAAAATAATAACCATCAGTCCATGGGTAGAGCATACAGGAATTGATCCGACCCGTTGCCGATTAATAGGGCAGCAGATGGCTTCATACCAAAAAGAGGACCCCTACTTCCTCAATCCCCAGGGTTTTGTTATGTATCCATGGAGGAGTCTGGGTAGTGTAGTCCGAGAGGCTAAAGGAGAGAGTCAGGAAGGAATCAGGGAGGAGGGAGCAGGACACGGGAAAAGACAAGGAACAAAAAAACCTCGCCCTCAGAGAGGAGAGGGACCCCAAAAGAAATCACAGGACAAACAAAAAGAGGAAGTCCCGGAGCAGCAGGAAAATAGAGAGGAGGTAGATTGGAAAGGGGCCAACCTATTCCCTGTGTTTGTTCAGCCAGAACAGGGCGGACAGCCTCAAAGGGTGCATAAACCGCTGTCCTACAAATTCCTAAGAGATCTTAAAGAGGCTGCTGCAAAATACAGCGCCGGCTCTGCTTATGTACAGACAGTCTGATGACTGCAGCATCGGGGAGAAGTGTGGGAGAGAGAAAGAGAGGAACTAATCTTATATTATTTAGTTTATGTGATTGCAAGGTGTAGTCTTGGATGGGAAATGCAGGGACATAGTGTCTGTGCAGTTTTAAAGGGGGCTTTAATCAAAGCCCATTAGGAAAACAACATGGATATGAAGTTTAAGGAAAGCATAAAGGTTTTGGAAATTATTTGAAAGTTTTTGGTTAAACTCTCTCTCGCTTCACCCTCCAATTCTGGCCAAATTGTGAGGGTGGAGAGAGAGACGAGATCTGGGGCAGGCTGATCAGCATTTTCACCTAAATCTCACCTAAAAGAAAAGTATTTTGTATAATGAGAAGTAACCAAAAGGTAGTTATTCTGTTCACATTTTAAGTGAAACGTGTCACTCCTAATTGGATGTTTAAAACAGATCAGGATTTGTTATATTATTTGGCACTAGGCAAATTGGAAATATGCATAAATCTTAAAGGAACACCTCAGCAGAGATAAAGCTTTTGAAACTCTCCAGCAGAATGGAATAGACTTGGCGCCACTGGGCAGTTGTCCAGAAGTCTCCCTCCCTTCAGCTGAGGAATTCAAAAACCCTCTCATTCAAAAAAGTTCTTAAGGAGTGGACACAGAAATAAAATTTACTTGAGTAAAGGATGGAACCATTAAGGGCTAACCCATTCTTTTATTTATATTCAATTTTCTTTAAAATTTAATTCTATTTGCATTTTGTTTATCTTTCTGATTTCATCATTGAAAATCTAATTTTTATTTTATTTCTTCTAATTATTTTGTATATCTACTCAAACACTCAGGGTGCAGGGATTGTTCAATTTTTATTTTTGAGAATTTTGTGATTATAATTTGATATTTACTCTTTCATCAGGGTTTTTATTTAAGCCATATTCTTTCCTTCCTTAATTGCCCACCCCCATATCATATTATATTACTTCTCAATTTTTAACTCATATGCTTTTATTTTTTTTCTCAGTCTTTGTACAGGTTTTTCTGTGATTCCTTTTCTGTGTTGTAACAATTTCTTTCCTCTCCTTTCCTTGTTGAATGTTTTTATTCCTTTACTCTATTTGGAACATTTCTTTCTATTATGAGATTATTGAAGGAATCTGGGTTTAGACACAAACCTTCACTCAGCTATCTTGATGGAACTCTCTGCTTTGTGTTTACTCTAAAATTTGGTCTTTTACTTCACCTTTCACCTCTCCATTTGGAACATCTAATGGTTTCTCTGCCCCACTCCCCGCACACTAGGGAAACTGATGTTTGCTTCTCTGTAAACTGACAGAAAAGCTTCAGGTGTGTTAATCAATTTGCATTTATTCTTCCAAAAACATTTCCACTTTTTTTAAATAATTGAATTATGTTCAAAAATGAGCAACAAATGCCTAATAGTGCAAAAATATCTGTCTATAATATTATCTTATACTGGCTTTATTGTCTTTTTTTTTTGGAGAGGGGAACTATGCTGAATAAGAAGGTTTAAAGCTGTGATGTACATGGTTAGAAAATTAATATTAATAATTGGAAACTGTGCTGCAATTTATAGTTTTTATAGTTTTTTTTTTTCCATTTTAATTTACTTTGGTCTCTGATGCCAGATTAAGTTTTCTAAAGCATCTCTTGCTTCTCTCACTCCCCTTTCCAAAAACTTATATTTGATTAAAGTGCCTCAAGAATAAAACTCAAAACTTGTCATTTGAGTTCTTGCGCAATCTAGCCCCAATATAACTTTTTGACTTTATGTTCCATGACTCTCCAAGGCAAATCCTGTGCTCTGGGTAACCAATGTGCATTATTCTTATTCCCTGAAAATAATTTGTGCTTTTATCAAGCAACTAGAATTTTTATTCTACTCTATCCACTGCCATCTCACCTCCTGAAATCCTACCCACCTTTCAAGTCTGATTCAAATATCTCCTCCTCATGCATTTCTTTATGAGGTTATCTCAGCCTGAGGATATCTCAGCCTGTTCCTTCTACACTCATATTTCAATTAGATAAGAACTTGTTTACAAACATAGAAAATATAATATATAGAATACAAATAAGAAATCTCATTCCATGATCCAGTTATATGCAACTCACAAATGTTAATCTCATGCTTGTTTTCTTTATAAATAAACCACAGAGATAATTTCCTTAAAAGAAAATTACTATCAATAGTTATTTCATGGCAACAAATATTTATTAAGCACTTGCATTGCTATGAATTTTTAGACATTGAAGACGCAAAGGAGAAATTAAAAAGGCATACTTATGGAACTTTTGTTCCATAAAGGGATATAGCAAATTCCCAGGTAAGTAGCCCATAGTTTAAGAACAGGGAAAATATTAAAAAACATGTGAAACTGGGACAAATGAAAGTGGTCCTGAATTCATTCTTAAAGCAGGGAGATTGATGCAGAACAAAGTTATTCATTATCATCCTGCGGTGGGTCTTGCAGTGTTCAAATGAAAACAAAACAAAACAAAAGAGAAAACATTCCCTATCTAGAAGATGCAGATGCTCCTTTTCCATTCATTGAATTCATTACACCAAGCCTCTAAACATTTCAGAGTCTCCTTAACGTTATCAAAAGCAATGAAAACCTAGAAATCCAAAACTGGAGGAAAATAAAATTTGCCCAACCTCTGACCCATAGTTGAATGGGCTTACTATCAAGACATATATCTGAGACAAGAACTGAACTTATCTGGACTCAGAAGTAGATGGGAAGAACAAATTAGGAGGCATTACATCTGTTTAATTACCAAGTATTTTCAGTTATCCTAAACTTCTCCATGATTTGAGAGCCAATTTTATCATCACAGGTATTCTTCCACTAATATGGCATAGTTTACGATGAGAGAGTAATACAATTTCTGCGAATATAAAATTGTGAGGGACTCAAAGTATAATAAAGGGATTTATGTTGGACATAAGTAAACTATATTATTATAAATAGTAAAATACCAAGTAAAACACAAATGATATCACTTCAGAAGTATTTTAACAGAAAAGGAGATATGATAATTGCGCAGTGAAAGTGAAGCATAAATTTCAGAGAGCTTAGAGTGCTATCCTGGTAACCTTATCCCCATGCTGCAAATGTTGGAAATCCTAGATAGAATGACCTTCATTACATTAAGTAGAAGGTAGATCTTCTATGGAGATTTTATGAGAAGGGAACAACCAAAAACTGGATAAAAAATAAAGATGAATTTCAATAAGTACTCATGGGGGGGTGCACATATGAATGAACGCAATAATGCACTGTGTCATATATATGTATATGTATTACATATGCAGGTGTGTATGTATGTATCTGTATGCATATAAATATATACCCCTATGCACATATATACATATGCATATATACATACCTACACACATATGCATATATGCTTATACATATACACAGAAACACACACCTATATACATCTGTGTATGGCTCTCTCTATATATGTTATATATACATAAATATATGTATTTATATATGTGTGTATGTATGCATGCATATATGTATGTATGTATGTATAGTCCTGGAAAGAGTCTTGTAAAAGAATGAATACTTTGTGGCAGTCAGCATGGCATTTTAAAGCATATAAAAAATATGTGCATATTGTATGGATATTTGAAAGGTAGTGGCATAAGAAAGGCACATTAGGAAGTTATTGCAATAACGTGGGCTTTGCATGATTAATATTTAGACGAGAGAATTAGAATGAAGAAGAGGGAGAAATTAAAGAGAATAGAAAATAGAGTCATCAGTATAGTTATGGAGAGAAAGAAATGAAAAGGGTTCAAATAGTTATATGATTTTCAAACTAAGGTAGTCAGAGATCATTGTTGGTATTGAAGAAAATTGGAAGCTACTAATAAAAATAGTAATAGTTTACATATGGCACTTTAGGGTTTATAAAATACTTTAGTTTTATTATGTCATTTGATCCTAATAACAACCCTGTGATGCAGATGCTAATATTATCCCTCTTTTACCCATAGTGAAATAGTGGTTAAGAAGTTACTTGACTTGAAGGGGAATATGTGGGAGGAAAGGAAGATGATTTCAGTTTTAGTTATGTAGGTGTATGTATATATATACACTCATAAATACACATACTATACATGCATATGTATATTTATATCACATATGCATATACAAATACATACATACATTTTACCTGACTACTAAATATTTGCATTGCATGTATTATATGTGTATACATATACATGCATCTTTTTGAATTACAAATTTTTTCCTTGAAATCAGATATTTTGAGATATTAAGGTATGTGAACTGTGATTTAAAGGAAACTCTTACATGTTATGAATTTTCCTTGGCCAAATGAAATAAAATGTCAGTTTTCTCTAAAAGCTTCTTTGGTATTTATTGAGAGTTTACTGTATTATACACACACACACATATGCACATATACATATATGTATGTATGCAACTCTTCAGTGATATTAGAAAAATACATATGATAGATTTCAACATTAAAAATACTGCCTTTGAACTCCTCAGTGTTTACCTGCATTCTTTTTAGTTAAATTACAACTTCTTGTATTCAAAGGGTATAGAATATAAAAGGGGCTACATCACAATACAGACAGAATAGAAAATGAAAAGTATAATTTCTAGTCTGGTAAGTATTTAAAAGGAATAAATAAAATGAACAAATTCTGCTGAAGGCACTTTGGTGCAAACATGGGTACTTAGCTTGTCAACATTTATTTTTAAAACATTTTTAAAGTACTTTTAACTTAATTTATTTTAAATTATTTTTATTTAAGTAGGTATATGTGAATGTGTGGAATATATGTAGGGATTGAACATAGTAAGTTTTGGCCAAGTGATGAATTCAGTTAAAAAATGTATGATGTGCTTACTGTTTCCAAGACACTTTGGTTACATAACACCTGAGGGAAAAAAATGAGACAAAAGTGACCTAGCTCTTCATCTCAAGCAAAATATATTGAATTGGAGAGACTATTGTAAACATTTCACCAAAATGGGACATAAATTTTTCTGAAAAGAAACAGAAAAGGAGAGAAGTAAGACAAAGCTCTCTGAGAAAAATCTCAGAAGATGTAATCAAGAAAGCCTCCATGGTGGAGGTACTATCTAAGATTGGCCTTGTAAAACAGATGAATTGTAAAACATGGACATAAGAAATGAATAGTTTCTAGATAAATTTAAATTTTAACCTCTGGAAATGCAAGGAGAGACAGAGAAGGAAGAAATTTTTGAGAAGGCAGGAGACAATGAATATTCAATAAAAATTTTAAATAAAATGCTAGGAATGAGATTACAGCAATATATCATAAGAATCATACACCAATTGGAACTCATAGCAGAAATATACACTAATTCAATATTAAGGTAACAATAATTGACTATATGTATAACAAAGACAACAAAAACCATATCATTATTACAGAAAAAGCTTTTGACAAAACAGCAACCATTCTTAATAAGAAATGCTAGAAATTATAGGAGTAAATGAAACTTTTCTTAAAATGCTAAGTAGTATCTATATAAAACCATCAGCAAGCATCATCTGCAATGGAAATAAACTGAAAATCTTTCCAATAAGATCAAGAGTTAAACAAAGATGCCCATTATCACCATTATGATTCAATATTGTATAAGAGATCCTGGCAATAGTGATACGATAAAAGAAATTGAAAGAATAAAAATAGGCAATAAGGAAACAAAACTATACCCTTTTGCAGATGATATGATGGCTTGCTAGAAGAACCCTAGAAAATCAACAGAAAAAGTGGTCAATATGATTAACAGCTTTAACAAAATTGTGGAATATAAAATAAACCCAGCATCAAAACCCAGAAAGAAAAAAAATTTCACTTAAAATAATGGAGGCAATATAAAATATTTGGGAATCTATTTACTAGGACGCACATAGGGATGATATAAATACAATTACAGAACACTTTTCACACAAATAAAGACAAATCTAAACAATTAGAGAAATACTAAGGACTTGGGGTTAGGCAAAGACAAAGTATTAAAAATGATAATATTACCCAAAATGATTTATTTATTCAGTGACATGCCAATCACATGCCAAAAAATTATATTCTAGAACTAGAGAAAATAGTCAAGGAAATCATCTGGAGGAAACAAATAGGCCAAGAATATCAAGGAAATAAAAAATAAAAGTGAGGAACGGTGGCTTAGTAGTATCAGATTTCAAATCTGTAGTTGATCAATGGAATATATTAGGTAAACAATGTCCAGAGATAAATGAACACAGTAACTTATTGCTTCCTAAACCCAAATATTCAACCTATTGAGGTATGAACTCACTATCTTACCAAAAAAAAAAAAACCCAGAAAATTGGAAAGCTATCTCACATATCAAAATAAGTTCAAAATGAGTATATGATTTACACATAGAGGGTTAGTTGGTTGCTGTCCTTCATTCTCAGAGGACAAAAATGACATCATGATAGTAAAGGCAAGTTTCAGTGTGTCTGATTGTGACTGACCAGACCAATATGAGTTCAAAATGCTCTACCACAGACTAGGCACAGATCGTCCATGTGAACATTTGGGGTAGATACTCCAAATTTGCTCTTCCTGCATTTCCTTTATACTGTTTCAATTCTGTTTTGCTTTTAGAGCACAGCACACTTTCTGATGTGGGCATGCCATGCTGAGTGGTCCTGTGTCAGTGTATCCCATGTTGCAGAATCAAATCTACATTTCTTGAGAGAGACACCTTGAAAGTGCCTTGTATGGCTTCTCACCACCCAGTGACAGGTTGCCCCATGAGAGTTCTTGGTAAAATAGGCTTTTTGGCAAGCACACATTTTGCATTCAGACATGACCAGCTCATCAGAGTTGAGCTTTCTGAAGCATAGCATGACTTAGACATAGAGGGAAATACCATAAATAAATGTCAAAGCAAAATGGGGAAAATGTATGTTTAGATAAGAGGTAGAGAGGATCACAGGTAGTAAAATTGATCATTATTGTTAAATTAATATTTGCTGTACAAACAAAGCTAATGAAACCAAAATTAGAAGGAAAGCAAGAATTACTAAAATCTCACCCCTGTTTCTACAATTTACAGTAAAACTTTGATTTATGAGTAACCTGGTTTATGTTTATGCTTCAATGGAGGAGGAAAAAATTTTCACAAAATTTGTATTACACAATGAACAAACATTTGCAGCATGAACATCATATTTGAACTTGAACCACTGGCAAAGGGATGATACTCAACTAGGTCAATGTTTTTTGTTTGTTTGTTTGTTTTGTTTTGTTTTCTGTTGAACCTATACAAGATTGCACCCCATCTTGGGGAGGAAGAAGAGAGGAAGGGAAAAAAATAAAACTTATGGAATTGATTGTTGAAAACTGAAAACAAAAAAATTTATTTTTAAAAAGTCAAAAACAAATGTTGTTAGATTCCTAGTTAGAAACGAAAGTAAAGGAAAAAAATCAGTGAATCAAAACATGAAAGTGATTCTGAAAAATGAAAAATATGTGACAGTCCTAATGTTAGTCTTACTTTTAGTGAAAGAAGCGTAATAGAGAACACTCCCCACTTTGAAATCCCTGATATTCTCAAAGAAGGTGATTCTCATTCTATACAATAACCTTCCTTCCTCCTCCTCTCTCTTGTCTTCCTCACCCCAGTCGCTACTCTTCTCAATGGTAAAGAGCAAGTTAATTTATTTTATTTTCAGTTAAGATTGTATGCTAATCATTACTATTGCATTTCAGGTACACCAGGGACAAAAATCTTCAAATTATAAATAATTGTTTTATATGAATATTTTGGGGGATGTGGTATACTGATCACCCAACTTTACGTTACTTCTCATGGCAAAATTCATTTTGCAACATGAACAAATACATGAATGCAATCTCAGAAGAAATTAAATTTGTAAACCAGTGGTGTACTATATATGATTTTGGTAAAAATAGTTTCACCTCTACATCTCAATATACCTACCAGCAAAACATACAGTCAGAGGACAAAATGGACAGTATGATCTTTTTTAATGTTTATTTGTTTATTTTTAGTTTTCAACATTCGTTTCCACAAAATTTTGAGTTTCAAATTTTCTCCCCATCTCTCCCCCCCGACCCAATAATGCTTTGCATTCTGATTACCCTTTTCCTCAATATGTCCTCTCTTCTTTCATACCCCTCTCTTCCCTTATCCCCATCTTCTCTCTTTCCTTGTAGGATAAGATTGATTTCTATACCCCATTACCTGTGTTTCTTTTTTCCCAGTTGTAAGCAAAAACAATTCTCAACACCCATTGCTAAAACTTTGAGTTCCAACTTCTCTTCCTTCCTCCCTCCCTACAAATCCACACTGAGAAGTCAAGCAATTCAATATATGATATATATATATATATATATATATATATATATATGTATGTATATGTGCAGTTTTGCAAAAGACTTCCATAATAGACATGTGTAAGACTAACTATATTTCACTCCATCCTATCCTGTTCCCCATTTAATCTATTCTCTCCTTTGACCTTATTCCTCCTCAAAAGCGTTTACTTCCAATTACACCCTCCTCCCATTTGCCCTCCCTGCTATCATCCCCCCCATTCCACTTGCCCCCTTCTCCCCTACTTTTCAGTGGTGTAAGATAGATTTTCTTACCAAACTGAGTATGTTATTCCCTTCTTAAGCCAAATGTGAAGAGAGTAAGCTTCAGATTTTCCTTTCACTTCCTCCCTTTTGTTTTCCATTGAAAAAGCTTTTTCTTGCCTCTTTTATGAGTGATAATTTGCCCTATTCCATTTCTCCCTTTCTCCTCCCAATATATTCCTCTCTCATCCCTTAATTTTAGTTTTTTAGATATCATCCCTTCTTAATCAACTAACCCCTGTGCTCTCTCCTTCCCTCCTTCTCTCCGTCCCTCTCTCTCTCTCTCTCTCTCTCTCTCTCTCTCTCTCTGTCTCTCTCTCTCTGTATGTGTGTGTGTGTGTGTGTCTCTCTGTGTGTGTGTCTCTGTGTGTGTAATCCCATCAACTACCCAGATGCTGAGAAAAGTCTCAAGAGTTACCAATACTATCTTTCCATTTGGGAATGTAAACAGTTCAACTTTGCAAAGTCCCTTATGATATCTCTTTGCTGTTTTCCTTTTCATGTTTCTCTAGGTTCTTGTGCTTCAAAGTTAAATTTTCTATTCAGTTCTGGCCTTTCCATCCAGAATTCTTGAAAGTCCTCTATTTCATTGAGTGACCATATTTTCCCCTGAAATATTATACTCAGTTTTGCTGGGTAGGTGATTCTTGGTTTAAATCTTAGTTGCTTTCACTTCTCAAATATCATATTCTAAGCTCATCGATTCCTTAATGTAGAAGCTGCTAGATCTTGTGTTATCCTGATTATATTTCCACAGTACTTGAATTGTTTCTTACTAACTACTTGCAACATTTTCTCCTTGACCCAGGAATTGTGGGATTTGGCTACAATATTCCTAGGAGTTTCTCTTTTCTGATCTCTTTCAGGAGGTGATTGATAGATTCTTTCAATGTTTATTTTGTCATCTGGTTCTAAAATATTAGGGCAGTTTTCCTTGATAATTTTATGAAAGATGATGTCTAGGGTCTTTTTT
This sequence comes from Bettongia penicillata ogilbyi, assembly GCA_023548195.1. NCBI lineage: Eukaryota > Metazoa > Chordata > Mammalia > Diprotodontia > Potoroidae > Bettongia > Bettongia penicillata. The sequence continues at coordinate 21,538,348 of JAJHZJ010000470.1, forward strand.
GATCATGGCTTTCAGGTAGTCCCATAATTTTTAAATTGTCTCATCTGAATCTATTTTTCAGGTCAGTTATTTTTCCAGTGAGATATATCACATTATCTTCAATTTTTCATTCTTTTGATTTTGTTTTGTAATTTCTCATAAAGTCATTAGCTTCCATCTGCTCCATACTAAAATTTAAAGAACTATTTTCTTCACTGAGCTTTTGAACCTCCCTTTCCATTTGGCTAATTCTGCTTTTTAAAGCATTCTTCTACTCCCTGGCTTTTTGGACCTCTTTTGTCAATTGAGTTAGCCTATTTGTAAAGGTGTTACTTTCTTCACCATTTTTTGGGTCCCCTTTAGCAAGTTATTGACTTGATTTTCATGATTTTCTAGCATCATTCTCATTTCTCTTCCCAAATTTTCCTCCACCTCTCTTACTTGATTTTCAAAATCCTTTTTTGAGTTCTTCCATGGCTTGAGACCATTGCATATTTATTTTTGAGGTTGTGTAAGCCTTGACTTCCTCTGATGTTATGCATTGTTCTTTCTCATCTTAAAAGCGGAAAGAAAATTTCTCTTCACCAAGAAAGCAACCTTCTGTAGTCTTATTATTTTCCCTTTTTTGGGCATTTTCCCAGTCAGTTACTTGAGTTTTGAATCCTTTGTCAGGAAGAGGGTATGCTCTGGGACCTGTAAGTTCTCAGCTGCTCCAAGGTAGCACAATCAAGGTGGTCCTGGCCTGCACCCTGCTCTGAGAGCAGCCAAAAACTTTTCTGCCCAGAATATGTGAGTAAAATTCCCCTTTCACAGCCACCTCCAGCTCCACTATGCCAGTACTTGGCCCCCTCACCCAGGACCTGTTTCAGGGCTGAGATTCATATCAGCTCCTTAATTCCCCCAGGGGCTTTAAGTGGAGGGCTCCAAAAAGTATGCTGCTGCTACAGTTGCTCCTGCTGGCAGAGTCATACCAGATTTCCTTTTCATTCAGATGAACAGACTTTCTCACTGACCTTTGAAAGTGTCTGTGGCATTTGTAGGTTGAGCAATCTGAGAACTGCTGCTGCAAGTGGATCCCTTAAGCCTGTTCTGTGTCCTGTGCATTCAGTGCCTAGTGTCCATGGCTGGGCTGTGCTTTACCCCGTGTCCAGTTCGATAGACCTTCCCTGCCCACCTTCCAGGCTGTCTTAGGCTGGAAATATCTTTCACTCTGTCATTTTATGGCTTCTGCTGCTCTAGAATTTGTTTAGAGTCATTTTCACAGGTCTTTTTTGAGGTGTATGCGGGAACTTTTACAAATCTGTCTTTTTATTCTGCCATCTTGACTTGCCCCCCCCTCAACAATATTATCTTTAAAGCCCTTTCAACTGTGAAATTCAGTGATTTTGATTCTAAACTTCCTTCACTTTGGCCAGAAGATAGATTTTTTATGAAGGAAGTAGTGTTAAAAGAGGTTAAAAAGATGGTTAAAGTCAAGTTATGGGATGACACAAATTCCAGGGAAAAGAAGGAATGTTAATTTTATTCCATTGACAATAAGGAAACACAAGTAAATTTTGCTTTGTTTTATTTTAGCTAAGCAATGACATGATTCTTCTAACACTTCGAGTAGATTATTCTGATGATTATTTGGTGATATGAAGGATGATTTGGAAAGAGTAAATATAATTCATTCAAGAGTATCATAATAGTTCAAGTATGCACTGTTGAAGACTTGAACTAGAGTAATGATGATGTAAATTATGAGATGAGTGTAAAGAAAAAAGTTTTAGTAATAATAATAACAGCTTCCATTTCTATAATTGTTCGCATAGTACTTGACATTTTATCTCATTCATGATAACAACCTCTATTAGGTCAATATTGTTATTATCCCCATATTTTTTTACAAATAGGGAATTAAGTTGAAAAAGGTAAGTGACTTCCCAAGGGTCACACCATTACTCTGACTTTTGAGACAGAATTTTAATTCATGTCTATCTGACTTCAAACACATTGTACTAACCAATTACTTAAAATTTGAGAACTACTTGGATTTCAAAGGGGAAAGAATCAATAATGTCTCTGAGGTTTAAAGCCAGAATGATGCCATCATAGCATTCTAATCTTCATAAATATGAAAAAAAATGGGAGGAAGGGCAAGATTATGAGAAGCAAAATTCAGTTTGTGAAATAATGAATCTCAGATGTTAGAGAAATGTCTAGGTAGAACTATCCAGTAAGAAGCTGGAATAACAGGGAGATGTATTACCTTGGAAGCCTCAGCACCTGGCATAAGACCTATGTTAAATGCTGAAAAAACATTATCATGAGCTAAGAACAAAAAATATGTATCTACCATATGCCAGGAATTTTGATAAGTATTAGGGATACAAAAAACTGTCTATGACAAGGCCTGATCTCAAGGAATCTATAGTCTAATGAGAGAAAGATTATGCAAAATAATTAAATATAAACAAGTTATATACAGCATAAATTAGAGATAATTAGCAGAAGGAAGGCTCTAGAATTAACAGAGAGTATGAAAGGCTACTTGTAGAAGATGGTATTTTGGACAGCACTTGAAGGGAATCAAGAAATACAGATAAGGAAAGACAACATTCCAGGCATGAGAGATAATGAAAATTACAAGAGTTGGGAGATGAATTATTTTTTGAGAACTGGCAAGGAGACCAGTGACTGGATTGTAAGATTACATGAGGTAGGGAGAGTATAAGGTGTGAGAGAGGGGAAAGTTAGTGCAGGTAGGTTTTAATGAGGCAAACAGACAATATTTGATAATGGATGTGATAAGGAGACTCCAGAATTATTTAAGTGTAAAATATAGGATCTGTATGTTATGAAGGTAACTTTGAAACCTGAACGTGGATGGACAAAAGTGGAGTGAGACTGAGAGCAGAGCGATCAATTAGACTTTCTCTAATAGGTTTGTGATGAGGAGCTAGAGTTGTGACACTGTCGGAGGAGAGTAGAGGAAGTGAGACACTGCAGTTGTAAAACTGACAGACTTCGGCAACAGATTAGCTATGGAAAGGGGATGAGGGATAGAAGATAACATCTAAGTTGTAAGTCTTGGTGACTAGGAGGATAGTAGAACCCTCAACAGTAATAGAGAAGTTAGGAAGAGGAGAGGAGAAAGAAAATGACTTCAGGTTTGGACATGTTGAGTTTAAGATATAATTGTTTGAATTGAACCAATTTTTGTATCCATTTAAATAAAGTAAAATTAGAAGGCCCTGGAATTGGATGAAATTAACAAGAGAGAAAGTGTAGAGAGGAAAGAAAAGAAAAGTATGGAAAGAGGGGACAGAAATAAATGTATGTAATATGTCAACTTATAAAAATGCATCTATTAAGTGCTTCATATGTACAGACACTGCATAAAGTTCTGGGAATTACATGTAAACCCAAAGAAAAAATAGTTACTATGCTCATGAAACCTGCAGTCTAAGGGAGAAAAGCAAAATATAAAAGGAAGCTTAATAGAAGGTGGAAGCAGAATCATCTGCACAGGACATAATGAAGAAAGTGCAGAAAGTCAGAAGCAGAACCAGGAAAAGAGTGAACGAGTGATTATAATTGCCTTGGTATCTTCCTTAAAATAGAGAAACTGGAAAAACTGACCTCATCAGTGGAAGGAACAACAGGAAAAGGGTTTGAATCTCACAAGGTAAGAATATAATGAGGAATCATGATGAAGCATTTTTCTAGGGTGAGAAGGCTGCTTAGACACAATAAATAAATTGTGAAAAATAAATGAGTGGAGTTGAGAAAGGAGTAGCATATGCATATGTACATGCACAGTTATAAATAGTTGTGTATAGATAAGTATGGTATGCACAGGGCAGCTAGATGGAACAGTGGGTAGAGTGCTGGGCTTGGAGTCAGGAAGACTATTGATCCTAGGACATTCTAGGGTAGCAAGGTGGGATAGAAGAGAGAGTGCTGGAGAAGGAAGACTTATTTTCCTGAGTTCAAATCTGAACTCTCTCACTTACCAGCTGAATTTAAGCTGTTTGGACAGGCTTAAGCCTATTTGCCTTAGTTTCCTCATCTGTAACTTGAGTTGGAGAAGAAAATGACAAACCACTCCAGCATATCTGCCAAGAAAATCCAAATAAGATCATGAAGAGTTGCACAGGACTGAAAAACAGCTGAGCAACAATATCTATGATATGTATAGATGTATATTCATATATGTTCATGCATTTTACTTATGTACATGCTTTGAATCATAGAATTAGAACTAGCAGACATCTTAGAGATCCTTTAGAGATCCAAGATTCCATCTTGGAATTTATAAATTCAATTCAAATAATTTTGGGGCTTCAATTTGTGTAAATTACTATGCAGGCTGCCACAGGTACAAAACCAAAAATCAAACAATTTTCCATAAAACATAGCACAGTCTTTTAACATACAGAGAAATGAAATTGCTTGCCCAAGGCCACATAATTATTTTTGTCAAAGCTAGGATTTAAATCCAGGCATTCAGATTCCAGATCCAGAAAAACCAATTCTATTAAATGACTGAGAACCATCTTTTTAGAAAATCTGTTTTAAAAAACAAAAACAATAGAACAGAAAAATCATACTAAAATGACTTTATATCTGCACTTTATTTTTAATTTGCCTTTTTTCCTGAGTTAGAGAAGGACACATTATCTCTACAGTGAAAAACAACAGTAAAAAAGTTTTCAAAATCTGCTTTTCAAAATTCCAATTACGCAGTAAGTCCTCCAATTGTTTCTCCTTGATTGAAACCCACATCCAATTCAACCATATGTTTTCTCATCCACTTACGAAACTATTCAAAAATTAAGTGATACATCATATACATTTGGAGCTCATTAAGAAAAAATATCCAGTGGGAAATGGATTCAGAGGAGAAAATCTGAAATATTTAAATAACAATTTCAATGCTATATGAAGTCTTCGGAAAAATAGGAAAAAGGAACATTCAAAATTCCTTTTATGACACCAATTTGGTGCTGATACCTAAACCAGGAAGCAAAAACAGTGAAAGAAAACTATAGATCAATTTCTCTAATGATTATTGATGCAGAGCTAATTCTTATATTGTCTCTCCTCGACACATTTTCCAGATTAACTATTTTTTCCAATGAGATATATCATATTTTATTCCATTTTTTAATTGCTTTTTTGGTTGTTTCTTAACATTTTGTGGAATCATTGTGTTTGTATTTGCTAAATTTCAATTTGTAAAGTGTTATTTTCTTTAATGAGGTTTTATATAGGTTTTTTGGTGATACATCTCTTTTTTTTTCCATTTAGCCAATTTTGTTTCAGTGGATTTTTGTGCTTTTTTTTACCATTTGAGATATTCTGTTTTTTAAGGTGTTGTTTTCTTCAGTATTTTATGTCTCTTTTCCCAAGTTGTTGACTCTTTCTTTTACCACTTTATTTTCTTTTGCCCATTTTCATTCCCCCCTCTTATTTGCTCTTTCTTGCTGTAAGACCAATTCATCTTTTCTTTGAGGCTTTGCATTTAGCTGCTTGCAACTTGATCTCATTTTGATCTTTTCTGTCACCATAATAACTTCCTATGATAGATATTTTTTTAACTTTTGCTCATTTTCCCAATTTATTGTTTAACTTTTAACTTTATGTTAAAGTTGGACCCTGCTCTGAGATAGATGGAGCAGTGGCCCAAGCTGCAGTTTTTTTATACTTCTCTGTGAAGAGCTAGTTCTGGGAGTTCGCATGTTTCAGTTCTTTCAAGGTAGTATGTTTTTTAAAAGAAGTGTATTCAAATATCTCCTGGCCTATACACTGATCTGTGAGTAACCACAAGCATTCTTTTCTGTCCTGAAGTTACTACCAGGACCCCTGCTAGTCCTCTTCTCCATTCTGAGATTATGATCCAGAACAAGTTATGATTAATGTTACAGAGTCCTGCATCCATTGCCAGCAAAGGGTTTTTTGTAATGACTTTCTGATCAGTTTTCAGACTCCCTTATCAACTGTGGGCTGAGATCCTTAGAAACTGTTATCTTCTCCTCTGATCCAGTTTCCTTCAAGTCCTGCTGCTGGTTTGCTGTGTTGGGGCCTGTGCTGGCACTAAAGCAGACTATAGTTGACTGTATTCCACACTCATCCCAGTGAGATAGACCTTTCTCATTAACTTTCTATATTGTCTTGAGTTGGAAAATTCTTTCACTCTGTCCTTTTATTGGTTCTGCAAGTTTGGAATTTATTTTGAAGTATTGCACTAATGTTGTTCGGAGGAAAATTTGGGATAGTTCAGGTGAGTCTCTTCCTTTACTTTGCCAACTTGGCTCTGCCCTCCACATTGACTTCTTCTTAGAACAGGGTATAAGTGTATATTGCAAATATTTAAAGCTCTTCCAGAGAATATTGACAATTTCAAAGTGACAGTATCACTTTTATTCTGATCTAAAATGTGCTGTTTTAGAAATATGGTGGAATTACAGAGATATGAATCCTTGAAAAGTCTTTCTTTTTCATGTTTTGTTTCTGCTATTTCACTTAAGTTTTAAACAATTAACTTCCTTGATCTACATAATAGGATAGGACATGTAGTGTCTTTACTAGGATTTGTTTCCTCATTAATCCTGACTCAAGAGAGAAGATGTAAAACAGATATTTTTTAATTAATGCAATTTGTTTTATAGGCCTTTGGGAGGCAGCTATCCATTGCCAATCAGTGTACTATAATTTTAGATTCAGTATTTCTCTAACTGTGGTTGTGGATAACCATAGAAAAAGATAGGTAGAGCATTCAAGCACAAAACATGTGAAAACAGTAAGAGCTACAAAATTATTTTGGGCCAAATATAAAATCATGTGCCAATTAATTATTCATGTAATACACCATACGAAACTCAAAGTTGACCTGGCATGGAAGTGAATAGAAATTCAATTTATACAAGCTATTTATACAGAACTTTACAGAGTTATTATAACATCGCTGCCTGCACAGTTTGATTTTTTTAAATATATTTTTATTTCTTTTTTAAATTTTTTTAACGCAGTTTATAACACATAAAGCAATTCCAACTTTGGTCAGGTAATACTTCTTTTTAAAGCATTTACAATATGAACCACAAAATAATTTTTTTTTAAACACTGACCAACTGAGACACAAATAATATTTATGTTGCTGACTTCACAAGCTCTTGACCTCATTGTCTCCACAGTATTACTAAGAATTAAAGGACCCTAGCTTATTGTTGGTGGTCTAAAGTCCTATGCCTAATAGCTTAATTTTAGACTTAACCTTGGATGTTTCCTTACCAGTAATCTATAATTGAACAGATCTGGTATTAAGCTTACAAACCTTTTGACTATAGAAAATTGCCACCAATTGTAAGGACATTGCAGAGATACAATATCTCCCCAACTTCATGTCAGCATGTCAGTTCCAGGCAGGATTAGATTATACACTTGCATTGAGTCAGACTTAAAGTCTGCCAGGTGTCAGTGGGGAAATTGAGTCAGGAGAATCCCCCCCACCCCAGTCCATGCTGAATAGCCACTCTCCCATCCTTCCCTTGAGATCACCTATGCAGTTCATACTAGCATCTCGTCAGCTTACTGACCTCATGGATTGGAGGCTCAGATCACCTTTCTTGCTTCCCATACCTGGAGTTAGACTCAGAAGACCAGTCACTTAATAGTTTCATAGCATCTACAAATGGCAAGCTCCAATAACCAGGTTTCAAATATGATTATAGTTTCACTTTGGCTAAGGAACATCTTTTGAGGCAAGTTCTTAAGTGTCTTACATGCCTTTCTATACATGTTCTAGTTCCTGATTAAATGGCAATAATAAAATCAAATTTACCATGACTTTTCCATCAATGACAAATTTTACCCAAGGTTACCTACCTCTAGGAAATTTAGACTGAAATTCTTTGCTCCATACTAAAGATGTCATTGATTTATTCTCAGTAATTATTTCAGTCTATTGTTTTAATACTACTTGCTTTTACCTCACTTTGTAACATGTCCAATGTTTCTCCCCATCACTCCCCTCCCTCCACTTCCTAATAACTTGCACTCTGATTACTTCTTCCCTCAATGTACCCTCCCCTCCATCGCATCCCACCCCTCTCCTATCCCCATCTTCTCTCTTTTCTTGCATGGCAAGATAAATTTCCATATTCCTATCCCTGTAGTTATTTCTTTTTTTTAACATAAATTTATTTATTTAACTTTTTACAATCACTTTCACAAAATTTTGGGTTGAAAATTTTCTCCCCATTTATCCCCTCCCCCTGCCCCAATACACCGAGCATTCTAATTTTCCCTATCACCAATCTGCCCTCTCTTCTACCATCCCTGCCTTCCCTTATCACCATCTTCTCTTTTGTCCTGTAGGGCCAGATGACTTTCTATTCCCCATTAACTGTATTTCTTATTTCCTAGTAGCAACAACATTACTCAACAGTAGTTCTTAAAACTTTGAGTTCCAAATTCTCCCCATCCCTCCCTCCCCACCCGTTCCCTTTGGGAAGGCAGGAAATTCAATATAGGCCATATTTGTGTAGTTTTGCAAATGACTTCGATAACAATCGTGTTGTGTAAGACCAACTGTATATCCCTCCATCCTATTCTGCCCTCCATTGTTTCTATTCTGTTTTTCCATCCTGTCCCTCCCCGAGGGTGACTTCAAATTGCTCCCTTCTCCCATTGTCTTCCCTTCCATCATTCCTCCCTCCCTGCTTATCTCCTTCTACCCCACTTTCCTGTACTGTAAGATAGGTTTTCACACCAAAATGGGTGTGCATTTTACTCCTTCATTTAGTCGAATGTGATGAGGGTAAATTTCATGTTTTTTTCTCAGCTCTCCTCTTTTTCCCTCCACTAAAAAGTCTCCTGCTTGCCTCTTGAATGAGATATAATTTACCCCATTCCATTTCACCCTCTCTTCTACCAGTACATTTCTCTCTCACTATTTACCTTAATTTCTTTTAAGATATGGTCCCAACCTGTTCAATTCACTCTGTGCTCTCTGTTTCTGTGTGTGCATGCATGTGTGTATGTGTGTGTGCATGTGCGCATGTACATGTGTGTGTGTGTGCATGTGTGTGTGTGTGTGTGTACATCTGTGTGTGGTCTTACCAACTACCCAGATACTGAAACATTTTAAGAGTTACACATCTTGTCTTTCCATGTAGGAATGTAAACAGTTCAGTTTTGGTAAGTCCCTTATGACTTCTCTTTGCTGTTTACTTTTTTATGCTTCTTCTCATTCTTATGTTTGAAAGTCAAATTTTCTTTTCAGCTCTAGTCTTTTCATCAACAATGCTTGAAAGTCCTCTGTTTCATTGAAAGACCATATTTTCCCCTGAAGTATTATACTCAGGTTGGCTGGGTAGGTGATTCGTGGTTTGAGTCCTAGTTCCTTTGACTTCTGGAATATCCTATTCCACTCCCTTCAATCCCTTAATGTAGAAGCTGCTAGATCTTGAGTTATCCTGATTGTATTTCCACAATACTGGAATTGTTTCTTTCTAGCTGTTTGCAAGATTTTCTCCTTGACCTGGGAATTCTGGAATTTGGCCACAATGTTCCTAGGAGTTTCTCTTTTTGGATCTCTTTCGGGCAGTGATCAGTGGATTCCTTCAATACTTATTTTGCTGGTTCTAGAATATCAGGGCAGTTTTCCTTGAAAATTTCATGGAAGATGATATCTAGACTCTTTTTTTGATCATGACTTTCAGGTAGTCCCATAATTTTTAAATTGTCTCTCCTGGATCTACTTTCCAGGTCAGTTGTTTTTCCAATGAGGTATTTCACATTCTCTTCCATTTTTTCATTCTTTTGGTTTTGTTTTATGATTTCTTGGTTTCTCAGAAAGTCATTAGACTCCATCTGTTCCATTCTAATCTTGAGAGAACTATTTTCTTCAGTGAGCTTTTGAGCCTCTTTTTCCATTTGGCTAATTCTGCTTTTGAAAGCATTCTTCTCCTCATTGGCTTTTTGAACCTCTTTTGCCAATTGAGTGAGCCTATTTTTCAAGGTGTTATTTTCTTCAGCATTTTTTTGGGTCTCCTTTACCAAGGTATTGACCCATTTTTCATGCTTTTCTTGCATCTCTCTCATTTCTCTTCCCAGTTTTTCCTCCACCTGTCTAACTTGATTTTCAAAATCCTTTTTGAACTCTTCCATGGCCTGAGCCCCCCAGACATCCACCTGGGATGTCTGGGATAGAGAGGCCCCGACCTCCACGTCTTTCCCTGATGGCAACATTGTACTTCCTTATCAGAAATGATGGGAGGAAGGAACATCTCTTCCCCAAGAAATAGCTCTCTATGGTCTTATTTTGCTTCCTTTTTTCTGGGCTTTTCCCCAGCCAGTTACTTGACTTCTGAGATTCCTCTCCACCCCCACCTAGATCCTCCCAGCTAGTGCTTGGGGTCTGAGATTCAAATGCTGCTTCCCAGCCTCAGGGCTTTCCGTGGTGGAAGCAGCTGCTATTCAATGTGAGCTTAAGTTCTGGTGCTTGGGTGGAGGCAGGGCCTCCTCCCAGGCTCTGTTCCCTCAGGGGGTTTATGCAGTGACCTTCTGTAAAGGAGCTCCTGTCTGCTCAGGGAGCCCCGGGCTGCTGCTGCCTCTGCCACTGCCTCTGTTGATGCCTCCCAAGGGAGCCCGAGCCACGGAGACACCCCGCTCCCCTCTTGGCCAGCCCAGAGGTCTCTCTCACTGACCTGGAGTGCCTGTGGGTGGAGGGACCTTCGTGGCCACCAGAGATTCTGTCCCTGAAGCCTGCTCGGATCTGCTTCTCTGGGGCTGCGTGGCTGGAGCAACACATGGCTGGGTTCAGCGTCCAGAGCCCCACGGTCCCCTGGGGATGGCTTTTCAGGGCTCTCTGGAACGGAAATCTCTTCCAGTGTGTTTCTGTGTGGGTTCCACTGTTCCAGAATTTGTGGGGAGTACTTTTTACAGGAAATTTATGGGCTGTGGATTCGGAGCTAGCATATACGAGTCTTTCTACTCCGCTATCTTGACTCCTCCCCCCCCCCCGTAGTTCTTATTTCTCGACCTTATGCACTAAAAATTCTCAACATTCATTTCTAATACTTTGAATTCCAACTTCTCTCCCTCCCCCCATCCCTCCCCAGCCCTACTGAGAAGGCATGCAATTCAATATAGACTAAATATGTGTTGTTTTGCAAAAGTCTTCCATTGTAATCATGTTGTGTAATACTAATTATATTGTCCTCTAACCTACCCTATCCCCCCATTACTTTTCTCCCCTACAACTGACCTTGTACCTTCCTGAAAGTGTTTATTTGTGGTGGCTCCCTTCTCCCATTTGCCCTCCAATCTAACATTCCCCTCACTCCACTTGTTGCCTCCTCTCCTACTTTGCTGTGGTGTATATAAATTTTCATATCAAATTTAGTGAGCATATGTTCCCCCCTTCAGCCACATGGGGGGATAGTAACTTTATTTTTTGCCCTCTCCCCTTCTCCCTTATCTCCTCCATTGAATAAGATTTTTCTTGTCTCTTTTATGAGTTATAGCTTGTCCCATTCCATTGCTGCCTTTCTCTTCCCAGAACTTTCCTCCTTCACCCTTTAATTATTATTTTATTTTATTTCATTTTTTTATTTCATTTCATTTTATTTTATTTGTGTATATGGATATCATCTCTTCTGATATAACACACCCTGTACTCTTTATCTGTGTTTATGTCCATGTGTGTGTATGTACAATCTCTCCATCTAATCAAAGACTGAAAAAAGATTCAAGAGTTAAAAATATTTTCTTTCCATGTAGTAATGTAAACAGTTCAGCTTTAGAGAGTCTTTTATGATTTTTCTTTTTCTGTTTACCTTTTCATGCTTCTCTTGATTCTTGTCTTGGGAAATCAAATTTTTAAATATAGATCTGTCCTTTTCCTCAACATGAAATCTTCAGATTCAACTATATCACTGAATGGCCATTTTTTTCCCTTGAAGTATTATATTCAGATTTGCTGCGTAGGTGATTCTTGGTTTGAATCCCAGTTCCTTTGACTTCTGAAATTTCCCACTCCATGCCCTTCGATCCCTTAATGTTGAAGCTGCCAGATCCTGTGTTATCCTGATTGTTTTTCAACAGTACTCAAATTATTTCTTTCTAGCCACTTGCAGTATTTTCTCCTTGACCTGGGAACTCTGAAATTTGGCCACAATATTCCTAGGAGTTTCTCTTTTCAGGTTTCTTTCAGGAGGTGATGGACGAATTCTTTCAATATCCATTTTTCCCTCTGATTCTATAACACCAGGGCAAGTTTTCCTTGATAATTTCATGGAAGATAACATCTAAGCTCTTTTTTGCTCATGGCTTTCAGGTGGTCCTATATTTTTTAAATTGTCTCTCCTGGATCTATTTTCCAGGTCAGGTGTTTTTCCAATGAATTGTTTCACCTTATCTCCTATTTTTTCAAATTTTTGGTTTTGTTTACTAATTTCTTGGTTTAACTCCCAGTCATTTGTTTCCCTGAACTCAATTCTCTCTTTCAATGAATTATTTTATTCAGTGAGCTTTTGGACCTTCTCCTCCATTTGGCTCATTCTGTTTTTTAAAACCTCCTTCTACTTGTTGGCTTTTTGGACCTCTTTTTCCAATTGAGTTAGTCTCTTTTTAAAGCTGTTATTTTCCTCAGCATTTTTTTTGGTTCTCCCTTAGTAAGCTGCTAACTTGTTTCTTAAGGTCTTCCATTACCTGAGTCATTTTAATTTCCCTTTGGAGGCAGAGGGCTTGACTTCCTCTGACAGTATGCCTTGTTCTTCCTCATCTGAAAGGATGGGGGGAGACACCTGTTCCCCAAGAAAGTAACCTTCTATGATCTTTTTTTTTCCCCTTTTTTGGGCATTTTCCCAGCCAGATTCTGTGTTATCCTGATTGTATTTCTGTTCTGTTTCAGTTCTTCCAAGCCAGCACTGGGGGCTGAGATTCAGATGAGCTGCTCCAAAGCCTCAGGGGTTTTAGGCAGGGTATGTCTGCTATTCAGTGTGAGATTAAGATCAGCTGCTCAGGTGGGGGCAGGGCCACCACACAGGGCTCAATTCCCTCAGGGGCTTTATGATGAGGCCTTCACCAATGGATGTGGGCTATTGCCTGCCTTGGGAGCTCCAGACCACTGCTACCTCCACTCCTGTCATCTGAGGAGGCCTGAGTTATGGAGACACCCTGCTCCCTTCTCAGCCAGGTGAAAAAACCCTCTCACTGACTTTTAGCCCCTGTGGTTTGAAGGATCTGTGCTGCACCTAGAGATTCTGTCCCTGAAGCCTGCTCGGTTCTGCTCCTTCTGTTGCAATGTGGTCAAGATTGGGCTGGACTGTTCTCCACATCTGGTGCAACAGACCTTTCCCATCGGTCTTTCAGGTCATTCTGGTCTAGAAATCTCCTACTCTCTGTTGTTCTGTGGCTTCTGCTGCTCTAGAATTTGTTGAGGGTTCTTTACAAGTATTTTACGGGCTGTGGGGTAAGACCCCATATATGTGTCTTTCTACTCCTCCATCTTGGCTCTGCCTCAAGCTTCACTTTCAAGGTGATGTTTTATCTCAACTTTCTCACAGTCAGCCTGATTCCCAAACTGGTAAAGGTCCAAGCCCCACTGAAATGAGATGTTAGCACTCTTTCCCCCATTACATATTTCTCCAACAATGTATCTGCCATGTTTGGTCCTTTATTTCTGCTAGATTCTAAGCCTCTACGTTATTGAATGTATAACAAAACCTCACCCATTTAGCCTCTCCCTTTCACTAGACAGTCACACCCACTCAACAATTGTCCCCTATTCAAAAAAACTCTCCATACACATTTTGCTTTTATGCCAGAGATCCTGATGGTCAACAAATGTCCCCAAAGGATGTAGAGACAGAAGATGTATGTGTATATATATATATATATATATATATATATATATATATATATATATATATAATGTCACTTTTCAAATTAAAAATGGTTTTACTCACATAAATTCTGTGAACTAAGGATTCTTTGAATACTACTATTTCCATTTTATGTACTGGGAAATTGTGACTCATAGAGGTTAAGTGATTTTCTTACTTTCCTATAGTTAATGACTGACAATCAGAAAATAAAATTATCCAATAGTTCCATAAGTTGTTCAATAAGTTGAAATGAGAACAAATCTTTTTAATAATGGCAAAGTGAAAAAAAAATGAAGAGGTGAATGTGTCACATCTAAAGACTGAGGGTTAAATTTCCATCTGCATCAGCCAAGAACCACAATTAAAGAATTATTCTGTTTGATGGAAAAGATGAAAAATTGGTTAATTAACACAGAAATTCATATTTATCCTTGGAGTCATAGTTTAGAAACAACACAATAGTAAAAATTCATGAAAATGAAGAATTTCAGTGTACCTACCTTCAGCAGATAGGCAAAATTATGTATACAGAAAACAAAAAATTAAATTCCCATTTTCTCTGCAAAGTCTTATTCTATTGGCTTATATTGACATGGAGGTGACCATAGATTTTTCAAGGCCATACTATCCATCATTGTTAAAACACATACTCTTGAGACCTTGATTAATTTCTTAGAATTATTCTTTAGAAAAGTTTGTATGAAGTATATTTCTTTTCAAAATTTTTAAATTCACTTTTTTCTTTGTTATATGAAATTAGAGTCATTAACATAACTGAATATGTCTATCATCATGACTACAGCCAGCAATTTAAATAGAAATAATGCTTATTGCTTGTGTGAAATAGAAAAATTCAAATCATATTTAAAATTAAAGAAAACTAAAAAGAAAGACTCTGGGGACTCATCCAAAGAAAGCAATCTAAATCACATTTGCATAGAGTGTTTCAAGATTTTGTGAATAGCATAACACAGAGATAAGATAACTCATCACTGAAATAAGAAGATTCATGTGTATATGTAAAAATAAATACCAAGACATTTTGTAAAATCATCAGTGGCTACTTCTAGCTACTATTCAAAATGCTGTTTAGATCCTTAAATCAGGATTTTATTCAGCATTTAAAAGTTGATGTCTGAATACTTTGAAACATACCGTTTCCCTTTATCTGCATTTATCCAATCTAAAGGTTTCTGAAAACACTGGAAGTGGGGAAAAGAGGCAGATCTGAGAGTCTTTCAGGGAAGTATTTTGCCTCAGGCTAATCTGGTTTACAGAAGGGATAGCCACTTTCTGATTCCAAACATTTTCCTGGATTGTTGTGGCAGAGGTTTATTTTCTCTGCCGTTGGCTCTGGCATGCTCTGTTAATGCAATTATGTTGTCAATTTTGTGAGAGGGGAAAAAAAATTCCCATGGATTTATATACTGAGTGGGTTGTTGCATTGATATGATCTTATGTTGTTATATCTTGATAACAATCAATGAAGTCAAATCCGTTTTAGGGATGTCATCAGTGATATTTTCTCCAGGGGGTTGGGGTATAAAGGGGTATTTTAATGGAAGATAAATATAAAAATAATTTAAATGCATGGATTTGCAAGTAGCTTTCAAAGGTAAAATTGTTATCAGAGACCAGAGAATTTGGTCAGCTTACTTTAAATGGTTCCTGTTCTCAGTTCAAGTTAAGAAAAAGAACTCTGGTTTTCAAATCAAAAGAGCTGAATTCAAATTCCAACTCTGATTCTTAGAAAACTTGGAGAAATAATTTCAACTCTTTGGACATCCTTTTGTTCATTGTTACACTAAATGATTCAATGATCATGTGATCTTAAAAAAACAATATCAAAGTGATTACTATGCTCACAGTAATATGAAGTATGCAAAGGAGAATATAATGAAGTCCTTGACTTCCAGTAGGTTGCAGTTTAATAGGAATGAAAGATATTCAATTCAATTTTTAAAAAATTATGAAACACTCACACTGTGCAAGGCAAAGAAGAACATTTAGAAGTCTTCTTTGTTTTCTATGTAGTTGGCTTTTTAAAATTGTTGAACACCAGCAAATATTTTTCTTCCATACTTAACTGAAAATTGCATATCCAACCATCATCTTTTTTATACCAATATTCTTTCCATGGAGGTCTATTACTGAAAGGCATAGAATACTTGTAGTCTCTGAGGACATGAAGTTAAATATCACTCAAAAAGACAATACAGAAATGAATGATGCATTTAAGCAGGTGGAGATACTTTAAAAACAAGGAATTTCATAGGGGAAGCAGTGTGGTAAATATCATTGAAGAAATGTTTTGCTAAAAAATATGAGTTAATCCCTTAATAAGAGTGAGAAATGACTAGAAACTCAGATTACCCATTTCTATCCTCATGATATTCAAAAAAATGTGAAGAAAAATTTCTAGCCAAGGTGGCTATTTGAATAGTAGTCAGATTGTCAATCTTCTAAACATATTCATTGGAAAAATGCTGGTTTGCACAGACACACACAGTGTTTTTTATAGCAATATATGAAACTCAAACAAGACAACTAGTGGGGAAGGTGACAGTGGTTTAAGAGAAAAGATAATACTAAAGAAGAAATAGTGGAATACAATACAAACTTTCTCATCCCAAAGGGAGATTTCAAATTAGGAAAGAGAGGAAGGAAAAGAAAAGAGGTAAAATCTAAGAAAATGCCTTAGATTGTCTCTTTGACAAATAAGGAATGTCTGAGAAAACTGAATAACATAAATGTAAAAAGAGTATTGTTTCATTATAAGAAATGTAAGAGATAATTTCAGAAAATCCTGACTAGTACAGAATTACACAGAGTGAAGTACACCAAACATAAGAACAATTTGTACAAAGATAAAAACACTGTAAGGGAAAAGAAACTTGGAATATTAGTAAAACTATCAACATAGTTGATCATATCAATAGCTAAACAATAATTATCATTATTATTCCAATATTTGCAGCAAGAGCAAAACAAAAAGTCAAAATAAAACATTTATTTTTTTTAACAAAACAACAGGGAGCATAGGAATAAAATGAGTTTTCCTAAAAATAATAAGTAGTATCAATCTAAACAAGCATTGCCTGTAATGGAGATAAACTAGAAGCCTTCTTAATAAGATCAAGTGTAAAACGATGATATCCATTATCACCACTATTATTCAATACTGTAGAAGAAATGCTAGCTATGACAAGAGAAAAAATAAACTGAATGAAATAGAATAGTCAGTGACGAAACAAAACTATCACAATTTGAAGATGGTATGATGGTATACTTAGAGAATACTAAAGAAGCAACTAAAAAACTTGTTGAAACAATTAACTTTAGCAAAGTTGCAGGACATAAAATAACCTCCATCCAACATTTTTCATATTACTGTGAGAAACAGAAAAAAGGAATTTTGATTCCACAGGGTCATATCTACACGCTCCCAACTTTGCAGGAAGGATAACCAGATGTTATCTGATGTTATCAGATGTCTGGTTCCAACCAGAGCTGTGATTTGGTAGAACCAGACCTCTGACCAGGTACAAGCTCAGAAGCTTGTATGTATACTTAAAGAGATGCTTAGTATTAACTCACACAATCTCCGGGTAGAGCAAACTAATTTACCACCTCCTCCTGCCACCTTCCCCTCCTTCTTTTAGCCCCCCTCCCTTTTACTCCCCATTTACTCTTATTGCTTCTTCCCTCCCTTTTAGCCTCCCTCCCCTTTCTTCCCCCTTCCTCTCCTATGGCCTATAGAACTAGTTAGGATTATCAACTTAAGTTTATTGTTCTGTCCTTTAAACAAATCAGATGAGAGTACCTCTCACACAATGCTCATCTCCCTCCCCTCTTTCCCTCTACTATGATTATGCACTTCTTCTTGTGATGTAATTTGCCATTTTCTGCTTCCTCCTTTTCATACCTCCTATTACAATCCCTTCTGATACTTAAATCATATTTTTTATCATGGTATCATTTACTTTATACCCGTTCCACCTATGCATATCCCTTTTATATTTCATAATAGCTGCATAATTCTCAAGATTAACAGGTATCATCTTCCCTTATAGGGAGGTAAGCAATTTGCCCCAATTGAGTAACAATTTGTTCCCCACTCCCCCTCCACTTACCTTTTTATGATTCTCTTGAGACCTGCATTTGGAGATTGAATTGAGTTCTGGCGTTTTGATCAGGAAGCTCTGAAAATCCCTTACTTCGTTGAATTACTTTCTCCTTACCTGAAATGTTATGCTGAACTTTGCTGGGTAATTGATCCCTGGTTGTAGTCCCAACTCCTTTGCCTTACAGAATATTGGGTTCCAATTCTTTTGATCATTTAATGTAGAAGCTGCAAGGTCCTGTGTAATCCTGACTGTATCTCCTTGATATTTAAATTGTTTCTTTCTAGCTGCTTGTAATATTTTCTCCTTCACTTGATAGCTCTGGAATTTGGCAACAATATTTCTTGGGGTTTTGATTTGGGATCCCTTTCAGGAGGGGAACGGTGGATTCTTTCAATGGCTATTTTGCCCTCTGAATATAGCACTTCTGGGTAGTTTTCCTTGATGATTTCCTGGAAGATATTGTCCAGGCTCTTTTCTCCATCCTGGGTTTCTGACAGGCCAATAATTCTTAAATTTTCTCTCCTGAATCTATTTTCCAGGTCAGTTGTTTTTCCAATTAGATATTTTACATTTTCTTCTATCTTTTCATTCTTTAGATTTTGTTTCACTGATTCTTGCTGTCTCATTGAGTCGTTAGTTTCTACTTGCCCAATTCTAATCTTTATCAATTTGTTTTCTTCCGTTAACTTTTGAATCTCCTTTTCCATCTGCCCAATTTTTCCTTTTAAGGAGCTATTTTCTCCAGTTAATTTTTGAACTTCCTTTTACATTTGTTCAATTTTCCTTTTCAGGGAGATGTTCTCATCAGTGAATTCTTTCTTAATAATTTTAAAATCATTGGCCAGCTTATCTTCTATTTCCTTCTTCAGATGTTCCAGGAAAGCTGCTTGTGCTTGCAAGCAGTTCATAGTCCCTTCTGAAATTTCAGATGGAAGTACAGTCTCAGCTGTGACCTCTTTGGTGTTTGTGTTTTGGTCCTTATCCCCATAGAAAGATTTTATGGTTCTTTCAGCCCTCTTCTTTTTCCTGTTCATGATGTTGATTGAGTGTTGTGGCTTCTGGTTCTTTCAGTCAGAAGCTGGAGAACTTTTTGCTGAGCTGATGTGTGAAAAAGCTAAAAGCAGGTTTTTGTTTGGTGTTTCCCTGATCAGCCCTGGGTTTAGCTTGTTAAGTGTGGAGAAAGGGTCGTCTGGTCACAGGAGGTCTTCTCAGCTGAATTGAGGCAAAGGCAAACTCAGGAGCTGGTAATCCCAACTGCCCTATTGTCTTTCTGATTCCCCTGGACAGCTGAGGCACGCCTAGATGCTAATGTGTGTTCCCACCCCTCCTGGGGCTCATCTCCTGGCACTGAGGCTTGCCTGGGTCCTAGCGCAAGTTTTCTCTGCCCTGGGTCCTCTGTCCTTCCTGTTTGCGTCTGCCACCTTAGGAGGAATCCCCCTTAGCTATTTTCCTCGTTTCAGGTGGTATGAGACTATTGGTCTCCTTCTTCTATTTCTACTGATCTGGGATTTTTCTGGGGAGATATTTTATGGTCCTTTCAGGGTCATCAAGGGGGGGAGGAGAGAGCATTTATTGATCACTCTACCATCCTGGCTCCTGGAAGTTCAAGTAGGTGACTTACCGAAGTTTGATCTTCGGGCTGAAGGTCTCAGGAGCTGCTGTGCTGATATTTGGCACTTGGCAGCTCTCACTGACCCGGTTTGGCTTGTCTCCCACCCCGGGTGCCGCTCCTCTGGCTCCTCCCACCGCTCAGGTTTCTCGGGTCCCTTCCGTTCTGCTGGCTGCCCTGCGCTGTGCGCTGTGGGCTCATCCCTGCAGAACAGATCCTTCCTGTGGACCTTCCAGTCCAACCTGAGCTCTGGATCCATCATAGTCTTTCTCCCACTGGATTCTGCACCTCCAAAATTTGGTCAGATTCTCCTTCCAGAGGTACCTGAAGGAGTTTGTCTGAGAGCTTAGGTGAGTCATTGCTCTCACTCCGCCATCTTGGCTCTGCCCCCTCTGTTCTCAGTGCAAACTAACTTAAATGTACAGGAAATACATGAAAAAGGATGGGAAACACATTTAGGAGAAAAATATGGAATTGGCCATTCAGGAAGTTGTGTCTAGCCAATGGGGAACAGAGAGTAAATAGTCTTGTATTTTTCTTAACAAGTATGCCCATTAAAAGGTTACCCATTCACAAGAGTGTAAAGTAAAATAAGAGCTTCCCTGGTTTCTGCAAGAAATATTGTTCTTTCTAGAATTAGCAGTTCTCCTATTACCAACAAAATCTAGGAGGAAGAGCTATAAAGAGAAATTACATTTAAAATAATTGCAAATATTATAAAATATGTAGGAATCTACTTTTCAATAACACTCTGCAACTATATGAACCCAATTGAAAAAACACTTTTACATAAAGAACAGATTTAAATAGTTGGAGGAATAGTACTTGTTCATGGGTAGAGTATGCAAAATAATAAAAATGACAATTCTACCTAAACTTATGGATTTCGAGTGCTTGAAATAACTATTATTTAGAGAAATGAAAATTAAAAGAACTCTCAAGATATCACCTTAAGATAAGATTGGATAACATGATAGAAAAGAAAAATGTTTTAAATGGAGGTGATATAGAAAAATTAGCACAGTAATGCATTGTTAATAGAGTTGTGAACTGATGTAATTATTTTGGAAAACAACTTGCAACTATGACCAAAGGCCAAACCAAAATGTGCATTACCTTTCACCAACAATATCATAATTAGATCTGTATTCCAAAGAATGGAAAAATAACCTATATGTACAAAAATATCCGTAGTAGCTCTTTTAGTGGTGATAAAGAATTGGAAGTTGGAAGTTGGGGGGAGGGGGGATGTCCATCCATTGGGGAACGTCTAAACAAGTTGTGTTATATGACTGTGAAACAATTGTGTTGCACTACAAGAAATAACAAGGATAGCTTCGGAAAAAAATTTAAAAAACTGGGAACACATGATCTGATGCAGTTAGTTAAGTAATGGCAGGAGAATATTGCACCCAGTAATAGAAATTTTGTATAATCATCAACTGTGAGTGAATTGAGTATTCTGATCAATACAGTGATCTAAGACTATTCCAAGGGACTTATGATGAAAAATATGCTGTCCACAACTGAAGAAAGGATAAAGTTTAAGTGCAGATTACAATATAATTTTCCACTTTCTTATTCTTTCTTTTTATTTTCCAACATGGTGAATATGGAAATACATTTTGCATGATTTCAGCTGTATAACTGATACTACATTCCTTGATTTCTCAATGGGTGGGAAAGGATCAGGAGCAGAGAGAGCTTAAAATTAAAAAAAAAATAATAATGTTTAAAAACATAGGTAATAAATTTATTTCTAAAAAAAGTAAAAAAAACCTTTGAAAGGTGGAAGAAATTTGATCAATACTATGATTGATCATATTTCCAGAGGACTTATGTTACTATATGAAACACACCTCCTGATGGAAAGGGGATGGGCACAGAGCTTAGTGATATATATTTTTGGATATGGCTCCCAAATGCATCTGTTTCACTTTACTGTGTTCATGTGTTACAAGATTTATTTTTCTTTCTCTTAGTTATCAATTGGAGTGGAGAAAAGAGAAAGCAATGATAATGTCTACAAAGGAAGACAGTTTAGAAGCTGATATGTGTGTATGTGCTGGCATGATTTGGAAAGCTTTTTTGTGGTAATCTGTGTTTTGTAAAACACTTTTTAAAGTTTTAAATCATAACTAAAAAAATAAAAATAATAATAATGATCATATTTGCTCTAGATAGGTTTTATCTACATTACATAAGCATTTTATCTATGTAACATAAACACTTTCCCAATTATGCTAAAATCAAACATGAATCATCTATATTTTAAATTTAATTTTACAAACAATATTACATTTCCACTGAATACTTATTATCTTTTTAGAATGCAGAATTATGAGTACATCAGTCATCTAGATTGAGTAGGTGTATGATAATTAGAAACACTTTAAGTCATTAAACAAATATTTTCTATATTATTAAGAACCTCCTGCTCAGTTCACAGCATCTAAAAGTTATAAGGAATTTTACTATTTTGAAAAAAGATTTTCCCTCCGTTTTTCTCTCATAAATACAGGCTATCAATATGCATTAAATTCTTTATATGGTATTACTAGTGCTTTTTTCTTGAGAAATACATTTCAAAATGTATTTCCAACATAACAATGTGACTAAGTATTTTATTTTTTTTAAATTAAGACATAAATAGATAATATTTTCTTCTCTTGTTTCTTTGGCCTATAAACTAATGAACATGGCTACCCTTTCCAATGACACAGCTTGCAATCAATCCACCTTTTCAGTTACTGCACCCTATGTACACTTCACGTCCATACTTTTTTCTGAATCTTCCAAAGAGGATATATCTAGCATACTGGTAGCCTAACTGCATCTTTGATGTTGCATATATACCACGGGAACACACAAGCTCTCATGTGGTTTCTGTAGGTTCTCACTACCTCTTTGGAAATTCCTTGTTCTAAGATAGCACCCTAATGATGTCCATGATGCTACTGCTGATCAAGTCTTCGTTGGTGTAATGGCAATCAGATTAGGATCTTTCACTGTTTTTGTTTTACTAAAAGTGCTTATGATTGAATAACATGATTAAGGAAGCTCTTCCCCACCCTTTGATGGGCCTTACTATTAAGGGAAGCTTGATTAGGGGAGTTATTTTGTAGAAGAGTCCCAAGTACCATTTGTTTTTTCTATTGAGATACTGAGTCAGAGGATTGTTCCCTCTGGCTCTGAAAAGTGTGTAAATACTCTGAGGATGAGGTTTTATATTGGGGTTTACTGACTGGAAGTGTTTGTTTAGCCAGATGAAGACTCTGGGAAGTTGCTAAGGAACCCTTCCACCCACTTTGGAAAACCCAGATGCTACTGCTACCTGTGGTCAGGTATTTGGATCTGTCTGTTGATGGTCAGGTAAAGGAAGTCATGGCTGGTGACTCATGCTGACTTTCCATAACTAGGTGAATGATTTATGTGCTTGGTGAAAGGAACAATACATGTGCTTGATTAAAGTACCTTCAATCAAAAGTTGCTTTTCCTTTTATGACTGCAGATCTAAAATCCTGTGATAGCAGCCCCTCTGTGTATGTTAGCATGCTTACTGTTACAATTGGTAATATGCAAAAATCAGCAATGGATACTATATGCTTAATAGTTTCCATTTGAGTTACAAATTACTTCATTTATGCATGTGTCATACTATTTTGTGATTCATTTCTAGACATTGTTGAAAAAGTATAGATATTTTTTTTAAATGAAAAATTGTTTCAGAGAAAAGCTTGGAAAGATTAAAAACACCATGCTGTTTTCTTCAAATGAAGGTCAGTTCACTTTTCCTCTACTATTTAATGAAAGGTCTAGTTCATTATCTATCAGAAGTACAATATTGTTTGAAAGCACTTAGCACAGTGCCTGGTACATTGTAGGGATCATAAAAATGCTAGTTATCATCATCAATATCATCATCATCAAACTATCTCTCAAGATGAATACTGTATTTAAAAAAAGACATTCTCCAAGGTAATAGTCTAAGTAAAATATAAGTTTCTTTTACTCAGTATCCTAAATTCCAAACAACAAAATAATTTCATTTTCAAAGTTATTATATCTCAATTGATCTTCCTGGCAATGGCATTATTATCTGATTAGGAAGATATAAGCATTTATCAAAGGCTAGAGCCATCTGTCTCAATTCTATGTAATTTCATTATATATTCATCATTTAGACAGTCTTTCAAGATGACATAAGCTTTTGCAGAAAAGTAATTCCAGACTTATTATCACTTCAGAATACATGTAGATGGACACGAAGCCATCAACTTCCATTAATATATTCTTGATATAAAAATGATCATATTAGAAATAAGTGGCTGAATAACCAACTATCACTGAAAGAAAAGTAGAATCACTGGCAATTCCTTCAGGAAGCTTAACACTATCAATTCATTGCTCAAACTCAACTACAGATAGCTATCATCCTATAATTCTTAGTGAGTGCCAAAATAAAAACACTCATAAAATTCATACACATACACACTCAGACTTGGCATAGTTAGACAGAGAATTATAATATGTCGAGTACTGAGTAGGGTGATTATGCGCTAACATATTTTTGATGATTTAATTTACATAAGGTTTAAAATATATGAAAGATAATCATTGAAATTAGAATATTATTAATAATAGACTTATTATTAACAAGCTCTATAACCCTGGGCATTTACCCCTGTCTTTGTTGTGTCATCTGTAAAATGGGGATAATAGCAGCATTTACCTCCTATAGTTGTTGTACGATCAAATGAGAAATTTGTAAAATGCTTTACAACCCTAAAGTATCATATAAATACATTGTTGCTGTTGTTGCTACATTTTAGGGACAACACTGGTAAGATGAAAGTCAGAGGGAAAAAAGGACAGATATGAGAGATGTGTGTATAATAAAGGTAAGATTTGACAGCTGATTGAATAAGTGGGGTGACTAAGAGTCAAAAGTCAATGATAACACCATGGTTTTGAACTGGAACCATGGTGTTGCCCTGGGTAGAAATATGCAGTTTTCCAATAGTAGTAATCTTCCCCAATGGGGAGAAAGATAATATTATAAGAACTAAAATACAACCCATTCATCTCCCCTGACAAAATACTGGACTAATCTTTCCAAGTTAAGATTGAGGCATTAATAACTCATCTTGGATCAGGGCATTTAGCCACATAATTATGAAAAAACAAACTGGATTTGTCAAGTGATGAAAGTGAAGGATAACAGACAGCTTGAGTGCTGCACTGGTACCTATGAAATATTAAAAGCAAAAACAAATAAAGAGACCAAAGAGAAAGGCTTCAAATGTGTTTGTTACATTCCCTACGCAGAATTTATGAAAGGATATAGATTCGAATCACAAAGAATAAAAGCATGTGCGTGAGTTGTGATCTATACAGATATACTAAAGCTATTAAGCAGGCTGAATGACCTTTAGGAAAACTCAGAATTCCTCTAATGATATAATCCTTCCTACGGAAATAAAAGTCCAATGTTTTGAAACTGTTGTTTCTGAACGGTAGCATTCTTAAGTTCTGGGAAGGGATACGTTAACATATTTGATATTCATCACAGGCTTTGAAGGTAATCTGTTCATTTCATTTTACTAATAATGAAACTGAAGTTCAGAGATATTCAGTGAATTGCCCATGGTTAGGTAGTAAATCCATTATAAGGATAGTACAGAATTATTGGAGGAGCTAGTCTTGTATTCTTTCTACCTTATAGGAAGGAAAGAAGCAAGTATGTATTATATACATAAGATTTGTCAGGCATTGGGCTAAGGGCTTTACAAATATTATTTCATTAGATCTTGATAATAACCCTGGTAGGTAAATAATATTTTTATCCTCATTGTATAGCTGAGGAAATTGAGACAAATAAAATTATGTGACTTGCCTGGAGTTGTGCATGGAATACCTGTGGTCAGACTTGAGCTCAAATTTTCCTGCTTCCAGGTCCAGTATTCTATACACTGCACCATCTAGCTAAACAGTTGTAGGATATCATTGTGAGAATAAATATGGTTGCCTTATCGTGTCCTTGGATAACTCCGCTGACAATTCACTACAATAGCAGTATCTATAGAAAAGTGCTTCAAAATGAATGTTCAAAGTAAATTCTTACAATTTCCCTGTCACTTTAGAGTTAACAATACTGTCACTAGAACTTATGTTTAAAGCTACATAATCATCTATTTCTATAGTTATTAAAACTACTTTTCATACTAATGAAAAGATGAAAGTTAGAAGAATTTATTTTTACACAAATTCCATAGTAAGAACTCTTACTAGCAAGGAAGACAGGAAGAGCCATTGTGTAAAAGGATCTTTCCAAAAAATGGCATTTATGTGCTTTTTCATTCCTTTCTGGAGAAAACTGTTCTTTGGTTTGTGGTTGCAATGAAAGAAGAGGGAAGGCAAAGGAAATCACTGTAGAGAGCTAGAGTCTTATTATGAGCTTTACTACATCAATGCCTTGTGTATTCAGTGCCTCTGCGGGCTTTAAAGAGGGAGAATAATAGTAGAGCCAGGGACAGAATTAAAAGTAGGAGTTTATCTTCTTTCACTTGCATTTTACTTGGTTAGAGCTATGTAAGTCCCTTTTTACAAAGTAATGGGTGCAATTTATTTTCTTTATCAATGTAGCTGGGTGTATCATATTCAATTCCTATTGGTAAAGCCAATAGACTTTTGCAGATATTGATTTAGGCCATGAAACCCACTGCTACATTCACTTGCTAATGAATCAAATTGACCATTTACTGGGCAAAGGACACATATAGGAACTAAGTATTCTTTCTGCATCTCAGTAGCCTCTGAGTCCACTAACCACTGAGATGAACAGAATCCAAGATGTTGTCAGAGTTTTCAACAACTGGGAAAGGCTTAAGGTTCACTCCAGGACTTGCTCCTCATATGGAGTGGTCAATGGACATTTGAGGTAGAATTTACAACCATCTACCTAGACTTGCCACCTAGGTATAATTCTTGAGTCCTCACTTTCACTCCCATTTCCAATTTGTCAAGAAATTCCATATAGTCTACCTTTCTTGCATACACCCGCTTATCTCCCCTGACACGGATATCACCTTTGTACCCTATTTGAACCTTTGCAATTGGCTTTCTGGTTGGGTTTCCAGTCACCAGTCTTTGCTCACTCCAGTCTATCCTCACTTCAAAGAACAAAATGATTTTTCCAAAGAATAGATCACACTAATTATCTTCCCTACTCTGCCCCTCTATGCAATAAACTCCAATGTTTCTCTTTTATCTGTAGGATCAAATATAAAGGCTTCTGTTTGGCAATGAAGACCTTTAATTACCTGACCTTTTCTCACTTTTTCAATCTTCTTACACCTTTTTCCCTTTCACAAATTTGGTGTTCAGTGGGGTCACTGGTCCTCTTGTGATCGAGAGGCCCAGGTAGGACTGATGGCTCCTTCTATTTTACTCCTTAGGAGTCAGGCCATCGCTTATGAATTTGAAACAGGAAGATGCCTCAGAGGGAATCCCCCTACCTATCCTTGACCATAAGTCTCTTGAGCATTGCCACAAGGACTCATCCAGATACTGAACTGCAAAAGAAAGGGAATGGACTTGGGTAGGTATCCAGCCCTAATCTCTGACTTTATCCAGCCTCAAATGTCAGGTCCCTGTGGTTCATCTTAGACTGGACAAGCTGGAAGCATCTTAAGTTTAGCCTGGCTAAAACAGAACAACTCCCTGCAGGCTCCTCCTCCCTTTCTGAAGTTTCCTCTTACTGAAGAGGGTTTGACCTTGTACCAGTCATTGCGCCTCACAAACTTGGAGTCATACTTCACACCTCACTGATATTTGACCTACATGTGACATCTGTTTCTCCCTTTGAAACATTTTTTTCACTAGTCCCTTTCTGTCTTTCAAATCAGGCATGGCGCTGGTGTGGAGCCTCATCACCCTCTCCTCCGACTATTGTAGTAGCTGCTGGGGATGGGTATCTCCGTACCCAGTCTCTCTCCACTGCATCCCCTCTTCCTCTCAGCTGCCAAGGGATCTTCCTAAAGTATGAGGCTGATTATATCATCCCCACCACCTACTGTTCAGTCAACTACAAGATCAAATTTAAAACCCTCTGTTTTGTGTTCAAAGCCCTTTCCAGCCTGGCCAACTGCTACCTCTCCAGTCTTCTCCCACTTTACTTCCCCAGTTCTCTAGAGTCCCGTGATGATGGCCTCCTGACTCTCCTTCACATAAGACACTGTCACTCAGCTTCTAGCATTTTCTCTGGCTCTCCTCAATGCCAAAAATTCCCTCTCTCTTCATCACCTCTCCCGTCCTTCAGCTTCCCTGTCTTCCTTCCCAGGGAAATCACCCTTTTTGCCAGAAGCCTCTCCAGCTTCCTGCCCCCTCCCTGCCAAGAGTGCCACCTTACCCTGTGAGATTAACTTCCATCTACTCTATATACCTTTCACTTACCCAGTTATTTCTAGACTGTGAGCTCCTTGACAGCGGGGACTGTGTTTGCCTTTCTTTATATATGTAGCACACAGTGAGTGCTTATGAAGTTCCTCCAATGACTGAGGCCACTCGCTGCATTCTTGCTGGATGTTTTCCATTGATTAATTCTAAATCTGCCTCTTTGTCTCCCTCCACCCTCATCCCTTTTGGTTCTGCCATGGGAACAAATCAGAGCCAGGCTGCTTCCTCTTCCACCTGACAGCCCCAAGCTACTTGGAGACGTTGATCATAATGATCCATTTGGACCCCAAGCTTCTCTTCTCCAAATATCCCTAGCTCTTTCATTCATCCATATATAGCCAGGTCCCAAGGCCACTGGGCATCCTGGTCATCTTCCTCCAGAAATTCCTCAGCTTCTCCCAGTCTTCTTGCTTTTGCTAACAAGCATTTCTGAAGCTTAGCCCAGAGCTTCAAACAGTAAGCTCTTGTAAGCCAAGTGAACAAAAATAAACAAGGAGTTATGCCTACCCTCCCAGAGCTAAGAATGGAGCTGGGGGACATCAGAGGCATTAGGAAATGGATCCAAGATGCCCCTCTTTGGTGTTCCTGGTGCACAACAGTTCATCTTTCACTAACTGTCACTCATCAATGGAATGTTCTTTTTATCTCTGTCTCCTTGCTCTTCTGACTATCTCCAGTTCAATACTGAATTCCACCTTCTATAAGAAAACATTTTTTCACATCATTTTTATGTTGTTTCTTTCATTAAACCATAAGCTCCTTTGAAAGTAAGGACTCGGTGTGTGTGTGTATGTATACGTATGTGTTTATGTATGTCTTGGTGTGTCTCTATGTACCTTTCCTTGTATCCCCAAGTCTTTAGTAAAGTTCTTGCAAGAGAGTAGGAGCACAAGAAATGCTTTTTTGAGTTGGCTTGACTTAATGACGGCATAAGCTTTAAATACTAAAAGAAAAAATTGATCACAGACATTTCAACCACTTCATATGGAGGCATACACCAATAATGATTAAATGGAGCACTAAGGAAAACATAAAGTCTTTATCATAGCAGGAAATTATTCTTGCCATGACGACACTAGGTCCTGTCACACCCACCTTTCTAGTATTCTATCACAGTTCATCCTTCATGTACTCTTAGATCCAGTGGCATAGGCCTCCTTTTTACTTCTTTATCTCTTGGCCCAAAGCTTTTTTTATTACTTTCTAGCATGTCTAGAATGTTCTTCCTCCTCCTCTCTGCCTAAAGGTGTCCCTTAAATACAAGCTAAAATCTCATTTTCTGTAAGAAACCTTTCTCAATCCCTCTTAATTCTAGTGTCTTGTTTCTACTGCTTGTTTCCTATGAATCTTGCAAAAAGTTTGTTGTACATAGTTGTTTACACGTTGTCTTCACCATTATTTTGTGAGATCCTTGAGAACAGGTGCTGTCTTTTGTTCTTCCTCAGCATGTCTCTGTGTCGTACAGTGTCTCAGTACAAGGTAGATGCTTAATAAATACATATTTAATGATTGACTGAGATATTAGATAAGGTACATAAAAAGTTGAAAGTTTGGGGAAAACACATCATAGTCTATGCTAGTCAGAACTTCTTGACTCGTATATTCCAAAGCATAGATAATGGAATAAAAGATGTTACTACAAGAAAAAGAAATTTCTTCTATATAAGCAACACATACATATATATGTTTATCTATATGTATACACATAGATATCTATGGGAATAAATATATGCATATGTTTATTACATACATATATGTCTTTTATATGTGTGTATGTATATGTATATATGTGTATACTTATGCTAGCAAGGGCCTAAATACATACATTTAAGGGAATTTTCCTACTTCTTTTTATTCCTACTACCTACTAACTACCCAGGAAAACTTATGAAATGTTAACATGGTTTGATACTGTTATACTGAATTACTTCCAACTAGCAAATGCTGTCTTTTTCATATGGAGTAGTCTAGTGCTGAAAGGGACAGGAAGAAAAAAAGTACTTTTATGTGAAGAAAAATTGCCAACTCTAAAAGTATATAAAATATTGCCACAAGTGGAGATAAATATTTTGATGCCTGAAAGTAGGAGAAAGTTTTAACAAAAACTGCTAAGAAATACATTTGAAAAATAAAGTTTTCAAATGAGATTGGTGTTGTTTGGACAGAAAATGAACTCTAATATAAATATGAAGACTCAGATCACCTTATGAATAACTTAGAATGATAAACATTTAAGTGGCAGATAGTAAACACTTAATAAATGTTTATTGACTTGACTCATATGTAGAAAGTTTGATAATTTAGTTTCAGTTAGGGAAAAATAAATTGATTATGTCCATGTTCATGTGTGTCTCAGCATATTTAATTCATCAGTTCTCTGTCAGAAGGTAAGTGACATTCATTATTTGCTCCCTGAAAGCATGTAAGCACCCTTAAGATTAGAAGGTTGAGGACTAGTGAGGTTAAATGAAATGCCCAAATTATCAAAGGTGCAAACGGCAACTAAAGTCTGAACATGGATCCTCTAATTTCAAGTTCATTTCTCTTTCCTTTAAACCCAGTGCTAAGACTAATCCTTTAGTTGTGATCTCCCTAACATCTGAACACAGATATATATATATATAAGAATCTGCTACTGGCTACTAATTTCATGAAGATCACCATCACATTCTCTCACGTTTAAAAATTGTGACTGGAAGGCCTTTTATTCATTCCTCCTCTGACCTCTGAGATGTCCTACTTAATTCTTTTTTATGCTTTTTGCACTGTGATATTTTAGGCAGTGATTCTGAGAGTTTTGTTAAGTATCTCCACCTTGAGAGTATGGGTGCTCATTGATATTTTTAAAAATTTACTTAATTTTTAATTTATAGTATAAAGCAAGCATTTTCATAACAAAACATAATAAAAATAATTACATATGAAACTGAAAAATCTGTTATATATAGTTTGCTATTCTATTTAAATACATAATAAAATTATCATGTAAATTTCTTTTTCCTTTCTTTCTCTCTCCCTCACCATACAGATGGTTACCATTAGACACACCCGTATACACAGAGAGAGAGACAGAGAGAGAGAGGAAGGTAAATACACACATACATACATACATAGATCTAGATAGATGTGGTGGTGTATGTATGTATGTATATGTAAAATCATCTAGATAGCATCTTTTTTATATGTCCTTTGTAGTTAATTTGGGTATTTATTAGAGTCAAAATGACTTATTTACTCAAAGTCATTCTTAAAACAATATTGCTATTACTATATGCAACTTTCTGTTGGTTCTTCTAAGTTTACTCTCCATTATGGTTCGATGATTTCACAATTCCACCAATAATGAATTGATATCCCAGTTTTTTCATATCTCCTCTAACATTTTTTGCTTTTCCTTTCAATCATTTTATGCAATCTGGTAGGAATAAAATTACATCTCAAAGTTGTTTTAATTTGTATTCCTCCAATCAATAATTTGTTTTGATTTCATTTGAATTATTTTTGTTTCATTGGAAAACTCCCAGTTCATATTCTTTTGAGAAAAGACTCATGTCTTTTATAGATTTGGCAAAGTTCCTTGTATATTTGTGATATGAGATCGTTATCTGAGAAACTATTTGTAAAATTTTCCCCAATGTTCTGTTTTCCTTCTAGAAGATCTTGACTACATTTGTTTTATTTGCATATATTTTTCAATTTAATGTAATCAAAATTATCCATTTTACACCTAACTTTGAACTTTTTCTCATTTATTCATAAATTGTTCACCTATCCATAAGTCTGATAGGTAACATGTTCCATGTTCTTTTACTTTTCTTCTAATATCTCTTGTTATATCTGGGTCATTGTAGCAACAAGCACCAAAGCATACCCACAATGATCTACTAGTACAGGATCTTGGATCTGATTTTATTAAAGTAAAGCAACTTTAAAGGGTCAACCATCTTATCTTTATCAAACATACATATCATTCACTTAATTCAGGTGTAAATGTGAGCACCCTGATCTTCAGAGAAAATACAAACTGAAATTACAAGCAGGAATTACCAGCAAAAAAAACAATAGACAGGTCTTCTAAATGTCTGACAAGAAGCAATATATACATCACAGATCAGCAGACACATCCAACTGTCTGACCATTACTTACATACATACATAGTTACCAGAGAGAGAAGCACCATCATCTGGGTTTTCAAAGTCGAGGGTCTCCTTAACAGCTACCTAGAGTCTTGTCTTGTCTATAAACAGTCTTCCAGTGAACGATCCTCAAATCAATAGCTCACTTCAGAGTATACACAAAGCCAGATGGTATGACAACCCATGAGTGTCTAATTACCAAAAAGTATGAAAATTTTCAAGCAAACAAGGACCCTCTCTTAAGCAAGTTTCCCTTAATAAGCACCATGTGAGGTCTATGAAATGGGCTAGGAAGATCTTAAATCCCATTAACATTATAGTCATGTATCCACTTTGAACTTATATTGGTAAACAGTGTAAGGTATTGGTCTATGTCTGGTTTCTGTCATACTGCTCTCCAGTTTTGCAAAACAGATTTTTCAACCAAATGATGAATTATTAGTCTGAAATCTTAAGTCTTTACATGAGTCAAGTATAAGGTTATTATATTTATTTGTTGCTGTACATTTTATGTCTATTCTTTTATATTTATCTAATTTTCTATGTGTTAGTAAAAAATAGTTTTGATAATTACTGCTTTATACTATAGTTTAAGATCTTATAGTGCTAAATCTCCATTTACAATTTTTGTTAGTATTGTTAATATTCTTGACTTTTTGTTCTTCCAAATGAAGCTTGTTGGGTTTTTTTTTTTCTAATTTAGTAAAAATTACTTTTGGGGTAATTAAATTGGGATACCACAGAAAATGCAAACCACTTTAGATAAAATTGTTATTGATATCTTAATAAGAAAGCAAAAACAAATCTCTTTAGTCTTGAAGAATAATGATAGTATTGAGGCTGGTTATCACTGCACTATTCCTTTCAAAGGCTAAACTTTAGTCAGAGAAGGCACTTCTCTGTACCCATGCTGATCTATAAGAGAAGGTTAATGGAATTCTCTCAGTTTTCACCTTTTTCTTATTTGTAGTACAGATCAGACCACAGCAGAATAGGCCTAAAATACTTAGGTTTTGGTAGAATACTCATACACATTCTTAGTTTTCATTTCACGTCACAAGATTTTGATGCCTGCTTGAGGGGAAAATAATCCAGTTGCATGTCTTTACTGAAATTTTCTGACCAGAAATTAGAGAATTGAGGTCTAAAAGAAGACTATTCTAATCCAAATAAAGACAGCAATTTGGGTTTGGGAGTGAGAAGTGGCAATAGTAGAGTATTTAATGTTCTCACAGAAGCATGTAGCAGAGACAAAAAAGTATTTGCCAACATGGATCACTATTGATGGATAATGTACTAGAACTGGAAGAGCAGGAATTCAAAAGCTACCACTCTTGTGGAGTTGAAGGTTTAAAATCATGATTTTGCATTTAGAAGATGTTTTTCTAGGACTTTAAAAGAAGAGAATCGCTGTTTGCCAAGGAGAATCACTCTATTCTAAGGATTTGTCCCTTCAGTGTGCCAATCAATATCAGATTATTATGAAATTAGCTACTAAAGGAACAAGTTCTAGGAATACAGTGTCTGCTTTTTGGTTTAGGAAATGAGAGTAGTGGTAGGATATAAATACTCAAGGAGGAGAATGCTGAAGTAGATAACTCTAGAGGGATAAAAATATTAAACATACACACACACACCCACACATGCACACACACATATATACACCTTTTTTCTCACTAATTATACTAACGCTTAAAAAAAAGTTAGGAGGAAGGAGCCAAGATGGCAGAGTAGAAAGATTCACATATGCTAGTTCTGAACCCACAGTCAATAAAATACTTGTAAAGAAGAACTCTCAACAAATTCTGGAACAGTGGAAGCCACACAACAATGGAGTGGAGGAGATTTCTGTTCCAGAGAGACCTGAAAAACTGACAACAAAGGTCCGTTGTGCACCGGACCCAGAGCAGAGCCCAGCCCTGACTTGGCTGCATGGCACAGAGAGAAACAGTTCTGAGCTGGCTTCAGGGACGGAATCTCCAGCGACCACGAAGTTCCCTGCACCCACAGGCGCTACAGGTCAGTGAGAGAGACTTTTGGTGGGCTGAAAGGGGAACGGGGTGTTTCCATAACTCAGGCCCCATTGGGAGGCAGCAGCAGAGGACAGGAGCTCCCAAAGCAGACAGGAGCTCAGATCCATTGTTGAAGATCTCTGCATAAAACCCCTGAGGGAACTGAGCCCTGTGAGGAGGCCCTGCCCCAACCCAAACATCTGAACTTAATCTCACACTGAATAGCAGCCCTGTCCCCACCTGAATTTAATCTCACAATGAATAGCAGCCCCGAACTTGCCAAAAGCCCTGAGGCTGGGAAGCAACATTTGAGTCTCAGACCCCAAGCACTAGCTGGGTGGATCTGGAGCCAAGGCAGTGGGGTGGAGAGGAATCTCAGAAGTCAAGTAACTGACTGGGAAAACTCCCAGAAAAGGGAAAAAAATAAGACCATAGAAGATTGCTTTCTTGGTGAACAGATATCTCCTCCCATCCTTTCTGATGAGGAAGAACAATGCTTACCATCAGAGAAAGACATAGATGTCAAGACTTCTGCATCCCAAACATCCAAAATAAATATTCAATGGGTTCAAGCCATGGAAGAGCTCCAAAAGGATTTTGAAAATCAAGTGAGAGAGATGGAGGAAAAACTGGGAAGACAAATGAGAGAGATGCAAGAAAAACATGAAAAATGGGTCAACACCTTGCTAAAGGAGACCCAAAAAATGCTGAAGAAAATAACACCTTGAAAAATAGGCTCACTCAATTGGCAAAAGAGGTTCAAAAAGCAAATGAGGAGAAGAATGCTTTAAAAAGCAGAATTAGCCAAATGGAAAAGGAGGTTCAAAAGGTCACTGAAGAAAATAGTTCTTTAAAATTAGAATTGAACAGATGGAGGCTAATGACTTTATGAGAAACCAAGAAATCACAAAACAAAACAAAAGAATGAAAAAATGGAAGAGAATGTGAAATATCTCATTGGAAAAACAATCGATTTGGAAAATAGATCCAGGAGAGACAACTTAAAAATTATGGGACTATCTGAAAGCCACGATCAAAAAACAGCTTAGACATCATCTTTCATGTAATCATCAAGGAAAACTGCCCTGATATTCTAGAACCAGAGGGCAAAATAAGTATTCAAGGAATCCACCAATCACTGCCTGAAAGAGATCCAAAAAGAGAAACTCCTAGGAACACTGGGGCCAAATTCCAGAGTTTTCAGGTCAAGGAGAAAATATTGCAAAAGCTAGAAAGAAACAATTCAAGTATTGTGGAAATACAATCAGGATAACACAAGATCTAGCAGCTTCTACATTAAGGGATCGAAGGGCATGGAATAGGATATTCCAGAAGTCAAAGGAACTAGGACTAAAACCAGGAATCACCTACCCAGCAAAACTGAGTATAATACTTCAGGGAAAAAAATGGTCTTTCAAAAAGTTGTGTGTCTGTGCCATTTTAATTTAACATTAATCCCCTACAAAGATAATCCAATTTTAGATAATCATAAATACAAAGAAAGCCTGGAGCAAGTCAGAAATTGAAAGTTCAGAGATAGGAACAAAAGACATTTCAAAATTAATATGTTTAATGGTATGTGATAACTTTGAAATTTCTCCCCAGTCCCTCCAAAAAGAAAAAGAAATCAAGAGAATTAAAGTCTATTTCTGTAAGATTATAAAGCAAAATTAATTGACCAAACAAATAATTGTTTCTTTCAACAACCTGAGGATATTGGAAGAAATTCTCACTGACAACTTCTGACTTTACAAGTAAAAAGATTTCAATAAGTACAATATAACCCTGAATGAAGTGACCCTTGCCAACAATAATGTGGTTTAGAGAAAGTTCCTTTCTTTAGAAAAAAATCAATATCCTCATTTATTCACAAAATCATTTCCCAACAATATTAATTAATCATGTTTTCAATCTGCACTTGTTACAAATTACTAACAATCATCTTGTAACATAAATGTATTATTTCAGAAACAAATTATTACCATTATTTCTCACGTATTTCATTTTTATATGAATTTGAATGATTTGTTATGTAGACAAATAAAATTTGTGAATTCTTTTTTGTCTGTTTTTAAAAAAATTCTTGATGAATATATTTACATCCAATTTAATCTGTATGAAAGAAAGTCTGGATAGAGAGGCATCCACAGAGTCAGGACAACTTGACTTCTAGCTGGATTTCTGACATATAGGGCAATTAACTCACCTTCTCAGTCCCCCAGGCAATACTTAATAATTTAGGTTACAGAGCAGTTATTGCTCTAAATTGGTAGAGTTTGTTTTTTCATTGAGAATTTCCTTTAACAGAGTCATCACATCCAGGTGCATACCTACACAACCTGCTACAAGATGTGGAGATCATCTTAATATTCAATTTTTCAGAGAATGAAAGGCTTGAGTTTTCTCTCTAATTCACAAATCATTACTTATAACAAAA
The DNA here is from genome assembly GCA_023548195.1 of Bettongia penicillata ogilbyi. Classification (NCBI taxonomy): domain Eukaryota; kingdom Metazoa; phylum Chordata; class Mammalia; order Diprotodontia; family Potoroidae; genus Bettongia; species Bettongia penicillata. The sequence continues at coordinate 21,574,986 of JAJHZJ010000470.1, forward strand.
CATAATATAAACATAAATTCAGAGATTAAGTAAAATATGTGTGTGATTACTTTTATGCCAAATCAGATTACACATGATTACCAGGGAATTGATTTATTTCCCTTTTCAAAGTATTCAAGAACACTTTATCTATATTTACCTTTAGCATACATCCTTCCCCACCTTGTAAGTGGTGTACACTGTCTCCTTCCAGTACAGCTGAACTTCTGGACAGAGCACAGGCTGTGTATGCCATATTTACTTTTGTATGCATGTCCTTCACCTAATACAATGCTTTGGCTACAGTAGATGTCTAAGTTAATGTATGTTGAATTGAAATGAACTGTTTGTCAACAATTTTACTAGGATAATAACAAAGGAGCAGGTAAACCCATTGATTTCAGTATGACTTGAAGTAAGAATTCCATTTCAAATTCTCATTTGTGCAAACAAGAGAATAAAAATATGGTAGTAAGAAAAATTATTTGGTTTAAGATCAGATTTATTCAGACTCTAATGTTCAATAAATCTTTTTATATCATAAAAAAATCCTAATTATGAAAATATATATTATATAGCTATGTTCAAATATAGTTATAAAGATACTTAGTGTCATTTTGATTTCATCATACTGTTGATGTCTTCATAATTTCATTATAATTATACAGGGTTCTAAATTCTACTATCTGGATTTTTTTTCAAACTTCTTTGTATCATTGTGAATAACGTGTCATATCTTCATTCTGCTGCTGAAGTACAACAAAGAGTAGTGAACAGAAATGAAAAGCAATATGGTATAATCAAAGAACCAGCCTTCGGGTGAAAAAGACAGATTTTAATGTACTTGCCCAGTGACTTTTAGCAAATTACTTAACCCTTCACTGCACTAGGCATCTCTGTGTCACTATTAATCTCAGAACAATTGCACATTGGCACAAGTAATTCCATTACTGGGAGTTCCCTAATGGAGAAAATTGTAGGCCTGAACCAAAACAAAAGAAAAGAAGATAAAGACAAAGAGGATAGAGGTAATGAGAGAATGATAAAAAAAATACTTGATATTAGTATCTCAATCACTCACTGATAATCAGATGCCAAGCAAGAATCCTCTGGGATGAATGATTTATTAATTTTTTGTCGTTATGCTTTCTTTTTGGTTATGTCTGACTCTTTGTGACCCCATTTGGTGTTTTCTTGATATCCAAATTATTGCTCTAGGACATCCTTCAGCTAGCTGATAACAGTTATTTAGCTACCTTGGAGAAAAAGTGATCCTTCAATGAAAAGTGAATTTTCTGAGATCTTTGAAAACTGGATTAGTGTAATACTTAAACACATTATGAGAGGATAAAAAAAATTCCTATATTAATCACACGCCTTCTATTAACTTCCATTTTGATGCAACATAGTGATCAGATTCATTTCCTAATTAAGGAACAATTCAACTAGATAGCACATTTTCACATATGAAATATCATCACTGTAAAAATAATCATACTTATTGATTAAAACATGCTTGTGATGGTTGGACTTCGTCTAGCATTCACTCATTAACCTTTAACTGCATTCTTTAGTTAATTGCCTTTATTCATAACTGTGAACTTTTCATTCATATTTGTATGTCTTTTTCATTCCAATCTTAACTCTCACTGAAAATTACTATTTTTTGTGTGTGTCTCAATTTAATTGAGGAATTATCATTTCCTTCCTACTTATTCCTGAACTTGGTTTAATTTTGAATTTTTTTCCTTATTATACCTTTGTACTTTCTTGCTATTTAAATCCTGAAGAAGAATTTTTGCATTGGGAAAATAAATACATTCAAATTAGCCATCAAATGTTAAGCATTACTCCCAAAATGCAGCATGACAATACAGATAGCATGGTTGACTAGGAACCAGGATCAGCTTAAGGCATATTTCCCTTCATACCAGCTATGAGATCTTGAGCAAGTCCCTTCTCATCCCTTTGTCACTTTTAACCTCATTACTAAAATGGGAATAATAAGATGACCTAAATTTCCTGCTTGTGTTCATTTCATACCTTTAAATACAATGTAAATATAACCTTTTTTTTCTTAAGTAAGGCTAACTCTAGGGTGGAAACTACTTATTAGCTGATTCAATTACAAGTTCCTTGAATGCAGGGAACAGTTGAATTTCCAGCAGTTTTTACTCAGAATGTTGTTACAGATGTTTTGTGAAAGAGGGACTAGAATGACCAGGGGTGAGTGCCTGTGACCTTGAAGACACATGTGGACCTCTAGGTCCTCAAGTGCCATTCTTTGACTGAATCCAAACTTCACAGAACAGGGGATTTGTGTGGTTAGGATTTTGTCAAAGAGCTGCACTGGAGCACCAAGAGGACCATATGTGGCCTAGTGTTCTCTTGATTAGACTCTTTTATTACTAATTGTCTTGAGTATTAAACTAAATAATGGATTGAAGTTGTATAAAGAGATAACTTTTTAATCTGAAATAAGAAAATGCTTACTAATAAATAGAGTTGTCAAAAAATGGAATGGTTTGATGCAGATCACTAGCTCACCATTACTGGAGGATTTTTAACAGAGAATAGTACTTGTTGAGGATATTGTAGAGGGGATTGCTGTTCAACTATAAATTGAACTAAATTGAAATAGATAATCTCTGAGGTCCATTCTAACTGTAATTCTGTGAAAGGCTGAATCTGGACATATCTGGACCACTTATTTCAAATATTTTAAATATCTCTAGAGGAAAAAATAGTTAAACTCAATAAGAAAATGTTGAAGCCCAGAATGAATACTATATAAATAAAATATTGTTTTTTCTCAGCTCTTGACTGAAGAAGATTCATATGGATCTGAGAACTATCATTTATTCAAAGCCCTTGATGGTGGAGATTTTAGGTTCTTACTTACCATGAGTTCTTTTTTTTCATTCTTCCTTTTTATTAAGAACTGAATAATCATCATTAAATGCAAATATTTCACTATGCATAGATGAAAGAGAAACATGATTGCATAAGAAATTGTGAACTATTTTGGCCTCTTAACAGAAGTCTAAAAATTTATAATTATTTTGACACAATAGGATCTATATTATGGAAATGAAGTAGTACCAGATCCTTCAGTTTCACAATTAAAATGATAATAACATAGTATTTCTGAAAGCATATTTGGTCCCCATTCATTCTAAAAAAAAAGTAAACACACTGTCCTTTAAAATTAGTTCTCAGAAATTCAAATAGAATAATATCCAAGGTTGATAGAAATCACTATGAATTTAGCTTTTTAATACAAGCTGGATTTGAAAAGGGGGCAAAGTGACAAGGGGGAAAGAGAAAACATATGTATTATACTTAAAATTCCTTGTTTTCGCTTCAGTCTCTCTAAACCCGTTCATATGCTTCTTTTATGTCTTATAAGCATGTCAAGAAATCAAAACTGTTTTGATAAAGTTTCTGTTCTTTCAGTTGCTGTAGCTTTCAAAAACAAAATACCCTGACAGAAAATATTTTAATATATCCATCATGACATAAATGAATTGAAAAAAAAAAGTTTAAACACAAGTTCATACCATTCTTAAATAACAATGACTAAGTCTAAATGTACCGTTAATTGGTAGCAAAATTCAGAAGCAAATAGGGAAGATTTTTGGGTCTTAATTCATATTCAATTAAATTAGCTTCAATGACTTCTGTACAAAGAGAACGTGATTTGAACAGATGTGATCTTCGTAGGATTCCATTCTTTTGAGAACATCATGTTGTGCTATGAAAGGCATGAAAGTCAAGTAGGAAAATAAAAATGTGACTCATTATGAGATCCCTCTGGGATGCTCAGATTGCAATTAGCATGTTATATATATATATGTACTTGTTTTACTTTATTCAAATTTTGAGGCATAGTTAAAGGAAATGATTCATAAATATAAAAGACTAAACAGAAAACAATGAAATAATACTTTTTTTTTTTCAGATTACTGACCAATCTGTCCTTTAATTTTATTACTTACTATGGAAAAGGAGGACATGGCTATACTCCTATAAGAAAGTAAAAATGAAATATTTCATTTGTTGGTGATTGAAGGAGCAAAGTTTTTGGACACATCCTTTAAAAAAGAGACTTTCTCAGCATTTCCTACTCAAGTTCACTTGGTCTATAAGAAGAGAGATTGACTGCAGAATGAAACATAAATTTGATTTCAGATGGGAAACTGTGGTGCAAGATGTTGAGGGCTAGATTTGTAATCACAGGACCTTGATGTAATCTTTTTCTCTGCCATTAAGTTATTTGAATAACCCTGACCAATTCACATTTTTTTTCCCCAGCCTCAATATTCTCATCTGTAGAATGAGAATTAGAACAGCTAAACCTGTAAGGTCTCTTACAGCTCTGAATCTATTATTCTTTGTTTAATGCAGTCCCTTTGTGTTGTGTGTCTAAGGAATAATCAGATAGAGAGTCTACCTCCTCAAACTAAGAACCAGACAAGGGGACTACATTCAACACTTAACACATGTTTGTTATTTATTTATATTTTGTGCAATGCATGATTCACAATAAGATTCTCAAAAAGAATGTTGAGTGGCTGATTAATCTGAGAAAAGAGATAACTATGACATGGTGAACATGGATGGGGAGTCAGGAAGGATGGTCTAGGCTCAAATCTCTTCTCTGATGCAATAAATGTGGACCCATGAAAATGTTTCTAATCCTTTTGGATCCTCAGATAGCTCTCCAAAACTGTTGTTTATCTTTCATTTTGAAGAGGAACAATGACTTCACAGGTGATATCTTGACTTGTGGGTGAATTGAAGTGAGGCAGAGTTTCTTAGAGTCATCAGTCTCACTCTCTTCCTTAACCATCAAAGTCCAGTGGCAAGATAAAAGTTAAGATGGCTGGTGATGGCATAGGATACAAGGGATGACCTTGGTGTTTTTGATGCCTAACCAAGCTCTAACCTTTACACAATGCCTTCTTCAGCTGTCTTCATGGTCTTTGGAACAAGTTATTCTCATGGACACATGCTGTTGAGGAGTCTTCACATGCTTGAAGTAGATATTCACTTAACTACCAACAATTTTAAGGTCTGTCAGTTACTCTCAACTCGATTACAAGCTAAATGTGATCCATATTAGCACAAGAATTTTTTAAACAAATAATTCCTGCAGTCATGAGATAACAGACCTGTGACGTGTAATCTGGGAAAGTAAGGATAGATTAGTGGCAGACAGATTAGGTTCAAGGAAGTATTTTAGGATGCTATTGCAATTATTTAGGGATGGAATTATGAAAGCATGGTCTAATGTGGTGACAATAAGGAGGGAAGGGGAGCAAGAGATGTAGGAGATAATTCAAAGAAAGAATCAATAGCACTTGTTCAATGAACTTGATAAATGTGAACTAAAAGCAAAATGTTAAATAAATATATTTCTAAGGGAAACAAAAATTAAACCAAATAAGAAAAAAAATATATTACAGAAAACTCAGATTTTCAATAATAGAGAGGCAATATAGTTTAATGGAGAGATTACTATATGAAGTCAGGAAATATGTTCTGTAATATTTAATCTATGACTAACCATCTATGGGTTCTATGAAAGTCACTTTATCTCTCTGGGGTTTATTTCCCTTTCCTATCAGATGATGAGATTGGACAAGATGATTTTTAAAATTCCTTCCAATTTGAATATGCTGTCTCCATATGCAAAATTATATTTGGGTAAAATAGGAAATATGGTTTATAAAATTTATGAACAAATAGATGACATAAGACTGCATTACTGCTAAAAGATTTTATAATTTTCTCTTGGCTGTAGTATGTGCTTGGAAGAGAAAGTTGTCAAAGACTAATTCAACGGGTTTGATTTTGTCCTTTCTATCATTATTTAAAGGCCTTTCTCTTGACACATACATAATCACTTCTTTCAGCAAGTGTACAGCACTGGGATGAAGTTAGAACATATAGTGTCCAACTGTAGATTATTAGCATGGCTGCATTTATTTGATTTGGATAAGACATATATTTTTTCTGCTTTTGAAAGGTTATGCAAATGTTTAATTTAAGAGGTCTTGTTTAATTCTTATTTTCTTTGAAATAAAAGGTACAACGTATATACAGTGAACTTACCTTAGAAAAATCTAAGCATAGAAACCTTATTCACATTGGAGAAGGAAATAAATTGTGTAACTTTTTTGCAATAGGCTAGCTTTCTTTTTCTCTTCTTATCTCCTTTAACTACTCTTCTACCTTCGCACTTCACATAAAGAAATATTTCTTGTGACAAATCACTACTGTCCTCACCATTTAGCCCTCTTCTTCTAGGACTAAATAATTGAAAGAAAATAGAAGTATTGCATTAACCTGGTAGCTTAAACAAATCTGAAAATCCTTGAATCTCAGAGATGAAGGCAAGAGTTGTACTATTTTCTAGATACATAATTTCATTTTTGACAGAAACATAGAATGAGAGATTGTCAAATGTTCTGCTAACTCTGCTAACTGGTTAAGCTATAACAGCTTAACTCCAATCCAGGCACAAATGGATAACTTGGTTTGCTATTATTAGCTCTACTTTCTTCTTGGTTCAGTAATAAAAACTAATATTGGTAGATGGCCTAAAAATCTTCAAAGTGCTATCTATCTATGTACATATATATGTGATACGATATATATGTACATGTTTATGTATATATTATATATATATATACAGATACATAGTTTGCACTTGATTGTTTAATAATATGATGCTATAACAGCCTCATAGACTACGTAGCAAAGATTTTGCTATACTTACTTTATAGATAAGGAGGTTAGGACTTGGAAAGATCCAATGACTTCCCCAAAGTAAAATGGAAAATATCTGAGGAAGAATTTGAATCTTTGTGCTCTTGATAACAGGTCTAGTAATCCCTTCATAGTGCCATGATGGCTCTCTCATTCATAGGTGCTATTTCAAGGGGTAGTAGCTATTTCCCTTTAAATGGAGGTTTTATCTCCTAAACAATGTTATATTTTACTTTAAGTAAATTAATTTTAAAGTTCCTTTCATTTAAAACTTTGACTTCTAGATTTTCTCCCTCCCTCTCACCTCTTTCTTATTAACTGAGAAGGCAAACAATATATCAATTAAAAATATGAAATTATGCAAAACACATTTACATGTTAGCCATATCACAAAGAAGCATGCAGAAAGTGAGAAAATTATGCTGAGTTTGTCAGTTCCCTCTCTGTAAGTGGACAGCAATTTTCACCATGAGCTTGTAGCCAAATGTTCCACAGGAGTTCATCATTACAACATTGCTGTTATTGTGTACAATCACGCCCCAATTCTTTTCACTTCAATTTCTATTAGTTCATATGGGTCTTGCCATGTTTTTCTTTTTCCTTCTGAAACCATGCACCATTATTTTTCTTATAGTACAATAGTACTCCATCACAATAATATGCTGCAATTTGTTTATTCAGTCCTCAATTAATTCATCCCTTCATTTTCCAATTATTTACCATTAATATTTTGGTACATATAGGTTCTTTTCCCTTTTTTTTGATCTCTTTGGAATACCAACCTAGTAGTGGTCTAGAGCTAGGTCTAAAGGTATGCACAGTTTTATATTTCTTTGGGCATAGTTCCAGATTATCCTCCAGAATGGTAGAACCAGGTAGCTATTTCACCAACAGTTCATTAATGTATTTCCCATTGTCTGCTCTAGTATTTGTCATTTCTGATAAGAATGGGGTAGTACTTCAGACTTATTTTAATTTGCCTTTCTTTGATCAATAGTGAATTACAGACTTTTTATCATACGATAATTTATAACTTTGATTTAATCCTATTCATATATTTTGACCATTTATCAATTAAGGAATGACATTTTTAATATAAATTTGACTTTTTTATGTTAGATATGAGACCTTTATCAGAGAAACTTGCTGTATTTTTTAAAATATTACTTATGTTTATTTTACCTTTCAGTAAAACATAGTTTCCATGATCATCATTTTCAATTGATCCTAATTTTTTTTCTTTGTCTAAGGTCATAATTACAACCACTTCCCTCTTTATCTCAAATGAAACATAATAGACTGCTCTAATCCTTCATTTCAATTCCGTGTGTCTTTTCTCTCCCAAGAATTTTGCTTTCAAATCCATTCTACTCACTGTATCCATTATATGGGTCAGCTCATCCCATATATCTTCACAGTTATGGTCACTGTGCATTTCCCTCCACCCCATTTTCTTCTGTTTATCCTTTTCTCTTTCCTATTATCTTATCCCTACTCAAAAGTCCATTTGGCTTCTGATCACTCCCCACAGTACTGCTTCCCTTTTAATACCTTCTACATATCTCTTATCCCATTCCTAACCCATCCCCTACTGGGTAAGATAGATCTCTGAACGCAACTAAATGAATATATGTATGTATATATTTTCCCTCTTTGAATCAATTCCATTGAGAGTGAGTTTCAAGTATTCCTTGCCAACCCCCCATTTTCTTCTCCACTATAATGTGTCTCCTTTATAAGAGAAAATTTTCCTCATTCTACCTTTCCCTTTCTTCTTCTCCTAGCTCATTCCTCTTTCTCACATTGACATTATTTTTTGCAGATCAGCCTAATAGAATCAACTCACATCCATGCCACATGTCTATTAGGTTCCTCTTGACTACACTAATAATGATAAAGTTCTCAGGAATTGCATGTATCCTCTTCCCAAATAGGAAAGAAAACAGTTTCACTCCATTGAGTTCACTTTTTCATCTTTACCTTTTTATGATTCTCTTGAGTCATTTGTTTGACTGTCAGTTTTTCTGTTCAGCTCTGTTATTTTCATTAAGAATGCTTGAAAGTTCTCTATTTCATTAAACATCCATTTGTTTCCCAAAAAGATTATACTTAGCTTTTCAGGGTGGATCATTTTGGCTATAATTCTAATTCTGTTGCCTTCTGGAATACCACGTTCTAGGTCCTCCATTCCTTTTAATATGGAAATTATTAAATTGTGCCTATCCCTCAGTGTGACTGCACAATGTTAATTCTGTTTTTTAAAGTGATATTTTCTTCAGTATCTCTTGTGCCTCTTCTACCTAGCTATTTATTTCTTCCACATAATTTTCTTGCATAACTTTCATTTCTCTTCCCGATTTTTTTCTTCACCACTAATTTATTTCTTTACCCCTTCTAAGAATCCTTTCTGGCATTGGGTCTGATTAGCATGTTTTCTTCAAGACTTTGCTTGTACATCTTTTTACATTGTTATCTTAATCTAAGTTTTTATGTCTTGTTCTTTCTTGCCACCATAGTAGATTTTTATAGTCCAGTCCTTTTGTTGTAGTTCTTTGTTCATTTTTCCAGTCTATTTTTTCATTTTTATCTTTATGGTAAAGTGAGGCACTGTGCTCCTGGTTGTGGAGAGGACTTTGCCAAGCTTTAGGATCTTTTGTGCTGCTGTTTGAAGAGCTTGTTCTAGGAAATCTACAACTTTTCTACAATTCTAAGATTGACCTAGGAGAGGTGTGGTCACTGCTCTCTTGGTCTGCCTTCTAGTCTTTTGTGAAGAAGAGCCCCTCCTCCCCTCCAGACACAAGTGCTAGTGCTCCTCTTGGCCCTACAACTGTGACCAGGGTCCCCACTCCCTTATGACTGACCACAAATACTCCTCTATGCCTGAAATTGCAACCCAAAAATGTACATTGAAAACAGTCACCAGGCAGCACTAGCTGCATCCAACCACCAATCAAGGATTTTTGTTATCTTCTTCTAACCAATTATTCAACCTCCTTATACTCTGTGAACTGAGAACTCCCAAAGCTATTGCTACTGCTACTGCCATTGTCACAATATCCAAGGTCTACTTCTGATCGTACTGCCCTGCTCCAGGCCTACAGCAACCGCAGTTACAGATACTCCTGAAGAACTGTTAAATTGTATTAGGCTGGAAAAATGACTTTCACTGGCCTGTATTGGTTCATCCATTCCAAAATTTGATTTGAAGAATTTTTAGTTGTTTGGGGGGTAATGTTGGGAGAGTTCTGATAGGTCCACCATGTTGACTCTTTAAGTGGCATTCTTTACACAGAGCCTAGAAGAATACTTTCAGTGTATGTTGTAGCAACATGTATTTTCACATATGGGTATGGTGAAATGATTGCTACTCTGTGATTTTCTATTATACCTTATAAATAAGCAGCATTATTATTTTCAAGGGAACAATGAATAACATTTAATTTTATGATCAAGAACTAAGAAAAAGTCTGTTCTGAGTCCATTTACAAACTTTTTTTCTCTTATCAACCTTGCAAGCTACCCCAGATTAAATTTCCATCACTAAAATTCATTACTTTTTTCTATTGAATGAACAAGGAATTTTTATTTCAATTTTTTAATATGCTACCAGAATCTCCTTATGAACACATCCATATAAAATTATATAAATTGTCATTGCAAAGATTGTCACAGCTAATTTGTTTATTTCACCTTACTACCACTCTTGAAAGATAGTCTAATGACAAAAAATTCTTCTAGTACTGTAAACTAATATATTTAGGGTCGCCTTAAGGAAGTTGTTAATTGGAAATTATATTAATCAAACTATGTTGTAGTAGGTTATATTCTCCAGGACTGAAATATACTAATGGAAACTGACAATATACCAGGCTTCTGGTAGCTAGAAAACGCTAAGATTCTATTAAGGGTATGTACTACCTATATTAGTAAACACAAGACAATTTGAGAAGAGACCATGAGTATTAAATAGCAGAAGCAGAAATCCTTTCACTGAAGAACTGGTGTCTCAGTTGAGTCCTGGAGGTGACTGAGGATTCCCATAGACAAGGAAGAGGAAGAAATATATTCCAATCATGAAGGACAATCTGCATAATCACACAGAAATGTTAGGTGCAACAATGAGTAGGGTAATTTGGTTGTAGCACAGACTTTGTTCAAGAAGCAAAGAGAATAAGTTGGGAAAGGATGTCTAGAGCTAATCCGTGAAGTTTTAAGTGTAACCTAGAGGCAATAGGGAGCCACTGGAGCTTATCGTATAAGAGAGTGAAATGGCTAGACCTGTACTTTAAGGATAATTAGGATAATTAACTTTGGTAGCCGTGTAGAACACATATTGGACAGGAAGAGCCTAAAAAAATGGGAAGACCATTGTAATAGTTTAAGTAAATAGGCAAAAAGGCATTAGACTTGGATAGTAACTGTATAAGTAGAAATATGTAGATGGATGTTCAAGATGATGGTGACAATTAATTTGATTTTTGAGAGGGCGTAAAGAGTAGAGGATGACTTTGTATGGCTGAAAGAGTGCAAAGGTCCTTTAAAGAAATTGGGAAGTTTGGAAGGAGGCTACTTTTTCACTGGTCAAGGGGAATTCTCTCCCCTCCCTACCCCCATAACTCTCTATATAACCCATAGCTTGGGTTCCTCTAGAGAAAAAAAATTAATTGTAAAAATAAGAGGAAATTTTTAAATATTGTTTTCTGAGGGGAGGAAAAAGATTATATAGTGAAAATAAATTATGTTCTTTATTATCATTTGCAATAATTATATTTATTAGGTCAATAGTTATACTACAGGTGATCTTTTTCAGAATTAACACAAAGAAGCAAAAATTCTTTGAAGTTTTTAGCATGTGACCAGGGATATTAAATAAGGAGCTATTTGCAATAATTCAAACAAAAAGTGATGAGATCCTGAAATGAGTGGTTGTGGTATGATTCAAAAGAAAGGATCAGAGAGGAGAGACATTTGGACGTAAAATAAACAAGGTTTGGCAAATTGGAAAAATATTCTATGAAATCTCCTATGAATATATATATATATATATAGATATGTATACACACACACATACACACACACACGTATATATATATATATATATATATATATATATATATATATATGAATTTGGAAAGGTAATACACAAAAGGAATTAGCATGAATGGGCTTTGATCAGCACTGCTCAAAATGAAGAATTATTGAAATAAGTAAGTAAATGTGATCTATATTATTTTTATTTTCAATCCAATAAATAAATTATGCTAGAGTTCTCAGTTACTAAGTAACCACAAAGTGGCAGAGATTTTCATAAAATTAAAACAGTTTTTCCTTTGCTTGAAAAGCTAAAAATGTTCAAGGTCAGAAAGCAACTTAAATTTTCCCCCCACTTTCCTATTCAAGGCTATCAGTGGCAGCTAGATATCATAATGAATCTGGATTCAGGTACATATGAGTTCAAATCCATTCTCAGATAGGTATTAGTTGTATGACTTTGGGAAAATCTTTTAACTTCTGCATGTTTTGATTTACTAATCTGTAAAATGGGGATAAGAGCACCTTAACATTATGTGCCTGGTACATAATCAGTGCTATACAAATATTCTTTTCTTTCCTTTCTCTAAGTTCTGCCTTCCATTCACTGTCTGAGTGAAGTGAGTAAGGTCAGGAGAGCAATCTATGCAAAGGAATAATATTGTAAAAGCAATCAAATTTGAGATTCTTAGAATGTCTGAAGAGAATAAAGACCAACCACTAACCCAGAGAAATCATGAGGAAAATATGCTACGCACTATTGGATGTGGAGCAAAAGATTCAGTTAAAAAGTTTGTTAATGACTTACACGGAATGGGGCAGCTAGGTGGCTCAGTGGATAAAATGCTGGACCTGGAGTCAGAAGGAGCTGAATTCAGTGCAGTCTCAGACACTTACCAGCTATGAGGCCCTTGGCAAGTTGCTTCACCTCCCTTTGCCTTAATCCACTGGGGAAAGAAATGCCAAAATATTCCTGTATTTTTCTAAAAAAATTCCATTGGCATACTATGGTCCAGGGGGTCACAAAGGTCAGGCACAACTGAAAGACTGAACAACAGCCTGGAAATTTATTCTCGTTGATTTTACATGTTTGTGACAAGAGTTTTGTTTTTCTTCTGCAATTACATATAGGAGGGTGGGAAAGGAGAAAAGGGGACTTTGCTGACAGAAAAACTAAGAACAAATTGAAAATCAAATGCAGCTTAAATTTATTTAATCATAAAAATTAATCTTAATTCAACTAATGACACATCCTTCCCTTCACTTGATAAAGAAGTAAAGGGATGGGGCATACCTAGAAAATATTGCATATGTTGGCAGTTTATTTTCTTTAACATTATGTTTCATTGTTATAAAGCAGGATTCTATGAATAGCAGAGCTAATTTAAGAGAATGGATGAGGTGTAAAAAATGGTATCCAGATGTGTAATAGAAAAAAATAAATTATGATTAACTTTGGCAATTATATATATATGGATAGATATATTAATATTTATATGTATATAGATAGATAGGTATAGATGTGTGCATGTGTATGTAAAATGCCAGAATAATTGATTCATTTCAAGTCTAGGGACAGGATAATGACTCCTGAGATTCATACTCTTCTTTTCACTTCAGGTTTAGAGAGTTTATTTTAAAATAGCAGTTATGATTTCTGTCATAATTACTCCAGGTCCTCAGTTAGGGGAATTCTGAATACTTAAGAAAGATCAAAAATAGAGGTTAAACTCTCTACATAACTTATATTTACATCTAGATCTGGCCAACTCCTGGTATCCTTGAAGTTGAATAAAATTCAATTTACTCACAATGTTTCAGTAATGAAAACACAGGTTATATTATCATGTCTGTAGACAGACAAACACTGGGAGGAATAAGAAAAGAGCCTACTATTTCTTGGGTCTGCCTGCAAACATTATAACCTTCTTCAATATGATTCAGCCCAATAATACTTTTGCTCCTTAAGAATATAGTGAAATCCTAAACTGACTCCTATTTCTGGAATAAAACTTTTTTGAACTCACATAATAGTTTACAGATGATTAGTAAGTGATCCATAACTGATACTCCTAGGCTCCTCCAAACAGGCGTCTTTTCATTCCACTTCCAGTTTTCTGCTTTTAGTTTCTTTAATTTTCCAGATAGTTCCAATAAAGACAATTTTCTTTAATACTAAACTGACCAAGTTGTATATGTTTGTCTTCATAAAGTAAGAATTAGAGTATGTCTATATTGATGGTTAGACATTTTACATCAATCAGGAGTAGAAGTATCTATCTATCTATCTATCTCTCTATCTGCCTATCTATCTACCTATCTATCTAATCTATCCATCTATCTATCTAAAGAGGAGAGAAAAAGGTTTGAAGCTGTTGTATAGACAAAGAAGTTGCCTATTGATTATTTAGTAAATTTCAAATTGTTCACTTAGGTGCTTAAAGGTAATATTCTTGCTACTGGTTCAATGGAATGTCTACAAATGTAGTGGCATAATGGTTGTTTGCATCTAATTTCAGTGGCTTAATTTGGATCTAAAAATAAGAGTACCCAACTTATACTAGCTCTCAAGTATTTTCCCATTAAGCCAAAGCTCATTCATGTTCTCATTCCAGGCTCAATTAAGTTTGAAAAGGCAATAAGGCATCAAAAGTCCCTGATGGTTTAAAAAAAATTTAGTGTGCTAGCATGACTACATTAAAATAAAATGAATTTTATTTTTTTAGTAAAATGCAGTCTACTGTTTTGGCTAAGCATTTATAAAAGTTTATTAATAGTATATTGATATAAAATTGAAATTCATTATCTACATACTTAAGTATGTAATTATGATGTTTTATTTATTCCCTTAAGCAATTTTAATAGTCAAATTATAAAGCAAGACAAAATATCTATATGTATATATACATGCATATGTATATAGAGATACACATTTATATTTCCGATGGAATTCAGTGAATCAACTAATATAAATATTAGGTGTGAGTATGTTTCACATTTCCAGGAAAAAATACAAAGAAAAATAATCTTCCACTAAGTCATTCACCATTCATTTAATACATATCTAGGACAGGAAACTGAAAACATGTTAAGTGCAGGTGATCTTTTCATCACTGCTCCTGATTAAAGGCAACAACAAGAAAGAGAAACACAAAATTGATCAATGAATAGCTGATTTTCGAAGCTTGTGTCAAAACGAGAATTAGGATTTTTAAACCACAGTTTAACATTTCAGAATAAGAAATTCATAAGAAAATTTGAGAATATTGTATACCTAATAAGGCCTTATAAAAAAGAAGTTTAACAAATACAATTGTAAGCTGAATTTTCCAGGAGCATTTTGCTTCCTGTTGCCTAGGAATGACTCTGAATTAATGAAGAAAATGCCTTATGTGTGTAGAAGGCAAATAGTTGGTATAAGAGCTTTCAAGCAGAGAAGATATTCTCCTTAATTGTTGTTTCAAGAGAGGACCCACATAGTTCCAGCCTCTCTTTAGAGATAGACCCACGGAAAGAGAGAACATAGTTTGCAAGGCAGACATGTAAGGTGAACACAGCTTTTACCATTTCCAGTTTGTCTTCCTCAAGACTTTGCAAAATACTCCTTTGGGTGAAATAAAAGATTTTTGTTTGAGCTGAGATACTTCATATCTAGAGATCTCATTTAATCTGTGCATTTTCTGGCATATTCTAATATTCATACATTCTCTCGTTTTGCTTGTTATCAACTTGGATAAATAGGTTTATTTCCTATGTCCTATTTATGATGGTCTTTTGTGTAACTAGCATTCAATAGGAAAGATTCAGACTAGTATGTATAAGCTTATGATATCTCCTTTTCTTTTATGAAATGGGCTTGAACCTCAAAAAAAAAAAAGAGTTCTCCTAAATTGGAAGCATTAAGGTGATGAGGGAGATAAATATATCTTTAATCCATTCTAATATCTCTCTCCCCACATCTATTCTTTATCTCAGAAAAGAAGAGAATACCCAGACTGATAACCCTTCTGCTCTTCTCCAGACAGGACTAGTCTCAAAAATCTTCCTTGGGAAATAGTAAACTGAATTCCATAAATATCTCTTTTTTTCTTTCTCCAGCCTTCATTTTGACAACCATTTGAATGCAATATATTACCTATGTGAGTGATACATTCTGCATATTCAAGGACAATTTAAATGAAAAAGGAAATAGCCAGGTAGGGAGAAAGAAAATTATTTATGCAGAGGAAGGAATATCGAAGTCATAGATAGTAGAGAATGAATACACAGCTGCAACAATGATCTGAAACAAGGACAAAGTGTCTACTTATATGGAAATTTTGGGGAGCCTGCTTCCTGCTTCTGGAAGAATTGTGGTAACAGAGATTGAAAATGTCTTAGGTTGTGAAAATGTAACAAATGTAATTGCCCAGTCTGTGAGAGAAAATCACCGAGATAGAGCTCTGAGCCAATGGCACTTTATTAAAAGGTCTATGGTTCCCTCTGATGAAGCAGATCTCATATCTTCCTCAAGATCTGAGATACCCCCTTCTTCCAGGACTTTATTTTTATAAGGCTTGATATGAGATTTGATACTTAAACACTCTAATGGGGCTACACTAGATATAGACTCCTGCTGATTAATGGATCAAGGACTAAAAATGATTTATCAATCAAAATGTGACATATCAAGACAGGTTGGGCAAAGAACGGGGCATTTTCACTGATTAAGTAGCCATGAGATACTCATATTAACCTGCCACCTGTTCGTATTGTACAAGAGATTGGACCAGAGATCCAAATATAAGTTGGAAGACTTTCCATATAATTGAGTCACCTCTGTTGGACTTGGTCACTATTAGAAGGAAACACAAGAATGGATGATCTCTAGTTAACTTGCTATGGTTAAGCAACTGAACTTACAATCTGTAGTTAATAGCTCCAGGGCCTCATATATAGAATTTCTCTTCACTGCTCATATGGAATCACATCAAACTGATTAATGCTGGTTGGAGGAGAGTAGGGGTTCAAAGGAATTATTATACATAGATTACCAGTAAGAGGCTAAGTTCAACATATCAAATGGTGAAGAAGAGGCTCTTTGATTAACTATGGAGGCATTCAAAAACTTCTGCCAACTTCAATCATTTCCTATTTGTCCCCTTGTTCAATGGGAACTCAGTGACTTTAGCTGATGGCAGCCTGTGAAAGGACTGGAGCCTCCAACCTCCATATTATGTTTGTTGAGTGTTTCACATTCCAATACTTCAGAGATTGAGTCCGCAGCCAGTTAAGCACCAATGTCACAGGGAATGTTCTTTGTGAGTCGTCTTTTATATCTTAGTCTAGTTATAACTGAGACAAGATATTCCACAATCATGCTGCCTTTAGGCATGAACTTGGTAGGACCAATGCTATGTAAGAACTGAGCTAAGTTGAGCTTACTTTCCCCAGATACTGAGGTGATACAGGGAGAAGGTATTTAGTACTTACAATAATAGGGAAGTAATTATCACTTTGAAAAACCTTCTCAATATTAAGTGGTTAAATGAAACCAAGGAGCTAGCTGTTACTCCCTAAAAATGAGAGGAAAATAGCTGATGAGGACTCAGACTGGTGGTATTAAAGAAGACATACCCGAATCTCTCAGGCTATTCTAGTATCCCAGTGGGGAGGCCACAAAAAACCTGTACAGGGAACACTTCTCTGAGGAAGTTGGAATCATCCTTGAAGGATAATTCTGAGAGCAAAAGTTAAGATGATATATTTCTGGCAAAGGAGCTAGCTTTTACAAATGTATAGAGATGGGTGATGGGATTTAGAACTGAAAAACAATTAATTATCTGTTCTGATTAGAAAATGGGGTGTTTCAAGGAGAGTAGATATAAAAAATAAAGAAATAAATTTTGGAAATAGACTGTGGAAAGTTTAAAAACTATCCTCTGTAGCTTGTATTCTACTTGAGTGACAATTAGGGCACAATATAAATTTCTGAGCTGAGGAATGACAAAATAAGAAATGCATTCAAAAGCCATTGTGCCAGTTGTGGGAGAAAGGGATTGGAAGACAGATGGATGGAAGGCTATAAAATATAAAGTTATTTTAATAATTTAAAAGTGATGGTGAAGACCTGAACTAAGGATGGAGCCTTTAGAGTAGATTTAAGGAAGGTGAATATGAACAATATTCTGAAAAAAGAATCAATAGGATTTGGCAACTGACTGGACAATAATCAGAGAAATAGAAATTCTTTATTTATTTCATTTTCCTTGCATGAGATATCAGTCGGATTATTTTAGAGAGATTACGAATACATTAAGGAGGCGCTATAGTTTTCTTGATACATACACAGAGTCAATGTTATTATCAAATACTATCATTTGGAGAATCTCTTCATTAAAAGGGAAAAACATTATCTTCTCTCTTGTTACAGAATACTTCTGATATGCCTTGTACCTTAGATAGGAGGATTTTTTTTTTTTATTGCAGAAAATTTCCTTATGAAAGAAGTTTGTTCTCCCGTTTTTCTTTTGATCCCACACTATCATGATTGATAGAAATGTCAGTCACTGAATCAGGAACACTTTTTACCTTGGATAGAAATATATTTTAAAATGAAAAATTATATTTTAAAATCCTATTAATATTTTTGAAAACTTTATTCAGCTCAACCTGAAATATAACAGAAATTTAGAACTGGAAGGTACTTTATAAATCATCTAATCCAGTATTCTCATTTTACACATGTACCAAACTGGCTGAAACCTAGTATAAAGCTTTATATGTCTATCCATTCTCTAAAAGGGTAGAGGACCAAGAGTCTAATGAGACTTTGAGAAATCAGCATAAAAATGATAGAAAAGAGTCATTCCTATTTGTAGGCTTTTATAATTAACAGGGCACATTTAAAAAGTGTTCTCAGCCATCTCAAAAAACTCAATAGCTCCTATGTTAATGAAAAAAGGTCTTATACCTTCTACATATTCAAAAGTATTAAGTATTCATCTGGCTCTCATTTTGGGAGACAGTGTTATACAAGACAACATCAAAGAATGGGGTAACAGAATCTTGATAGCTTCCTTTTGCTTTCCTCTTTCATACACGTGACTACCACTCAAGCAGCCATTCTCTTGGGAGCAGAGGAGAAAAGTGAAGGAGATCATAAGAACAAAAAAGTTTTACTTCTAATCCAATCATATATTTTCAATTTTTGAAGCTGAAACCAAGAGAAGTCAAGTCATGTGCACAGGATTACAAGAATCTAGTGTTGCTTTGGGCCATAGAAGAGATTTTAACAAAGGTTTCCTAAACTTCTATATGTTTAAGTGTTTTTTTTTAATTTATATAACTGTATTTCAAAATCAATTATCCATTTAAAAATCTATTTTATGTATTTAAAAATAATACTCTAAGAAGGGATACAAGGGTGAGGAACCAGGATGGGAGAAAGGAGGGAGCAACCCAGCAGAACTCCCCAATTATTTCCCACTTAGAAATTTTAAAATAATGCCTCAAATCAAATTCTAGAGCAGCAGAAACAACAAATGGTCGGAGTCAGTGGTTTTCTAGCCTAAGAAATCTTAGGATGTTAGTAAGAAAGGTCCATGATATCAGGGTGGGTACCAGCCCACCATGGAGAGTACTGCAACAGTGGCAGCAGTAGTTTTGGGAGCACTCAGTCCAATAATGATAAGGAGGTCAGACAATTGGTTAAAAAGAAATTACAGGGGACTGTATTCTGGCATTGGGTACAGGATCTAGTGATATCAAGCATCTCTACTGCCCATCCACAGTTTGGGATTGCAGTTCTGGGTCATGGTTCCAGAACAAAGAAGGGCACTTGTAATTGGTCAGAAGGGAGCAGGGACCCTGGCTCCAATGTCAAGGTGACAAGACATGTTAGCCCTTGTGGTTACAGGTAACATTGGTCTGTCCAGCATAAAGACCAGAGAACAATCTGTGAGAGCAGGGACTATATCTCTTCCAGGATCATACAACCTTGGAGACCTTGAAAACTTTTAGAACCCCATGTAATATTCTGAAGCTGGAAGTTATGTCCCTGTATCCCTAGACTTCACCTTTAAGAATAAATTTCAAAGTCAAGAAATAGGCAGGAAAAATAATCAAGCAACAAAAAAATGTACTTGATGATAAAAGACTACCATAGTAGGAAAGACTAAGATACAAACTCAAAAGGAGAGAATAATGTGAAAACAGTTATAGGCAAAGCCTCAAAAAAATAATTGTCAAACAAAAATTACTAGAAAAGTTAAAGAAAAAGATAGGTGAATTAGAAAAAAAACTGTGAAAAGAAATGAGAGTGATGCAAAAAAAAATATTAAAAGAAAAGTAACATCTTGGTAAAAGAGACATAAACAATACTGAAGAAAATAATACAATAAAAATTGGTCTAATAGTAAAAGAAACAAGAATTCACTGAAGTAAAGGACTGACTCCTTGTAAAGCAGGATAAGCCAAATGAAAAAGGAAAGAGGTACAAAATCAATTTTATTTTATTTTTTTTTTTTTAATTTATTTATTTATTTTACATTCATTTTCACAAATTTTTGGGTTCCAAATTTTCTCCCTTTTTCTCCCCTCCCCCCCACCCCAATACCCCAAGCAATCTAATTTTCCCTATCTCCAATCTGTCCTCTCTTCTGTCATCCCTCCCTTCCCTTGTCTCTATCTTCTCTTTTCTCCTGTAGGGCCAGATGACTTTCTATTCCTCATTAACTGTATGTCTTCTTTCCTAGTTGCAACAGCAATACTAAACAATTGTTCCTAAAACTTTGAGTTCCAAATTCTCCCCATCCCTCCCTCCCCACCCATTCCCTTTGGTACGGCAGGCAACTCATTATAGGCCATATCTGTGTAGCTTTGCAAATGACCTTCCTGATAGTCGTGTTGTGTAAGACTAACTGAATTGCCATCCCTCCTCACCTGCCCCTCATTGTTTCTCTTTGATCCTGTCCCTCCCCAAGTGTTGACTTTCAATTACTCCCTCCTCCCTTTGCCCTCCCTTCCATCATCCCCCCGCCAATATCTCCTTCTCCCCTGCTTTCTTATACTGTAAGATAGGTTTTCATACCAAAATGAGTGTGCATTTCACTCCTTCATTTAGTCAAATGTGATGAGGGTAAACTTTTGTTTGTTTGTTTGTTTTGTTTTTTTTTTCTTCAGCTCTCCTCTTATTCCCTCCACTAAAAACATCTCCTACTTGCCTCTTAAATGACATATAGTTACCCCCTTCCATTTCTCCCTCTTTCCTCTCACTACATTTCTCTCTCATCATTTACCTTAATTCCTTTTAAGGTATGGTCCCATCCTATTCAGTTCAATCTGTGCTCTCTGTCTCTGCATGTGAATGCATGTGTGTATGTGTGTGCATGCGTGTACATGTGTATGTGTGGTCCCACCAACCACCCAGATACTGAAAAGTTTTAAGAGTTAGAAATATTGTCCTTCCATGTATGAATGCAAACAGTTCATTTCTGGTAAGTCCCTTAATACTTCTCCTTGCTGTTTACTTTTGCATGCTTCCTCTCATTCTTGTGTTTGAAAGTCAAATTTTCTTTTCAGCTCTGGTTTTTTTCATCAAGAATGATTGAAAGTCCTCTGTTTCATTGAAAGACCATATTTTCCCTTGAAATATTATACTCAGTTTAGCCGGGTAGGTGATTCTTGGTTTGAGTCCTAGTTCCTTTGCCTTCTGGAATATCCTATTCCACGCCCTTCGATCCCTTAATGTAGAAGCTGCTAGATCTTGGGTTATCCTGATTGTATTACCACAGTACTGGAATTGTTTGTTTCTGGCTGCTTGCAAGATTTTTTCCTTGAGCTGGGAGTTCTGGAATTTGGCCACAATGTTCCTAGGAGTTTCTCTTTTTGGATCTCTTTCAGGTGGTGATCGATGGATTCTTTCAATACTTATTTTGCCCTCTGGTTCTAGAATGTCAGGGCAGTTTTCCTTGATAATTTCATGCAAGACGATGTCTAGGCTCTTTTTTTGATCATGGCTTTCAGGTAGTCCCATAATTTTTAAGTTGTCTCTCCTTGATCTATTTTCCAGGTCAGTTGTTTTTCCCATGAGATATTTCACATTCTCTTCCATTTTATTGTTCTTTTGGTTTTGTTTGGTGATTTCTTGGTTTCTCATAAAATCATTAGACTCCATCTGTTCCATTCTAATTTTGAGAGAACTATTAAATTCAGTGAGCTTTTGAGCCTCTTTTTCCATTTGGCTCATTTTGCTTTTGAATGCATTCTTCTCCTCATTGGCTTTTTGAACCTCTTTTGCCAATTGAGTGAGCCTATTTTTCAAGGTGTTAATTTCCTCAGCATTTTTTTGGGTCTCCTTTACCAAGATATTGACCTTTTTTTCATACTCTTCTTGCATCTTTGTCATTTCTTTTCCCAGTCTTTCCTCCACCTGTCTAACTTGCTTTTCAAAATCCTTTTTAAGCTCTTCCAAGGCCTGAGCCCACCCAACACCCCCCTGGGGTGTCTGGGGTACTGAGGCCCCGCCCTCCACATCTTTCCCTGATGGGAAAAATACGTTCTCGTCCTCCCCATCAGATCCGAAGGTTGGGATCATTTGCATTTGTTGGAAAAAACTCTCTAAAGTCTTATTTTTCTTCCCCTTTCTAGGCATTTTCCCAGCCAGTTACTTGACCTCTGAGATTCCCTTCCACCCCCGCCTGGATCCGCCCAGCCAGCGCCTGGCCTCTGAGATTCAAATGGGCTTTCCTCCTGCTGGCTGTCAATCAGTGAGCTTTAGTTCAGGTGCTGGGGCGGGGCCAGGGCTGTCTCCGAGACTCTGATCCCTCGGGGGGCTTTATGCAGCGACTCTCAAGAATGGAGCGGGTGGGGGCGGGGTGGGGGGCCCGCCTCCCAATCTCAGCTCCCCTGGGGGTCCCGAGCAGAAACCTTCAGCAACAGAGCGGGCTGGGGGCAGGGCCGTCTCTCAGGCTCAGCTCCGTCAGGTTTTATGCGGGAATCTTCTGTAATGAAGATCCTGCCTGCTGCTGGGGGATTCCTGAGTCCTGGGCCGCTGCCGCCTCAGCCGCCGCCCACGCCTCTGCCTCCGCCGCTTCCTGCCCCCGTCCCTGCCGCCGCCGCTTCCTCCCGAGGGGGCCCGAGTCACAGACGCCCTGCTTCCCCTCTCCTTCAGCCCGGCCTCTCTCACTGACCTGCTTCTGTGGGCGGAGGGACTTTCCCGGCTGCTTCAGCTTCCGTCTCTGAAGCCTGCTCCGATCCGCTTCTCTGAGGCCTCGGCCAGGGCAGCGCTGGGGGTCGGGTTTACTCTCCGGGGCGCGCCGGACCCTGGGGACGGGTCTTGAGGGCTCCCTGGGACGGAAATCTCCTCCACTCTGCCTCTGCACACCTTGCACTCACCCAGAATCTATGGGGGACTCTTTCTACACCAATTCCATGGGCTTTGGTTTCGGAGCTCGTAAACGTGCGTCCTCCAAAATCAATTTTAAAAAGAACTCAGTACAAAGCAAAATTGGTCAAATGGGGGAAAAAAAGAGTTTATAATTCACCAAAGAAAATAATGCCTTAAAAATTAAAATTGGGCAAGTGAAAGTGAATAATAATTCCACGAATTAAGAAAAAATAAAATAACATCAAAAGAATAAAAAAAGAAGAAAATATGAAATATCTCATTAGAAAAAAGCAATTAACCTGGAAAATAGATCCAGGAGAGCTAATTTGAATTATTGGACTAAAAAAAAGATAGAAAGAGACAGGGCGAGAGAGAGAGAGAAAGAGAGAGAGAGAGAGAGAGAGAGAGAGAGAGAGAGAGAGAGAGAGAGAGAGAATCTGAAGAAAGCATAAAGGAAAATTATCTCTGTATTTTTAGATCCAGAGATTCAAATAGAAATTGAAAGAATCCAGTAATCACTTCCTGAAAGAGATTCAAAGGAAAAATCTTTAGGAATAGAAGAGTCAAATTCCATAACTCCCAAGTCAAAGAGAATATGCTTGAAGTGGGCAGAAAGAAATAATGCAAATACCATGGAACCACAATCAAGATCACACAAGTTTCAGTAGCTTGACATTAAAGGAGTAGAGGATTACAATCCACAATCACCTAACCCTGCAAAATGGAGTGTAATTATTGAGGGGGAAAATGGATATTTAATTAAATAGAAGATTTTCAAGTGTTTCTGGTGAAAAGAACAGAGCTAATATGAATTGACATCTAAACAATAAATTCAAGAGAAGCAAAGAAAGACAAACCAAAGAAAGTAATAATAAGGGTCTTAAAAAATGAAAGTCTTTGCACTTGCATAGGGAGAAATGATACTGGTAATTTCTAAAAACTTTATCATTATTAAGGCAGTTGAAAGGAGTTTGTATAGACAGAAGGCATGCAAATCATCTGAGTATATTGAAATAATCTCAAAAGATGATGAGGTGAGAAAGAGGAATGCATTGAAATAGAGGGAAAGAGAGAGGCAGAAGGGAGGAATTTTTCTCACATAAAAGAAGCATACAATGAAGAACTTTTACAGTGAAGGGAGTCAAATATTGCTTGAATCTCACTCTCATTTGAAGTGGTTCAAAGAGAGAAAAATATGTAGGCATATGTGTATATACATAGACAGGCAGATAGATAGATAGATAGATAGATAGATAGATAGATAGATAGATAGATAGATAGATAGATAAACATATACACATACTGTAATGCCAATCATGGCAGCACACTTGAGGACTCCTGCTGTGAATGATTTTAAGGGTCTAATTTCATATTATAATGAACTCTCTATTTATTCATCAATAAGATAAACATTGTTCAATAAAGTACAACATTCATAGCAACATCCTTAAGCAAAGCACATCACCTAATGCATATATGTATCTCATAACACTCAGTATGTCATATGGTACGTAGCATATATCATTGCATCCCTAAAATTAGGGCCTTCCTTAGCACAATGCATTCTTAAGGTGTTGTAATGGCAATTCAAATGAGAAGATCTTTCTCATTCATTAATAGGCCCATGTGACCTGCCTGGGTCATATGGATGCCTGAGTCACATAAGTCTAAGTCACATGGAACCTGTGGTGGGAGGAGTTTGCTGAACGGGTGGAAGAAGGGTGGAAGTAGAAGAGGTAGAGCTAGAACAGAGCTAAGAGGAAATTGGTCAGAGTCTAGTCAGGACTGAAACTTGCAGGCAATCAGGCAGCTGTCTAGCATCAGTGAAAGAGCTTGTTTGTGATTTTGTTTAAGAGACTCTGCTTGTGATTTGTTTAATGAAGCCGGTTTGTGGGAAGCCTAACGAAGGGGAGGTATGGGGATAGTGTTGTCCTCTGCATTGTTATTGTGTATAGATTTTTGTTACTTTGATGAATTTGGCTTTCTGGTGTCTGAATGAATATTTTGGTTCTGTCTTCCATGTGGAGTGTCTGTTGCATTTTGTGATTCAGAATTGCACTGGGATATTCAGGGCCATTCTAGGCACCGTGAATATCATGTTGGTGCTATAGGGGTAGCACACAATACCACACCATCCACCCCTAGCAGAAAATACCACACACACTGTTTAATCAATACACAATGTCCCAGTAAAGCTCTCTCTCATTTTGATTCGAGGTTGACTTCCAAACTCTATAGCTCCTCCTCTGTGGGCCCAGCTCTTGCCTGAGTTCACGCACAGGGAGCTCTTTATTCCTGCTCCTAACCTCAGTTCACGGGACTGTTCCATTCCAAACTCTTCCTACTTCTGCCTCACTCCAGGAACCGGCTCCAGGGACTCTTGTCCACAGATTTTGTTTCTAGGAAAACAAGATAAACAGGGCTATAACAACATTTATACACATTACCAGCATCATCTTCCTAATTCTTTCATAAAGACCAACCGACAGGACTTCTGTCTGAAGAATTAACACAGTCCAATAGACAGGATTTTTGGTTGATTCAATCAATGGCAAGACTCAATCAAAGGTATTGAATGACTAAACTCAATCCACAAAAACTGCAAAAAAATACTGTTTTGCTTGCTGTTCCACATTCATACATTCAGGCGTGAATACGGACATATACACACTCATATAAGTACATACACACATGCAGACATACACACACTCGTGTGTATACAAGTATATACACACATGCAGACATACACACACTCGTGTGTATACAAGTATATACACACATGCAGACATACACACACTCGTGTGTATACAAGTATATACACACATGCAGACATACACACACTCGTGTGCATACAAGTATATACACACATGCAGACATACACACACTCGTGTGCATACAAGTATATACACACATGCAGACATACACACACTCGTCTGCATACAAGTATATACACACATGCAGACATACACACACTCGTCTGCATACAAGTATATACACACATGCAGACATACACACACTCGTCTGCATACAAGTATATACACACATGCAGACATACACACACTCGTCTGCATACAAGTATATACACACATGCAGACATACACACACTCGTCTGCATACAAGTATATACACACATGCAGACATACACACACTCGTCTGCATACAAGTATATACACACATGCAGACATACACACACTCGTCTGTATATAAGTATATACACATATGCAGACATACACACACTCGTATATACACACATGCAGTCTAGCTGTTATCCCTCATTCTTGAAGAGGACCAAAAATAACATCACCATGATAAACTGAAGTTTCAGTGTTTCAGACAGTGGCTGATCAGTTCAATATGAGCTTGGAATGCTCTACCACAGATTGGGCACAGATAATCCACGTGAACATTTGGGGTGGATACTACAAATCTGCACTTCCTATGTCTACTTTGTGATGTCTCAATTCTGCTTTGCTCATAGAGCACAACACCCTTTCTGATGTGGGCATGCCATATTGAGTGGTCATGTGCCAGAGTCTCCTATGTCTCACAATCAAATCCAAAGTCCTTGAGAGCATCCTTGTATTGCTTCTTCTGACCATCATGTGATCACCTGCCCCATGTGAATTCCCTATAAAATAGCCTTTTTGGAAAGCAAATATTTTGTATTCAAACAATGTGGTCAGTCCATTGAAGCTGAACTCTCTAAAGCATAGTTTAAATGCTTGGCAGTTGAGTTCGAGTAAGGACATCAGTGTCTACTACCCTATCTTACCAGCTGATCTTCAGAATCTTCCTAAGACAGTTCAAATGGAAGTGATTAAGTTTCCTGGCATGGTACTGGTAGACTGTCCATGTTTCACAGATATACAACAGTGAGTTCAGCACAGTAACTGGGTAGACCTTCAGTTTGGTAGTCAATCCAATACCTCTTCTCTCCAATACTTTTCTTTGGAGCCTCCTGAACACCGAACTAGCTCTGACAATGTGGGCAACAACCTCATTGTCAATGTGTACATCAATGGAAAGTATGCTACAGAGGTAAGTGAACTTACCCACAGAATTCAAAACTTTTCCATTTGTTGCAACCAATGATTCCACCTGTGGATGGTGTGGTGGTGACTGATGGAGCACTTGAATTTCTTGGTGTTAATTATGAGGCCAAAATTAGCACAGGCAACAGCTTCAGCTTCAGAGGTTGTGTTGAGTTCACAATTGTCCACAAACATAAAACCACCTACCAACACTTCTTCCACTTTGGTTTTGGCTTGTAGCATTTTCAAATTGAAGAATTTACCATCAGTCTGATGACTGACCTTGATCCCTTGTTCATACTCGTTGAAAATATTGGACAGTATGACTGAAAGTGTCATGCTTTTTAGCATGGGATCAAGCATACAGCTCTGTTTCTCTCCATTCATGACTGGGAAGACTCAAAAGCGCTGTCCACTATCCAGAACCCAGACAAACATGCCATCGCGAAATTGTCATACAAAATTGATGAACTTGTCTGGGCAATCAGATCTTGACATAATTTTCCATAAGCTCTCAAGACTAATAGTGTCAAAGGCCTTGGGCAGATCTACAAATGTTGCTGTTCTGTTCCTGGCATTTCTCCTGGATTTGTTGGAAAGCAAACACCATATCAACTCTTCCTCAGCCCTTTCTGAAGCCACACTGTCTCTCAGGTATGTGACCATCTTTCAGATGAAGGATCTATCTACTAAGGAGGACTCAAGCAAAATTTTTCCAGTAATGACTAAGAGAGAGAGCCCCCCCCGCCATGATTGTCACAGGATCTGTTTCCTTTACCTCTATAGAGATGGACAATGGAGGCATCCTTGGACTCCTGGGGGATAACCTCCTCTTGCCATATAACCTGGAAAATTTCATTCAGCTTTTGTATGAGCAATGGCCCCCCCACCTTGTAAATCTCAGCTAGAATAGAATCAGTACCAGGTGCTTTGTCACTTGAAAGGAGCCTAATGGCCCTCAAAACCTCTTCTTCACTTGGAAGTTCAGCTAAGGAGAGATTGATTTCAGTTTCAGGTAAATGGTTAATGGCCTCACCGTTGATTGATGATGATCTGTTGAGAACACTATGGAAGTGTTCAGTCCATCTCTCCAGGATCATATCCTTATCACTAATCAATGTGGGTCCATCAACACTAAGTAGTTGTTATGCACCATAGGCTTTTGGTCCATAAATAGCTTTCAGGTAGTCATAAAGGTGCTTTGGGTTGTTACTATCAGCAGAAAACTGAATTTCATCTGTCTTCTTCCTGAGCCAGGAATACTGAATCTCTCTAAGCTTTGATTCTACTTTACTTTTGATGGAATTAAATCCTGCCTTCTTAGAGATGGATGAGCTATCCTGCTGGTAAATCCTGTGGAGTTCTCATTTTTCATTTATGAACTTCTGAATTTCCACATAATTTTCATCAAACCAGTCTTGGTGTTTGTGAATGTTCTGACCCAGATGAGCAAATGCTGTGATTTATACTAAATCCCTGAAAACTGCACACATGCATGCACATACAGACACACATGCAGAGGAAGAGAGACAGAGAGAGAGAGAGAATTCATTATACAAATATATCTTACCCAACAAAGAGGTAGAGGCAGAAGGGAAGAGAAAAAATTGGGACATAATGTAAGGGAAGGCTAATTAAGGGAAACAGGAGTCAGAAGTAAAATAGACTTTTGAGGAGGGGTAGTATAAAAAGAGAGAGAGAAAAGAATGAATAGAAGAATATAGGATATAGGGAAATACATAGTCAATAATCAGAACTGTTAATGTGAATGAAATTCAGTCACTTATAAAGTGGAAGCAGATGTAACAGAATGGATTAGAAACAAGAATATAACAATATTTTTCAAGAGACATACTTGAAACACATATAACAATATTTTGCAAGAGACATACTTGAAACACACACACATGCATGCATGCATTCACACAGACACACACACAACACAGAGCTAAAATAAGAGATGGGAGCATAAGCTATTATATTTTGACTGAAGTAAAACAGCTAGCTATCCTGATCTCAGGCAAAGTAAAAGCAAAAAATGAGTGAATGAAAAGGAATATTCAAGGAAAATACACTTTGCTAAAAGGTACCATAAACAATGAAGAAATATCAGAAAACTTTACAGCAAGTTTCTTAGATAAAGACCTCATTTCTCCTATATGTTGGGAAGTGAATTAAATCTTTATTTTATAAAAAGAGCCATTCTCCAATTGATAAATGGTCAACAAATATAAACAGGTAGTTTTTAGAAGAGATCAAAGCTCAAAATTTATTTGAAAAAAAATGTTCTAAATCATCTTTGGTTATAGCAGTACAAATTGAGCCACCTTTGAGGTATCACCTCATATCTATCAGAAATGAGAAATTCTGGAAGGATTGTGGGAAAATTGACATGCCAATGAACTTTTAATGGAGTTGGAAATAGCCCACCTATTCTGGAGTAACTACTATTTGTTACTATGTGGAAAGGATTATATAACTCTTTGTATACACTTTCATCCAACCATACTATTACTGTGTCAGTATAACCCCCTCTACAAAACAACTAAAAGGCCAAGGGACCTATATGTACAAATATTTATAGTAGCTTTTCTGTTGTGGCAAAAAAAAAATGGAAAAAGATGGGATGCCTATTATTGTTGAATGGTCAAACAAGTTGTCTCATATGATTGTGTTGGAACACTTTTGTGCTATAAGAAATGACCAGCCAAATTGTTGCAAAAAAAAAAAAAAAAAAACAGGGCAAGAATAGTAGGATCTTTTTGCTGTTTTTGCTTATACCAACAAGTATAATGCCTCTGAACAATGTGATTTAGTACGCCCGTTGTTGGGCCTGCCCATTAAGGGAAGCTTGACTAGGGGAGTTGTTTTGCATGAGGGTCCTACGTACTTTTTGGTTTTTCTGTTGAGGCACTGGATCATGGTCATGACCTCTGGCTCTGAAAAGTGTATAAATACTCTGAGGGTGAGGTTTTACTTTGGAGCCTACTGACTGCAAGTGTTTGTTTGGCCAATCAACGACTTTGAGAAGATACTAAGCAGCCTCCCAGGCTTTGAAAATCCAGATGTTAGCGCTTCCCTCTCTGGTAGCAATGGTCAGACAGTTGGACCTGTCTGTCGGTTTATAATATATGTATTATGGTCAGACAAAGGAAGCCATGTCTGTTGATTTTTGATTCCTCTGTATTTTCTTTGAAGTTCAGGGTGCTGATTCCCCTGAAATAGGTGAATGATATATGTGCTTCATTAAAGTGATTGCTAACCCCTCAAAAATTGTCTTTCTTTTTAGAGAAGCAGATCAAAGAACCTGTAATAGCAAGTCCCCTTTGGATGTTGGGTGGTTACTGATACAGAACTGATGCAAAGTGAATAGGATATCATTGTATATGCTAAAAGAAGCAATGTAATGATGACCAATTATGAGAGATCTAGCCATTCTGATCAATACAATAATCCAAGATATTTAGGAAGAAGTCATGATGAAAACTGGTATCAGCCTTGAGAGAAAGAGCTGATGAACTCTGAGAGTAAATTGAAGTATAATTTTCTTGCTTTATCAATTTTTGTTTGCTATATGGCTAATATGGAAATATGCTTGCATGGCTTCAAATGTAAAATGAGTATCCTAATATTTGCCTTCTCAGGGTGTGGGGAAGGAGTTGAAGGAGGGAAAGTATTTGAGACAATACATTTTTTAGTGTTAATTATTTAAAACTGTAAGTTCATCAAAAATAATAATTACCATTTCATCCCCCCCAATAAAAACCCAAATTCCATGGTTTCTACAAGATTGCCAAAGGGTTCAGTTATGCACACACCCACACAAAAAGAAGATAAGAATCTCTGTCCTCCATGTTGTCACATGCTCAAGATAAAAGCGGCAGTATTCAAACTGAGCTACCTGGACACCAAATCCAATGGAAGATATGTTTTGTTGTTTTTGTTATTGTAATTGAGCTATTAATGATTTCTGAGACTATGGTGTGGAGAATCATTCCATGCTGAGCAAATAGAAAGGGGTGTTTATAAGGACAACTTAGGAACCTCATGATTTGCCTGAATTCTCTAATAGAAAAAAGGAAGGAGATCTAGACAAAGACTATTCATAACTACCCACCTGTTCTTTAAACACCTTTTCTTTTTTTGAAGTGTGCTTAGGAATACAGAAAATGAGCTCCTTTCTATTATATCCTGAGTGCGACGTCGCAGGTTGTCATCAGCCAGGAGGATAAGAACATATTCTGCCAAATGAAAAGCTATTTTTCCTTTGTATAGTGCCTACATCCTATCCTACAGTAAATTTATATTTCCAAAACCACATGAAATTCCTATAAGACTACTCACAAACGGTTTTATAGAACAAGATATTGCACTGTCAAATGTGTTATTAATTTTAATATTTAATTCAAAATAAACCTCTGTTTTTGAATGGTTCCCCAGGCACCCTACCCCAATGCTGAATTTATAGCTTACTGCAACAGCTGAGGCTGAAGGGTTACAGAAATCAGATACCCTGCACCACCCCTTCCTAATAGGAAGCAAAGTAGGATTTTATGCTGTTTGAGTTTTAGCCAATCAAATGCCTTTGATTGAATCAATCAAGACTCTTTGATTAGAAACTATATATATATATATACACACACACACACACATATATATATATGTATATTATATATATATATATATATACTCACACATATATATATGTACATATATTGTAGAGAAAGTAGTCAGAATCAGAGCTAAAAGAGAAGTGTCTGTGAGTGGGTTAGGGGAACTTGCTTGTAGGGAAGTCTAACAGAAAGAATGTTGGTGATGTCAGTGCTCTGTTGATCTGTGTTAATTCCTCAGAGAGAAGCCCTATCTGTTGATATGTGTTGATTTCTCAGACAAAATTACTATTTGTTGATCTGTGGTAATTTCTCAGAAGCCCTATCGATTGGTCTTTATGAGTGAATTGAGATGATAGCATTGGTAATATATTTAAATATTGTTATAGCCCTTTTAAGCTATGTTTCCCTAGAAACAGAAACTATGGACTAGAGCCCCAGAAGCCTGCTGCTGGAGTCAAGCAGAAGCATGAAAAATTTGGAGTGCAACAGTACGCATCAGCTGGGTCAAGGCGCAGGGGTAGAAAGCTGTCTGCATATGAACCCAGGCAAGAGCTGCGAGTGGTTGATATGTGGAAGAGGAGCTATGGCTTTTGGAAGTCAGCCTCAAATCAAGATGAGAGAGGACTTTACTTGAATTCTGTGTATTGATAAAGCAAATTATTCTTTCAGTGACCTAGAGGTGAATGGTGTGGTATTTTCTGCTATCCTTAAGGTTTCATTGTCCTAGGACCCCCTGATTTTCCGTATGCAATGATATATACTATGTACCATATGACATACTGAGTCTTAGGAAACACATATATGTATTAGATGATATGTTTTGCTTAAGGATGTTGTTATGAATGTCATGTTTTACTTTATCGAACAATGTTTATTGCTGAATAAATAAAGACTTCATTATACTATACAATTAGACCCTTAAGATCATTCACAGAAGAAGTCCTCAGGTATGCTGCCATGATTGACTTTACATCCTTAGGGCAAAACTGATTCCTCATGACCCAGGGTAAAAACGGGGATGGTATGTACTTGCATATGTATTTCACTTCTTAAAATGTGTGCATCCCCTAAGACCTCTAGGAGGAAGTATGACACAATGCTGGCAAAAAAGCAGTTTAAAATCAACATCTACTAGAAAATAAGAGTAATAAGGTAAAAGCTTAACTGAAAATATATGTAATTTAAATGCCCAACAGTGAAACGGATATAGTTTTTCTATCCAAACAAAAGAGAAAATATATAGGGTGAAGTTTCTATTTGATTCCTTTTTTTCAAATCTCAGAAAAGTTTTGACTTATGTGAATTACCAAGAAAGTTCAAGTAAAGCTGGTTGCTTGAAATCTAATAGCACTTTGTAAGCTTTTTATAAATCTAGGGTCAGTCTGTTAGAGATTCTTAGATTTTATTTCAACGCATTTTCTTAGTAGTAACTTTCGTCTTTAATAAAGGCTGAGAGTGTCAATATCCAAAGATATTTAGTTAGTACTGCTCCAAAAATATTTAATAACAGATGGATTGATGGTTCAGCGCCCTGCCAACGAAGGACACACTTCACTTAACTTATTTAAACTGTTCAGAAAATGTGATTAATCTATGGAGGTTTTGAAGTTCATCTGACCTTTTCAAACTTAAAGGCACTAATTTAGTGCCCTGTTAGTTAAACTGTTAAAATGGCTATATTCACTTCTACTAATTAGGCCCTTTGAAATTTTTGCCTCAGAGCAAAGCATTTGTTTTCCTATCTCACAGTCTTCAAGCTAAACACTTCTTAATAGAATAAAGCTTTAAAGTAACATGGCTTCAGGCTATTCTCTGAAATGAGATTCTACATAGTCTGTTCAGCAAAGCAGAAATGATCTTCAGTGCAAGTGGTAAGACCAAACCACTAGGCACTTGGAGGAAAAACAGCTACATATGTGTGTATACATATATGTGTATGAAGTAAATGTATATATGTGTGTGTATGAAAGAATCTGTATGTAAATATATACCTATGACATGGGATTCTACAGCAAACTACCATGGGCTTTGAAGAGTATAAGGGATGACGCAAATTAATTTCTTGGAATTCCAACAAATGCCCTTCTCTCTCATTCACAGCCTATATTCTCAATGCAAAATTTAGAAAAAAAAATGCCTCAAGTTCTTGGCCTTCATCAAAACATGATTTATGATCTCTTCAACAAGTTATTTAACAAAAATCTTCAATTGAGATATATTTCTAATTGTAAAGATTTGACAGACCAAATAGTTTTCAAGGGAGTGTGCACAAAACAACTAGCTAAGTGATTTAATGGCTTGCACAGAGTCATATAGTAAAAATTATCAGACCTAAATATAGGTCATCCTGGTTTTGAGGGTAGCTGTATATGTAGTACAAGACTAAAACTAGGTTTGCCCTTATCAACTAATTGGGATGCAATTTCTCTACATCTTTTCCCGAGTTAAAACGGTTGTCTATATTTGTCATTAATTCAAAGTGAATATATCCATCTTATAGGAGGCCATTCACTTATTCCTCTATGTTGAAAGATTCAATTTATTATATAAGTAATTTTTATCTTGTGCCTTATTTTTTCTCTCTAATCGAATCATTCCCTCTTTTAGTCATTTATATCTCCAAAAATATTTTACAAGCAAGTTATATTGCTTCTAAATCATGGTATATGCAGGCTATGTTCTTATGCTTTTTCCCTTGTTGTTTGAGTTATTTTTAATGATGATTTTTATATTTTTAATGTTTCAAAATCGCATATCATATTGGATAATGGTATTAAAAGACTTCATATTTTTTATCTAAGAACAATTGCCAAATGTTATCCAGTTAATTCTTTCCATTCAATTACAGGCACAATTAATTATTTTTGGAATTCCTTGTCCAATATATACTATGTGATTCACAAATAATTTGTTTGGCTGCCACTCTGAGAAAATGTTATCTTTTGAACAACATGAATTTTTTTTATGCAATGGATAGATTCACCTCTTTTACATGATTGAATTACTGAGGCTCTGCTAAAACTTTCCGCTTCACATTACTATCAAGACAGGAAGTAACATCAAGGATATAGTGAAACTATTGTTACCTGGCATTTGGGGTAGATAGAGACAATTTTTTATTCATTCAAATTTCAAACTAATTTATTTTGTATTTTCCTTTTTAAATGTTTTTCACAATAAAAAAGGATTCTCCGTTTGTAAAGAGGGAAACTAGATCAGTTATGTGAACCTTTCCAGCTCCAAATACT
This sequence comes from Bettongia penicillata ogilbyi, assembly GCA_023548195.1. Classification (NCBI taxonomy): domain Eukaryota; kingdom Metazoa; phylum Chordata; class Mammalia; order Diprotodontia; family Potoroidae; genus Bettongia; species Bettongia penicillata. The sequence continues at coordinate 21,610,030 of JAJHZJ010000470.1, forward strand.
GATTTTATTTTTCATCTGATCATTCATAAATAGCATTGTGCATCAGTAAAATGCATAGCAATTGGAGACAAAAACTGGGGTTCTAGCCCAAGCCCTCCCACTATTTGGGTGACTTATTCTCCTCTTCTAGATTAAAATTATAGCTCTTCCACTAAGTAGGCATGTAAATCTGAAAAAAAAGAACACTTGACCTCTCTGGTCCTTAAATTCACTAACCTGTAAAATGAGATTTGAACTAAATGATCTTCAAAGTCTGTTTTACCTATAATTCTATATGATTTATAAATTAATAGGGTAATAAATGGTTGGAACAGGAAGAAAACTTTGAGATTCCCCTAGTCTAATATCTTCATTTTACATGTGAAGAAAACCTAAAGAGGACCTGATTTTCCCAAGTTCACTTAGAGGTAGAGCTGGAAATTGAATAAAAGTGTTTAAAGTATCATTGAAGTTTTCATGATTATATACCATGCTGCCTTCTCTTCTGTGACTTCTGATAGTCAAATAAAACCCAAATCCAGATACAACAGAAATAATAAATAACAAACATCTTGAAATACTATAATAACCCCAACACATTCTACTATAATATCACAGTTAGCTGTAGAAAGTACAATTACTAGATTAAAGACATATTGGAATAAATCAGGAATCTGTCATTAATGACATATTCATGAATTTTTAAATAACATAGAGATATATTTGAGCTCTTGTACTCTGAAGCCAGTGGAATGCCAACTCTGGTAGAAGCTATCAACTGGAAAAGAGATAATATTTAATATGCAATAAAGGTTATATTTTGGATATGTATACATATATTTCCTCAAGCCCTTTAAATGTTATACATAAAATTATATAGCATACTAATATAATAACATAGCAATGCAGCACACATATACATATATGTGCATATGTACATATGGAAATATGTGTGTATATGTATATTCCTACCTGTATCCATATTATCTCTCTCTCCCTCTCTGTCTCTGTCTCTCTGTCTCTCTCTCTCTCTCTCTCTGTCTCTCTCTGTGTGCATATATATATATACACATATATAAATACACATATGTACACATATACAGATGTAAGTTTATGTATCTAAATATATGTGTGTACGTGTAGTCTCAATGACGAAAATTTTAATCATTTTTTGAGATCTAGACTAGGTAATTTCAGAGAACTCCATTACCAGAAGACTAGTAAGTTTCTTATGAGCATTTTTCTTTATAGCAACTCACAAAACCTTTCTACTAAGGCATTAGCAGTTATGCTTACATCATGTGAAGAACAAGATACAATAATTCCAATAAGCTCATAGATCCTTTAGACATTGAAATTCATAGCCCACATATCTCTGTTTCTAACTGGTAAAATACAAAATAAAATAATTTTGACTGATAATTAAATCCACAATATGTAAATAAATTATTTAGTACTTACTTGCTTCAGTGAAGATACACAGTAGGAAAGCCCTCTTCTCCCTAAAAATGAGCATTCTGGGATATGACATATTTGTGATTTATTAGAAGAAGAGTTTATTCTAGCCATTATTTCTTGTTTTCATACACAAACACCATATATATGTATGTCTATGTATAGATCCAGATAATACATACATGAATATATGTGTATTTTTATGCATGTGTGCACAAGTGTGTTTATTTAGAGAGAGAATAATGTAGCTATAGATATATATGATATATACATATTTCACAAACATATATAGTTTACTTAAAGTAAATGCATCAAACACTACATTATTTTCTCATGAAAATAAAACAAGGTACAACAATTTAATATTTATCCTGATGAAAAATTTGGTAGCAGATTCTCTGTTTCTAAAGTTTGTAATGGATACTCAGACTGACAGGTAGCAAGAATGGGTTTGTTGAGCCTTGCTCAAATTTGTGATCTTTTAGAATATAATATTGTAGCTTGGATCACTGTATCATTTGCCATATGTTATATAATCACATAAGTACCATTGTACGCTATGAATATGCTACAAATTAACAGCATTTCTTGTTCCTGGAGAGAAAATGAGGAATTAATTTGGCAAATGTCAAACTGAGTTCAAATCATGATGCTCTTGGTGTCATTATCCATCATGAAGAATTAAACAGATATGTTCTAGCAAAGAGATTTAATTTTTCAGCAGCAGCTGTGGCCTGTATTCTTTCATTTGGCAAATTCATTCTACCTGACTTTAAAGTAAGTACCAAGATCATGGTTTTATGATATGGGCACACTTTTATTTTCTCCACCCAGTCTAGTTAGAGTTGGGAGCAGTTGAAGAAAATCGTGATCTATTGTCTGTGATGGTTCAGACAGAAATGAGTTGTAGACATCCTCAAAATTGAAAAACAAAGAAAAAAGTTAATCTCAAATATGCTTTACATTCTAACAGGAAGTAACAAAATTTAATTGGCAAAGCAATGAGAGGTGATATTATAACAATTGAATAGTTATATAAAAGTAAAATAAAGTCAGCAGCCACATCACTATTTTCTCTCATGAGCTGAAATAATTTTTTTTTACCTTATAATCTGTTGTAGAAAATATACAGTCTGTCATGCTTGATACACCAGAAACATTCTAAATGGCTTGCCACATACTCCCTGCTAGATGACATTGTTGTCTGAATTAGTGTCATTTTGTTCTTTTAATCCATTGCTGTGCGCTTGTTATAGTATGCTCTATAAAAATTACTTCTAATGGAAAAGAACTGAAAGAAACTTTTTAATATGACTTTGACCAAAAAAAGAAAAAGAAAGGTCATAATACCAAATATAATTAGCATAATTTGGGGGCATACATATACAGATGTGCTTAAATTAAATGTTATGAAAAGTTCCATGCAATCACAACCTTTCTAGTGTTCCAGGTTCAAAATCCTGCTCATCTGCATCATAGAGTTAGTTGCTGATCCCGGTCAATTCTATCTTCATAGTGTTTCTGACATCCCTTTCCATCACTTTACTCTCATTATAACTTGTTTAGTCAGGATCATCTTTACCTCATTTCCATCATCATCTAGGTTATCTTCAGTTGGTATATGACAATAGCCTCCCACAAGGCCTCTCTGCTTCCATTCTCTCAATCCAACCTCCATACAACCATCAAAATGAAAATTTTAAAACACAGGTCTGACCACATTACTCTCCTACTAACAAGGCTCTACCAAATCGCCAACCTTGTTTACGTGATAAAATACCATACTTTCTGCTTACCATTTAGAGCTTTTAGCAGTTGCTCCAACCTACCTTTCCAGACAAATTACAAATTATTCCCCTTCTCGTACATCTAATTAAACTCCAATTAAAGTAGCCTATTTGCTATTCCTTATACAAGACATTATGTCTCCTAGCTATGTTGCTTTTGTACATGTGGCCCTTGTGCCTGAAACAAATTCTATTTTTTTTTTTTTCCCAGCTAGATAGCACAGTGGATAGAACACTTGGAATCAGGAAGATCTAAATTCAAATATAACCACAAACACTGAAACAGTGTGACTTTGGGCAAGTCATCCAACATCTTTTTGCCTCATATATAAAAAGGGAATGATAATAGCACTTACTTCACAAGGTTATTATGAACACCAAGTGAGATAATGATCACAGAATGTCAACTTAATGTATTATCTGGAACATCGTAAGCTTTAATAAATGTTAGCTTTTATTATTAATATCTTTACCCCTCAGAATCCTTAGTAACCTTTATAGTACAAGTTAAGTATTATTTTTATATGAAACATTTTCTGACCTCCCTAACTTCTAGAACCCCACCCAAATTCCTTTGTATTTACTTTGAATGCATTTCATATTTACTTATATGTATACATATTGCTTAACCTGAGCTAATGTAAATTTTTGGGCACAGGGATGTTTTGTCTTCATGTACCTAGAACCTATCATCCTTAATTAAAATCTATCCTCAGACACTTAAAAAGAATGTCTCTATATAGGTCTTTTACTTCTGCCTGCCTACTTTCTCATTTGTAAATAGAGATAATAATAGCATCTACCTACCAGGGCTGTTGTGAAGATAAAATGAAACAATATTTGTAAATCCATTCAAAGACTTTGAATATGGAGTAAGAATTATGAACATCATTGGGGAGAATATAGAAAAATATGTTACAAAACATGGCCTAGGAATAAGAAACGAGAAACACCAAAAGCATGGAAAATATGTAGAAGCTTTGCATCTATATATCATGACAAATCACTTTTAATAAAAAGTTAAGAACAAGTGCACATGGAAAGCAAAAAAAAAATAGTATTACACAGATTGAAAGTGATTGTATTTTAGTAGGGAGAATTAATATTCTTCAACATACATGTATTTCCATATTAACTGAGACAAATCACGGACTTGCTAGAACAAAAATCAAAACTTAAAAACAAATAAGTAGATCAAGAGGCATAGAGTTTTGTTCCAACCTTTTAAAATTCCTTGTTTATCTAGAAAAGTAGGAAATAGATAAATGAATAGGAAGTAACATAACCAATAATCATTACTTAAGCAATTTTAACAAATGTAAATAAATATCCACAGAGAGGAAAACAAAATGGCTTAGAAACCATTCAGTCATCAAACTTGTAATGACCTTGCCAAGCAGAGACAAATGGTAACACAAGTCAACCCTGGTTTTTTGTTTGTTTTTTTGTTTTTTAAGTTAACTTCATTTATTTTCATTGTTCTACAATCACTACCATGTAACTTAGATTATTATTTTTCCTCCCTCTCTCCTAACTCTGTTCTCCCTCGCCGAGACAGCAAGCAATTTTATATAGGTTCTACACATACAATCCTATTAAATACATTTTCACTATAGTCATACTATGTAAAAGAATTGAAATGAATGGGAGAAATCATCTAACAAACCAAAATGCAACACACACAACAAAAATGATCTGCTACATTCTACAATTGAATTCCATATATCTTTCTCTGGATATGGAAGGTATTTTGCCATAGAAGACCAATGGGAATTTTTTTTAAGTCCTTGTGTTGCTATGAAGTTCCAAGTCTGCCAGAAAAAGCAAAATCCCTCACACTGTGATCATTGCTGTGCACAAAGTTCTCCTGGTTCTGCTCCTTTTGCTCAGCATCAAATCATATAAATCTTTTCAGGCCTCTCTGAAGTCTTTCTGTTCATCATTTTGTATAGTGCAATAGTATACCATTACATTCATATACTATAATTTCTTCAGCCATTCCCTAATTGATGGGCACCCTCTTGATTTCCAGTTTTTGGCCACCACAACGAGTGCTGCTATAGATATTTGTGTGTGTGTGGGGGACCCTTTCCTATTTTTATGATCTCTTGGGAATACAGTCATAGAAGCAGTATTGTGGGGTCAAAGGGTATGCATATTTTTGTAGCCCTTTGGGCATAGTTCCAAATTGCTCTCCAGAATGGTTGCAACAGCTCACAGCTCCACCATCAATGTATTAGTGTTCCAACTCTCCCACATCCTCTCCACATTCATCATCTTCCTCTTTTGTCATGCTTGCCAATCTTGTAGGTGTGATGTGGTACCTCACAGTCGTTTTGACTTGCATCTCTCTAATCAAAAGTGATTTAGAGCATTTTTGATATGACTATAGCTATCTTTAATTTCTTCCTCTGAAAATTGCCTGTTCATATTCTTTGACCATTTATCAATTGGGGAATGACTTGTATTTTTGTACATTTGATTCGGTTCTCTATATATTCTAGAAAAATGAGGCCTTTATCACTGACATTAGCTGTAAGAGTTTTTTCCCAGTTTTACACATCTCTCCAAATTTTGGTTGCACTGGGTTTGGTTGGGCAAAAGCTTTTCATTTAATGTAATCAAAATTATCCATCTTTCACTTCATACTGCTCCTATATCTTCTCCAATCAAAAATTCTTCACTTCTCCATAAACCTGATAAATACACTACTCCTTGCTTGACCAATTTGTCCATAGCATCATTCTTTATACCTGTAACACGTATCTATTTGGATTTTGTTCTTGTGTACGGTGTCAGACATTGGTCTATGCCTAGTTTCCAACACACTTTTATCCCCTTTTCCCAGTAATTTTTGTTGAACAGCTAATTCTTGTCCCAGAAGCTGGGGTCTTTGGGTTTTTCAAACAGTAGCTTGCTGTATTCATTGCCTACTGTGTCTTGAGGACCTCACACATTCCACTTGTCTACCCTTCTGTTTCTCAGTCAGTACCAAGTGGTTTTGATAATTGCTGCTTTATATTACAATTTGAGATCTGATTGCTAAGCCATCTTCGTTAGCATTTCTTTTCATTAATCCCCTGGATATTCTGGACCTTTTGTTCTTCCAGATGAATTTTGATACTATTTTTTTCCAGTTCTAGAAAATAATTATCTCATAGTTTAATTGGTATGGCACTAAATGAGTAAATTAATTTTGGTTGAATATCATTTTTATGATATTGGCTTGGCCTACTCGTGGGCAACTGATGTTTTTCCACTTACTTAGATCTGACTTTATTTGTGTGCAAAGTGTTTTGTAGTTGTGTTCATATAGTCCTCGGATTTGTTTTGGCAGATAAACTCTCATATATTTTATAGTGTCTATCTTAGCTTTAAATGGGATTTCTCTTTCTATCTCTTGCTATTGGGCTTTATTACTACTACATAGAATTGCAGAAGATTTGTGTGGGTTTATTTTGCAACTTGCAAGTTTACCAAAGTTGTTTGTTATTTCAAGTAGTTTTTACTTGAATCTCTGGGATTCTCTTAGCATATCATCATATCATTTGCAAAGAGTGATAACTTAGTTTCTTCTTTGCTCATTCTAATTCCTTCAATTACTTTATCTTGTCTAATTGGCATAACTAACATTTCTAGCGCCATATTGAATAATACCAGTGATAATGGATATCCTTTTTTCACCCTTGATCTTATTGGAAATGCATCTAGCTTATCATCACTGCATATAATGCTTGCTGAAGGTTTGAGGTAGATATCATTTATTATCATGTGGAAAGTTCCCTTTATTTCTATGCTCTCCAATGTTTTTAGTAGGAATGAGTGGTGTATTTTGTCAAAAGCTTTATCTGCATCTATGGAGATAATCATGTGGTTTCTGTTAGTTTCGTTGTTGATATGATTGATAATGCTAATAGTTTTTCTAATATTGAACCAACCCTGCATTCCTGATATGAATCCTCCCTGATGATAATGTGTTATTCTTCTGATAGTTTGCTGTATTTTTTGACTTAAATCTTATTTAAAAATTTTGCATCTATATTCATTGGAGAAATTGCTCTACAATTTTCTTTTTTGTTTGATCTCTTGCCCTGGGCTGCCCCTCTGCCTTTCCGCCTTGCTGCTGCTGCCTGAGGCTGCCGTGGGAGTTTCCTGCTCGGCTGCTCTGCTTCAGGACATGCTGTGCTGTGTGCTATAGGCTTACCCCCACAGAACAGATCCTTCCTGTCAATATTCTGGTCTGTGCTGGGATGTGAATCTGCCACAGTCTGTCTCCTAATGGATTCTGCACCTCCAAAATTTGGTCAGATTATCTTTTTTAGAAGTTTGTCTAAGGAGTTTGTCTAAGAGCTTAGGTGAGCAGTTAGTCTCACTCTGCTATCTTGGCTCCGCCTCCAAAAGTTTCTTTTCTTTAAGCTCAATCCTGGTTTTGAACACAGAGTCATTTTCAAAATCTTACAGAGGAAGATGGAAAATCACCACTGTTATTGCTTAAAAAGAAGTCAATTGAGAAAATATTAACTGCTAACCTGAATGTTGATTTTTGCATTCCTACAACATATCTATGAGAACAATTTAGACATACATCAATGATATGCTTAATGAAAGTACTGGAAAATGTACTGATTGGACTTTAAAAATTCCTTTGTATAATTGGTAAATGACATTGAAAATGAGTATTTTGATTTAAAAGGCAAAGTCAATACACACATTTTCCATTTGGATCTATGTACACTTCTGAGATGTCTTTTTTAACAGTAGTATTTAAAACCAAGTATCAAAATAAATTGACACTGGAACATTTTCAAATTGTTGTCACTGAAAGTTCAACCAAGATCTTCAAAAATAATGAAGGGTACTCAGTTCTATGATGCTGTGGGGAAAAAAAAGAACAAACTTTAATTACAATTTGAGCAGCAAAACTCATGTTGTTAATTCATACTGGAGGTGAGGAAAGGATTTTTTGTCTTCCTCTAAATCAGACACAGTATTGTACAGCAGAATAGCACACTCATAAGAGATTGCAGTTCAAGAGTTAGTTCAAGGCAGAGTTGAAAGTGCAGATACACTGTCTACAAGATACAGGAAGGATATCAATGGAGATTGGAAAGATTCATTTGGAGGTTAAATAAATATGACATGGCAATAGAAAAGTGAAAATGAACTCCATGAAGAACTGGTCTTGATAATGATGCTTGGGTACTGAACTCAAAAATGCAATAGCAAATTGGTAAACTATCTCAGAGTGGATTCCACACATTTTGAGAATAGGTACTTTTTTTTAAAAAATGTGCTGACAGTGGTATATAATCAAAAGTTTGTACACCACTACTCTATACATATTGCAGTCAAAGATGTGATAGTATAGACATGATCTGTTGTGGAATATTACTAGCAAAAAGGAATTGACTGTTTCCTTATAATGCACAGCTCAACAATGTCTTTCATAACTGTGCAAATGGTTTTAATTTTTCAAAAGGAAAGTCACCATATTGGTTACAGATTATTGATACTTTCTTTAGTTCTCTTTTTGAGGGGGGAAGGGTTAACATCATCCATGATTTTCTCCATGCATTGGTCACTTTCTGTCAACTAGTATTGGTATTGAACCCTAAATGACTTCAAAAGTGTGCTGACTTCAATATGGACCTCCTCTACGTGCACTTGAGCTAGTCGAGATGTTTTTCAATCTTCATTTTATTTGCAAGTGCAAGTTTTGCATTTTTTCCATGGGCATTTCCATAACTTTAATAGTCAAGTCCAGATGTGGAAGTTCCACCGTCCTTGATGGTTAATGGAGTTTATTATAAAATATTTTCAAATTAATTCTTCACATCTGTTGTTCTTTCTTAAGCATCATTTTAAAATGTTCTTCTATTCTACACTAAACAAATAAATTGAATTAATATTAATGTTTAATAAACATTCATTTCCCAAGGGTAATTCAAGCCAATAAATATAATCAAAATTACGACACTAAATGAATTAATTTAGCTATTTGACACAGTGCCAAAATATTTTATAAAACTAGAAGAGCAATTTTAAAATTCTAATGAAGGGAAAAAGGGCCAATAAGCTGAAGAACTATAATAAAAATAGTGAGGGGGGGAGGAATCTCTTAATATTCTATCACGAAGTATATACTATAAAGCACTAATCATTTTAAATGTCAACAATTAGGACAGATTAGATAGACAATATATCAAAGCAGACAAACACAATGTAATTTAATATACTGTTTAACCCAAAGATTCAAGTTCTTGGGCTATGGACTCACTGTTTCTTGGGAAAGCTAGAGAGAAGTATAAAGAAAAAAATAGGTTCAGATTAATGTTTCATATCTTATAACAAGACAATTCCAAAGAGATATATGACTTGGGTGTAAAAAGTCATATTATAATCATATTAGAGGAGCTAGGAAGAAATTACATTTTACATCTATGAATGCTAAAGAGTTCTTTGCTAAACAATCAACAGAGAGGCTCACACTAAATACAATGAATAATGTTGATAATCTATTTGATGGAAAGATTTCTTACAAATAAGTCAAATGTAGTAGAAATCAGAAAGAAATGACTTATTCTAAGGGGGGAAAGAGGTTACAGCAAGCATCTCGTTCAAACTACCAACAATATTGTAAGATAATCAGCTGTGAACGACAGCTATATCTAACAATACAATAATCCAAGACAACCATGAAGGTCTCATTATGAAAAATGCTATAAATCCCTAGACAAAGAACTGATGGTGTTTGAATATAGATTGAAATATACTTTATTTAAAACTTTATTTTTATTGAGGGTTTTTTTGGCTGTTTTCTTTCACAACATGATGAAAATGCAAATATATCTTGCATGACTATATGTATAACCTAAATCAATTCACTTATCTTCTCAATGTAGTGGGAGATAGGGAAGGAAGGAAGAGAAAGAATTTGGAACTAAAAGTTTGAAAAATGAATGCTAAAACTTGTTTTTTCATGTAATTGGTGAAAATCAAAATACTAAATGAAATTTTTAAAAATAAAATTCTCTAAAAACTCTCATAAAATCTGAAAAAAGTCTGGTTTCTAAGATATATAAGGAACTGATTAAAATTTATCAGAATAAATGATTATGTCCAACAAACATATAATCAAAGGATATAAGTAGACAATTTTCAAAGGAAATAATACAAACTATCAGTAATAACGTGAAAAATTATATGAATTTATTTTATAACTTTGTGCAAATAGTTTTTTTTACTTGGTTCTCTTGGATTCGCTAAGTATATCATCATATCATCTGCAAAGAGTGTTAACTTAGTTTCTTCTTTGCCTATTCTAATTCCATCAATTTCTTTTTCTTCTCTTATTGCTAAAACTAAGATTTCTAGTGCCATATTGAATAACAGTGGTGATAACAGACATCCTTATTTCACCCCGATCTTACTGGAAAATTGACCATGCACTAGAGCATAAAAACCTCACAATTCAGTGCAGAAAGGCAGAGATAGTCAATGCATGCTTCTCAGATCATAATGCAATAAAAATTATATGAAATAAAAGGACATGGAAAGACAGACCAAACATTAATTAGAAATTAAATAATCTAATCCTAAAGAATGATTGGGTTAATCAACAAATCGTAGAAACAATCAATAACTTAATTCCAGAGAATGATGATAATGAGACAGCCTACCTAAACTTAGGGGATGCTGCAAGAGCAGTTCTTAGGGGAAGTTTTATATCATGGAATGTCTGCATGAGTAAAATAGAGGAGATAATGACTTGGGCATGCAACTGATAAAGCTAGAAAAAGAACAAATGGAAAATTCCCAAGTAAATACCAAATTAGAAATACTGAAAACCAAAGGAGAGATTAATAAAATTAAAATTAAGAAAACTATTGAACTAATAAATAAAACCAAGAGTTGGTTTTATTAAAAAAAACATTAAATTGATAAACATTTGGTCAATTTGGTTTAAAAAAGGAAAAAAGAAAACCAAATTACCAATATCACAAATGAAAGTGTGTATACTCACCTCCAAAAAGGAGGAAATTAAAAGGATAATTAGAAGTTATTTTGCCCAACTGTATGCCCATAAATTTGACAATCTAAGTAAGACAGATGGATTTAGAAAATATAAATTGCTCAGATTAACAGAATAGGAAGTTAAATACTTAAATTATCCCTTCAGAAAAAGAAATTGAACAAGCCTTAAAGTTTTGTTGTTTTTGATAATGATGATGACGATGATATTTTTAGTTCATTCATTTTACATGCTGCTTCTGCCTCAGTTTTTACCATTGTTTCTAAATTGGCTCTATTTTTGTTTTTTGCCCCAACTTTTTTTTTTTCACCCAGAGCAAAAGCTATGTTGAAAAGAATCAGTACTTTTTCAAATGGAACACCAAAAGTGAACTTTGCTGACCAGGAATCAAAAATAAACCAGACCAAGAAAGAATTCCTTTTTCCTATAATTCCCAAATATTTATTTTGGTTTCAGTTTAATATTCATTTAAGGATCAACAAGAACATGGGTGATGTAGACTTTGAGTCTAATCTGTTGATTCAGAAACTATCACAAAAGTCCTTTCAGTATCTGATAAAAACTACCTCTCAGCATTCAATTGAATGTTTCACTGAAGTTTTTCTTATCAATAGTTATGTGCAATTTCCCCCAAAGGCTCTTATTTGCTGATTAAACAACCTGAAAGTTAGGATGGTTTAAGTGTCTGGAATAGAAAAGGTTGGAAAGTGAACCAGGAACATAAACCAAAAAGAAAGACAATTATATGTCTTTGCAACTTATATCTTAACTTAGAACGAAGACCCTAGAGAATCAATACAACTTACACTTTAGATCGTTTATACTTTCAGTAAAGAAACAGGATTCAAATTAATTCATAAAAGTTCTCCTATATACATATGCGTGTGTGCATGTGTGTGTAAGTTTGTGTATGTGATCAAAAGTCAGGATGGAGAAGTAGGAAAAAAATTACTTTAAAAAAGAAGTATGTTTAATATTTGGGAATTAGTCTAAAATACACATAAAGTCCTTATACAAATTTAACTGTAAAATAATTATTTGCAAATAATTATTTGCAAAAATGTAATAATACTAATGCAATCACATAAAATATCCAATGTTCATAGCATGTTTCTGCATCCCAAAATGAGATTGTTACTCCAAATACTTTTTAATATCCAGGTTTAGTTCTATGTCAATCAAACTCTTTCCCCCCAGAATTGGAAAATAACAAAATTCATTTAGAGAAGGCTCAAGAAAAGGTCAAGAATATAAATCAATGCAATGGGTAGAAAAAGTATAAAGGAATGGGCTTTGGGACTACCAAACCTTAAATAATATTGATATTTAATCTTTTGAAGTAATATGTGTTCAATAACAATGGTGAGGACTTCTGTAGGTAGTTCTTGTCAGTATCTATCTTGTTTGTCTCAGACACTCCAAATTAACATTTTATTTTTCTTTAAAATGGCAAAAAATTATGAAAGTGAAAAGCAATTTTGTTAGATATCATAGATGGATATACAGATAGATGAATGGTACAACAAGATGTTCTCCAAATGGATGAATTATTGAATTTGTGATTGAATAAATAATTGTTTTTAGTATTTTTCTCTTTTCTATTATTATGATTTTTATTTTGATAAGATAAATAATGATTACATGTAGAGGATAAGAACTTAACTTATAAAATAATATTGAAAAATTTGTAATAAATGAGATGATCTTGGAAGAATATAAAATATTTAACTTTCATGGTTTAACTTCTCATTTTAAATATAATTCATTGGCAATTATATATCACATAAATATTAGTGTTGATATCTATTTTTGCACATTGAGAATGACATATATATACACATACTTATACGTTTGGGTGTATATATACACATACGCATACATATGTACATATATGTACATACAGATACTTACGTGTGTATATATCTATAGATGTATACACACATATCTATCTATATATCTACCTATATATCTGTATCTATGTATCTATCTACCTATATTTATACAGTCATTTATCCTTTCTTCCTGAAGAAAACGAATGACATCACAATGTTGGAGTAGGGGTATAGTGTTCAGTTGTAGCTCCTCAGTCCAATATTAGTTCAGAATGCATGTACTGGGCAGGAGTGGTCCATAAGAACATTTAGAATGTAAGTGGTTCTGGGATTTGTGCAGCTAATGTTTCATCTGTGTTTCTATAATTCCTCTTTGCTCATGGGATATAGTTCTTTCTTTGATGATGGCATGCCATATTGGATATTCTTGTGTCAGCATTTCCCATGTCTCACATAATACTGAAAGATCTTCAGAGATACCTTGAGAGTGTCCTCATAACACTTCTTTGGATTCTTTTGGATGTTTCTTTTCTCTATTAAATAGTCTTTTGTGCATGTGCACTTGGCATTTGAGCTACATGACGAGTACATTGAAGTTATGTTCTCTACAATAGAGTTTGAAAGGTTAGCAAGTTGACTATAGAGAGGAAATCAGTGCCTAGTAGCTTATTTTACCAGATAATTCTCTAAATCTTCCTGAGACAATTCAAGTGGAAGTGGTTCAGTTTTCTAGCACGGTGCTAATAAACTGTTCAGGTTTCACAGGCATACAACAGTAATATACATATTTTGTTGCTGTTCCTTCATTTTTGAAGAGGATCAATGACATCATGGGGTGAGACCTTGACTTCTGTGTAAAGTGGATTTAAGTGAGGCAGAGATGCAAACCATTGTCAATCTTACTCTCTCTTCTAGAGTCATAGAAGTTCATTGGCAAGCCAAAAATCAAGAGAACTGACCTTCACTCAGTATGCAGAGGATGACTTTGTTGTCTTGATGTCTATTCAAGCTCTAACATGCTCCATGGTGCCCATTTCAGCTATCTTCATGGTCTTCTAAAGAAATTGCTCCCATACACACATTCCACTGGGAAAGTCTTCATGTGTTTGAGAGAAGCCTCCCCCTAACTCATCAAGTTTGAGTCCTGTCTGTTACTTTCCACCTGAATTAACCCATGTGCAGAAATGATTGTTTTCCATCTTTTGGAGATCCCTGTAAGAGTTGTGTAAAAAGTGGATAAGCAATCCTAGAAGGAGCTCAGCAAGATCTCACATCAGAGATACTAGTCCTCCCTAAACACCTCATACTCCCTAATATGGTCGAGAGTGATTGGTTTTTGTCCTTCATTCTCAAAGAGGACCAAAATGCCATCACCATGGAAGAGTCAAGTTACAGTGTGTCTGATTATAACCCATAATTCTCTCAGATTTTGGTCATCACAAGTTTTGCACTTTCTTAGAATCATCTTTGTCCATTGAGAGTATTTATTGCCTCCATTTTATTTTGTTTATATATTAAGAAGATTCCATTTCTTGCATTGTCCATTGCACAGTTATAGGCAAATGGACATGTGCAGGTACAAATAAATGCAGCAGAATATCAATATAAAAATCCACAATCTAGAAATTTCCTCAGACTGTTTTTCTGGCTTCAACCTTTTCTTTCTACTTAACTTTTCAATCAACCACATAGGTTTTCCACAATTCTGAATTTATTTATTATTTTATTTTTGTGAAGAAAAATCAGTCACTGTCTAAGGAACTTGTTTTCTACTGAGGTAATAGAGCATGTGGACAGACAGTTATATGCATGATAATTTAAGAGGACAGAGTTATAACTAAGGAGTTCTGAAAAGGCTTTTTATAGGAGATAATACCTAGTCAGAATTTTGATTGAAGTTAAAGGGTTTTATTGGGAGGAGGAAATGAGACAGTGCATTCCACCCACACCTATGCAAAAGTCAGAGTGTCAAGATATGGATTGAAGTATTCTAGTACATTAATGAGCTCGGCTAATTAATCACACTGTTCAGTAATATTATAATGATGATAAATTGTGAAAGGCTTAGCTACTCTGATCAAGACAATTCCAAAGACCATTTGATAAAAAATGCATTCACCTCCAGAGCAAGAACTGATGAACTCTGAATGCAGTTTTTTTCACTTTTTCTTTTTTATGTTTGTATTTTCTTTGTCAACAAAGCTATTATGGGAATATTTTTGCATGAGTTCACATGTATAATTAATATCATACTGCTTGCTTTCTCAGGAGATAGAGGAGATTTGGAAAGGAGGGAGATAATCTGAACTCAAAATTTTACAAATGAATGTTAAAATTTTAAAATAATATAATTGGAAGATACATTTAAAATAGCATTTATGTTATTCTTAATAGAGTAATATTTGTTTTTCTTAACAAAGGTCTCTAAAATACCTGAGGATCTTATCAAAGCCACAAACAAGGATTTTTCTACAATAATAGTGATAATCTGTTTCTGAAGTAGTACAGATGCATGTGTTTGTTTTGTAAAGTTGGATAAATATTCAATTTTTATGAAAGAAATAACTATGTGATTTCTAAAGCAGTGCCAAATCCTACTTGTAATCAATAACACTTTGCAACTATATATCTTTAAGATATCTTTGTAAATAAAAACAGTTTTCTCTCACTGAGCTCAGTGAGCTTTCTGATGCTTTCCCTGTCAGTCTCCATGTCCTGTTCTTTTCACAATTACCCCCTCCCATGTTCTGTTTTCTCATGGGACCTATCAGACTAAGCAATCCTGGTATGGCCAATTCTGCTGGGAGGAAATTTGGTAGCTGAGGGAGGACCATAAGTGGAAGACAGTATAGAAAGAGTAGGGCAGATATAACTGAAAAAAAGATCAAGCAGAATAGTGATGAGGTTGTTCTGAAAACACTACGGGCTTGTATCCCTCAGTCACTCCACGCCTCATCCATGTGGCAGCTAAGAAACATATCAGAAGGAATCAAGTAGTTTTGTGTGACCTAATCTTCAAATATGCAGGGAAGCAAACAAAATGCCATGGAAAGAAACTGGTTTGTTTTCCTTTTCTTTTATTTTTTTTGTTCCCACTGAATAGAAATTTGCATTGTTTTGTTTGAGAATTCAACACTTATGAAGTGACATTTTACAGAGAAATCAGAGTGACATAAGACATGTCATAAGTGTAATACAACAAAGTCAACAAACACTTATTAAGCACCTTCTGTAATCCACCAAGGATATCCACAATAATACAAAAAAAGAAAAACAAAAAAAAGCTTAAACAGTCCTCTAGAAGAACACATGACAAACATCATTTGACTTTTCCAACATGGCTAAGTTTCCATTTATGTTCATCTTTTACTGTGTGTTTCATCTGGTTTCATTTGTATTACATATTCATATTTCTAGGATATAGAATTTTCCCCCCCCCTTTCATATGATTCCTTGTGCTACTTCCAGAATGGAAGTTTCTTAAGATAAGGGACTATTTTCTCTCTCTCTCTCTCTCTCTCTCTCTCTCTCTCTCTCTCTCTCTCTCTCTCTCTCTCTCTCTCTCTCTCAGGCTAGCAAGTGACAGGCGGGTACTTAATTAATCTTTGTCGAATTGAATTAGTTTGGTGATTTCACAGGAGTAGGAAAATTCCCCGTACAAATGCAGGTCAGCAATTTAGAAACATTGCTTTAAATCAAAGGGTTGCCTGGGAACAGTGAGAGGTTTTGACTCTTCCAGGGTCACACAGGTAGTATAAATGAGAGGCTGATATTCCTGCAAAATATGCTGAGCCTCTATATTCTAGTGCATGATGTTTACCAAATGTAAAAGAACATGTAATTAAACACTAATGGGGTGAGGGGGTAAACTGAGTATGTTCACTAAGTTTCTGGACTCCTTGTTAAAGAAGTATTCATTCCGAGCTGTTAAAGAGGGTGCATCGTCTTGCAAGTTTCACAGAGCAGGAAAACCATCAAGTAATAACCTTTATTTAGACACATAGAGAACAAGATGTTCTAGTTGCTTAGACTGACTTCCTAGAATATACAAGGTGATTAGGAGGGGGAGACAATTAACTGAACTGTCAACTCAATTTGGGGATCACGAGAACTTTCTATATTTAGATCTGGAAAACCATCGTGTTGGTGCACAAGCAATTAGCTTTTGACTGTTCATTAGCAATCACCAGCAGCGAGGGGTTAGGGTCTAGACCTCATTAGAAGACCCCAAAACCTAGATTCCTATCCAAAGAACAAAAGCAAGTCTAGAGAGATTATAGAGAATGACATATTTAGTCACTCTAAAGCTTTCTCCACCACCAAACTGTTTTAAAAATAAAATTGCCATAGCAATTGACCTACAAGTTGCTATGTTTTAATAATGGCTTTCCCTATAGAAACTGAGCTGTTACCAAAAAAAAATATTCCTGGAATTTTGAAGTAAAGGTTTGGGAGAGAAGAGGATTCATTTTGAGTGAATAAACTGCCAAGCACTAAGAAAATCATTTGCCCTTGAAAACCACCATTAGCTGATGTCCTCATTTTGTTTGAGGCAGATCCCCAAAATAGAACCATTTTCTCAATTAACATGCCTCATGGTAACTCCAAATCTCTGTTTGATAGAGAATTATGAAAAATGTTTGCACTGCTGTGCCTGACTGGACAAGCTGAAAATTAATACTTCTGGTAATGAAGCTGAGTTAGATGAAATAAAATTAAGGATGAGAGCTCATTATAAAATGGGCTATGTGGAAGACCTCTGTTTATATTTAAATATAAGTACATGTAGATGGAATTGGAAATGACCTACAGGGTCAATCTCATGAAACATGCTCAAGAGGGGTCATTCTTAGTTTTAGTCAGATACACAATATCATTGGACTGGATTTCTAAGCATGTTACTCAGCACTAAAGGTAAGTTAGAAAGATGGCAAAAACTGAAATTTAATCTGTAGAGCCAGCTGGCAACAAAAGAACTTTCTGGATCACAGAGGATGGCATATGATTAAAGAATAGGCCTATATCTAATGGTCTTACCAGCAGCTTGTACCAGGAATCATTTGTTTTTGTTGTGGTTTTTTTTTTAATATATATTTATGTATTTTTAGCTTTCAGCATTCATTTCTTTTTTAAAATTTATTTATTTATTTTTATATTTCCACATTTGTTTTCTCCAAATTTTGCATTCCACTTTTTCTCCCCATCTCTCCCCTCCCCCCATAACACCTTACATTCTGATAACCCCTTTCCTCAATGTGTCCTCCCTTCTATCACACCCCACCTTTCCCTCATCCCCATCTTCTCTCTTTTCTTTTCTAGGGCAGGACAGATTTCTATACCCCATTATCTGTATTTCTTATTTCCCAGTTATATGCAATAACACCTCTCAACATTCATTTCTAATATTTTGAATTCCAACTTCTCTCTCATCTTCCCATCCCACCCATCCCCACTGAGAAAGGAAGGAATTCAATACAGGCTGTATGTGTGTCATTTTGCAAAAGACTTCCATAATAGTGGTGTTGTGTACACCACTAAGTACATTTTTCTCCATCCTTCCCTGTCGCCCCTTTATTCTATTCTCTCAGTTGACCTTGTCCTTTCCCAAAAATGTTTCCTTCTAGTTACTCCCTTCTCCTATTTGTCCACCCTTTTATCATCTCCCTCACCTCACTTGTCTCCTTCTCCCCTACTTTCCTGTAGTGTAAGCTAGATTTTCATGCCAAATTGAGTGAGCAAGTTATTCCCTTCTTAAGCCGTATGTGAAGAGAGCAAGCTTCACTTTTCCCCTCTCACCTCCTTTCTTTTCTCCTCCATTGAAAAAGATTTTTCTTATCTCTTTTATGAGTGATAATTTGCCCCATTCCATTTCTCCCTTTCTCCTCCCAATATATTCCTCTCTCACCCCTTAATTTTAT
Organism: Bettongia penicillata ogilbyi; assembly: GCA_023548195.1. Classification (NCBI taxonomy): domain Eukaryota; kingdom Metazoa; phylum Chordata; class Mammalia; order Diprotodontia; family Potoroidae; genus Bettongia; species Bettongia penicillata. Next base: position 21,629,033 of record JAJHZJ010000470.1, read on the forward strand.
TGTTTCTATAGATATCATCCCTTTTGATTTAACTCAGCCTGTGCTCTCTGTCTGTATGTGTGCGTGTGTGTATGTAATTCCTCCACCTATTCAAATACTGATAAAAGTCTCAAGAGTTGTAAACATTATCTTTCCATGTAGGAATGTGAACAGGTCAGCTTTAGAAAGTTGCACGGGGCTACCCCTAATCGTTCCATTCTGGGCTACCCTGGCCCTCGCTTGTACGTACCCTATCCTAGGTCTTCAGATATCTCTAGCCCCTACCATGTGGCCGGGATATCCCATCCTGTGGGGGAGGGAAATGACTACACAGAGCACCTGAGGAGGCAAGTGCACTTCACTTTATTCATTCCATCACTTCCAGATCCCTCCCCGACAGCTCCTTATATCCCCAGCCAGAGCCCCTCTCATGTTCCTCCCTGAGGGCAGAGCCAGCTCCCAAAGGGCGGTCCAGAGCTTGGCCCCTAACAGAAAGTCTGTTATGATTTCTTTTTCCTGTTTATTTTTCATGATTCTCTGGATTCTTTTGTTTGATAGTCAAATTTTCTCTTGAGTTCTGGACTTTTCACTAGGAATGTTAGAAAGTCCTTTATATCATGGAATGACCATTTTTTTCCCTTGAAGTATTATACTCAATTTTGCTGGGTAGGTAGTTCTTGGTTTTAATCCCAGTTCCCTTGACTTCCGGAATATCCTATTCCAACCCCTTTGATCCCTTAATGTAGAAGCTGCCAGATCCTGTGTTTTCCTGATTGTATTTCTACAATACTTGGATCATTTCTTTCTAGCTGCTTGCAATATTTTCCCCTTGATCTGAGACCACAATATTCCTAGGACTTTCTCTTTTTAGGTCTGTTTGAAGAGGTGATCAGTGGATTCTTTCAATATTTATTTTGCTATCTGATTCTAGAATATCAGGGCAGTTTTCCTTGATAATTTCATGAAAGATGGTGTCTAGGCTGAACCTGCAGGAACAGGACTGGAACAGGTCATGGGGGACTGAATCCCTACCAGCAGCTGCATTTCCCAAATCCCTCAACCCACACATGCCAAAGACAGCTTCAAAGGTCAGTGAAAAAGTGCTTTCACCTACTTGAGAAAGGAGCACGGTCCTCCTCCAACCCTAGAACCAGTGGACGGCAGCAGCATAACAGCTGAATATTCATCTAAGCTATGAGTAAAATTCTCTCCAGGACATCACAGGGAATTTTAAGGAGCCAAATAAGGCCAAGACAGTAAACCAAGCCTCCTCTCATGAAAACTCAGTGTGTCCAGGATTGAATCTGATCTTAACCTCATGCCTGGATATAAACAGGGAATGGGTTTAGTATACCAACCTCCTAGGGGCCCAGATTCCTCAGAGTTAGGGGCCCAGATTCCTCAGAGTTAGGATTATCTCAAAACTTCACAGATGTTGTTAGCAATATGAAAGATTTGTTAAATTATCACCCAAAACCATGTTTGATCAGGTCCTATTTTTAGTGGCCAATTTTGTGACCTAAGAGGAAAAAGATGTTCTTCTGACTGAATTTCTCTGAAATAATGGTGACAACCAGACTAGCCTTAGAGAATATTCCAAGCCTACCACAGCACATAAAGATAATTTTTCATTTTTATTCCCAGTAGTGGTTGTGATTTTCAGTAACCTGTAGTTTATACATTGAACCTTTTAGAGCCTCAGTTTTCTTATCCATAACGAAGAGGTATTAGATAACATCTAAGGATTCTTTAAGCTCTAAGTGTATGATATTCTGAATTCATCATTTAAATTCATCAATAATAGGAATTTTTAAAGTCTATCAGCTCTTAGATTAATGAATATCTGAGCCACGATTTAAATTCAGGTTTTCCAGACTACATGTCCAGTATTCAATCCACTACATAACACTGTCACAATTATTTACACCTCTTCCAATTTCGTAAAGCTCTAAAGGTTGAGATATGCTGAGAAAAATCAATTGTAAACTAAAAGGTTTATATTGATTCTACTGATTATTCTGCAATTAAATCACAGAAAATCAAGTATTCCCATGTCAGATGCCAGACTGGTAACTCTTCTCTAATTTATAATCTTAAAGAGTTGTCTGGGGCACTGAGACCTTAAGTGACTTGTCCAGGATCATGGAGCAGTGTCATCAATACAACTAATTATTTCCTTTTACTAATATGTATACTTATTCATTCATAGTTGAGTTATGGGATGCATTTGGTAGAAAGTGTTCTCACATGCGAAGTTCCCTAAAGACAAAATCTCAGCCAATTCAAGTATTAGTGTAATAAATGTATTTACCTGAAACACAATTCTCTCAATTTAGCATTCCTCTATAGGCATATACATGATGTCCCAAAAGTCTTAGTGCAGTATTAAGAGTTTGCAAGACTTAGACTATATAAAAGATTTGTTTTTCAGTTTATGTTTTATGAGAAAATAAAGCATGACTATCAATGTTGCATGTGACAAAAAAGTTGGGGAATAGATGATGTGTTGTTGAATTTCTGAATAGAGATTTTTTTAAACTGTCTTGAGAAGCTGAAATTTGGGGCCAGTGTAAAAAAGATGAACTTTAACTAAGACTAAAGTAAAGTACTGAATGTGGGTTTTAAAAAATCCCACTAGTATAGTACTTGCCATGTGAAGATCTAAAGTTCTGGCTGAGTTTAATGGACCATGAGGTTACAAAGCAGCATGAGGTGTCTGTCAACAAAATTCATATGGTCTTGGACTGTATTGACGGAGATTAAGGGAGATAATAGTCCAAGTGCACAGCTCTATGCACCAGCTCTATGCCACATGAGTTCTTTCTGTCATAGTTTAGAAGGCACATTAACCATCTGTAATTTATGTATAATAGGCAACCAGAATATTAATGTTTTGTCATCCTAAAAAACTGGTAAATGAACTTGGAAAGTTCCAAAAGAAGATGTACAAGATTCAGAGAAAAAGAATAGTTGTTTTCATTTTTTAAACTGTAGAATAGCAAAGAGATTAGTAAGAAAAGCAAGAGTAGGAACAAAGGTAGAAGCTACAAAGAGGCAGATTCTAAATGTATGGAAGTGCAAGGTTAACATTAAAGGTGTCAGAAAAGGAAGAGACTGTCTTAAAAAGTCATGGACTTTTCAGCACAGGAAATGATCAAACAGAAGTTGAGTGATCTCCTGTCACAGATGCTTTGTAAAGTATTCCTGCTTTGGATCAAAATTTGGCTAGATGTTCTTTAAGTTTCCTTCTAAGTGAAAGATTCTATGATTTTTACAAGAATTTCTTTCTAACCTGCTATTTTACATTTTATTGCTATGATTTTTTCAAGGCAGTCATAACTCAGAGTACTCAAAATTGAAAGTTTTTGATGGATTATTAAATTTGTTCATGTAAGTTTGAGAATTAAGATGAACTGAGAGACAATGATCTGAACATGATTAATTAATAAGGCTCATAATAATCAATAAACTGGGTCAATGATCTCTTTCAATGTCCAAAGATCCCAAGTCAGGGTTACCATCTTCGTATAGTTTTGGGGAGTACAAAGTTATGTAGAGAGGGAAGACAATGTGATTAATTACATGGTAGACAGCATCATGGAGATAGAGCAAAATTATTGGTTACATCAAGGAAAGTGGACTAACACCAATGTGATTCTAGTAACCAGTTCTGTTTGTTGTAGAGGAATGCTTGATTGATTTATTGGATTCATCTGCATATTGCAGACCTTTTCAGGGGAGAAGAGTTAGCCAAATCCCTAGTGCCCAGTTATTTTAGGGAGATAAGGCTTTCTTTGATGGTATAAAGATAATTCAGGGAGAATATATTTCTTAGAGCTAGCTTCAGGGATTAAAAATAACAAATGATGTTATGACGTTTTCCCAGAAGGAAAAACTATAGAAGATAAGTTTTTCCCATTAATTATAACTTTTAACTAACAGAATGGCTGCTGAATTCTTGAGCTCAACTCAAGCATACAACCAGTTAGATACATACCCAATTATAAAATTAATACAACATAAAATCAGTTACATGTATAATCAATACAGTAGAAATTAATACAGAAGAAATTAGAGGTAATATTATTTTTTATATTTACATTAACTAATAATTTGGGGTCACTAGGGTGTTACTAAATAATTTGCTTATGATTAAATAATCATGGCCATTCATATTAAATGTGACATAAATATTGTGGATGTGGAAAAATAAAATTATTTCATTTATGCTACCTTCTGTCAAAACAAATGAATTTAAACTTAGGGGCATAAATTCTATAGATTAATCAAATATCATTTGTTAAGTGCAAAAAGACATTGTACTAGGCGCTGAGGATACAAAGACAAAGCAAATTTCAAAAATGTGAGTGTTTATTCCAGGCTGAGCCAGATTCAGGACAGCCCTCTTACACTTTAGGTTTCATGCTGGTACAGAATGAGACAGTTGTAGGTCAACCAATATTTACCAAAAGGAAATTTATTCAGCCATAACAAAAAAAAAAAAATGTAGCAATAGGGAGAGGCAATAACGGTACCTTGAGTTGTCTCTGCTGAGTGAAGTTCACACTATGATATACCAGTCAAGCATCTGAAAATCTTTGTAGCTCCTTATGGATGTATTTTACTCAGGCCATGAGGACATTTAGTCAGTGGTGAGAGCTCTTAACGCCCCTAAGCTAACCAATACTTGAGAAATGTCACATGCTTTGCAAAAAAAAAAAAAAAATTACTCCTACCACAGGGTTTTAGAGGACTGTATTCCAGTGGAATTCATCAGTATGATGTGAGAGTTGAAAAAAAAAAAACTAAAATGATCTCGGATCACATTGAGAGGCATGTTTATATGGAACTAACAGTCCAATTGTACTCTGCCCTCATCAGAAGTCATTGACTTCAGCTCCTTCATTTTATAATTAATGAAGGTAAGGCTCAGAAAAATAAAGTCAAATGTCCAGTACCACACACTTGTTAAGGTTTAGGACAAGATGTGAATACAGATCTTTCTGGCTTAAAGTAGAGTGTTCTATCCACTAAGCCACCTGGCTTTGGATTTCAAGACCTCACCAGTACATTTTTAAAAGCCCAATCAGAGGGGGCACAGTCAAGATGGTGGAGTAGAGGTAGGGACCTGCCTGAATACTCCCTTCAAAATATCTGTAAAATGACTTTAAACAAATTCTAGAGCAACAAAAGCCACAAGATGATAGAGATTCTAGCTCAAGACAATCAGGAAGGTTGACAGTAAGGGTCTATTGCACCAGGCTCAGAATGGAGTGGAGAGTAGCCCAGACTAGGCTATGCCTGTACAGATGGGGCTGGAGCTGGCCTCAGGGCACTGAATCCCTGGCAGCTGTAGTGGTTACCAGATTTGTCATCCCACAAACTCCAAAGACAGCTTCAAAGATCAGTGGGAAAGATCTCTCACCTGGAGAAGAGATAAAAATGGTCTGGCCACAGTCCCAGCCCCATCTCCAAGGTGGTGGCAGCCACTGTTGCAGTGGCAGCTCCTTGTGGAGCCCTTAGTCTACATATGGTGGAGAAATTGAGTAGTTGATCAGGTTTGCAGGCCTGAGTGGCAGTCCTGGGATAAGGAATAGCACTGGCACAGCAGAGCTGGTGGCAACTGTGGAGAGGGAATTCTACTCCCAATTCCAGGGCAGAAAAGAGTGCTTGGGGTTGCTCATAGATCAGAGTGCAGGCCAGGAGAAGAGTAAACACCTATCCTTTGATCATACCACTTTGGAGTATCTGAGAATTTACAGGTCACTAGAGATATCTCTAAAAGAGCTGCACAAAATCCCAGAAACATGGGGCAGTTCAGCCTCCACTTAATAAAGAGCTCAAAAGTCAAGTAACTTTCTGGACACAATGAGCAAAAAGGGGGAAAAACTAAGACTATGAAACATGAAAGCATATAACCAAAGGAAGATCAAAACATGCAACCAAAGGAAGATAGTAAGGTCAAGGCTACTATATGCAAAATCTCCAAGAAAAAAAAAAAGAAATGGAGGGGAAGAGCCAAGATGGCAGAGTGGAAAGACTCACTTATGCTAGCTCCGAACCCACAGTTCATAAATTTCCTGTTAAAAGAACTCCCCATAAATTCTGGAGCAGTGCAAGCCACGCAGCAATGGAGCAAAGGAGATTTCCGTTCCAGAGAGCCCTGAAAAATCGGCACCAAAGGTCCATCACGCACCAAAAACCAGAGTTCAGCCCTGCCCTGCCCTGGCCGTGTGGCCCCGAGAGGAGCAGATCCGAGCAGGCTTCAGGGACCGAATCTCCGGCAGTCACGAAGGTCCCTCCACCCACAGGCGCTACAGGTCAGTGAGAGAGACTTCTGGGCTGGCCAAGAAGAGAGCAGGGTGTCTCTGTGAATCGGGCCCCTTAAGGAGGCAGTGGCAGAGGCAGCAGTGGCGGCCCAGGACTCCCGGAGTGGACAGGAGCTCTGCTCCATTACTGAAGATCTCAGCATAAACCCCCTGAGGGAAATGAGCCTGGCAGGGGGCCCTGCCCACACCTGAGAATCTGAACTTAATTTCTCAATGAATAGCAGCCCTGCCCACCACTGAAAGCCCTGAGGCTGGGGAGCAGCATTTGAATCTCAGACCCCAAGCACTAGATGGGCAGATCTAGGCAGGGGTGGAGAGGAATCTCAGAAGTCATGTAACTGGCTGGGAAAATGCCCAGAAAAGGGAAAAAAATAAGACCATAGAAGGCTACTTTCTTGGTGAACAGATGCTTCCCCCTTTCATTTCTGATGAGGGGAAACAATGCTTACCATCAGGGAAAGACATAGAAGTCAAGGCCTCTGTACCCCAAACACCTGAAATAGATATCCAGTGGGCTCAGGCCATGGAAGAGCTCAGAAAGGATTTTGAAAATCAAGTTAGACAGGTGGAGGAAAAACTGGGAAGAGAAATGAGAGAGATGCAAGAAAAGTATGAAAAATGGGTCAATACCTTGCTAAAGGAGACCAAAAAAAAAAAATGCTGAAGAAAATAACACATTGAAAAACAGGCTAACTCAATTGGCAAAAGAGGTTCAAAAAGCCAATGAGGAGAAGAATGCTCTCAAAAGCAGAATTAGCCAAATGGAAAAAGAGGTTCAAAAGCTCACTGAAGAAAACAGTTCTCTCAAAATTAGAATGGAACAGATGGAGGCTAATGACTTTCTGAGAAACCAAGAAATCACAAAACAAAACCAAAAGAATGAAAAAATGGAAGAGAATGTGAAATATCTCATTGGAAAAACAACTGACCTGGAAAATAGATCCAGGAGAGACAATTTAAAAATTATGGGACTACCTGAAAGCCAGGATAAAAAAAAAGAGCCTAGACATCATCTTTCATGAAATTATCAAGGAAAACTGCCCCGAGATTCTAGAACCAGAGGGCAAAATAAGTATTGAAGGAATCCATTGATCACCACCTGAAAGAGATCCAAAAGGAGAAACTCCTAGGAACATTGTGGCCAAATTCCAGATATCCCAGGTCAAGGAGAAAATCTTGCAAGCAGCTAGAAAGAAACAATTCGAGTATTGTGGAAATAGAATCAAGATAACACAAGATCTAGCAGCTTCTACATTAAGGGATTGAAGGGTGTGGAATAGGATATTCCAGAAGACAAAAGAACCAGGACTCAAAACAAGAATCACCTACCCAGCAAAACTGAGTATAATATTTCAGGGGAAAATATGGTCTTTCGATGAAGTAGAGGACTTTCAAGAATTTTTGATGAAAAGACTAGAGCTGAAAAGAAAATTTGACTTCCAAACACAAGAATGGGAAGAAGCATGAAAAAGGAAACAAAAAGAAGTCATAAGGGACTTATCAAAGGTAAACTGTTTACATTCCTACATGGAAAGACAATATTTGTAACTCTTAAAACTTTTCAGTATCTGGGTAGTTGGTGGGACCACAGACACACACATGTACACGTGTGTGTGCACACACATACAGAGACAGAGAGCACAGAGTGAATTGAATAGAATGGGACCATAACTTAAAAGCAATTAAGGTAAACGGTGAGAGAGAAATGTAGTCGGAGGAGAGAGGATGAAATGGAATGGGGTAAATTATCTCTCATTCAAGAGGCAACCCAGAGATTTTTTAGGGGAGGGAAAAAGAGGAGAGCTGAGAAAAAAAAAAAACATGAAGTTTACTCTCATCACATTCGACTAAAGGAAGGAATAAGATGCACACTCATTTTGCTATGAAAACCTATCTTACAATACAGGAAAGTTGGGGAGAAGGAGATAAGCAGGGTGGGGGGGATGATGGAAGGGAGGGCAATGGGAGGAGGGAACAATTTGAAGTCAACACTCAGGATGGGACAGGATCAAAAGACAGAATAGAAACAATAGGGGGCAGGATAGGATGGAAGGAAATATAGTTAGTCTTACATAACATGACTATTATGGAAGTCATTTGCAAAACTACACAGATATGGCCTATATTGAATTTCCTGCCTTCCCAAAGGGAATGGGTGGGGAGGGAGGAATGGGGAGAATTTAGGACTCAAAGGTTTAGGAACAACTGTTTAGTATTATTGTTGCTACTAGGAAATAAGAAATACAGTTAATGGGGAATAGAAAGTCATCTGGCCCTACAGGACAAAAGAGAAGATGGGGACAAGAGAAGGGAGGGAGGATAGAAGAAAGGGCAGATTGGTGATAGGGGAAATTAGAATGCTCATTGTATTAGGGTGGGGGAGGGGATAAATGGGGAGAAAATTTGGAACCCAAAATTTTGTGAAAATGAATGTAAAAAGTTAAATAAATAAATTTATGTTAAAAAAAAGAAATGATCTCAAGTCATAGAAAAGCTCAAAAAGGTTTTTGAAAATTAAGTGAGAAAACTAGTGGAATAATTGGGAAGAGAAATGAGAGTAATGCAAGAAAATCATGGAAAACAAGTCAAAAGCTCACTAAATGAGACCTCACCTTCTGTAGAAAACAAAACCTTTAAAAACAAACTAACCCAAATTTCAAAAGAGATCCAAAAATGCCAATGTGGAGAAGAATTGTTTAAAAAACAGAATTGGTCAACTGGAAAAGGAGGTCAAAATACTTACTGAAAATAATGTCCTTCAAAATTGGAATGGAATATATGGAAGTTAGTGACTTTATGAGAAGTCAAGAAATTATAAAACAAAATGAAAAGAATGAAAAGCAAAAGACCATGTGAAATATCTCTCTGGTAAAAAAACTTTCCTGGAAAATAGATCCAGGCGAGACAATATAGAAATTATTGGTCTACTAGAAAGCCATGATCGAAAAGAGGACCTAGACATCATCTATCAAGAAATTATCAAGGAAAACAATACTGATATTCTAAAACCAGAGGGTAAAATAGAAACTGAAAGAATCCACTGATTGATTCCAAAAGAAAACTAGAAATATTGTAGCCAAGTTCCAGAGATCTTGGGTCAAGGAGAAAATATAAAAGCAGTCAGAAAGAAACAATCTATATATTGTGGAAACAGGATCAAGATAACAAGGATTTAGCAACTTCTAAATTAAGGGATCAGAGGACTTGGAATAAGATATTCCAAAGATCAAAGGAGTTGGTATTAAAAGCAAATGGGAATGGAATTTCAGTGAAATAGAGGACTTCCAAGCATTCCTGTTGAAAAGACCAGAGCTAAATAGAAAATTTCAGATACAGGAATATAATTATACATGCACACACACATATTATATGTGTGTATACATATATTTTCGCATACATACATATTTGGAATTCCAAATCTTGTGGAAGTGAAAGTTGAAAACTGAAAATAAATTTTATTAAAGAGAAAAAACAGTCAGATTTGGGGTTTATGAAATGATGGTCTCTTGTTTCAAACCCTTCTCTCTCCAACCAGAATGCAGCATTAACCTTTGATTACCCAGGTGTTTCCTTAATCTACTATACTGTAATTGACGGTACCTTAATCTACTGATCATCTGTATTGACTGAAGACAAGATTTGATAATGTTATCTATCTCAGTTACATCAAACTTTTGAGAGCCATTAAAGCAAACATTAGATGCCTGCAGGTCAGTGTTACAGTAAGCACCACAGTATACGCAGGAGGACCTGCTGCACAGGTTCTTAGATCTGCTTTTCTAAAATGAAAATAACGTTTGAGGGGTCAACAATCTTCTTTAATTACATTCACCAACAGAAAATAGAAGCAGAGAAATAAAGACCAACAGACTGGGTTTCTGTCTGACCATAAGCAATACATATATCACAGATCAACAGACAGATCCAACTGTCTGACCATTATGTAAATACAGAGTTATTAGAGAGAGAAGCACCAATATCTCTGGGTTTTCATAGCTGGGGTGTGTGTGTGTGTGTGTGTGTGTGTGTGTGTGTGTGTGTGAGGGGGCTCCTTAATGGCTACTCAAAGTCTCATCTGACACAGGAACCTTCTTCCAAACAGTAAAACCCCACAGCAAAACCTTAAGTCAGAGTGTATATCCACTTTTCAGAGACAGAGGTCAGGACCCTTGTGATCCAGTGCCTCATTAATTAACCAGAAATGAGGTATTCCTAAATTGCAAAACAAGCCTCCCTTAATGAAGTTTCCCTTAATAGGCTTTACCTGAAGTCTACTAATGGGTGGGGAAGATCTTTAATTCTTACATAATAAGCCTTCCCTAGTCAAGCAACTCTTATTAACATTAAAGTCACACATTGAGTTAGTTTTTAATTGTAATATTATGTATATTTGATTGTACTTTTATTTGTTTTGTACATTGTAAAATGACTCAGGCCCCACTTGAAGAGTGTTGTGGTCTGCAGATGCCTTTCTGGCATCTGACTTTATACCTCTGGCTTTGCTCACACATGAACATTCAGCCTCTCACATGGGCAGTGTTGTTGTGTCTACCAAAAGCCATTTCTCCCCATCCTCAACAAGGAACTCTGTGGAGAATGGAAGTGTCTGAACATTAATGCCAGCCCTTAGGTTCCTGGGAATGCTCCAGGAAAGGAAATCCCTGGCTAATGCTTAAAGTCAACGGCAACAGCCTTGACTCAGAAAGTGCTAGCAAGTCATTTTCATTACTTTAATGAGTAGAAGTCCTACCAAGCTTCCTGACTTGTACTGGCAAGTTTTCTGTGTATTTCCACCATTATAGATTGATCATGTGCTAGGGCATGGTGACTTGTATAAGCCCCACCTCTTAGAGCAAGTTTGCTATACTCCTGATTCATATACTATTCGTTCTATTAACAAATGGAGATCATCCTGCAAACCCACATGTATTTGGAAACCAGAGGACATGAGGTTTATTCACTAGTCTACTTTTCATAACAGTGTGAAGTGAGGCAAGGAATGAAACCCTTGAGTTTCTTTTTCATCATTTGTATAATGAGAGATTAGGACTAGATGATGTATCTTCCAGCTGTGAAACTTTGAACATATATATTGGCACTATCTCCTATATTGGTTATGACAAACAGTATTAGGTATATTGTTAATGGAAATCATATGCAGGTTAGCAGAGTAAAAATTACCATGAATTCTAATAAAAAACATCAGGAGAAAAAAAATCAAAATATTCCACAGAATTTGAGAACTGGGAGGGAGTTCAAAGACTCAGCGCATCATTTGACAAATAAAGAAACTAAGGCTCAAAGAGGTTAAATGACATCTTCAATGTCATAAAAATTATGCTTCAAAAATCCTTCTTTTCCCTTGAGATGAAGATGAGGCACCATTTTCTATATAAAGTCTTCCAAATCTCGCAAAAAATATTGCTCTCCTTCCCAATCTGCCATTTATTTAACTACTTTGTGTTTTATGTAACTTTATATTTAGGGCATGTATGTGTGTATATATATGCATGCACACATATACATACACGCTTATGTATATATATATGTGTGTGTGTACATGCACTTATGCATGCCTATGTACATACATAAATATATATGTACTTACATATATGCATACATACACATATATACATATTTGCATATGTACACACATGCACGCACACACACACATATATATATATGTATATGTATATGTCTCCCACATTAGAATGCAAGATCATTTTCAGGAGATATTCTTTCATTCTTTGTGTTTTTATACCAAGTATCTGGCAGTGTATGGCACACAGTAAGCACATAATAACTATTAATTGATCTCTTTGTCCCTGTCTATCTTTCTGTCTTTCTCTCTCTTTCTCTCTGTTTCTATTTCTCTCTCTCTCCCTCTGTCTCTCTCTCTCACACACACACATTCATACACACACACACACACACACACACACATAGAATTTGTCCCTGGTTACAACTCTGATGATCTCTAAGTCTCCTTCAACTTCTGCCTTGATTATGCTATTATTTTAATAAGAAAGTTCTCAAATTGCAATTGTGATTACGTTTATTTATACATTTTTAAAAATTGTAACATTCTTTAAGTATTTTATTCAAATACTATTTATTAAGCAATTAATTCTCCTGCCCTGCCTTGCCCATAATTTTATTTTTCATTTGCATACAGGAAAGATTACTACCTATAAATTCAACCCCAGTTCTCTCTCTATAGTATAAGTCCCAAATAACCAACTGCTTAGTATATATTTTAAGCTGAGTGTCCCAGAAAAATCTCAAATTCAATGTCCAAAGCAAAACTCTTCCCCTCCACCCATCAAACCTTTCCCTCTACTGAACTTGCTTATTTAGGGCAAGAATGTCACCATTGTCCCAGGCACTCAAATTCATAACCTCAGAGTTATGCTTGACACATCACTTTCTTTTAGTTCATACTTCTAATCATCTGTCAAATATTTTGTTTCTGCCACATCTATTGCACCCAACCCCTTATCTACACCCTCACCACTTGCCTTATTGCTTGTAGTCACCTCCCAATTACAATTGCCTCCTTTACTTTCTTTATGTTTATTTACTTGTACGTCAACTGAGATATGTATATGTCATATTCTGCAATAGATTGTAAGTCCTCTGAAAGCAGAAATTATTTTTTTTCTTAATATCTCCAATGTCTAGAATAGGCTTTCAAACACAACTAAAAATAAAAGGATATTTAATAAATTCCTGTCAATTCGTTCAGTAATTTTTAGAGAAAAAACTGTTAACTATAGTGTGTCCTATGGCAAGTGCGCATATATATATATATATATATATATATATATATATATATATATATATATATATATATATATTTGTAAGAAATTTAGGTAGCTAGGCTATGAAAATATAGTTGTCAGCACAAGTGGTGGTCATCTCATAATATTTTTCTCAAAGGAATTAATGTAGGAAAGGTAAGTCATGTATATTGAAATAAACTCTTTTACAAATATCAAAATGTTTGGTCTATTCTTAAGGTCATATGACTTAATTAAGCATAAATATATTAATTTTATAGTTCCCAATTTATATTTTAGAATATATATATATATATTAGAAATCATCATGTATACCACTTAGGACTTAGTTTTCTTATAATATATACACTACATACATACTTATAATATTTATGTTTATATTCACATATATATATGTTTGTACATGTGTGTATATGGGTAAATAGATATGTAGATATAGCTATCACTATAAATATATATAATTCTCTGTACTCATTATCTTAAAACATGAGCCCAAAGTTGTAATGTGACATTTGTCATATTGTATTAGGGATAGAATTTTAGATTTATAGATTTATATAATCTTTTTTCTTCACTTTTTTTCTATTCACCTAGATAGCTTTGAAGGATACCATTAACAATATTTCTTCTCAAATTTCATTTTTCAGACTAAAGAAACTCTAGTATTTTTTATCTGCATTTATATTAAAGCCTTTCTAGAAAGTTAAGTGGTTTTAATTGTCCTTTCTTAACTCTGTTATACCTTCCTGAATGTAGTCAGAATCATTTATAATATTCCAGATGTGGACAATTATCAATGATTTTATATAAAATTAGGAAATTTTCTATTATGCTTCTCTTACCCTCCCTGATGATGTCCAAAAATTGTTTAAATGTAAGAGTTCTAGAATATGCAACCTCTTTCTCCTGCTGTTTTAATTGTTTCCAGGAAAATTAACCAAATTGAAATAAATAATTCTGCTTTTTATCCTTAAATCCAAGAAAGCAAGTTCAAAAGTTCTTTGTTTTTCCAGGTAGAGTTAATATGTATATGTTAATGTTAATATGTATAGACTCGAAAAGAGTTATTGTTTGACTCTGCCAGAAACAGAGAGGAGGTGGGAAATTCAATCCAAATACAACAGTTAAAGATTTTTGTACTGCATGTTCCAAATGTTCTTTCCAACAAGTCTATATTACCTGGCACGATTACACTATGTGAAAGGAAGATGGAAATTCAAAATATAAACTTGGCACCATTCAGCAGTGTCTGTTTAGTAATGACAAAACATGTTGTCAGTAAATTTTAAACAGCTGTGTGGTCTCTCTTGATTGCTAGGAGAAAGAGATAAACCAATAATTTTGTGGACGTAGGTTTCAATCTTTTGTGAAGGATTTTGTCTTATTTTTTGAAGAACTTTAACTCTGTCACTTTTCTTGATAAACTGTATTTTAGCTATATTAATGTTTTTCTATCTTTTTATATGACTGAGAAATTGAATAAACAAAATCCTCTTACATGCTCTTATAGTTTCAGCACCTTTAGTATGCTTTAATATAAAAGGCTTTTATTACAACTGTGTCCACATTTTTCTTGTTTCCAATCAAGGCCCTTTTTTACCCTTATGAACATGAAATTTAATTTTATTCAACTTAAAAATTAATAATTATCTGACATCTGGAAAAGTATAGTATGGGCTGCATTTATCCAGATATCCTGGCATACTCTCATACAAATATTACCATTGACCATTTTTTTTTCTTTTTTATAGAAGCGGCTATGTGACACAATGGAGTCAGGACTTGGAGTCAGGAGGACCTGAGTTCGAATATGACTTCAGTCACTTAACTAGCTGTAAGACTAGTTCAGTCAAATACTTAACCTTTATTGAACCCAGCTTCCTTGTCTTTTTAAGTAGGGAGATGAAACACGTAAACAAATAAAAAAATACTGGATAAATACAAAAGGGAGACAGAAAAACATGTAGTGGAAAGTTGTTGATCAGGGCATCTCTCAGACACTGATTTCTCACCTTTACAATTCCTGAGGCTGGTTAAGAAACACAATGTGCCTATAAGAAAGACAATGAAAAAAGAATAAACTATTTAGTTCAAACAACTTATATTTCCCTCATCTTTGATAAAGAGTGATGGAGTTAGAAAGCAACTAACCTAAAAGCTTCTTGCTTATACTCACAGCAACCTCATTATATGGGAAGATGGAACTGTCCTTAGTACTCACACCTCATCAGTAGCCTAGTGATAAGAAACTATGCCTAGGTCAGCAACATCTTCGTTTCTCAGCAAGTTTCACTCTTTTGTATTATTCCCTTAAGACCACAGATCATATAAGTTCTCCATGCCCTACTCCACTTCTCATTCCAGTTTCCTTTTGTGTGTTGTCATCCTTTATCGTCTTCCCTCAGGGTAGCTACAATTGAGCCACGGAGAGCAAACCAAGCAGCTTGTCCAGAAGAGGGGGAGAAGCTGAGAATATCATAAGGAGAAAAAAGAGAGTAATGACTGAAAGTATCAGAAACATGAGCTATCTTGGCCACATGTTTTTTCAAGGGCATGACCACTCTATTCACTGATGCAGTATATACTTTTAGGAAATGTGCCCAGATTTATGAGGAGAATAGTTTTTTACTTCTGTGTGCATCATGCCATCTTAATAAATACATTCACTTTGAGCTATTTTTCTCCTCTGCCAAGCTATTTATGGGAAACATAGCAATGGCAGTTTGAGATGTCTGGTTTAAGGACACAGATGACCTTGAACTTTGGGTAGATGCACTCTTCTAGGAGACCCACCCCAACCGGTGAGTGCAAATTGTAAAATAATAGTCTCAAATGGGGTATAACATGCATACAGATAAAAACAGTTATAGTGTATGATAAAGGTAAAGGAAAAAAATCCTAGATAAAAGTGTTATAAGCAATTTGAGGAGAGAGTGATAATTTGAGGGGAAGAAAGGAGAGCAGGAAAATTTATTGCAAAATCAAGTGACAGTTGAGTTCTGTCATGAAAGAAGACAAGTGATCATGTTTTCTAGTCAGGATGTACATTTTGTGCAGGAGAATGAGATTGGAGGAAATTTGATTCTAATGATTCTCAAAAATTTTGGTCTCATGACCCCATAATGATCTTAAAAATTTTTGAGGACCTCCAAAAGAATTTTTGTTCTTTACATTATATTTATTGATTTTTATTGTTTTAAAAATTAAAACATGTTGGAATTATTCTGAAGATAAGTATGACCTCACAAGCTGTCTGAAAAGTTCTCCCAGACTGCCCGGGTTCCTTAGGCCAAACTTTGAGAATTTGTGTTTTAGTCCCTTTGACCCAGAAATCTGAAGTTTATGATTCAGTATTGCCAGACTAGATTTATTCCCCAGTGGTTGGAGGGAACATATGTAGGCACAAACAGCAAATGGTGAATACAGATGTGTAACAACTGTGCACCAAATTAATTATGTTAACCTGGTAGTGCTTTCTTACTTCTTCTGACTTACTTCTAATGGATATAGTCATAGAGGTCTGAACTTACTCTTGATTGGATCACTTGAAAAATCATAATTTACTTTCAATATATCAGTCATTAATTTACCAGTGTTTTAGCTCTTATCCAGGAGTCTTTTTCATTTTCCAGGGTTTCATGAAATGAATGTAATCTCATTCACAGAAAAGAGTATCTGGAGGACTTCCCTATCTATAGGGAATCCTTATTCAGTTTGGACTCTCTGCTGAATCTCCTTGATGACAATGAAGACTTTTGGCAATCACATATCTCCCTATTTTATGACTTGCTTGACATGATTCTTGGAGGGTTTTCAAATAAGCTGATCTTTGTCATTATATCATTTAATGAACTTGGATAGAAGCATTG
The DNA here is from genome assembly GCA_023548195.1 of Bettongia penicillata ogilbyi. Taxonomy (NCBI): domain Eukaryota; kingdom Metazoa; phylum Chordata; class Mammalia; order Diprotodontia; family Potoroidae; genus Bettongia; species Bettongia penicillata. The sequence goes on from JAJHZJ010000470.1 coordinate 21,646,010, forward strand.
GAAGAAAACTGGAAGAGAGTCTTTAAGGGTGTGATTTTTTTTTTCTTCTGTTCAATCAAGAATTGCTTTATAGTTTAAAAATAATAAATGCATTGGCATCCTTTTTTAGCTGCAAGAATAGTAGGAGCATCATCTATTAGATTCCCTGTAGTTATGACAGGCTTGTTTTGATTCCCTTAAAGAAAGGAATCTATTCCTTATGAATACATTGGTGTATGGAATTATGACTCGTTACTGACATAGCTTCCTGGTAACCCATGCCACAGAAAGCACAGCTCAAGCAGAATCAGGGTCATCCAGATCTTATGGATGTTTTGAACCAGCTGTTCTCTGTATGTAAATGAGAGGGTTACACCCACCTGAACTGGTGTTGCATCCTTGCTGAATGCCCTTTAGTAAGGAAATGTATTGTTTGTTTACATTTTTGTTAATTATTTTAACTATCTGCTTATGTATCTATTCATTCATTTATTCATTCATCTATTTACAGTCTTTCTTCCTGTCTTGCTCTTTGTTTGCTAAATGTCATATGGTCTAACAATTTTTCATTTGCTACAATCCTGAGGGAGAACCACTAGACCAAAATGAGACATTCTTGGCCTGCAACAATAGAAGAGTATCACCGTATCATGCTCTGATAAAACTTTATCTAGAAGCATAGGTTCAGTTCTGGGCGCCACCTTTTAGCATGGATGTTGAGAAATTAGTACTTGTCCATAGAGAGTCCTGTAGATCATTTCATTACATGATTTGCTGAAGAAAATAAGGGCATTCAGTCTGGAGAAGGGAGGACTTAGAGGAGACATATTATAGATATCTGCAATTTGTACAACACTATGCTGAAAAATAATTACATATCCTGGACTTGATTATGAAGGACAAAATTGGTAATATGTGAAAGTTATAAAGGACAAATTAGAGCTCAACAAAATGAATATCTTCTTAAAAATTAAAGCTTTCCAAAAAGACACAGAGTACCTCAAGTGGTATTGAGTTCCTTCTGGAGTTCTTCAAAATCAGGATAGAGAATCTTTTGTCGGAGACCCACTAGAAATACATTTGGTCCAAGTAGTGATAAAGTCAGATTATATTCTTTTCTTCCAAGTCTGAGTTTCTCATAGGCTGTTGATCTTAGATTTCATCTGTAAATTTAGGGCTCTGACCATTTCTAAAGCCCCCAGGACCTCTACATTCTTGGATTCCAGAATCAGGCAAAGAAAAAAATGCAAAATAGAGATTGTCTTCTTGGTACTCCTACCTTATCCTTTTAAAGTAACTCTATCTTCTGGCATCAAGCCCACTCAAACATTCACTTCCCAGATGCCTAATCCTTTCCTCATTCTCTTAGGGTTTTGCTTTCACCTAGTTCCCAATAAATCCCTTTAAGGTGTTTGGGGTAAATGCCTTAAACTATTACTATTACAGGAGAACTTTTTTTTTTTTAATCCAGCACTATGGAAGATCAAAAAGCCTTTCATTCTTTTAACAAATATTTATTAAGTGTTTAACTTGTTGAATCAGCCAGAATCCAAGGAAAATACAAGGCTAGGGTGAAGGATGGAGTGTCAGGGGTCCTCCCTAGTACCTTCAAACCACACAGGTAATCAACAAGTCAAGAAGCTAGTGCTGAAACTGATCATGTTGAAATGTTAATTTAAACAGTATTTTTCATGTAAAAAAATTTTATTTCTTTATTAAAACAAAACTTAATCAAATTTAAATTAAACATAAAATTAAAAAATACTTGATATCTTTAATACTCTCTTACTTGATACTTGGGTCAATTTTTTAAGGCAAATTCCACCTATGAATATATTGATACACTTTCACTAAATCTTAACAGTTTCACTAAATCTTAACAGTTGGGCACAATGACAACATACTTTATATCAAAAACCCATCCTAGTTTTTAATGGTTATTTGGTTTTGTATTAAAAACTCTCCAGTTCTATTTCATCTAGCAGAGAGTACTCAATTTCCTTAGAATTCTGATCTCAGTCTCTCCAAAATTTATTTTTAAAATAATGATAATGAAAGTCAGAAAGGTCCTGCTTCTTTTCCTTGTTCCTATAATTCTTGTCCTTCCTGTTCTTCCTCTTTTTTAGAGACGCAAGGTTTTGTAGCCCATGCTTTACTATTGGGACGTTATGAACCTGTATCATTCCCATAAGCAACAGAAATTACCCCCCTTCCTTCAGTTTTTTCTCTTCAGAGAAAGAGTTCTATTTCTCAGGAGCAGAACTTACTTATGTGTTTTTAAAAAATCAGTGTTTAGAGATCCTATGAAGAAAACTTAAGATATTTGTTTAAAAAGGGACGTGTTTATTTAGCATTAACTGTTCTACCCTGCATAAAAGACATACATATCACATCAAATAAATTAGTATTAATATCTTCAAACCTCAAAACATGCAATATAAATGTTAGGAACACTCCAGTTCCTCATTATAGTATGGAGGTGATCCTCAGTTAGCAAAGATAGTGACTGGTTTCAGCAACAGATTGTATCCTTTATCTGAGGACTCTGCGAGTTAACCATTGAGAATCTGAGGAACATTTTATGCATTATCTGAAGAATAATTTGTTCATATTAAACATGAAATAGATAAAAATAATATTTCAAAGGGCCTCACATATCCTATCTAACCCCCTTACACATCTACCAACTGTTTTTACTATGAAGATGATGTAGCAGAAAACAAACAAAAACAAGGAGAAAAGTGTTTAAGAGGTGGAGGGGGAGAATGATAAAGGGTATTTAAAATGATATCATTATTAAGCCACCCTTCAACATTAATTTAGCTGTTTCTACTCTAGTTTCAACACTCCTACACAGTGACCAATGAATAGTATCACTACTGGAAGGACTGTACCATCAAAATAAAAATGTCATGAAGATGAAGCCAATAAAGGATTGTGCCAGATAGGTTATTTAAGTTGAAACACTGCTTCCTTAGAGCAACTAACCAAAAACTTGATCTCATCATATTTACCTGAAACTTTATGGGGATGTTTGTCATCTCCTCTTGTAATGCTCAGATGATGTGTAATCCAATCATCTCCAAAGTAGAGACTTTGGATCCCAGTGAAACCAAAATGTTTTGTAGGAGTGAGGGAAGAATTTCCCCTTTATCTTGAAGGCTGTTATAACAAAAAGGAGAAGGCTGTAGGTTTTTCTTTCCTTCCTCTTCTCCAAAAATCTATAAATTGATGGGAGCAAAGGCAAATACAAGCAAAGCAAGAGGGTAGAACTCAATCAACTAAGGGCATCTGATGCCCACCAGACTGAGATGTGCCCCGTCATTGACTGGGGCTTGAATCGGGGCACCACAAGCTACAAGAAGAAGAGATGCATGAGTTGGAGTCACTGTGGAGCCAAAGAGGGCACAGTAATATGAAAACTATTGGATTGACCCTTGACTTTGCTGTCTCTCTTATCTCCTTCCAATGACAACATATTTACAATATTAAAGTGTGACAGTGTCTGTAACAAGGAATGGTGGTGTGGTGGAGACAGAATGGCCATTTAAGGTAAAGTAGACATACTACCCTTCTGTGACAGATATAGAATTCTACCCATATATGCTAAGCTTAAATACTTTTCCACTGTCCTGGAGTCTGAACGCTGTCGTCTGTGCTAGGGCCTGAATAGTGTCCTACTTACCCACCCACCCCTATGTTAAGGCCTGAGAGCTGTTTCACTGTGCCACGACCTTAGCATTGTTTTCCCCCACCCTGGAGTCTGAGAGTTACATTCCCTGAGATGAGCCAAATGCAGTTTGTCTCCCTGAGTCATGATGTGATTAATTTTAATATTTAGAGAATCTTTGAAGAAAGTTTTTTCTGTGTTTACAGCTATCAAATAATCTTCTATTATCTTATTACAAGCATGGGTGACATCTAAATAGTCATAAATCAAATACCGAGCATTGTGATGGAGCCTATGTTTGTTGTTGCTGTTTAAAAAAAAGAGGAAAGAAAAAAAAAAAACTTGTGAAATCAACACATTAAAAAAAAAAAAGTCCTGCATTATATGCCATGTTCCACACTAGTGGACTCCTTGCATCTACAGAGGAGTTGGAGATGTCTAGATTCCAATGATTTTGACTTAAAATATTTACTTCTCCCTGATATTTTCTGCTAGTGATAACATATCTGTTTTGGAACTTCCTTTCAAGTACTTGGATCTATGTGTCTATATTTAGGCCCTAGATAAGATCTTAGTAATACACCCACTCTGTTTATATCCTTATGTCCTTCATACTACAGGGTTGTTTAGTTCCCTAGGTCAATCCTGTGGACTGACTTCCTTCTGATTCAATAGTGACAGTTGACCGAGCTTCATCTCTAAAATTAGCTGTATTGCTAAATGAATTGGATAGAATATAGCTATTGGAAATTCAAGTTATTGACTCTATTAGCATTTGTGTTTTGCCATTTCCCAAAGCAAAAACAGATCAGTTGGTTGAGAAAGCATAGAAGAATTAGAAAATCAAAAACAAAGCCTACTATTTCTAATAATTAAAAAATATCAAAGGTGTAGTGCCAATGCATATTCACAGCACCTATGATAGCTACGTATATGCCAGCAGATTTCTGAATCACAAAATATAATAGACTCTCCACATGGAAGACAGAACCAAAACATTTATTTAAATACCAGGAAGCTGCATCCCAACATCAGAAAACCAAATCCATTATAGCAACACAGAAATCTATAGAAAATAACAATGCAGGGGGTACTACCATCCCTAAGCCTTCTTTCTGTTAGGCTTCCCACAAAACATCTCCTTTAAACAAAATCACAAACAAGCTCTGCCACTCATACTGGTTGCTGCCTGCTTTCTCTTTCCTAGCTCTGACTGTTATGACTCATTTCCTGCTCCATCTGTTCAGCAAAGTCTTCCCATCACAGGCTCAATGTGACTCAGATTTCCATGTGACCCAGACAGGTCTCATGGACCTATTAATGGATGAGAAAAATCTTCCCATTTAAATTACTATTACATAAGGACACATCTTATTGACAAGGAGCTAGTAATGACAAATTAACATGTGAACGATCACCATAGTTAAAGTAACAATGGAGAAGTTTTTTCATTAAACTTCAAAAAGTAGTGTTAAATCAATTTGCTGGTCATTGCTGATGGAGAATAAAGTGTGAAGAGTAAAATCAGTGAGTAAGAAAATAAGGTGTAGATTTTTATATTTATTAGGATTCTTTTTATCAGCAATAAATGTAATTACAGAGCCTTCTGCCACATCCGATTGTCACCATAAAGGTGAAAATTGGAGACCAAACTGAAGACCACTGAATTGCAAAATGTCAGCATCCTATTCTATTGCTTCCTTTACCCTTCAATTTCATGACCTAGCATCATTTACCTCCACAATTATTCATTACTAATAACAAATTATCTTCTTCATTATTAAGTAGAAGTCAGGAGCTTTAATTTCTTTTAAAAAGGAAGCAAAATTAGTGAGGAAGAATTGGATAATGGCTATATTATTCATAGGAAAGCATACCTAATTTATGAGTGCTTCTAGTGTGCTATTTAAAATTGCTCTACCACCAATTAGGCCAATTTAAGTAATGACAGTGACTACTCTACTGTGTCTGAATATTAATTTCATGGTCTACTTTACACCCTAAAAGGTAAAATGTATTCCGAGTTCATCTGTTCATTTTAAATTCTTTTTTTAAAGCTAATTTACCAACCTTGCTTACTTTAAGGGTGGATTAAATGACCTTCAGACTCAAAGGATCGCAAAATTCATTTCACTATAGCCATAAAGGTTCTTTATAGCATCCTTACTTGCATTTTCCTCCTTTTAAAACAAAAATTGATAGCATAGTACTCCTAATGCTATTTGAATATCATATTGCACAAATTGGATTGAAATTTGAAACATGACAAAGACTACTTGGTGAAATTTATTAATGAGTGTTCTAGTACCAAACACTGTGTGTGTGTTTGGGGGTAGATTTAAAATGCACATTTGTCAGGCAAAGACAAGACAAAGGGACAATGAAATAGACCTAGAAAGGAAGAGATGAAGACACACTGCTTTTGGGAAACTGTTCAGTGCTTCCAATGAGCCTAAATTCTTGATGCCACAAAAATTCATCTCCTTTGACTACCAACTTTCTCCTGGCAATGCTACATGATTGTGAATAATGTAATGCTATGACATCAGAAGAATCAAAATTATATGTAACTCAAAGGTACATGATGGACATAAGGAGGCCACTATATGTGGATGATGATGACATCCATGCGAAAAATGAAAACGGATACTATGAATGAAATATTTTTTTTTTTCTGGAAAAGGATTTAGTTGCCATGAATCTATCATTCTCAACTTGGACTGTGTTTTACAAACCCCTGACTTCAGTTTGGGTTTGGGTGACACAACAGTGAGTGTGCCTCAGTTGCAAGTTCAGTCCCAGCTCTTGTCCTCTAGCTGGAATACTCTGTAGATTCAGAGGAAGACAGAAGGATATTCCTCTCCTCACAATGGCTTTCACCCTGGGATCTGAGATTCTTATCCTGATTACTCAGAGACAAGCCTCACCTCCGGACAGTAAATGAATCTGAGACCTGGATCCAGGATGAGAATCACAAGGCTGCTTGCTTGTTTCTCCTCCTTGACCTGTGCAGATTCTCATAGTCAGCATGACTTTTTTGCACAATCCCCATCCCTTAAGAGAAGGTCCTTTCCTCAATGTGCACTTATACGTGTTACTCAGCTCTGGGAAATAAGGACTAACCCTACCTTTTGACTGTTATTTCTGTTCCAAGCACAGTGTCAGACCCATCCTTACTGAGTCTGGGAACTCCTCTGTGTTTTCCAATGCCTCGTAGCCGGTAAAAGTTAATTACTTCAATTTTTCATTGACTTTTCTGACCAGGTCTTGCTCTGGTGTTATTTCTAGTTGGGGTAGTGAGCTGAGTCTTAGTTCCTTCTACTCATCCATCTTGGCCAATTTCTCCACTAGTATTACAGTGAATGACAGACAACCAATGGGAAGTCCTAACGTTATATGTCATCAATGTTAATGGGCCAAAAGCAAATCTTCAGTGTTTTGGGTAGATCCCTAAGAGGAATTTCAGAAAGTCAGGGATGAAAACTACACAGGAATAAGAGATATGAGAATTGTGACATGTACAAGTGAAAGGCAAATCTCTACTGCTGATGAATCCATCTCTCAAAATAAGTTATATATAATGTGTATATAAATATATGTAGTTAGATATACGTGTATGTATATACACATACACAAATCATGTATAAATATATACATGCATACATTTGCATATGTGCATATACGCATATACTTATACACATATGCATGTGTGTATGCATACTTGTACATACATACATACACATGCCTACATGCACATACACGCACATATACATGTATACACACATACACACACAAACACACACAATAGGGGCAGTTAGGTCGTGCAGTGGATGGAGCACTAACTGTGAAGTCAAGAAGACTTGGTTCAAATGTAGCTTAACAATCTTACAAGCCGTATGACCCTGGGCAAGTCACTTAACCTCAACTGCTTTAAAAAAATGTATTTGCAGTAACTTGTATGGAACTTCAAATTTATTAAAGTATATGGTATATATGGCAGAATTGTAACTAGAGGGCAGTAAAAATTTCCAGGTAGGAAATTTAGAGGACAACAGCAGTACCCTACTTGGCCTCCAACTCAAGGTACTGACTTTTACCATAGTTATCTTGTCCCATTCTGGAAACTTAAAAATGAATGAAAATCACCTATTAAGGCTTTAACTTGTACCAAGCACTGTCCTAAATTCTGGAAATAAATATACTAAAGTGAGATAATTTCTACCCCAAAGGAACATATTTTAATACAAGAAGAAAATATATGAGGTGATAAGTGGTCAAGGAAAGAGGCTTTGGTCTTAGAAATGACAGAGATAGTGAGTGGAATTGTAAGGGAAATGGACAGAAATTTTTTCTACAGAAGCAAGGGCTCAGTTTTTTTTGTTGTTGTTGTTGTTTGCAATTCCAAGATAAAGAAGTGCGAGGGGGCAGGTGAGTACGCATGTAGGGTGGCTGACTGGATGGGATGTGTAATGCGATCTGGGGTCAGGTATATGATATAGGGAATAACACAGATACGTACTCGATCATCAATCAGAACAACTCAAGCCTTAGGTTCCAGGAGTCATATCCCTGATAAACCCATAATCCCTCCTATTACTTGCCCTGGATACAAAATTTGCTAGTCATAGAACTGGTGTAAGAAAAGGAGAAGTGTAATAACATTTTACAACATACAAATTTCCTGATGGAAACTATTCAATTGTTTTTAGTTGACAAACAGCGAAAGACTGGTGTCCTTTCTTGATATTTCATGTATGTCCCTGATCATTTATAGTATGACTGTCTTTTGTGTTGATAAAATTGAAAATCACATTACATGACATGCCTGATTAAATGCACTAATAAGATGAAAACTAACAAAATTGCCAATAGCAAAACTATGAGGAAGGTCATAAAAATACAGGTAGAAAAGCACTATGAGATTATTTTTTTAATAAATCCATAACTCCAAATAATATCAGCTGCACAAAGCAGGCATAAAGAAATAACATCCAGGCAAAGAAAATTTAAATTATAATCTTTCTTAAAAAAACATACACCATAGACATAATCTTTATTCAAAAAGTTGTATTACTTCACAGTAGATCTTGTTAACTTGCTTTATATAAAAATCTAATTAATTTAATATAGATTTGCCAAATCCCAGGAAAATCTCATGAGAAGAATAAAACAGAAATATCAATTATGTTGCTGGAAAATAATATTATGACATTGCTGCAGTCAATGTATAGAAGTCAAGGTTACATAACAAACTTGATGGAAAATAAGGCTGGATCAGAATATAACCAGAAATATGATACTCAGCCCCAAATCCTTTTGTGCTTTCAGGTCTTAAAAGATTTATATTCCAAAAAGGATTTCATTTTCATTCTGTTAATTTTAAAAATGGTATTATCATGTATATTGATGTAGGAGATGACGTAAAGCCATGACATTCTCTGAATAAAGATTTCAGCAATTTAAAAAAAAAAAACATAATCTAAATATATAATCCTCATTTTCTGTCTCTCGCCCAAAAGAAGCCTGCCCACTGTCCATAACCAAATATTGATTTATCTTTCCTCTTTCTTCTCCACAGTTTGTACTGACTATTGTAGGACAAATGCGTTAGAGAAAAGTCCCTGTCCAAGTTCTCTATGATGTGTTATGGGACAAAAGAACCTCTTTTGTATCTAATAATACTTGATGTTTTGTAAATATAAAATGATTCATTCACAGGTCTATTATTAGCATCATTTTTAGGGGTGAGGAGGAGATAGAATTCTAGTAAAGTAAATGTTACAATCCAATGCATGCCACATTGTTTATTACTCCTATGGGGATGTGCTTATACAACTCAATTTCATGGAGAAATGCCAAATTACTCAGTGAAAGGCTAACTCATCAAAGAATGATAATGTATTTCAATTAAACCCAAACTCTGACACTGCCCTTTTCAGTTTCATTCAAAATCCCTTTGAATTAGGCACATGCTGAGCTTGGTTTATTCTATAATTACTTTGCAGTTGTTGGGTTTTCCTTTCACTTTTTCACAAAATTATTTGAGCTTAATAATAGTTTCTTTGTGAAACTCCAACATGCTGGAAATTGCCATCTATTTAAAAGAGGTGATGAAAATTAACTAAGGCATTTTTCATTCACTGATATGATTCTGAGAAAGATAGAATTTGAACAGATTTGACCAAAAAATTGTCACTATGGTTCAAGTCAATTTTGACTCACAAAGAAAAGGATGATTTTTCTAAAACAGCCAAATTATTGTAACTCACAAAGTAAATGAAAATTTCTCTAAAACATTCTGAAATATGTTTTAAGGAGAAGTACTGATTGCAAAATTAAGATAATCAAATTGATAATATAACACTGAAGATTTAAAATGGTACTTTGAGAGATAATATGGTAGCAGATTGAAGGCCAGCCTCTTTAGAAGGAAGAACTGGGATCAGGTCTCATCTCATACCTATGTCTCCCCTGGGCAAGTCTCTCAACCTCTCAATGCTCCAGGCAACTCCCTTAGATTATAAATTGAAGATACTGGCATGCATCAATTAAGGAAGTTTCCATATTAGTATTGATATCAATACTGTGTATATTGTTGGTATTTGTCATTCCCACTAATGGCAAGCTTCTTGAGATGAATAATGGCCTCATTTTTTGGTAATTGTATCCCCGTTGACTAGCATAGTGGCTGTACCTTAGTAGTTACTTAAGTTCCTGATGGTTGATTGATTTTTCTCTTTTTCTTCTAAATTTTAATTGCTGTTCAAGCAGTGGTTAGATATATAAAAACCCATATCTTTTGAAACAAAGGAAATCAGAAAAAAATAAAACTTGCCACTTAAAAAGAAATTGATACAATTGGCTATTATGTGCTTTTGCAATTCACAAATCACTGCAAATCAGTAACAAACTTTTTAAACTCTAAAGCACTAATATTTTAGAATATTGAATGCAATACTCAGACATTGTATACTGTAGTGTCAAGTCAGACTGCCATAGAAATCTTATGGGGAAATTTTGAATTCCAGGAACAATGTGTCCCTGAGTAACTTTCCTTTGAAGAAAGCTGCTATAATTATTCACATTTAATTTCAAAATAACAATGACAAAGTACATAGAGACAAATTAAAAGAAAGGACATCAAAAACATTTTCAAAAATCAACCTCCCATCGCATAGAAAATGAAAATTCATCTGTGATTTCAACTTTTCCTTTTGCAACTATCATCTTATTCTATGACCAGTAATTGTTAGCTTCTAGTCACATGGGCTCCAAAGAATCCTACTGAAATAGCTCTACTAAAAATTCACCGCACAGAATTGATCCACAGATTCATTTTAGCCTACTATAGTAAAGGTTGAAATTATAGGACTTTTAATAAATTCTCTTCACTAAGTTTTCTGAATGCAGAATGAAAAGCAGTCACAGCTAGAATTCTCCAAAATCGAAAAGCTCTAATTTATTACTACATTATTGTATCATAAATTTCAGATTTAAATGTATGTTTAAATGTGATGTGTATTTTCAACCTATACAAGGCTACTAAAAGATTTCTTTAATATCCACTCATGAAGTTAAAAATCAGAACTCAACCTCATTAAAAAAGGATGTAGTGCAAACTTTATTGGCCTAAGACAAGTATAACCTCAGCTACAGTTCAAGATAAAGGTTAAAAGGAACTTTTTTCAGTTTCTTGCATGCTGAATATTGACTTCCAATTTTTGCGCTTATGATACCTATGGGAATGTCATTGAGAAAGGATCTTCATAATGTCCATGTCTTTTTTAAATTATTAATTTCTATGGTAACCAGGACTGACATTTATAATTAGTTTTTAAACAAATACATTATAATTTGGGAAAACTAAGGTATACAATTGTGTGAAATACATATGGTAATGTAATGTAACAGGATATGATACAATACACTGTCAGGTAATGCAATATAGTAAGATAGTATGTCATACAATGAAATGTCACTTAATATAATATAATGTAACTTAACACAGCATTACACAGCATATCATAACATGACATAACATGCTATAACATGACATAACATAACACATCATAAATAATAAGAGTACTATATTCTAAGTCTAGGAAGACTAAGCTTTGTAAAGAGTTTCTTTAACTAGAAATAGTATATGTACTTGTATTGTTGATGATTTTAATGTGATTAAAGATCTCCCCCACCCATTAATGAGCCTACTCATTAGAGGGAGTTTAATTAGGGAAGATTTATGAGAAAGATCAAGCCTTTTGTTAATGAAGCACTGGTTTTGAAGGGTTGGGATACCCCCTGACTCTAAAACAGGTATAAATACTCTAAGCTGAGGTTTTGCTTTTGGCTTAATTTTTGGAATAAGTTTTGGGTGTCAGACAAGGACTCTGGGAAGATGCTAAGGAGAACCTCACTTTGAGAACCTAGATGTTATGTTTCCCTCCCTGGTAGCTACGGTCAGACAGTTGGGGTCCAACTGTCTATTGAATTCAGGCAAACGAAGCCATATCTGTTGACTTTCAATGTCTCTGTTCAGAGTGCTGACTCCCCTGAATTAGGTGACAAATGCCCTATCCCCTTCCTCAAGAGCTCCAGGGTTGTCTTTTTCTGAATTTGTCCCTTGATCTTCTCTAACCCCTTAAGAATAGAATCTATGGTCAATGTCTATTTCTGTTTCTTGCTCCTGGTATTTGCCTAATTCCTGGCTTTTAGAGTTGAACTCTCCTGCTAGAATCCAGGGGCTACAGACTCAAGATTCTTGTACTGTGTGTGTGGGACCTGGTCTCTGGATTGTTGTGGAAATGCAATCAGTATAATACAAGATCTAGAAGCTTCTATATTAAGGGATTGCAAGGCTTGGAATACAATGATCCAGAGGTAAAAGGAGCTAGGATGAGCACCAAGAATCAACTACCCAGCAAAACTGAGTATAATACTTCAGGGGAAAAATGAATATTCAATTAAACAGAGGAATTTTAAGCATTCATGATGATAAAGACCAGAGCTGAATAGACAATTTGATTTTCAATAGCAAGAATCAAGAGAATTATGAAAAGGTAAACAAGAAAGAGAAATCATAAAGGACTTATTAAAGTTGAACTGTTTCCATTCCTGGAAAGATAATGTTTGCAATTCTTGGGACTCTTTTCAGTATTTGAGTTGTTGTAGGGATTATATCCATATAGACACAGAGTGAATTGAATAGGAATTCTATGATATCTAAAAAGAATAAAAGAGAGAGGAATATATTGGGAGAAGAATGGAAGAAATAGAATGAGGTAAATTATCTCTCACATAAGAGAGGAAAGCAAAATTTTTTTCAGTGAAAGGGAAGGGGGGAGGTGAGAGGGAAAATGTGAACCTTTCTCTTGCCACATTTTGCTTAAGGAGGGAATAACATGCACATTCAAGTTGCTGTGAAAATCCATCTTATACTACAGGAAAGTAGGGTATGAGTGTATAAGCAGGGTGTGTTGGGATGATAAATGGGAGGGAAAATAGGAGGAGGGGATACTTAGAAGTGTACATACACGCATACACATGTGTGTATGCGTGTATGTATGTATTTGCAATCGTTTTCTATGATAAAGTTCAGATAACCAAAGAATGCAAGGAACTGATTCAAATAGATAAGAACAAGAGTCACTCATTAATCAATAGGGAATTGGTTAAAGGCTATGACCGGACAGTTCACAAAGAAATCCAAGCAATCAAAGGCCATATAAAATTTCCTAATAATGAGAAATGTGGGGAAAAACTCTGGGGTTAAATCTCACATCAATCAGATTTTCAGCTGGCAAATAAGAAACAAGACAGTTTTTTTGGGAGGGGATGAAATTTATTAATTATTTTATTTTCCCTAGTTACATGTAAAAAAAGTTTCTAATATGTTTTTTTTTTAACTTTTAATTCCAAATACTCTCCTTTCTTTCCTCACTAATCCCCTCATTGAGAAAGCAGGCAATTTTATATAGGTTATACATACAACACATATTCATAATAGTCATATTGTGAAAGAAAACATAGACCAAAATTGGGGGGGGAAATCAAGAAAAATAAAGTTTAAAAAATTATGCTTCAGTCTTTATGCAAACATCATCAGTTCTTTCTCTGGAGATGGATAGCATTTTCATCATAAGTCCTTCAGAGCTGTTTTTTCTGATTTCATTTGTTTCAAAAGATGTTAGTTTTTATATATCTAACCACTGCTTGAACAGCAACTAAAATTTAGAAGAAAAAGAGAAAAATCAATCAACCATCAGGAACTTAAGTAACTACTAAGGTACAGCCACTATGCTAGTCAACGGGGATACAATTACCAAAAAATGAGGCCATTATTCATCTCAAGAAGCTTGCCTTTAGTGGGAATGACAAATACCAACAATATAAATAGAATTTATATAAATTCTAATATGGAAACTTCCTTAATTGAAGCATGTCAGTATCTTCAGTTTATAAACTAAGAGAGTTGCCTGGAGCATTGAGAGGTTGAGAGACTTGCCCAGGGGAGACGTAGGTATGAGATGAGACCTAATCCCAATTCTTCCTTCCAAAAAGGCTGGTCTTCAATCTGCTACCGTATTATCTCTCATACTGTTGGTTCATTTTGTTGCAGAAAAGAGTTGTGATTCAATTCTGATCATCTTACAATATTGCTGACACTTTGTACATAGTACATTTCACTTTGCATCAGCTCATATAAGTCTTTCCACTTTTTTCTTTTTCTGAGAGCACCTTACTGAACATTTTCTTTACAACAATAGCATTCCAATACAATCCTATACCTCAGTTTATTCAGATCAATTCTCCAACTGATATGCAGCTTCTCAATTTTCAATTCTTTTTCCCCAGAAAAGAACTGCTACAAATATTTTTGTAAATGTAGATCCTTTTTTAAGTTTTTTTTTTTTTTGTATACAGATCTAATACTGGCATTTTTAGGTGAAAGAATTAAAGAAGCATAAATGTATAAATGCATAATTTCATAGCCCTTTGTGTATAGTTCTAAATTAGTCTTACAGAATGGTTGAATCAGTTCACAACTCTGACAACAGTGCATAAATACCCCATTTTCTCAACATCCCTTCCACCATTTGTCATTTTTTTTCTGTTCTATTAGCAAATCTAGTAGACATGAGGCAGCACTTCAGAACTCTTTCAATTTGCATTTCTCCAATCAATAGTAAGTTAGGGCATTTTTCATATGGCTATAAATAGTTTTGATTGCCCCACCCGAAAATTGTTCATGTCTTCATATCATTTATTAATTAGGGAATGACTAATATTTTGATGAATTGGACTCAGTTCTGTGTATGTTTGAGAAATGAAGTCATTATCAGAAAAAGTTGCTTCAATTTCTTTTTCACAGTTACTCTTGATAACTGTATTTCCCTCCAACAAATTTCCCCCTATGTTTATTCCATTTTTTCTCCCCTTTCACCATTCTTTCTTCGAAAGTGTTTTGCTTCTGACTCCTCCCCAACCTGTCCTCTCTTCTATTTTCTCCTTTTTTTATTCCTTTTCCCTTTTATTTTCCTAGAGGCTAAGCCAGATGTCTATACCAGATTGTAAGGGCAAGTAAAGTAGGATCAATTTGCTGTTTTTGTTTGAGTATAATCAAGATGTACAATGCCTTTGTTTGTTACAGGATCCATGGCCATTTAGATTGTAAGGTCAAGGATCTGGAAGGGTGGATTATAAGGGCAAGCAAAGTAGGACGTTTTTCTTGTTTTGTTTTAGTATAATCAGGTTTCTCTGATTGAATCTTATCTTTATCAACCAAGAGTCTTAACTAGGAATAAAGCACAGAAACAGGAGTTTCTTTAACTAGAAATAGTACAAGTATTTGTTTTGTTAATGCAATTAAATATCTTCCCCATCCTTTAATGGGACTGCCCATCAAAGGGAGCTCGATTAGGGAAGATTTGTAGGAAACCCCACATCTTTTGTTAATGAGGCATTAGTTCTCAAGATTCAGCATGCCCTCTGGCTCTAAAAAAAAAAGGTACATATATTCTGAGGGTGAGGTTTAACTTTGGGGCTTACTTTCTGGAAGGTTTGTATGCCAGATGAGATTTTAGGAAGCCACTAAGCAGCCTGCTGGAACTCGGATGTTGGTGCTTCCCTTTCTGACAAATATGGTTAGGCAGCTGGACCTATCTGTTGATTTGTGATATATGTATTGTTTGTGTCAGACAGTTTGGAATTGCTGTCTGTTGATTTCCTGAACTGTTAATGATATACGTGCTTGATTAAAGGAGATTGTTAACACTTCAAAAGTTGCCTTTCCTTTTAGAAAAGCAGGTAAAAGAACCTGTGATAGCAGGATCCCTCCTGTCTATGTCAGGGTGCTTATTGGTACACTTATTAAGTGTGTATGTTTTTTTTTTAATCAATTAAATTATTTTTGGTTTTCAACTCACACTTCCACAAGATTTTGAGTTCCGAATTTTCACTCCATCTCTCTCCTCCACCCAGCTCAAGGCAGTGTTCATTCTGATTACCCTTTCCCCCAACATGCCCTCTATTCTATCTTACCCTTCTATTCTCTTATCCCCATCCTCTATTTTTTCTTGTAGGACAAGATAGATATCTATGCCCTATTGCCTGGCTGATTTTCTTACATTACTCTCATTTCTCTTAATTTTTCTTCTATCTCCCTGACTTGATTTTCAAAATCCTTTTTGAGCTCTTCCATAGCCTGGGAACAATTCATAGTTGTCTTGGAGGCTTTGGGTATCTGAGCTTTAACTTTGATATGTTCTTCTGAATGTGTGTTTTGATATTACCTGTCACTACAGTAAAGTTTCTATTTTCAGATTGTTTTCTGTTGGTTATCATATTCCCTGCTTATTACTTGTCTTGTAACTCTTTGTTAAAGTAGGATTTTACTTACAGGACAGAGGGTGCACTGTCCCAAACTTCAGGGGTTTTGTTCACTGTTTTCATAGATATTTCTAGGGACCTAGAAGTTTTCACTTCTTTCATGATGGTGTGATCTAAGAAGTGTTTATCACTGTCTTGGCCTGTACTTTGGTCTGAGAGTGATCACAAGCACTCTTTTTTGTCCAGGCATTGTGAGGAGGTTCCCCACACCACTGTGACTGCAAGTCTTCTATGCTAGTGCTTTTTCTCATCTTGTGACTACCACCCAAGCCTGTGATCCAGATTTGAGTATGTGCAAAACAACAGAGTTCTGCCTCAGTGCTAGCATAGAGACCCTTCTAATCTCCTTCTGACCAGTTGTTTGACTCCCTTACCATCTATGGACTGGGAGCTCGGGGATAAGGTACTGCTGCAGCTGCTGATTCAGTGACTCCCAAGGTCTGCTTCTGAACTGCTGGGACAACATCTGCACTGCTGTGGCCTAAGCTATATTATACTCCTCTCTCACCCTGGTGCAACAGACCTTTCCTTCTGACTTCCTAAGTAGTCTTTGGCATATGAGGGCTGAGAGGCTTGGGAACCACCACTGCTGCCACTGATTCAGTCATCTTCAGTCCTGTTTCTTGTTTGTTGGACCTGGATCTCTGCTGGCCTGGCCTGAGCTGAACTGAGCTTTCCTCTCACCTTTTTTTTCAACAGACCTTTTGTGCTATTTTTCTAAGTTGTCTTGGACTGGAAAATTTTTTCACTCCATCTATTAGTGTATTCTGCTGCTCTAGCATCTGTTTAGAGTCATTACTTAAAGCTATTTGGATGAACTTGGGAGATTGCTTAAGGGAGTCCCAGCCCCTTTAATCCACCATCTTGGCTATACTCTCCCTTGTCCCCCAATTTCTTTAATTTTACATATCTCAGTGATTCCCTGAATGGGACACTCAATTCAACTCGAGAAGTCTACATTCTAGTTCTGCCTCTGCTGTTTAATAGCCATGAAACTGTCCTCACTTATGAAAGAATCAAAATAGCACCTCCATTATCTCATAAGCTTATGGTGAAATTCAAACGATAAAATGTCTTCAAAAAAACATTTGAGAAACTATAGCTACCATGGAAATGTTTATGGTTACAGTTCTGGGCTAGTTTTTCTTCTTTATGATATTAAATATGGAATTGCATTAGAGAATTTTTAAAAGAACACCAGAAGTTATGACTCCCAGCAAGTCATTTGATCACTTAAGTTTTCTCACCTATAAAATGAGAGATTTGAATTACATGATCTCCAAGATTCATTAAATCTCTTAAATTCTATGATTCTTCATTTTATTTTCACTTATTCAAATTAGGAATCAGTTCCAGAGAGATTAAATGACTTTCCAAATTACACACAGTAGTAAGATTAAAAAAAAAAATCAGAATTTGCCCACAGTTTTTTAGAACACAAAGTTTTTATAAAGTATATCATAGCACACAATCATTCAGCAATTTGACTTTTAGGATGCTATATTCTTAAGTCAACTGTAATTAATACCAATTCCTCACCATAGTTTGTATTTATTTATTAATCTGTGTTATACTCTGTTTCCAACACATCCTAAGTCTGAACATTTCAGTACTGAAGAAAATGAACCGAATATATTTAGATATATTTTTACTTGGAAGCCAGACAGACACTTGCAATAAATTGTGCAGTTAGCTATTGGTATTTTTCCTTACAACAAAAATGAAGGTGAATGTATCCTCTGTCATTTCCAGAAATCGTGCCTTGCTTAAGCATTATCATTGCTATGCACCAACTTGTTTGGAGCCTCTATTGGAAAGCAATCTGACCCCACTTTCAAAGATGTACATTTTTCAGGTGTAGAAGAAAAAGTATGTTTCATGAAATTTTCTCTTATGAAGTCATTTTCCAGGGGAAATGTATTCAAATTTTGTAACTAAAAAATATAAGAACAGTTAAAATGGACCACTTAGGATATATTATATAAGACAAAACTGAACATAAATAAATAAATTTTCAAAGTAGTATCTAAGATAATTCAAGTTTTGAAAAGAGAAAAAAGAGTCAAAATCTAAGTTCAATTTAATTCAATAAACATTTGTTAAGTGCCTCCTATGCGCCAGGCATGCTGACAATAGCACATAAAGAAAAATGTTCCTGATCTCTCTAAACTGCTAATGTTATATCTCCCTAAAGTACCTTATATTTATATTGCATTTCTTTTCTTTAAATTTGTATTTGTACATATTGTTTCCTCAATAGAATCTAAGTACCTTGAGATCAGGGCCTTGGGTTTTTGTTTGTTTTTTTGGATATGCAGCATCTAGATTAATTATTTGGCTCTGTCAGATGGCTCAGTGGATAAAACATACGTAAAGAACAACAAAATGCACCTACAGTCTTTTAGTTTAATTGATTGTTTGTACTTATTACCCTTTCTTAATCGTTGAATAACTTATTCCTTAAGTTTATTCTTAGGTAAATAACCATTCTTCATAGACTGATTGTGATATCTCATAATGCTGGGGAGATGATACAGAGTTCTTGAATGCCATACCAGTGGAGTTCAAGGCAAACTGAAAACACAGGGTGTGAGTCTAGAGAAAACTGTTCCTTCTGTATAAGGACCAGCTTAGTTAACTTCAGAGATGCTTTAAAGCTACTTAAAGTAGCTTGAACAAAGGATGATGATTTTCTTTTAACCATAACTCTAAAAGACTGTCTTCTAAATAATAGCGTTTCTGTGTAGAGAAGACTTAGAACAAAGACAGTGACAGACTTTATCTATCCTGTAAGGACCAATTTCATTGCAAAAGAAAGTTTTCCATTGCACCTTTTCTCGTTTTCTTTTGTGGTCTCAAAAATTCAAAGCAGAATTGTGGTCTGTTCACACTAATGAAAGTATGATTTCTTTTTTTTTTTTTTTTTTCAGACAGAGAGAAAATGAAATGATAGCAAAGAGAGCAGTTCTCATTGCTTTATAATAGAAGAGACTGACTTTGTTTATGGAAGACAAAGAAGGTCAGAGAATGACAAGAAAGGTCAAAACTTGAGCCAGGAGGTAAAAGGTATAAATAAAAGTTGTTGAGTGGGAAGTAGTTATATATTTTGAAAAAAAATGCATGAGATAAGCTCTCATCAGTGGGTAGCAAGCAAAGTAAAAAAGGTATCTCTTACAAAATCTGTTCTCAAGTTTCCTCTTCAAAAATGCTTTTGGGTTCAATGGATTCCAGGGGGCGTTTAAGGGCCAAGAAAGTCAATGTAGATCTGTGTTCTATACTTAACAACTACAGCAAGTAAGAAAAATAAGAAATAAAAAAATATTCAGTATTTTCTCACCAATACGATAGCTCTACCCTTCCTACATCCTTTATTTGCCTCTCATTTGTTCTAAATATTCTAAAAGTACAAATGACTAATGTTCTGACATCTTCTCTTGCACCTGTGCCCTTTACCCATTTTTCTTGCTCATTATTTCATGCTTATTAAGTGCTCACCGTGTGCTAGGTGTTTTACAAAACACAAAAGGCATAGTCTATGACCACATTTCCATCCCAAATTCATCTAGCTGAAGGGTAAGAAAGTCATAGTTTGAGTCATTAACAGGCTAACACATTTAATTGCAATAATCATGCGAAGAAAGGTTCAGAGTCAATGTCAGGTATAAGCATCAAATGTTCCTCTACTACATTGTCAATCTATGTTACAGTCCTTGAAAATATGCTTTATTTTAATCTTTCACACTATTTTCATTAGACAGTTCAAAATATTCTCTGACATTAAATTGTAGAATCAAAAAACTTTAAAAGTAGAAGGGAATTTAAAGATTAACTAGTCAAAATTCTCTCCTTTACTAGATGAGAAAACAAAATATCAGGAAACTTAAATGAGTTGTCCAAGGTCAGTTGGTTAGTTGCTGGCAGAACTGGATCTGGGAACTGGGTCTTCTATTTCCTAATTCAGTATTCTTCAACAACACCTTTGGTATCTATATGTAAGCTATATAAGTATCACAAAACAAATGCTAGATTTTGTGAGAAAATTTTGCATGTAAGTGTCAGAAATAATAGAGAACATGGAATAGAGGAAGCCTTGACAGGATCTTGTACACTAGGTGACATAAACTATGAATGGTATCTTTTCTGGAGTCTCCATAAAACAATATTTATCTTGAGTTTCTCCTCTTTTCTTATCTATGTGACATACAGTTCAAGTATCTTAAAGGTGCTGGGTAAATTTATGTTGCTGCTTCTGGTTCTTGATGACCTTATTTTTATTCCTCATTATTCTCCCCACTTTTAGTACCCCTATCTTTTAATTCTTAGTAATTTGTGCCTTTCCATTGTCCAAGCAAGTGTTTCATTGGAGGGTATGTGTGGTGGGATATATACCTTTACACTACAGACCTTTCAGTCATCTGCCACCAACCAAAATCTCAATGTCTAATATTTATTCTTCAAGGCTGTGCTTTCTAGTAGCATGCAGTGAATGAGCATGAATTAATTTGATATATTTCTAAATTAACAAGGCAGATTCATTCAATCGGTAAGAATTTTAATAATGCCTACCTATATGTTTTAATGTCCTAGCATAGTGGATATAGAGTTCACCTCAGGGGCAATAGGACCTAGATTGACATCCTGCTTCACATAAATTTTAGGTACATGATCCTGGACAATTTATTCAAACTCTCAGTACTCTAACAAGGACACTAGGTCTATAAGCTGCAGAGAAGTTGCTATGACCTTTCAATGTATTAAAAATGTATACTTCAAGAGTCACATATATTGGAAATCAGAATGAAAGGTGATATGATACATTGGAAGGAATGAGAGAAGACATTAGAGTTAAGGACACCTGAATTCAAAGCCAGACTACAATATATGACAGCATGGTAATGGCAAAGTTACTATACCTTTGAATACCTCCAAAAATATATATAGGATTTTAAATCAGAAACAAGTTTCTAATCTGCATCAGTGCACTTTTTAATAAGCAAGGAGTTGCTTACCTTAAGGAAACCACAGATCTATAGCACAAAGTGTACACATGCACACAATGTATTTACATGCATATGCAAAACCTATTTGTAGATTATGTGTAGAAAAGCCTATTAGGGTCCCTTTCATCATAACACATAGATAACTGACAAGCATAGGACTAGTTTTATTTGGCATGGACATATAACTACATTCTTTAGTCTCTGTTCTAGGAATTCTAATCATAATAAAACTTTGATTTTTATTTAAATTTGCCATCAATGGAATTGTTAAATTTAAAAAGTTATCAAAGACAAAATATTTGAATTCTCTATGTCTGATTTCAGGAAAATTTTTTTATTATGTCATCTGACCTTTAAAGTCAAGGAATGGGCAGAGGAAAAAAACCTGTAATTACCCAAAATAACGAACACTATAATCTACCTTCCCAATTTGTATATTATCCTTTAGCAAGTAAACAGAACAGATGCATTCAGCTCCCGAGGTAAAAACGAAAGGTGAGAAAATCAACTATATGTTCTGTCAAATTGCTAGGGAAGCTGCATTAGCAAACTGGGGAAGCATCAGTTAAGAGCACAGCAAATTGGCTGGTGTTTATCTACTTTATTAAATGAAACACTTAAAATTTCATGCATTTCTGGAGCCAGATGGACTGCTGCTTAACTAACTATCAGTCATGGTAAAGTCATAAGTGCTATTATGAGAGGCCACATGAACTCTAAGTAAAACAGAAATAAAATAATAAATGGAGGGATAGTGATTCCAGTTAACGTTGACTTTTGACTTTTCTTCATGATTTGAAAACCATATGGTTTTCTATAACTCTCACCCTTAAAATTGTGTGGTTGTCACAAAGGAAGGAGGTGTGGTGATGCTACCATGAGAATTTCTTAAGTAGAGCAGTTGATTAAGTCTGACAAACTGATGCACCATGGGATACAACTCATGTTTCAAAGGAATGTCACATTTTGTTTTTATCAGCAAGACTCTTTTCAATAGCACTCTAAAAGAAATCATTTTAATTCCAAGTCTTTGAAAGGTATGATTTAAAAGTTATTATTTTTTTTCCTTTTAAGATTTTTTATTCCATAAACTCAAATCTATTCAATCTCCTGAAACACATATACAGAAAATCAAAAACTATCAACCCACAAAATGGAAATCATGGTAATATTTTTCCTAGTCTCATACTCTCAGGCATTACTACATTTCATAAGGGTTAAGTATTAGGTGTTTTGAGAAAGACTAGACAATTTCCAGCCAGGTTTTTTCTGCTTATAATTTCGTATAGATAATATAACACCCTTCCCTGGGGCCACTCCTTCCTTTCATCTATTATTTATTGTATGAGTTGGAGGCCCTAGAAGGAATGTGGTTGCTAATTATTAGTTATTAATTCAACTTTCTAGTAAAAAATACTCTGAAGGCTTCCAGTCCTAATGAGTCCCTACTGGAATGCTTCCCATTGATTGGAACACAATTCACATTTATTAAGCCAGTTGCCCCAATTGTTTTTAACAAGAGTATCTGCTAAAGTGTTATAGTAAGAAAAGTTGTCATAAAATACTTTCATCAAAAACTCTGAAGCACACTCCCCCAAAAATATACACCGATTTGGGGGGATGGCAGAGATTTTACTGAGAGTATGAGGTAAACATGTGCCAAAGGTAAATTCACAACTCTTTGTTACTGAAAATATTTTCATGGGTCCTTAGCCAGAATTCTCTTTTGATTCATGGTATCTCATTTCCTGAAGCTGCCTTCTTCTTCAAGTGCTTATTTTCTGCAAAGATGTTTATCTTCAGTATATCTTTGTATCTTTATATGCCCTGCTAAATGTGTTATTTGTTACTGGAACAGTTGATACGGTCAATTTTGGGGGAGGGAAGAAAAGGGAGAAATACCACCTAGAATGATGCCTTCTCAAGCATCTGGCTCAAACTCCAGAAATGAAATCCTTCTCCCCTAACCTTGGAATGCTCTGCTAATATACTGCTCACCAGCTGATTCCTTTGCTGCTGAACTAATTGCTTTTCTGCACATAACCCAAGAGATATGACTGATTGTCTTCAACCATCACAAGGTATTTCCTGCATGACATCATCTACTTTTACTCAATGACCCCAGTGTTCGTATGATCTTTGCAAACTGACTAAGAGTTCATTCTCACCTAGGTTACTTCTGATTGACTGACTGATTGAATCATTTTATGTCACTTTCCTGTGATTGAATAGGGAGTGGATGTTCACCTTTACATTGGACAACTTAACAATATTCTTCTGTGGCTTTTTTATTAGGTCTTTGGGAAGTGCTATCATTTGGTTCTATATGCTTTTGATAGGATTTGTAGAGTTTAGAAGAATAAAGTATATTCTTACCTGACTTATAAGTAATTGCAATGAAAGATCAGAGGGCCTAAAAAAATTCTAAATACTTTTAATTTTGCTATTGTATAAGTTCCTTTCATTGAATCATATAGATAACCAATAAAAATCAATAATCATAATATACATGAATATATATGTAAATATATTATATATAATGTTATGCTGGACATTGAAAGAGATGCAAAACCACACAGTTTAAAAATGTGTGAATCACTCTTCTAAGTAATAGAGACACAAACACGTATTTATATATAGAGAGAAAACAACAACCTTGGCATAGTCCTTGAATTTAATGATTGGTTTATGTAGATTTACTAGGGAACAGACGCAAAAAAAAGCTGCAGAGAAATTAGAAGAGGGAAGAACAAGCACATAGAGAACAATCATTGTTTTGTCCTAGAGATCCTCTTACGAAAGAGAGCTTTGATCCGCTTTTATTTTGCTTAAGATTATGATAAGATCATATTAATAGAGAAAGTGCAAGGAGTAATTTGATATCATCTTACAGAAAAATGTACAAAGCCTTCCATAAGTGATCAGAACTTTGTTAAGAGACTGTGTTTCTCAGTACCCAAGAAATTAAGGGGAGTATCCAGTCTGTTTGCCACAGGGTTACAAACTAAGAAAAAGAAGAACAGAAGAGAGATATCTTGCTTCACAAATATAGAAGCCAAGGAAAATCATGAAGTAATCTGAAAGAAATGTGGTAGGGGCAGCTAAGTTGTATGGTGGAACGAACACTGGCCTTGTTGTGAAGAAGGCCTGAATTCAAATCCAGCCTTAGACACTTCCAAAAACACTTAATACTGATGACCTCCAAAAATGTGGTATATTAAATTTCAACTAGATAGTAGTAGCATCTACGTACTGGTAAAGTTGAGAGGAGTATCTCTAAGGAGGAGAAAATCCTAAAGAAAAAAAAACACAACTCTGCTCTCAAGAATACTAGGTACAATGAAGTATTACTTAAAAGAATGGAGTCCTGTTGAGAAAATAATTTTTATTTAAGTAATTTTAAGAGGTAGAGGGGAAAAAAGTGAATTACTAACATCACAAAACACTTAAAGATGTAATAAGGGGAAAGATGAGAAGCACCAGTGAACATTTAGAGTTATATAACTATGCAATAGTAGTGATGCAATAGTAGTAGTTTCCTCTTAAGAAGAAACAACTTCTTATAGAAAAGAAATCATCTTCCAGCAGTAGTCAGAGAAACAAAAATTGAGTAGTGGTGGTTGGTCGTACCCTGCAAGCCGTACTAAGGCAGCCATTTTAAGATGAGATAAACAATAGAGAAAACTTCTTTCCTCCTCAAATATACATTTGAGATATGATAGAAAGTTATTGAGACTTGTCAGTTGCATAGACCATTAACCATTTCTGATAATTAATGTGGAGATAAATCATGCTATCAGAAGAAAACCAGGAAGCGTTACTAAGAATGAAAATGTTTGGGCAAAAGATTATGACAAAGGTACTATTTTAATTACTGTTGCTGATTTATGGTAGCAAACTCATAAGCAAAAGTAGATTTAAGTCATGAACAACTAGATAAGATGGTTTCTAGGAATGATACTTGTATTTTGGAACCAGCGTTTAGAGTATGGGAGCATTGAGCTCTTGGCAGGATGGTATTCATGTGGATTAGTAGAAATATATTTTTGGAGGTTTGAGAATATAATAAAGTGGGCTAAAATGAAAGGGGACAGGAGTCTCAAAATATGCCTACTAAGATAAATGCAAGAGAAGATAGCAGAAACAGTAAAATAAAAATGGAGATGATCTGTAATTCCCAGGAGAATCAGCATAAATGAGGAAGGCCAGTAATAAAATTAATGACCTTCAGTGTCTATATACAAAAGAACAAAATATAGGAAATAATCAATAAGAACTGAAGATTCTAAGGCAAGGCTAAATTAATATCATATGTATGTCACTGAAATTTGAGGAGACTCATAAATATAATATGGCTAAGACAGCGTAAACATTATTCAAGGAGAGCAACATAAATAAAACAGGACAGAAAGTAGTCTCCTATATTAAGAATATACACCTAAATGAAAAAATCCAGGAATAATTTGAGAAAAGATGGAATATATAAATTTTTGGCAAAAGATCTTAGTTAAGATATTAGGCAAAAGTTTGAAATATATTACTAAAGACATAGTTCACTAACATTTAGAAAAAAAGAAAGTTCTTGTTTCTTGTTATCTTTAGGGTGTGTCCTACTCTTCTAAACTTTACTTGGGATTTTCTTGGCAAAGATACTGGAGCAGTTTGTCACTTCATTTTTCAGCATATTTTACACGTGAAGAAACAGATGAATGAAAGGTTAAATGACTTGCCCAGTGTCACACATCTTGTAAGTGTCTGAGGCCAGGTTTGATCTCAGGAAGATGAGTCTTTTTGACTACAGATCCAGCACTATATTTTTTGTGCCAGCTAGCTGTCCCAGAATAAGAAGTGGCAATCTAAAAAATACGGGATGACTTAGCATAAACGGATCATTCCTCATCTGCTTTTCTGAATAGCTTACTAGTTTGGTACATGAAGAAAATTCTGTAGATCCATGGATTTTAGCAAAGCATCTGATAAATGCTTTCAGGCTATCATCCTTGTAGGCAAGATGGAGAGAAATGAGTTAGAATTCAATATAATCAAGGGTATTCAAAACTGGTCAAATAACTGGACTTAAGCTATATTTATTGCCAATGACCTCTTGGAGAAAATCTTTTTTGTATAATACCTAAAGATTCTTTCTGTGGCTTTGCGCTATTGAATATTTTTTTTGTTTTTATCAAAGATGTTGATGAACTGCTGGTAGTCCAGTCTCTAAAATACTTCCAACAAGATAGTTTGGAGACAGATTGTGAAAGTCTTAAAATGAAAGGCTAATTGCTTATATTTTATCATATAAACAACAGATAAACCTTAAGACAATTTTAACAGAAAAAAATAAGATTAGAAATGTGAATGTGCTACGTTTATGGATGAATTAAAAACAAGAACTGGGAGAATGGTGACATCATCAGCAGAACATGAAATAGGAACATGAAAAAGTTAGAGGGGAAAGACATGGATTTCAGCTTGGACTGATGATGTGTTAGCACAGATTGCAAATGGAAGTATTCAAAAGACAACTGGATTTATAGGACTGGAACTTGGCGGAAGAGATTTAGGGTCAAGTGAATTAATTTTGGGATCAGAAAGAAAGCATGGAAATGATGTTTGAAGACATGGAATCAGTTAAAATCATCAAGAGACAGAAAAGTATGAAAGATAGGTATGGCAAAGAGAACCAAAAAAGAAAACACGGAAGGATTAGTCAGACAAGATGAAAACTAGCAATGGCAGAAAATTGTATGTACTATTTATGGGTTACTATGAGTCCTCTATGCATTCTGCATATGTTAAGGCTTTTCTATATCTGATAAGTATTGTTGCCATGAATATGTACATGGCACTTGGAGATCCACGGAGAACTAGATATTAGCTATATTCTGAGATTTTTCAGATGAAAATTTCAAAGGGC
Source organism: Bettongia penicillata ogilbyi (assembly GCA_023548195.1). NCBI lineage: Eukaryota > Metazoa > Chordata > Mammalia > Diprotodontia > Potoroidae > Bettongia > Bettongia penicillata. The sequence continues at coordinate 21,673,464 of JAJHZJ010000470.1, forward strand.
ACTGTGGGTAATGCAGGAATAACCAGATTCCAGAATATCAAACTTGTCTTGGGGTTTACTGAGTTCACCAGCAAAGGAACCAACAAGGACAGGGACTCCCCCAAAAGAACAAAAGGAGAAAGCTTGTACATGCTTAAATCTCAAAAGAGGGGAAAGCCTTCAGGGAAAAGGAGATTAAGAAGGGATGTTACAAAAGCTAGCTTGGATAGAATACCTTGATGCAATTGACCAAGCTGATGCTAACTTTTGACGTCTTCCTGAACAGATATTATCACAAAGGATGTTCTTGTATAGGGATCTTTGGAGTGTGTAGCATGGCAAGGAGGTGCTTTGACAAGAGAGCTAATGTGTAACGTAAGATGGAGGAAGTTGTGTACAATTTGTGATCCATAACTCTCCCTATTTATGCCTTTAGGCATTACATTTATTCCAGGAGAGTGTTCCTGCAAGCATTATCTGGTGGGGAAGAATTGTGATTATGAAAAGGGGGCATGTGAGGTGGTGAAGCTCAGAATTTTATCAAGCTAGTTTTTATTACCTAGGTTATTCTCAGAGCTTTCTAATCCCCAATCATGTTAGCCACCATCCCCCTATGATTCCTGTGACTCACAGAGTGGACTGAACAAACCTCAGGCAATAACAAAAGGAATATCACAAGTCATCAGGCCTTGGATACCTAAAGTCCATGAGTTGGGAGGGATTCCAGAGGCAGTCCAGGAGACCTGTGCAGGGGCCTGGGAACTTTCCAGAGCTGTGATCAGTGGGCAGACAAAGGCAAGAGATTCCAAGTGGAGGAGGGAAGAAAGGAAAAAATGAACCATGTAAATGTGATTACCAAAAGCTGCAGTTTCTACTGCAAGCAGACTCGGGTCAGATGAAGAAGAATAGGCCTGGCATCTGTAGATAAGAAGATCCGAGGGCAGCAAAATTGCTTCTAGCAGGGAAGATACATAAACAGTATGATGGATGGGCATTGCAGTGGCAGTAAGGAATCCTTGAAGTTTCCACAGTTGTCCAAAGGTATGCACTACTACAGCACAGGAATAGCAGGTTTAAATGCTGCCTCTAGGCAGACTTAAATTAAAGCAGCCAACTCTGCTACTTGCTGAATGAATGTATCTTGCTCTCAAGGCAGTTCTGAAAGTGGTTTCTCCTAGCAGATCTGCTTGTCTGCCTTCAACTAACTTGCAAATATTCCTCATTTAATATAACTAAAATATGCCAATAACAAGACTCAATAAAATTTAATACAATCTTCCAAATTTCGTTATCAGATAAAGACATCGATGTAGGAAAACATATAATTTAAATTTTCTTTACAGGCATTAATGCAGTTTAACATGAAAAATTCTTATTTCAATTTTGTGAACTTATTAATAAAACACATTCAAGGCCTGTATATTCCATTAGAAAAAACAACATTTGAAATCAATTATAGATAGATGGATTGATAAATAGATACACATATATATGTAGGTATATGTACATATATATGTTTCTATATATACACATACATACATACATAGACACATACATGTGTATATGTGCATTTGTGTATGTATATATCCATGTACGTATGTATGTATATTATACCTACTTATATACATATATTCTACTTCTTAGAGAAAACAGTCTAACCTATTTTCACAAAGTTTAGTATTCTATTGAATTAAAAATATTCTATCCCCCTTTTTATTCAGAAAAAAATGGCGTATAATGAAAGTAAGGCAAGAGGTTCTTCGTTTGCCTATTCAAGGTCATCCCCTTAACTTTTCCAGACAAAGACACCCACCTGTAACAGTTCTCAGACCACACTCCCTTTAGGCTACACATGGCACTCTCTTTGAATGGTGAACTAGTTGCTTAATGATAATTCAAGAAGTCATGCCTGAAATAAAAACGCAGAGTAATTCCACATTGCTATCATAAGAAATTTTATCTCAAATAGAAACAGCTAACAATGAACATATTTACTTATTATTCATTTATAAATCAAGAATAATAATATTCTGAATTTTCAGACAAGCACTCAATAATGATAATTCACTCAAAACCACAGAAAATTACTGACCACAGTAAATTTCTGGAATAAGATAAATCTTTATTACCTATTAACTGCTAGGGTAAAAATGAAATCTTTGAATCTAAGGTCTACTGTTCCTAAACTGGTTCAAAATATAACTTGAATACATATTATTCCAGGTACATTTCATAATTTTAATAAACAATGGCAAAATAATCTATCACACTTTAAGCAAACTTGTAAGTGCCCTCCACTGTAACTGTAAAGGTCCTAGTTTTTCAAGCTTCATTATTGTAGAAATTTTTGACATTCTGTCAGCAGAGTCGATCAAATCTTAAGACCTTGTCTGAATAGAAAGTCCCAAGGGTCCTCTGAGATAAGGACAACTTAAGCAGTTTTTGCTACTTTCCCCCCAAAGCAGTATATTATTCTTATTATCCATTTCAAAGAAAATATATAACCAATTAAATAATTTAAGAGTTTTCAAACATTTTGACCTCATTCTTTAACAGATCATTTTATAATATAATAACATCCAAATAAAAAGGGAAATTACTTTTCTAAGTATGTAATTATATCTCCTTTGAGTTATTTTCAAATTTACAGCATTTCTCATACAATAGATTCTCAAAATTCATGATACAAGAATAATTAGGAGCCTAAAAATAATATAGATAATATTATAGGTTTGTAATATGTGATAGCAGCTAGGTGGTACAGTGAATAAAATGCTGGGTCTGGAGTCAAAAAGATTCATCTTCTTAAATTCAAATCTGACCCCAGATACTTACTAACTACATGACCCTGTGCAAAGACTTAATCCTATTCACCTGTTGCCTCATTTGTAAAATGAACTGAAGAAGAAAATGGCAAATCATTTCAGCATCTTTGCCAATAAAACCTCAAATGGGATCATGAAGCGTTGGACCTGACTGAATAGAACTAAAACATAACACAAAACTTATTGCCAGTCAAATAATAGTGATTCATTTAAATGTATTTCTCAATCCTATTATATAGTAATTCACCATCTATCAATTCAGCATATAGCAACTGTGTTCAAATAGAGTGTAGAGTATTTACATTTGATTTTTTTTTACAATAACTAGCATTTCTATAATGCTTACTATGTTCTAGGTACATTGCTAGATACTTTACAATTATTATCTCATTTTTTCCCTCACAGCTACCTGAGAAGGTAAGTGGTATCATTATTCTATTTTACAGATAAGGAAACTGAGGCAAACAGGTGACAAGATTTGTGAAAGGTCACGGAGCTAATAGATATATCAGACCAAATTTGGAACTCAGGTTTTCCTGATCAATGCGGGTTCCAAGTATATGGTCTTAATGACAAATATCAAATGTATTTTGCATTAAGTTCTGATTTACCATAATTACCATAAGAGATCACATCTCACTTTAAATGAGAGTTCATTGTGAATTAATTTCCAAATAAACTTCAACCAAATCAGATGTGGACTTACAGTCACTAAAGGTAAAGGCCAAATACCTCAATTTTTCCAAAGGTCAATAGCTGCCATTACTTTAAATTTTAGAGACCACTGATTTCAGTTAGCTCAATTGCAAAGATTCATGATGCCCGATTCATGATGGTGATACGGCCCATCACCCACATTTTGGAACTTGGGAGACTCTAACGACTGGGAAACAGTCTTGTAATGGTGATGGAAGGACAGAATTTTAGTATGTCATCATCAAATAATTACATGCTGAACATATATTTCTATATTTTTCACATCATGAAGAAAACCACATAAAGTTCATCATAGTCTTCTTAATTCAATGAGATCAAAAATTTCCCTCAAAACCTTCCTTCCAAAACTCTAAACCATTTGTTTAAGCTGTTTCTTTACAATGTCATTGTAAACTCCCACTTTCTTTAACTTCATATCCCTACTCTGCTCATACCTACTTGATTAATCCATTCTCTTTCCCTTTCTTTTTATATCCCCGCTGTGGATTTTGATTAAAGCACTTCAAAACAGTCCCTTTCTTGTTCCTTTCAATATTTGACCTAACACTTCTCTTAGTTTCTTAATTCCTTTCATTTTTATTTCCCAATCATATCCCAGAATATCTATAGAATTTCTTTTCACTCCATTGAATTTTTCTTTCAAAAATTAGCATTTTTATAACATAATACCAATGAACCATAATATTTTAGCTTTTTTAATCTTTATTAGAGCTTACAAAAACATGGTTCTCTAGTAAGCAAAATCTTCTACTTGAATTATACATCTATTGTCTACCAGGAAGGGGAGAAAGATGTGCTATTTGTGCTTAATCTCAATCTTAGCGGCAACCTTACAAGAATCCACTATGATGTTTTAACAGTTGCCAAATGATGGAAATTAATAGTAAACATATTACATTTTAGGTACTGTTTTTAATCTACAATTAATTTATAATGCCATAAATGTATACAATGGAGGAAAAGAATTCTTTCCTTTTCTTATCAGGCAGTTTCCACCCTGCATAGGGTTGTAAAGGCAGAGAGGAAGAAATAATCTGTTTTCTTCCATATTGTGAACAGATTCTAACTTCTGTACATGTATGCCTAATGCATAACATATACCCTGAAGCAGAAGCATTCAGGGTTTATTGATTGAAGCAATATAAACTAATGCAGAAATGCCACAGAAGATGAAGAAAAAGAAGGAACCTACGAATTTAGAAATGAAGAGGTAATATTTCAAAAAAAAAGTTTTGGTAGAGGAGTGTGATTTGCAGACCAGGTTACAGTAGCCTGACTAATTTCTTGACATGAGAAATATATGATCAAAGTAAAGCTGGTTTAATCAGAATAGAGCAGAGAACATATTTATGCGCTCTAGGCAAAGGGAAGGAGAAGCAAGTAACACAAGGTGTCCCAAAAGGCTTAGTGTAGTTTTAAGCTTTTAAAGGTTAATTTCTTGAAGCTTATAACTTTTTATATAAAACAAACTTTTAATAACTTTAAGTCTTTAAAATTAAAAAAAATGCTTAAGTATTCTTAAGCTGAAAAGTACACTGAGATTTTAGGTCCACTCTACATATTAAAAAAAAAACAAAAAAAAACAGAAAACTTTAGAGTCAATGACTGATATCCAGGGACCCAAAAGCATTAAGGGCAAAATGAAAAGCCCCATTCAAGGGATTCTGAAGAGAAGGTAGGTCATTTCAATGTTAGATTGATTTCAATCTAATGGGAAAGATATGTGGCAAACAAAATTAAAGAATGTATATGTTCAGTCTAGGTCATTAAATTGTTTAACCACAATCATGGTCACATTTTAGGAAAGACATAAATAACCTTGGAAAGCATTTATAGGAGGACAGCAAGAATGGAGGGATTTGTATTTACATCAAAAGAGGATCAGCTGAAGGTGCTGGAGATATTTAGCTTAGTAAAGAAATGTCGTATTTGACAATATATTTGAATGTCTGTCGTGTTGTACAGAAGGCTTAGATTTGTCCTGTTTGGTCCCAGAAATAGGAACAACTGATAGAACCTGCAAAGAGGCAATTTTAGGCTTATTAATAAGGAAAAATACTTCCACATAAGTGGAGGTACTAAAATATGGAATGGGTGCCATTCAGAGATAGTGGATTCCCCTTCAATGGAAGATTTTCAAGAAAAAAAAAACAAAAAAAATTTGGTTAATCAGTTTTGGTCATCCATGTGTATATTCTGAAGGAGGCAAAAAATGGTATGGGTTCTTCCAGATAGGCACTAAAGTTCTTTCTAATGCTGAAATTCCGTGATTCTAAAAAGTACAAAACAAATTGCTACAAAAATTGAGGAGGAGGAATCATCTGTCCTTAGTTCACTCAGACCAAAACAAGTATAATTTACAAAGAATGAAGGAAGAAAGCAAGAAAGAAGGAGGGGAGGAAGGAGAAAAAGAGAGAATGAGGAGTAGAGAAAAGGAAGGAAGGAAGGAAACATGGCATGTAACTATGGAAATTCCTAGCCACCCAATGGAGTACTCTTGCTGCTCATATGGAATGTCTGTGCTCCTGAAAGCTAGGCAGGATTTTGAACGCATTTCAAGTGTTGACAAAGGAAAGATTTAGTAACAAAGGAAAGACTCTACATAGAGAGTAGGTACAACAAACATTTATTTCCCTCACAAACATCACTTCAGTATATCTGCTTCTCCTCAGTTTCAAGGGAAAGCGGCTAGGTGAAGACACTGACAATGAAAGAAAAGGATAAGTGAACAAGTCCCTTAAGTAACACTGATCAAAGAGCACTAAAAAAGCAGGCAGCCTGATTTTTATTCTCTTCAAATGTATTCAGTTTTCACTAGTCTCCAGAGTAGTGTTACAGTCTGTGGCAGAGCTCTAAGAAAGGCTCCTTGAAGGAAATGCTAAACAAGCTTACATTCTCCAAATGGGAAAAGGAAAAACCAACACCGGCAGGTAAGGCTCAAAAAAGAGGCTTTATCAATATGAATGCAAGAAGTCAGGATCAAATGCAATGTATTAGCTGCCCACATGCAAATGAATGTGATGCTGGGAGCTATAGTCCAATGCCACAGGCAGTTAATAAGTATAATTTGATGCTGATAATCTACTTAGATTCTTCCCTTTTCTTCACATCTATATAGACAGGAGCTCTTTCAAAGACTGAACTAAGTGCAATTAGCATCATGAACATTTTTTGATATAAAATACTGCACAACTCCATTGATTATAGCTTGTAGTGTAATTCTAGGCTATTCAATTTTATTTTATTCAAATATCATTTATTAAAAACATGCTATGAATATGACACTGTGCTAGATGCAAGGATTGCAAATGCAAAAATGATAAGTCTTTACCATCACAAGGAGTTTATCATCAGCTTGGGTGGGAGATTGATAAGTTAGGTAAGGAAATATAAATTGTACATGAAGAAGTGGGATAATGTGTACGACTTGGGGGAATCTTTGGGGAAATTAGTATATTATAAAAGGATAAAGAATACTGAAACTTTCCTAAATAACAGCATATTAATTTCAGTTCTTTAGGCACACATTTCCATCTATATACTTAATGAGTAGGTAAAGTTGATATTTTTTAATTCTAGACATAAAAATGTGATTTATAGCTATAATTGAAGATGCCAAAAATGCATCCATGATCTCCTTTACTTGTGAAGTAACCCATTCTTTGCAAATCTGGATCTTTATAATTCATTGATATAACACAGGAACAGATTTTACTGACCTCATTTTGGGTGAGAGAAAAACTGAAATAAAGGAGGTGATTTTGAAAAGACCACAAAATGAGTCAATTATTGTGGGAATAAAGCTAGGTATGCACTGTGCCACATAAAACACCCTCAGCAAATCCTCCCAATTCTAGGTCACAAAACTGACATTCTGAGGGTAAGTACTTTCATGGCTGAAAACTAGTGCTATAATGTACTTCATGGGATATTGAACTAATTCTCTATCCAGTTTTCATAAGTTTGATATATACAGGCTATTTCACTTTATATATTAATTCCGCTCCTTGTGGTTTGTTTTTATATGAAAAGTGTAGAAGGAATTTTGGACCCTACATCAATCTTGGCATGCACAATTTCTCTATGGAGAGAGTGATCTACTTCCCTTTGTTCAAAAAGGAAAATATTCCTTAATTCCAACTTGCTCAGCTGCGTCAGTCAAGTAACATCTATTTCTAAAAATAGCCTTTGAAAAACTAAGGGTCTGAATTTCTCCCCGACTTGAGGAAGATGAAATTGATGCATTTTAGCTTACTGTTTTCACATCTCCCATTTCAGTTAAGAAACGTGTTGAATTGAATTGATTTTCTTGAATTGGCTACTTGAATAAGACATATAAAGAAGTAATCTAAATTTTAGTCAACAACTTTTTGTGAGAAACAAATTGTAAAATAGTGCAGGAGATTTGGAGGATTCCCATCAAGTATGTCTATAAATGGTATGGTATGGAAAAAGCATAGAATTGTGGAATGTACACAATGCATTATTTGAAATTATTTCTTAAAAATTAGAAGGCCTGGTTATTACTCCTATCCTGGCAACACTATCACCTTTACCTCTCTGAAACTATAGATTTGGTATCTATTAAATAGGGATAGTTTTATATGCATAATATCCCTCATGGATTTATTATGAGAAAATAGCACATAGGTGTGAATGCATTATACAGATATTATTTGCTAATATAATATATTCACCTCTCAATTATCCTTACTAGAAATTACTTTTCTGGAGTTCTGAGATCCTTTCCTCCAAGTTAATTATCACCATAAATTCTCCTAACGGGGCCCAGTTTAACAATTTTATAACAGAAAAGGGGATGGAATTGGATTCAGAGGCCCTGGTTCTATAACCTGTTGGGTGACCTTGGACAAATTTGTGGACCTTAAGTTGCCTCATCATTAAAATGAAGTGATTGGACCACATGATTTCTGAGTTGCTTTCCAGCTATAAGTCTGGCTGCCTAAGATTAGAAGTTATTTATTTCACTCAGCACTACTCAATCATATGATGACACAATTTGAAACCAAATGTTAACATAAAAATGAACCTAAGATCCTCTCCCTTTTCATGTAATTGAAATTTGACTGTACCATGACATGCACTAATAAAGAAATTCTGCTTTTGTTATCTGGATAAACAATCTACATAAAACCAAGTGGACTAAAAGAATGAGAAATGAAAAGGAGATGAAAATTCACTGCACATTTATACTATAAATGGAATGCAATAAAAAAAGATCTAGACCTTTAACTTTTGCAACCAAGAAAATGATTATCATCAGGTCCAATATTAAGATGGATGGGATAAAATCACTAGATAATACCATTTTTAAAAGGAGAAAGTGTAAAAAATAATAAATAGAATTAAATAGAATTAAAGTAAGACAGGAAAATGTGAAATAGTATAACAAGAGATAAAAAAAATGAGTTAGGCAAAAGAAGAAATAAAACTTTACTTAGAAAAACATCATTTGCCCAGATCAATCTGGGATTAATGCCTATGATATAGTAAAAAAAATTATTAATATCCTTAAATGATGAAATTATTGGGAAATAATGGATTGTAGTAGTTCTTTGCAAACTACTTGAAAAATAATATTGAGCTCTTCCTAATATATGAGATACAGCTTTCAAAAGAAAGTTAATTACTGCAGTTGTGCTAGACATTTATTATTAAAGAATTATTAAAAACAGAAAAAAACTCTATTAAATTTCATCTCTCAGGTTGATTTCATTAGCACATTGAAATGCAAAGATACTGACCAAGATATTATCCATAGTTCAAATCAAATAAAGACTTGACTCATAAACATTTAATAGGATTACTCTCCAGGAAAGAATAGCTTTAATTTGAAGAAGTTTAGTGTATATACATATGTGTACATATATATATATATATATATATATATATATATATATATATATATATATATATATTTGTGTGACAGAGAAAATAAGCAATGGATATCTTGTCCTTAAGTCAAAATTGCAAAATAATTTAACATGAAACAAAGACAGAATAGATAGACAATAAGCAGATTTCCACATTTGTTTAAAATCTTATACATATATGCGTAAATGTATACATATATAAATATTCTTACATGTCTCAGAGTAAATGTGTATATGCACACACAAACATTCTATGTAGACATTTGTAAAATATTAGGTTAAAGTAGTTTCATGTTATCTTGAAAAAAACTATTACAGCAAAAAGATTGGAAAATTCACATTAAACTTTCAAGCTTATTTCAAAGCAACAAAGTTGGTTGTGTGTTTATTTAAATAAGGAAGAAAAACAGATATTTCTTTTTACTGAATATAAAACACCAAATAGCACAGAGAGGAAAAGAGGAGTACGGTAAAGGGAGGGCTAACCTTGAATCATGAAGGTGTAGCTTCAAGTCCAACTTCTAACCTGTGCAGGCATTTTACAATGGGTAAAACAGTTAACTTCTCAGGGCTCATTGTCTTCTAATATTATATACCAACCACATATCAGGATAAGACTTTTCATAGGAGAAGTTACACAACACCAATGAATTCACAGTTCCAAACCAAAAGGAAAAATAAAAAGGTGATTTTATTTTAATATTGCTGCTATGAGCTTATCCCAATGTTGATAGTGTCCATCAAAGTCCTATTCTGAAATTTTACCGAGCAGGTGATAACATATCTTCTTTTTATTTTAAATTTAAAATATAATTTAGTTGTTTGTTTTAATCGTTGCAGATTCGCCTTCTCACCTTGGTTCATGCCCCAGTTGAGAGCAAAGAAAGATAAAACCTATTACAAACATGCGTGGACAATCAAAACAAATTTCCTCTTTCAACTAGTCCAGAAAATATCTGTCCCATCCTGTTTTCTGTGTCTTTCACATTCCTATCAGGAAGTGCAGAGTATGTTTCCTCACTACTTTTCTGGAATCCTTGTTGATCATTAAACTGATAAGAGTTCAACACAACAATATTTCATTGTATTTATATAACACAACCTATTCATCCTTTTTACATCTTGTGAGCAGCCTACAGAGCCGTTTTTTTTTCCACCTGAAAAAGACCTATAAATATTTTGCATATCATTAGAATTTATTTTGTTTAGGAATTATCCCTCCTTTAATATACTCTCCCTCAAATCCTCCTTATCCATTCTGTTGCATCCTTCCTAATTTTTTGTTGAATGAAACGTATTACTGTACTCTACTGTGTGTGCATGTGTGTGTGTGTGTTTGTGTGTGTGTGTGTGTTTGTGTATTCTTCCTTCTTTCGACCAGGTCAATATAAAGAGTGAGATTCAACTTTCATCTGCTTCTCCCTTCCTCCTTATTTGTACAGACATTTATTTGTGCACCCTCATTGCATGAGATGATTTTCCATAAATTTTCTTTCCCTCCTCCCCTCCCCTAGTATATTTCTCTTCTTTCTTTCCATTATTTTTTTTAAGATTATTAAAACTCAATAGAAACACTCCCAGCCCCTGCCAAATTGAATACCCTCTATGGCACTGATTGTGAAAGGGCTCAGATGGACATATATGTGTCACTTCCCCATATTTGAACACAAGCAGTTTATGCTTTTTTAGTCCTCTATCATCATTCATTTATGTTTAGCATATGTCTTCTTAACTTCTATATTTGTACTTCAAAATTTCTCCATAGTTCTGTTCCTTTCATCAAAAATCCTTAGAATTCTATTTCTTTAAAGGTGCATTTTTTTCTCCTGTAACAGTTAGCCTAGTTTTTCTAAGTTATTCTTGACTCTAAATTCATATCCTTTGCCTTCTGTAATATTATATTCCAAGTTCTCTGCTCCTCTAAGGTGGTAGTCTCGAAGTCATGTGTTATTCTGACTGTGTCTTTTTTACATATACTTGAATTATTTCTCTGGCTACTTGCATTCTGTACAAGAACAGACTTCTGCTGGACTCTGTCTCATCAGCCAACTTGAAAACGCTGCTGAATCAGGCTGCCCTTTGGTCTGGAAGTACTAACTGTTGATTGTCCCTCTTCAGGCTAGATGCTGGAAGTTAGGCTCTGCTTTTTGCCAAGGTTCTGAACCACACCACTGTCACTACTGGTTTCTGAACTTCCTCTTTTTTCCATTCACAACTGAGGACCTCTCTATTTGAGAAAAGCCAAAACTGTAGGCAGGTACCCTTCTTCCTCTGCCCTGGATCTGTGATCCAAACAAAGTAGTAAATAACAAGGCACTAGTTCAAATCGGTCCCATTGTAGTACCCTGGGGTGTGTCTAGAGTGACTTGGTATGAGGCTGAGGTTTCTTCTTGCCTTGATTGCAAACCTCTCTCTTATCTCTACAGAGTGCAGCTCAGCATACCGCATGCTCCTGGACTAACCCAACCCCAGCATCTACAGACTTCCCTAATTATCTTCCTGTGCCAGAATTCGCCACTTAGGACTTTGTTTGGTGGATTTTCTAGTTCTGTTTGGGTTTAGGAACTGGAGCTCACCACAATGCTTCCTACCACTGTTTTATTTTGACTCTGCTTCTGACCAATTATTTTCAAAGACCATATCGATTAAATAAAAGAGCTGTCATGTCCTCCCAAAATAGCACCGGTAAGATGTAGTATTGCTGTTTCCTGAAGAACAAAATATATTAAACAGCATATCAGTCAATGAAGATTTACTAAGCACCTACTCCGCATCAGTGAATAGAGGTGGCAGGGGGTAGGTAGTGTTCCTACCTCCGAGCATATGAAGACTTCCCCTGTAGAACAGATAGCTGGGAATATTTTGTTTCAATGGTCCATGAAGGTGGTGGAGGCAGGTGCTGTGGAATGTTTATAATTCAGTCAAACACTGGAGAGGCAAAGTTCACCCACTGCATCCAGAGCTATCTTCAGTCATTTTCATTTTTATTTTGCTACTGGGCTTTCAAGACTGACCCCAGAAAAGAGAGTGAAGTAATGAATTCCCACAACTCTGCTTCACTTAAATCCATTTTATATGCAAGTCAAAGGCATTACAAATACAACTTCATTATTTTTCTATTCAAAGATTTTACAATTTAACAATAATTACAATATTTTACATATTTTCTCATTTTATTGTTTTACAAATTCAACTATTTTAATATCTTACTATTTTACCTACCTTGAAGTCTGCTGGTTGTGGACTAGTGACAAAGCAGCAGGTACAAATACTTTGGGAGCTACAATCACAACTCTGGCCAAGGCCATAAGATCATTTTCTCACTGGACTGAAGTAGCAGTGGGAGTTGGCAGCCTTCTGAGTATTTGAGCAGCTTTCTTTTTTTCAAATATTATTTTATATTTTCCCAATTATGCTTAAAAACAATTTTAACATTCTTTTTTTTCATATTTTGAATTCCAAAGTCTCTTCTTCCCTTCCCTTCATCCCCATTGAAAAGGCACAATTTGACATAGGTTACACATGCATAGTAATGCAAAACACATTTTCAGTAGTCATTTAAAAGAAAACACAGATTTTTTTTTTAATGAGAAAAATAAAGAAAGTAAAGAAAAAGTATTTTTGATTTGCATTCAGGCTCTAACAGATTTTTCTCTGGAGATGGACAGCCCCTTTCATCTTAAGTCCTACAGAATTGTCTTGGATCATTCTGTTTTTAGAATAGCTAAGTTATTTGTGGTTGATCATCAAACAATATTACTGTTACTGTGTGCAATGGTCTCCTGCTTCTGTTCATTTCATTTTGTATCAGTTCATGTAAGTCTTTCCGTGTTGTTTCTTTTTCCGACAGTGTCCTATTCGTTATTTCTTAACACACAAGAGTACTTCATCATAATCATATAAAACAACTTTTCCAGCCACTCCCTCATTGATGAACATCCCCTCAATTGCCAATTTGTTGCCACCAGTAAAAGAACTACTATGAATTTTTTTGTTCAAATAGGTCCTTTTTCTTTTTGCAGTTTATCTCTTTGAGATACTGAGGTAATAGTAGTATTGCTTGGCCAAAGGGTATGTATAGTTTTATAGCCCTTTGGACATACTTCCAAATTGCTATCCAAATTTTTTTTCTGTTATTTGCTCATTTTCTAGTCTATTTCTTGACTTTAACTCTATGCTAACATGGGGTTCTGCTTTCCAAGTGGAGGGGGCATTGCTTCAAGTTCAGTTTTTGTGCAGCTATTTTCTGAGGTAATTCTGGGGACCCATGAATTCTGGGCTCTTCAAAATAGTATGAGCTAGGGCAAAGTTGGGGAACTTGTGGCCTTGAGGTCACATGTGACCTTCTAGGTCCTTGGATGTGGTTTTTTGACTCAGCCCAAATTTTGCAGAACAAATACTTTTATTAAGGATATTTGTTCTGGTAAGTTTGGATTCAGTTCATGGGCTGCAGTTGAGAACATAGAGGGTCGCATGTGGCCTCGAGGGGAAGTTCCAACACTCCTGGTCCACGATGAGGTGTGTTTACTACTTTCCTATACTGTGCACTGATTTGTGAGTGACCACAAGCACCTTTTTCAACTCTGTAACTATGACCAAGGTCCCTGCTCTCTTGCGCTAAATGTGCTCCTTGCACTGGCACTAAGACCCAGGACTGGAAGCCAGATCCAAGTATAAGCAAAGAAACAGAGTCCCATCCCTGGTACCATGAAAGGGACCCCTATAAATATTCTTTTAATCTGTTATCCAATCTCCTTACTGTCTGTGGGCTGAGAGGTCTGGAAACTGCCTCTGCTGGCACTGATTCAGTCACCACTAGGCCTGCTCTTGGTGTTCTGGGGTCTGTTCTGCACTGGTGCTGAATGTGCTGGCTTGTGCTTCTCTCTCATCCTTGTGTAATAGACTATTTCTACCAATGTTCTAAGGTGTCTTGGACTGGAAAATTGTTTCAATTCATCCTTTTGTGGGTTTTGCTTCTATAGGACTTATTTAACTTATTATTTAAAGGAATATGAATAGGTGTAAGGGAGAGCTCAGGGGAGTCCTTGCCTTTACTTCACCTCCCCTGAGTAACCTTCTTAAAAACCACAGTGCTCATTCCCTGCCATAAAGAAGAGGCTATAAAAGGTACTCAAAATTATCTGTTTAGCTTAACTCTGGCCTGCTTATTGAGGGAAGGTGGAATCCCATTCTCTGGTTAAAACACAAAAATACATACAAAAATTTCTGTAAAGATAACACCACTAGTACTTAGAATATGTGTTCCCTTATGGACAACAAAAAATTCAGTAGACCTGAAAACTGAACTTTTGTTGTGAAAAAACTTAACAGCTATTGCATTGAAATAGCATCCCTGAGTGAAATAAGACTGGAAAATGAAGGCCAGCTTATAGTAGTCAGAGATGGATGACCAGAGCTTTCTGAAGAGTGGCTACAGTAATGGGGAGTACCATGAAGCTGGCATAGGTTTTTCAATCAAAGCTCATAAGCAAACAAGCTCATGTGCCTTCCAAAAAGAGTGAATGACAGGCTTGCGAGAATGCAATTGCCACTTACAGAAAAAAAAAAAGATTCCACCCCATTATCAATGCACATGCTCCCACCATGACAAACACTGATAAAGTCAAATAAAAATATTGTGAAGACCAGGAGACTCCCATCACCAATGTATCAAAAGAAGACAAGCTCGTAATTCTGGGTGCCATTAATACTGGAGTAGGAAGCGACTATCAGGGAGACATGGCAGAGAGTCCTTGAGAGAAATGGAGTCAGACAGTGCAAGTGAGTCTCCAGATTTTCTCCTCAAAAACACTGTCTTCTGTTGATGTAAATGCAATAAAACTTCCTGGATGCACTTTCACAACAAACATTGGCATTTAATACATGTCACTGTAAGGCAAAGAGGCAGAGAGAATGTGAGAGTGATGAAGGTGAGGTGTGACAAGAGTGCTGGAATGATCATAGATACCCCACCCAGCCAAACATTCACATTCAACAGAAGTCACGGCCCCAGTGCATGACGACTATCCAAAGACTCAGTGTCAACAGATTAGTGTGTTTCTCCATGTGTGAATATTTTGTTACTGATCTGAAAGTTGAGGTAACAATGGAGCAGAAAAAGAACAGGCAGCTTTCAGAGATTTTATGTAAAGTACTCATCTGGGTCAGAACACTCGCAAACAATAGAATTGGTTTGATGAAAATGATGGAGAAATTCAGAAGCTAATAAATGAAAAATGAGAATTCTAGTGGGCATACCAGCAGGATAGCCCGTCCATCTCAAAAAAGGCAGTATTTAACACAATCAAAAGTAACGGGCAGGCAAAGCTTAGAGACATGCAGGGTTCTTGGCTAAGTAAGAAGAGAAAATAAAATCAATTTTAAGCTTATAGTAAGCCTAAAACATTGATATAATTCCCTGAAGCCTATTTATTGGCCAGATACCTTTTTGTGCATCTTAACTCCTCAAAGACGATAGAGTCACACTGGTTAGTGATCAGAACGTGATTTTGGAGAGATGGGCTGAATACTTCCAGAGTGTTCCCAAGAGATCATCAACAACCCATTCTGAAACCAGTGACCCTTAACCTGAGGTTGAAATCGATCCCTCTGCAGCTGAACTTCCAGCTGGAGAAGATGTTTTGAATATCATTAGTCTCCTCTGATGTGACAAAGGACAGGTGCTGATTTCATTCCAATGGAGATCTACAAGGCGGGGGGGGGGGGGGGGGAGACGGGGAGGGGCACTGCTCATACGAAAGCTGCCTGAAACTGAACCTTTCAGGTTATATGGAAAGAGGTTATACCTAGAAGATCAGGAATGCCTCCATTATATGTATACATAACGGAGGCATCTCTGATATATATATATATATATATATATATATATATATACATGTATATATGTATGTGTATATATGTGTATATCTGTGTGTATGTATATGTATACACCCATATATGTATATGTATACATGTATACATATATAAAGAAAAAGGAAATAGGTTATCTTATGGCAATCACAAGGAGAGACTTTCTCTCAGTCATTGCCAACAAGATCCTTTAAAGAAAAGATATATTAGGAATTTAAGAAATAAAAGGATTTTCATAAAAAAGAATAGAAAAAAGATATGATTGTACATAGAACAGCAAATCTATAATGTACAATTTTCTCTTCTTATCACGTAACTGTTTTCTTCCCTCCTCCCTATACCCCCTTCTGCCCTACAGATGGCTACCATTAGACACAGATGTGTGTGTGTGTGTGTGTGTGTGTGTGTAATGTGTGTCTATGTATGTATACACACACATTATTTGAGGAGAGGTGGTTTGTGACTCTTTGTTTACGTATTATTGTAGACATAATGAAGTCACTGAGGCTGAGATACAGCAAGGTATGCATTGATTGGTTCTCTGCCCCTTGTTCTAATTTTCTTCTAACAACACCATGAAACAGTGCTTCTCCACCAGCCAGCACTGTACTACCCACATATTGAACAATTGGTTACAGCTAATGAAGACATTTTGATGAAGTGGATAAGGAAATACATCTTACCTTGGCAAATATACTATCTACACATAGATGATGATATTGATGCATGTATATTCAGGGTTAGTTCATTTTTGGGAGACTCTGAAAGACTGTATGGGAAAAAAACAATGTTAAGTTGTTTACCGAGCTGAAGGTCTACTGAACCTTTGGACTGACCTCACTGCTGTATACTGTGATACTGAGACAGACTACTGGTGCCATGCGAAAAAATTGAACTGTTTCCATTTGAATAGTTTTAGGAATATTCTGAAGCTCATCTGACAAGATAAGGTACCAGCCACTGAGATTCCTCCTCGAGCTGAACTGCCAAGTATTTAAACTCTACTGCAGAGAGCGTAGCTCTGCTGTCTATATATTTACATGCCAAATGTATGATTGGTTAAAAGATTATTTTAAAGAGAATTCACACAAGGCGATCTCTAATAAGGTGGTCAGAAGAAATAATATAAGGACTGAAAAACTTTTTTTGTTGACTATGAAACATGAGAAACATTCACAAAAGATCATTAACCATGGTGTGCCCACATCAAAGAAGGCACTATGCTCTATGAAAATTGTAGTAGCTAAAAAGAAATGTTAGATGAGCAAATTTCGAGAATCCTTCCCATATAGTCATGTATACTATTTGTACTTGACCTGTGGTAGATCCTCCTGAGCTCATATTGTTATCACTAGACACAACTGGATATGCCACATATTGACTATGACATTGTGAGGTCATTTTGGTCCTCTTTGAACATGAAGGACAAGAAGCAACCATATGTTAGGCATTGTGCTAAGTACCAGAAATACAGAGAAAGATAAAACATAGACTCTGTCCTTGAGGAACTCACTGTCAGAAGCAGGAAGGTTTAAATTCAAGTACCAGCCTAGCCACAAAAACTCTTGTAGATCATCTACTAAGATGAAAAGGGGCTGAGTTTTGCCTTTGTGAAAGAAATATATGCTGTCGCTCCCCAAGACCACACAACTAGTTATTAAAATATGATGATGAAATTAAATTTAAATCTTTTGAATTTTCTCTGTGAAAGTAAAAGTAACATTGACAGTTTTATTAAAACACCATCTTAGTTAAACACTTCCAGACTTAGATTTTTTTTTAATTTATTGCTTATTCATTCTCTGGCACTTTAAATTTGCCTTTATTTCTTATGCTTTCTAAAACCCTTTAAAGTGCTAATAAATAAAAATAGATGACACAAGACCAGATTATTAATATGATTTTCTAAAGTTCTCAGGAAACAAAAAAATGGCATTGTACCTTACTCTAAGCAGAGATGAAAGATCTATTCATTATTCATTAATTCATTTGACAAAATACTAAAATTAAGGGACAAGTGTACTGATCTTTAGTGGAGATTCAAATCTAGTGGAAACATAGTCTCTGCTCTCATGGACCTTAGATTTTGGTAGGAAGATAAGACATTTATATAGATAATTATAATATTAACCCTGATGGTAACAAATGTCATATAGCAATGAGACAACATAGAATAAAAGAAGAACACTTTCTTTTTAGTGAGGGGAAATTAGTTCAAATTCTCTTTCTCTTGATTACTGTATTAGTGACATTAAATAATCATTTTAATCCACTAACCCAGTTTCCTAATCAGTCAAATAGAAAACTCTATGTTTTCTGAGGATTCTTTTAGCTCTGCAAGTATAAACTAATGATTCTAATTGTTGATCAAAATGACAATTCTGTAAACAATGCTGTGAGAGTTAAAAACAAATCCTTAATAAACATATACAAAGATTGTAAGATGGAAGTGCCACAGGAGTTCTAAAGGTAATTAAGAGACAACAGTATATTTGAGGCATAGGAAATAAACTAAAACAAAGTGAAGTAAATCACTGGTTAATAAACATTTATTTAAAAGTGTACCTGACCTGTGGTGAAGCTTCTTGAGTTCATATTGGTATCACCAGACATAAATGGATACACCATACATTGACTACTTATTCCAGACATTGTACTAAGCACTGAAAATAGAAAAAATTCCAAAAGACAGCCCCTACCCTCCAGGAGCTCACACATGAAAAGGAACTGAAATGAAAAGAGAGAGAGGGAGAAGAAGGGGGTAAAATACCAAAATGAGAAGCATTATGAAATCCAGGAGGACAGTCAGGTAAGGAATGTTAACAAGGCTGCCATACTCCCCTTTAAAATGAAGGGTCTTGTAGGAGGATTCCACTGGGATGTCAGGGGTGGGGGATACTGAAGAGTTGTGTTTCAGGATTAATATATTCTTATGAGGATGATGAGACTTTGTAAACTACGATGAAATCCAGTATAGCCAGGTGGAAACTGAAGATCACATTTGACTGGACTATAGATTTTGAACAAAGCAAAAAAAAAATATATATATATGTGTGTGTGTGTGTGGAAGAATAATTGAAGGAGTGATATGAAGGATTGAAGATAAAAGGCAGTAAACGTGGAAAAGACATGTAAGGAAACTTTCATAGTCAGAATCAATGTGGGGAAAAGAAGGCATATTGGGAATAGAAGAGAGAGATAAATGCAAGGTGTATAAATATGGTGTCATTAGGACTTAATTGATTGACTATGAGAGAGGAAGAAGAGAAAAGTGTCAAAGGTTAACAAATATTCAACAGGAATGAATGATTTTATTGAAAAAAATAGTGAAATAAGAAGTAGAATTCACCTCCTCCCCTTGAACACTCTATTCTTAATTTCTTGTTGAAAGATGTTATATATGCCTAAGAATCTGCCTATGCTGACACTCAGTGCTAAAATGTGATTCATTTGATATAAAACCAGCTTATCAAGAATTAGTTATTTTAACAATACACTAAAGGCACAGGTTCCATTTTCACTAGAATTTTCATATTTCTCCTTTATAGGAGTAGTGTGGCACAATTTGACATTTGGTCATGAAGCCAGGAAGAGCTGGGTTCCAATCCTATTTCTAATAGATACTGACTACGTAGTCCTAGAAAAGTAATTTATTCTTCCAGTGGCACAGGCCACCCTCTAAGCCTATAAATTGAAAGAAAGTACCCACTTGCATTGTGAGAGGGAGTTTCCTGTCCCTGGAGTCTTCCATGAATTAAATCATAGGTCCCATGCCAGCTCTCCCTTTGTTCACACTTAGACTGCAAGTTTATTGCTAAAATATATTTGAGATAGTTATTAGTGTTAGAACTGTCTCTCAATGATAATGAAATATCTCCAGTGTACTTTTGAGGCTCATAAGTACACAATTGGGGTGTTAGTCAGCAAATCAATCCCTCAATAAACATTTATTAAGTGCTTACCATGTGCCAGCTACTGGATTAAACACTGGGGATTAAAAAAATGGTGAAATAAAGCCCCTGTTTCCAAAGAACTCTCAGCATAAGGGGTGAAACAAGACAGAGACGACAATGTACCATCAAGATATATGCAGCATAAATTAAAGATGATCAGTGGAGGAAGGGTGTTATAACGTTGAGATAAATTCACAGCTCCATCAATAATGGATTAATGTACCTGCCCTCCTGCAGCCTCATTCAGTTTCGACTTATATTTGCTGAAGAGCTTATGTAAGGTAAAACCTCTGAGTCATTTGCATTTTCATTTCTCTTGGCATTATTAATTTGGACCGTTCTTTGATATGATTATGAATTTGTACAATTCATTTTTTTAAGAATTACTTGTCACTTGCCATTTATTTATTAGGGAATAGTCCCTCGTTCTTTGCCCGTGACACTGTCTTCTAATCATGAGCATTTTCATCAGCTCTCTCATGCCAAGAATATCCTCCATCCTTAATACTCTGTGGCTGCCTTCAAGTTTCAGGGAAAGTCTCTCACCTTCTACAAGAAATCTTTCCTAGTTCTTAATCTTGGTGCCTTTCCTCTCAGGTTTATCCCGATTTTTCCTGTATATATCTTCTTTGTGCATAACTATGTTTACATTTTCTCCCCCATTATATCAGACTATGAGCTACTTGAGAGCAGATTTTGTTTTGTTCGGTGTTTTTGACTTTCATCCTATCTCCAGTGTTTCACGTAGAATCTGGTGCAGAATAGAGGCTTGATGAATGCTTCTTGACTTGACTTTTATGTATTTGCATTAATGACCCATAGATAAATTGATATGTAACTTTTGTACATTTCTTTTTAGCAAACCATAATTTTTTTGGTTTTTAAAAAAAATTCATCATTTTGTGACCACTTTTCATTTGTTAGCTAAACCTAATTTATGAGGTGTAATTCTTGAACTGAAGTCACTTTGGCAGGTGTTACTTGATAAGGCCTTCCAGAATTAGTGTTCCACGGCCATAGTCTTTAAAAACCTAAGGTCACCTTTGTGTAATGATGAATCATCAGAGTAGGACTTTAGTGGAGGTGTAGTCTCATAGCAGATGCTAATTATAATGACATTGTTAGGAAACACATTAGTTTAAAGAGACACAGTATGTGTTTAGGGAATTTTTGCATATCAAGTATTTAGTAGAATGGTAGCTATTTTATAGGTCATGGTGGTTGGTGAGGGTGGGAAGGGCATAGTGACTGCCTCTCCTTCACACAAATGATTAAATTATGTATTCTTAATCAAAATCATTATGAAATCATAGGATATTTTTGTCACATAAATGACTTTCACGTCATCCAGTATTTTCTAAGTTATTTAAGGATTCTGAAATGCTTAAATAGATCTGTGATCTCATTAATGTGTCTATGGCCTCCAAAGATGCAAGTCACAACTCGTCAATACTTGCCCATCTTGTGTGACAGTTGTTTATTTTTTCTGATAAATTAAGCTTTCCTTAATATTTTCTGCAAAATTTATTATTGTATTATTTTATATTATTTTTATTGTATCATTATCAAAATAAAAATTGAAAGACTATAGTAACCAATTACTATTTACAATGCATTTTCATGCCATACAAAGCACATAAACTATTTTGTCATCATCTCAAATAGCTATTTACAGATAAATCTATTCTCCATTTTTTACATGCAAAGACACTTATCTGGTCATGGTCACTTCTTTCCAGGGTGGTGTGAGCATCCATATTTGATTTCTTTAATTGACTATAGCATTTTTGCTTTCGTTTTAGTTTGGGGAAGGAAGCAGATTTGATTTAGTTCTCTCTACTTCCCCCACCTAATCACTTGCTTGATCCTAACTTATACCTATGTGAAATCCCTCACATCAGTTACCTCTCATAAACTCCACTCCCATTGGTTTATTTCAATTTTTTGTCTCTACTCCATTGTTGCTGTTTTTGCTGTCTGTTCTCCTTCTGGAAGAGGATCATGATATCAGAAAGATGAAGCCATGACATGGAAATGAATTGGATTTAAGTGAGGGAGGACTGCACAAAGTCAAGAGCCTCACTTTATCTTTGGAGCCATCTGGGTCCAGGAGCCAGATATAGATCAGGGTGACTGGAGATGACCCTGGATGCACTGGAAGACTTTGACCTTTAAAAGTAAGGTCTTTAACAGGTCCCAATGGTAATGTACATTTTGATTGCTGAAAACTTTTATTTTTCTTCTTAAGGATCAAGCCTTAAACCCGTTATTCAGGCTCTCAGTGATAGGTAACAATAGGTCCCAGGCCAAACTCTGCATAGAAATGGTTTTGGTCCTGACTGAAGCAGACTGAATGTAAATAGTGATTGCTTCTGTTTTGGCCAGAACCCTGAGGGCCTCTCCCCTAGGTCTTTTTGTTGTTTTTGTTTTTAACTAGGTAAAGGGGACATTTTTTTTTGCCTCATTTCTTACTTAGTCATAGTCTACGCAATACGTTTTCTGTCTGTCACCCTTCTCTGACTTCACTTTTCTCCCTGCCCAGTCTTGAACTTAACTTCATATTGTCTTCTCCTCTCCTCTTCAGCCCTTATCTGAGGGTGTTCTGCACAACGGATGGTACATTTTGAAGGCTGGAATCTACCTTGATATCTTGACATTTACTGGCTAGATTTCTTTCTTATAGACCTTGACTTAAATCCAGATTCACTCTGGCCTTCATTGGTTGGCTAACATAAAGAACCTACTTAAGCACTGCTTAGCATTTCTTATTTTGGCCCTGATGGATCAGAGTGAAGGTAAATTACAATTGTTTCTCTTTAGGGCAGAAACCCTGGTAGTCTTCCCCTCCATCTTTGTTTTGCTTTTATCAAATTATTACTTTTTATTAAATATTTTACTTTATCACAGGGCTAGCCCTTGGCTCACTTCTTAAACAACCCTAATCACTGAATGGGCCTTGCCTCAGTCAAAGTGAGAACTCTTGGAAAGAACTTTGCTTAAAAGGGTCAACATCTCGCTCTACTTCTTATCTGTATCTTACCACCGAACCCAGGTAGTCCCAAAGGAGAAAGTGAGGCTGATGATTTTGCACAGCTGTCCATCACTTGAAACCAATTCACTTGCAAGTCATGGCATTATCTTCCTGATATCATGGTCCTCTTCAAGAACTAAGGACAAACCACAACCACAAGACTTGCCATATCTCCATTGCTCCCTTGCAAACTCAACCACATGGTTATGGTAATCATTTGCCTCCTCCATTCCTACTCACTTCCTGCTAAATGAAGTTAGAGTCAACCACATGACCCTGGTGACTCGGTACTCTAAAAATTCATGTTACTCAATTCCAACTGGCCCTTCACTGTGGCAAAACAATAGCTACCATAATGTTGATTTTTTTCCATCTTGAATTTTGTAGAAAGATTTTATCTTTCCATCCTCAATTTTGAAATAAATTTACTCAAGCATTTATCATTTTATGATCTTGTCCCTCCATTTCCCTCTTTCTCTGTACCCTGTATCATGACACCTGAAAAACTTATGGTATATAAATGTGATGCTGTGCTCTGTAACGGTATCCTGCATATTCCCCAAAGTCCGTGGGCTTTTTATTACTTGCTTATTTAAATGAGAGACAATGGCCTGAGCATGATCAATTTATTAGTTAGGATTTTCAATCATTTTTCAGTCATGTCTAAATCACTCTGACCCCGTTTGTGGTTTTCTTAGCACTGATTCTGAACTGATTTGCTATTTCTTTCTCCACCACTGGCAAGCAAGATTAAGAGACTTTCCCAGGGTCATATAGCTAGTAAATGTCTGAGGTCAGATTTGAACTCAGAAAGATGAGTCTTCTTGACTTCATGTCCAACATTCTATCCAGTGTCTCCAGTAAGATTAAAATTGCTCATTCTAACATTTAACACTTGCACGTAACTAAATCAATGTTCCTTACTAGGAATGCTTCATATTTCATTTCACATACTTTATAACCCAGTGAAATTGGATAGCCAACAATTTTTTTTAAACAGACCTTATATGCCACCTCAATTTTTCACATAAAATACCACATTGTCTATAATAAACTATTTCAACTTTAATTTTTACATTCCTTATCATTCTTCAAGGTACGGCTCATGTGCTACCAATTCAAAAAGGCTTTCTTGACTTGAAACCTGTCCAGTCCCCACCCCTAATCCTTGCCATGGATAGGGCTGAATCAGTCTTTAAATTAGCCTGCATTTATTTATTTATTTTTGTGGAGCAGCTGGGTGGTGCAATGGAGAGACAGCAAGATTCGGAATCTGGAAGCCTTGAATTTGAATTCTGCCTCAAGTTCTTACTGGCTCTGTGTCCTTGGGCAAGTCAATTAAGGCTCAGGTTTTTTTTTTAATCTTTGCCTCAGTTTTTAATCTTTAAAATGAGTTGGAGAAGGAACTGGGAAATTACTTCTATAACTCTGCCAAGAAAAAAACCAAAAGGGCGTCAGAAAGAGTCAAACATAACTGAAAAATAATTAACAAGAAAGGTTAATTGTATATATGCTTCATTTTCCATGTAAAATGCAAACTTCTTAAGGATAGTATTATTTTTTTTCTTTTTGTATCTTTATCTGCCTGATTTTTTTTATTCAATAAGCATTTATTAAGCATTTACTTTGTGACAGGAATTGTATTGTTGAAATAAATTAAAGGATAAATGTTTAAAGTCTGAGAGTTTCCTGTGCTAAGTTAGAGTTGATTTTTAATGACACAGCTTATATTGTTTAAGGGAGTGGGTTTGGAACAAGTAGTTAATATTTCTCTATGTTAGAACACTTTTTTCATTTAGAAATAAACATAATATTTTCCCTATGCATTCTCAGTAGATAACATTTGCATAGTTGTATATGGATATACTCTGTAAGACATCAATATTGTTTGAGTCTTCCATGAACCTATTGCTTGTACTACCAGTTTTCTTCTTGCAGCTGTGAACACATTCTGAAACTCTTTACATATAGTGGAGAAAGAATTCCTGTTATGTTTTGCAACAATGATGTAAAAACCATCTACTGACAGAAAGCTTCTACAAGGAAGGAAGAAACTGGATTATATCAATGGTGTTCATAGTAATGTGAATCTGGAGTCACAATTTGCAGTTGCCATTATACTCAAAGAGTCACATAACCACAGAATGCTCTATGGAGTACAATATAATGGCTTAGTACTCAAATTAGGACCTTTTAAGAGTGTCCGATTGCACAGGAAATAATCATATATGAGCATCATTCGAAAAAAGGGTTTCAAGAGATCTTGTCAATAAAAATGCTCAAGTTTAGATTTTACATTAGTTTTGAAGTAGGTAATAGGAATAATTCTACATGAAGGAAAGGGAAATTTTTCCTGGTAATATGCTTTCAAGCAATGGTAAATAAATAATAAGTGAAAAATGAATGAACAAATGAAAATATGCATATTTGCTTTCTTATATATGGATACTATATTTCTCTAGTGTATAAACCCTGATTATTCGAACTGAAACCATTCTTGCTGTTTTTAAATATTGCTTCACACAATTAAACAAAATGTTATGTTTCTTTCCCCCCATGATATTTTTAAGCTAAGAAAAGGGGTACAATGCATTAAGTGCTCATTCTCTAGTACCTTTGATACTTAGTTTATTGTAGAAGCACTAATGTAATTTATTTATTCAATAATAATTTTCACATAAGCATGAAAACTTTGCTGAGTTATATTATCTAGATATCCTATATTTATCATTTGCTAAGCAGAATTAGATATTAAGAGAAACTATGGCTAAATTGGTTATTAATAACATAGAGGACTGACATGAAACTGTTATTTTTATGGAATTGAAAGTTGATGTATTCAAGTAAGGTTACCATTTATTCCAAATTTTAGGATTGGTAATTAAGAACCTTTGCCTTGTGAGAAAAAAAAAATAAAGCAACTTCCTTCATAGTTTCAATCACAAGCTGATACTGAAAAGTCCAGTGCTCTATGTCAAATATATAGGAAGGAAACAAGGCTAAAATAATTAAAAATGAACTGGGTAGGACTAGAAGAGTGCCTCTTGTCCAACTTTTCATTCCATAATCTCAATTTTCCACATCGTGTTACTTTAAACCTTGTTTATGGTTAAGATGAATCGTGTTTTATTTAAAGAATAATGATTCTTTAACGAACGAATGAATGAATGAAATGAATGGATAAATGGATGAATGGATGAAATGAATGCATGAATTGATGAAAGCAAGGTCAACATAATGAGCAGAAAGAAGTATATATTCCGCCTCCACCATCATGGTTTTCATCTCTCCCACCGCCCCCCCCACATCTCCTTAGAAAATTCCATTCCACAAGGACATTGAAACAGGAAGAGGCATGGTCAAGAAATCAGGAAAAAGTACAGTGCCTTTTTTTTTCCAGTGTAGGTCAGCATAGAGAGACAGAAGGATATTTGTAAACAGTGAGGACAGGGTTTAAGCAAAAGGACATTAAACTCATTCCAAAAGAGGCCTATTGTACAAGGGAGCCAAGAACAGAGAGGCCTGACCCTTTTTCAGGGACTAAGAAGCGCTATCAGTTAGAAGCTCTGTCCCTCACACTTCCCTGTGGACTGAAAAGGGGGGTTGGAGGGGCTAGGTGGCACAAAGGAGAACACTCTGGACCTAGAGTCTCGAAGAACTGAGTTCAGATCCAGACTTAAACACTTACAAGCTGTGTGACCTTAGGTAAGTTGCTTAACTCTGTCTCAGTTTCCCCACATATAAAATGAGCTAGACAAGGAAATGTCAAAGTACTTCAGTCTCTTTACCAAGTAAACCTCAAATGGGGTCACAAAAAATCAAACGCAACTGAAAAACAGAAGCAAAATTAATGTAGAAGCTCTGTCCCTCACCCTGTAGTATGGACTGAGAGAGGTCAAAAAGGATCTAGGTGACACAGCGGATAGAACTCTGGGTCTAGAGGCTGAAAGACTTGAGTTCAAAGGCAGATTTAGCCACTTACTAGCTAAATGCCCCAGAAAAATTTAATCTCGGTTTGACTCAGTTTTCTCTTCTGAATAATGAACATAATAATGGCACCTATCTTCCAGGGTTGTTGCAAGCATCAGATGAGATAATAATTATGAGGAGCTTACCATAGTATCTGACACAGAGTAAGTGTTACATAAATGTTAGCTGTCATTTATTATGTTATTATTAAAGGTGACAAGCTAAGATAAGAAGCAGTTCCTCACCTTAGTCTGTGCTCCAGGCAAGAAGGCATACCAGCAGGCAGTAGGAGGAAGACTTCAGATCCATCTGCTAAGCAAATCTAACTAAGCCTGAAGCTATATAACCACAGCAGGGAGCTCAGATCTGTCAATTTCCTCTAAATCAGTTCAGGTAGACTTTCATGTTTCTCTGTATTCATCATACTCATCAAGCCTTACAGCATAGAAAAATTACACTACATTCTTGTACTATAATGTTATCCATTCCTCAACTGATGGGCAGTTTCTTTGCTTCCACTTCTTTCTTAGAACAAAAAAAACGGCTAACTATGACTTGGCATTGACCTTTTCAAAGTATAAGCCTAGTAATGAAATTTTAGGGTCAAAGTGTGAGGACAGGGTAGTCACTTTGTGTAATTCCAATTTTTTTTCCTCCCCAAAATACCTGATTCATGACTCTTATAATAACTCACCTGACATGGATGGAGCACTCTCATCTTTAGCCTGAGGTAAATCCTCAGGTTATATTCAGAGAATCTTGGAATTAGTGATTGTCTTTTCCTTGATATTAAATTGAAAACATATATACATTGTGCAAAAAATTAATACAAAATATACATATTTTGTTACCTAATCTTAGGCCTTTTGGATGAGCTTCAAAGTGAAATTATTTAGATTACTTTGTATAATTGAGTATAAAAACATGAGATTGGTGAACTTGTTCGATGTAATCAATGATGCCCTGAAATTTCATCTTATTTTTTATTATCTCTAATTCTGGTTATCCAAATTATCTTTAATTCTAAATGTAAAACGTAAATGTTAAGTATAAAAGCCATTTCATAAGAACAAGACAAAACAATATAATCCAAAATTTTAGTTAACTAACAGCAGTTATCAAATACTCACTGCATATAAAACTATCTACTGGAAAGTATAAGAGGTCATAATGTTAGTGAATTAAAGTAGTTTGCAAGATAATTCTCAATGTTCCCATGATATTCTACATGGTAGGTAAGAAATTTCTGTAAGACTAAAACAAATCTTCCAGGCAACTTTAAATAAATCTCATCTTAATTACCTGTATATCAACTATTTAATTCTAAATCCATATTGCTCATATAAATTTGTCAGTAATTCTAAACTTGTTCTCATACCTTCCTAGAATCATTCACAAATTATTTTATCACTTCCTTTTTCCTCATTAAGTCAATAGAGCAACAAATTTTCAAAATATGACATATTAGCTCTTCTTAAGTTCTCACTTAAAACAATTCACAGTTCTCAGATTTTATGCCATAGGAAAATAATCCCCATTCTGGAGAAAAGACACCTCTATTCTCAGAACGCCTGTGCATTCTACTCTGTGCGTATCTTAAATATACCTAGATGTTGCACTGCATCTCTACCATTAGAATATAACCTTTCTGAGGGAGAGGGGGTCTTTTGCCTTTCTTTGTAACCTTAGCATTTAGTACAGTGCTTGGCATATAGCAAACACTTAACAAATGCTTGTTGAATTGTTGACTTGAAAGATCATTTGTGGTAGAACAGAATGGTAAAGCAGAAAAAAAGTCAGCTTTGGAGTCAAAAAACCTGACTACTACTTGCAAACTTTCCAACTTTGGGTAAGTCACTCTTCAAATTTGTTTTCTCACCTATAAAATGAGAAATTTGACTAGATAATCTCCATCCATCTTCAAGAATAAGGTCTCACAGATCTCTAAGTATAAAATCCTATGATAACTGACTATAGTAGTATTTTCATTTTCAAGTCACTCATTTTCAGACAGAATCAAAGTATGAAGAAGTTACAATCCATGAACTTCTACTTCAATGCCTCACTTGAGCCTAAGACAGAGGAGTAATCCTGGACTCCTTCTTTCCTCTAACTCCTACATACTGAATTTGTCATCAAGGCCTGTTGGTTTTATGCCCTCTTATTTTCTCTGACGCTGCCACAACCCTGGCTCAGGTCCTTATCTCACTCCTCGACTATGGCAATAGGCTGTTGGTTATTCTCCCTTTAACAAGTCTACTCTGTCTAGTTTATTCTCCACTCAGCTATTACAGTGATCTGAAATCATAGGTCTGACCATGCTACACACACACATGCACACACACATACACATGCACTCACTCCCTCACTGCCCTACTCACTCATTCACCCCAGTGACTCCCTATCACCTCCAGGATCAAATACAAAATCCTCTACTTGGTTCAAAGACCATAATACCTAAATAACACCCTTTTCCAGTCTTCTTATACCTTCTTTTAATATATTGAAGAAACCTAGATAAAAGATCCAAAATAATAATTATTATATTCCTTTTTCCATGTCCTTATTCAATGCCTTTGCCATAATGTTTTTGAACAAAATAATTAGATGAATGAATGAATAAGTAAATGAATGAATAAATGGATGGATGGATAGTAAATGAATTTTCATGGGCTCTCTCATATTGGATTGAGTTAAACTGGGTAGAGGTGATCATATCATGATTATATGGCAAAATTATGATACTCTTGATACAATACAGAATTTTTTTTTCATAAAACTTAGAAAGTAGTACAATGGTATAAAATTATCTTCATCCAGAGAATTTAAGCTTTGTTTCCTTCATAATATTTTGAATTTCCTGGAGTTTTTTATTTGACAACTTTTAATGACAAATGTTCTCACTATGATAGATCATTCTTTTCCCGTTTACTCTATCTTCTGTGACCTCACCAACTTTCTGATGCTTCAGGGCATTTGGTACTCTCCCAAATGCAGCAACTGGTCATATTTTCCTAAAAATGTCTGTGCTGGAATTTTAAAACCATGAACATTACATCTACCTTATGTATCGTCCAAATAAATGAAAAAGCAAAGATCCCCAGGCATCTAAAAACTCTGCTTTTTTGCAATCTGGGTGAGACCACCTAATAAATCCTGTTCTCTGATGATGTTCCATTTGTAATTTGATGTTTTTTATTCATAAAAAATAGTCTGAAATTGGTCTCAAGCTAAAGTTTTGCTCCTCTTTGCATTAAACTTCAATTGAATATAAAGCTTAATGAAATCAAGGAAAAAGAATTTATATAGCTTCTAATATGTGCCTACTCTGTTCAGAATGATGAAATTACATTCTGGTTTTTTTTATCATCATCATGTCAATTCTAGACATGATTTCTTCTCCTTAAGCAAAGTAGACATATGTGGAAAATCCAGGTACTCTTTAGAAAGCTGTTGCATGATTCTGCTGATGAATAATTAGCAATAAACTTTAAGTTCATGGCTAATAATAGAATTAATTTATCAGAGGAAATCCAACTTGCCCTCTCCAAGGTAACTTACCTTTGGGGAATGTTAATAAAATCATTTATATTAAAATAGGATGATCTCATTTACTCATTTCAGATCTATGTGGCTCATAATGAACATGTGCTACGACACCTTTCATTGGTATTTTGGCTATGGTACTTGTTCAAAATCCAAGTAAGCCATTGGACATTACAATCAAAACTAGTGTTTCCCTTAGCTTAAATTACTAAAAATCATGGGATAAATATCACATAATCCTTATATACTAGGACAGGTAGTCTTTTCATATCAATATCTGTAAAGTTTATCATTTTGAATTTTATTCTTCAGATATGGGGATAGATAAGGAGTACCTTAGCTATGTTTTATTTAAAATGAGTTTGAGTCATTAGACTAAAAGGTGATAAATTAGACATGTTCACAGTTTCCATTGACCCTCAATGTACTGTTCCCTCCCTCCAAATGACAATAATAATAATACGAATCAAGAAATTATTAAATAAAAAAACACTGACAAGGTAAGATCTTCGTGCATTAGAACTGAAAATGCTAAATTCACATAGCTGCCCCTAAAAGACTTCATATTCCCAGAAGATATGTTGAAATTGACTAGTGCCTGTCCTTGGGGATGATATTGATATCACCTCCTAATGTGGAGACTTAGGTGGCATACTTTGCCTCCTGGCAGCCCTCAAACCGTCAGTAAGAAGCAGATAATGATTCTGCCCAGTCACTTGAGAAGAAAATAGTTATGGGAGAAGTACTATGTTACCTTTTGTCTGGGTCAGTCCTTATATCATGGTTTCCCAAGGCTTCAAAAATCCCTCCCTAAGTTCTCCCAATCCTGGAAAAAGCAGCAGATGTTGTTTCAGCCCAGCTAAATAGCAAAAGAACGAGAGCCAAAGGAGGAATAGGGGCAGGAGATCAGCATCAATGGTTTCATTAGTCACAAAAGAAGAGGACAAAGATCCTGCAGGGGGCAGTGTTGTCTCCCCAAGGACTACTTAAGGAAAGGATCCAGGTCAGTGAACATTGAAATGTCTCAATGTGGGAGGAAGCTAAGGCAGCTTTGTAACTCATACCTATACCCACCAGCAAATGGAGGAAAATCAAAAAGTGAGGAGGGAGTATAAAGAGTAAAAGCTAAGACACTAAATACCTCAAGAATAAGAGAACTCATTAAAAACCCAGAAAAAAATACATATATCAACAGATTATAAAACTTAGGAAGAAGGAAGACTACTAAACCTTTGAAAAGATTAAAAAGTTCTCCTATAAAAAGTGAATGTAATAAAGCCTGATGAAATAGAATCTTACAAAATTCCAAGAGAGCAAGTAAGAACAAGAAACTCCACAAGGGTTCGAGAAAAATAAAACCTATCAGAGAAGAAATTAGGAATGAATATGTTGTCAGAAAGCATAGTTTTCTATCCAATGTCTTTTTTTAATTCACAGATTAGAATATAAATGAACCCATGCTAGAGAATTTCTCAAAAAGGAGAAAGACTAATGGATGTGGAACACAAACATATTGAAGAGGAGAAAAAATCTGGAAGAAGGACATCGAAGCATAATCGTGCTAACAGGAGACATCATCTTTATCCAAGACAACTAACGACCTTGAAGATAAACTTTGCAGACAATTCATAAAATATAGGTGTCACAGAAAACATGCCAAAAAACAAAACAAAGCAATACATAAGCATCATGTCAGGAATTAATACAAGAAAATTATTTAGCACTCAATGAAAACAATACAAAATACTGCTTGAATGAATCTGTAGATTATCTCTAGAAAAAACTTCTACATTTCAAACTCCATTATAGGTGATAGTGATATTTCACACCAGTGAAAACTGATAAATGTGTCAAGAAACATTTAGTAAGCTCTCATTATGTGACAAGAACTGGGTAAATCACTGGGTATGAAAATAAAAGAAGGAAAAGCTGACATATTCTCTGCCTTCAAGAAGTTTACACTCCAATGATAGCTACCTCCATTGGAAAATATCAAGGTAGAAATAGAATTGTCAACTTATTAACATTTTGAGGTTCAAATAAAATGTAATGCAATGAAGTATGTAACTGAAATTTCTCTATTAGGTACATCTACCTTTTTAGAGATCCAAGTCACAGGATTTTGCTTCTGTGTGCCATCATAACAATTTACCTCAATGATGTAAAACTTTCAAATACCCTAAAGCCTAATCTTAAATCAGCTTACTTTAAGAATGCTGCGTGAAAGTTTTTCAAGGTTTGCGTAAAGGGAAGGATAATTGACTTTGTTTCACATATGCAACAAGTTCAAGCCAGAAAATCATCATTCTTTGAAAAGGATATTAAGAAGGTGGAAAGTGTATTATCAAGGGATAAATCAATATAAATTGAGCAGGCTCTGATTCAAAAGAAATTTGAGTTTAATAAGATATATAATAGAGAGGCTAAGTTAGTGCTTTCCTGACTCAGGCAAAATTACTTTGAGTCAAAGGAGAAAGTAGGAAAAAATTATTACTATGCAGGCTTACAGAAGCCAGTTCAAGTAATGCCATCACAGTGCTAGAAGATTAAGGGGGTAATTTACTGACTGATGAGAAGATGAACCAAACCTTGAAAGACTTTATCAAAATCTCATTAAATCACCTCTCTCACTAGACATAAATTAGTTTTGTAACTACTTTTTTAATGCATATTTTCTAGCATGGAAAGGTATGTGAATGATAATTAGACTCATAAAGAAAGTAAAGGGAACTATTTTCATTTTCCAGGGAAAAGAGATGCTAAGCAGTTTATTTTTTGTAATAGCCTAACAGCCATTGTCCTATGATCAGATAGAATGACTGAAGGAAGATGCTTATCTCAGAGGGGTTTGAGGGTATTTGGAAGATCGAGCAAAGCAAATGTGTCTTCCATAGGATCTCTGTCCAGGAAATAGACAGGGACGCTGAACAAGCCCAAGGCAAAGATGGTAAAAGCAAGAATCAGAGCCAAGGAAGCAATTCATGGAGGGATAGGTCACAGTAGGAATCTGGACTCAGGCTCCAGCACAGCCAGTGACTCAATTTGCATGATCAGTGTTCCATGGTTTTGAAGCTCATCTTAATCCTCCCTGCCAAACCATGCCTTCTGTGCTGATGTCAAGGAATACATAAAAGAAAGCTCTATAAGCAATATACCTTTAGGTACACCAAACTTGGGGATCATTCAGTAGTAAATTCATTCCAACCTTCTAAATGATTTTTCACTTTTAAACAGCAGTACTGAACCAATTTATATGTTTATCAGTCAAACCAATCAATATGTCATTATGTATTATGAATGCTTCCTGCGCAACTTTAGAATACAAGTTATATGTAGGAGTGATATATTGGTTTGTAACTTAAGCATGATTACATTGAACCGTTAGTTTAAGAGACTTAATTATTTTCTGCATGAGTGGGAAGGGGACTTAAGAATATGTCATGAAACAAAAGTATCCCATGTTTTTATTGAAACAAATAAAAAAATTGTAAGGAAACAGGTAAGAATAGTCTGCCTTCTCCACTTTTAAATAGACATATGTATATATAAATATATACATACATATAGATGTATGTTTGTATGTATGTATATTTAACATGGGGAGTAATGAATCCCTGTAAGCATAGGACAAAGTTAGTCATTTACCCTGTCAGAGTATATGTCATATACTTCTCCATGAAAGGTATCACAATTTGACTATAATTTTTTCATTGCTTCCCTGATCTATTTCTATCTTCTTTTCTTCTTCCCAATCTCATCCTACAGAGAAAATGGTAAAAGACGGAACTATCAGGAAATCTAAAAAGTGTGTTAAAAATCACATTGAAAATTTGATGAAAAATTCTTGGCAATGTACAAGAAGGTGCCAAGATCTTCAAATATTTGGCATCAGAGAGTGGGTCTATGAATAATATGTGAAAAGCATTCAGTCTGTAAGAAATTACTGTCTACATGTAATTGATACTAAAAAAAGAAGCATATGTGAAATAGTCCTAGAGTTATAAACTCTAGCAGAATGTAAGTTCTTAAAAGTCAGGAACTGTTATGTTTTCACATTTACATCTCTATTGCCTAGCATATCATCCAACATATTCTATTATTTATTCATTTGTGATTTTTGTTCAGATGTTTCATTGTGTCTGACTATTCATGAGCCCATTTGAGGTTTTTTTGCAATGATGCTGAAGTTGTTTGTCCTTTCATTCTCCAGTCCATTTTACAAATTATGAACTGAAGCAAACTAAGTTTAAGTTGTGACTTGCCCAGAGTCATACTACTAAGTGTCTGAAGACAGATTTGAACTCCAGAAAATATTTTTTACCAAATTCAGGCCTGGCACTTTATTCATTGCACTGTTTAGCTGCCCCTAAGTTTCAACATTTATTTTTTTTCAGTTTTGTCTACACTTATAGGGGAATAGGTATTTTTTAACCTCAGTACTTGAGTAAATGTTCTATAATTTACAGTCTTACAGCTCTCCCCCAAGTACAATGTGTTTAATGTGACCTGCCTAGAGTCACATAGTATAAATCAGAGGAAGGCTCTAAAGACAGCTTTCTAACCACTCTCCAAGGCTTCTTCTCACTCTGCACATATTATAGTGTTATAAATATTTGTTAAGTTGAATTGCATCATGAGCCACAGTCTATGAAATTTGCTTGTTTTTTGCCCACACTTGTCTTCGATGCCTCTCATCTCTGTGCCTCTTTGCTTCAATCCATATATTTAGTGTCCTCATGATTTCTCTTTACCCTGTTGCCCAATATTTTCTATTGTGATACTCAACTCAGAGTCTTCCTTCTTGATTAGTATATTGACCTTTGAAACATTCAATTATCATTAATTCTTGCTTGTTTTATGTTTTCCTTATTCTACTTTAGTTTCCATGGGAGAAAGCTATGGGAAAATGAGTAGAAAAACAGATATCAGGAATTATTTGAAGGAACTAGAAATGTTTAGCTTATAATTAAAAAGACTAATATGGACATAATAGCTGTTTTCAGATATTTAAAGTTTTGCCACTTGGAGAAGCAGATAGATTTGTTATGCCTAACCCCAGAAGACTACTTCAGGAGCAAAGGATGGAATTATAGGGTTGATGTCAGGAAAAAATTTCCAACAGCTTAAATTGGAATTTTCCAATTTCCACTGGAAAATGAATTTTCTAGTTGTACTTCCAAAAGCTATTACATCCACAAGAACATGGCAGCATTTGTTCATGGCTCTTGTAGGAGTTTATTCACTTACCATCCAGCGTGTCCTATGGTCTTACTCCCCAGACATAGACCCTACTCCCTTCCTTTTCGCTCCCACAAGACAACCGCCTCATTGTCTGGATATCACATGCTACGTTCTTGACATATTGATTTCTTGTTAGTAAGCCTAAGTTGAAAAATTCAGTTGGTGGCAATAGCATGAGTAATTTTTAAGCTCAAAACTGTCTGTTAAAAAATATTCATTCTTAGTGATGATAGTAATACAGTTATAACTGAAGTGCTAATAGCAGTCATCACCCTTCTTGATAATTGACTTAAAAACAACTATCTCATCATCGATAGAGGATAAGAGAAATGGTCTATTGTTCTGTTTCGTAGTGGAAAACATAACCTATTTGTTATTTTTTAATACAAACTGAATTTCAATTATCTTTTCATAATAGAGTTCTAGTGCAAAATCAAAGAAATCATTTTTGTTTTCAATGATTTTTTGTCTGACCTTTACCATTTAATAGTCAAGAAGGGGTTGATTGACAGCCATTTGAAATCCAATTGTCAAGGTCAAATCTGGGACCTTATTGAGGTCATATGGAAATTTATATTTCCAATGCCAGATGACATAACCTTCAATCCACCTTCATTTCTGAATCATTCAGCAGTGGTTTATAGTTGAGTGAATAATCAGATCCAGAAATTTACAAGTTGTTTTAGGTTTACATTATAGCATGAGTTTCCTCCCATAAAGAAAGTTCCGCTAAAGGGGTAGAACTTTCCCCCGTTTTGTCTCACTTTGTTTTTATTTTACTTCTTAAAAGTTTCAATGTATTTCTATTAAAATGAGTGAGACTGTGTAAAATTTCTCTGTAGTTAATTTACCATCTGTACATCCTAATGGAAGATAGGCAAGAGCTGTTTGATAGCATAGATAAAATGTTCACATTATCTTATAATGAAAATGACACTAATGCTTTCCTCTCCAGTAGGGTAACTATCAGTCCCCTCTTCCTGTTTTCAAAATGACAAACTACAGTTAAGCTTCTATTAAAAAAAGTCCACAGTTTCTGATAATATTCTTATCTGTGAATATATTTCAGTGCTTGACTTACTTATTGCTGCTTGTAAAGTATGCCTTATTTCTCCATTAGAAAAGAAGATCCTTTGATGAAAAGACAATTTAGCAAATGCATGATATTGAACTGTCAGAATAGACAGGATCAGGGAAGTTTTACTGGGGGAACGTTAATCCATGGTCCTCTTGCTATTCTGATCTCCAAGATTACCCTATACGTGAGAAACAAATATGCAATTCATAATATTGGGAGTAATCTAGCACTTGGAGTTAGAAAGACCCAGTTCTTCCCTCTGATATTTATTAGCTTGCATATACCCTAGGAAATTACCTCAGATTTTTCTATTACAGAGTTCCTGACTCTAGTGAAATCATAGACACTTAGTTGACAGTTCTTTAACTGTGCACTACACTTCACCATCCTGTCAATTCATTAGGGAAAAAAATTCAAATTGGCTTTTGGGGACCAATTCAGGTGCTAGTTCTAGGGAAATATCTCTGAATTCCTAACCAAGTGATATGAATCAGACAAACCACTCTAACCTCTCTTAAAGTGATATTCTTAAAATACAAGTGTAACTTAACCCGGTGAAGGTTTCAGTGGCTCACTATTTCTTATAGAGTATAATTTAAACTCCTCGATTTCTTTCAATGAAAGTCTTTCACAACCTAGCTCCAGCACCTTTCTAAACTTATTATGTTTAATTCCTCATCTTTTTTCACACTGTTTATATTTAAGACAAACTTCCCTATTTGCTCTCCCTCATATATATAACCTTCTATATTCCATCTCTGCCTTGTTTAAAAGTGTTTCACTTTTATGAAATGCACTAATTTTGGAAATTCTTGCTTCTTTCAAAACTCAATCTAAACATTCCTTCTTTTGTAAGATTTTTTCTGACCAATTCACTTGCTAGTGCTCCTCCCTCCCTAATTAAATTATGAATTTTTCAGATTGCACATATTTTGAATGTCTAAATTTATTTGGGTCAGCTACATGGCAAAGTAGATAGAACATTGGGCCTTGAGTCAGGAATAGTCATCCTTCTGAATTCCAATCTGGTCATAGATACTTATTAGCTGTGTAACTCCAGGCAAGTCATTTAACCCTGTTTACCTCAGTTGCTTATCTGTAAAGTGAGCTGGAGAAGGAAGTGCAAACCACTCCAGTATCTTTGCCCAGAAAACTCCAAGATGAGACTGCAGTGACTGAACAACAAAAATAAATATATACAAATTGTTTCTCCCAATATACAGTAAGCTGCTCGAGGAAAAGTACCATTTCAGGATTTTTTTTGTATTCCCCAGCACTCAGTACAATGCCTGGGAAGTTCTTAATTAAGAACAAAAAAATTACACCTAATATTTATATAGTATCTAGTATGTGCCAGGCACTTTGCTAAGTTTTTTACAAATACTATCTCATTTAATCCTTATAACAATTCTGATAGGTACTATTATTTTCTCTGTTTTACAAATGAGGAAACTGAAGTAAATAGATTAAGCAAATTCCCAAGTCACACACACAACTAATAAGTCTCTGAGACCATATTTGGACTAAGGTCTTCTTGTCCCTAGATCCATCCCTTTATTCACTGCACCACCTATCTATTCAACAAAAATGCTCTATGACTAAATGTTTGCATCACTTCTAATTATGTATTAAAGGTATTTGTGTGTTTCTTTAGTTTCATTCACAGCACAGTTCAGTTGCCACTTACTATGTGAGGACTTTCCCACTAATCTCTTGAAATTAACTTGGTATTCATTTGTATAGTTGGGGATCCAAAAATAGAATATAAGCTCCTTAGGAGCAGGCACTGTTTTCTCTTTTTCTCTAGTTTCATAGTGTGCCTTGCATGTAGAAGAATGTAATAGTCATTAGGTCAAATTAAATTATTAAAATGTTATACTGCAAAATTCCATGATTGTGTATATTAGATATCAAATTGTAATATGTGGTTATGGGATTTT
Source organism: Bettongia penicillata ogilbyi (assembly GCA_023548195.1). Lineage (NCBI taxonomy): Eukaryota > Metazoa > Chordata > Mammalia > Diprotodontia > Potoroidae > Bettongia > Bettongia penicillata. The sequence continues at coordinate 21,712,507 of JAJHZJ010000470.1, forward strand.
GCCAAGATACAAGTACTAGTGAAGAAGTAAAAAGAAGTTTTGTGTTGCCTCACATGTTGCTTTTTGGTGAAATAGACCCCTCCCATATTCTTTGAATAAATATTGATTACTCATATAGTGAATGTCCTACTAACAGTGTGTGAGATGAATAGTAGAGGAATATTTCACAATGTTAAAAATAAATAAACCTAAAACTGCAAAAAAGAGAATTAAATTGGAAATGATTATATCTATAAATCTAGTCATTAGGGAAGTTTAAACATTTAGGGCTTATGTGTGTCATTACTGTTTACTGCTTTCAGTTGTACCCCACTCTTTGTGATGACTCTTGGAATTTTCTTGGCAAAAATTCTGAAGTGGTTTGCCATTTTCTTCAATAGATAATTTTAGAGATGAGAAAACTGAGGCAAATGAGGTTAAGTGACTTGCCCAGGGTCACACAGCTCATAAGTGTCTGAGGTCTGATTTGAACTCGGATCTTCTTGATTCCATTGTACCCGTTACTTATTGTACCACCTAGTCAGTCACAGAGTTTTTATAAGATAAAAATAACATTAACTAAATACTTTACTATTTAAATTCACATTTGTTTATGAACTACATTAACCTTACATAAATTTTAAATCAATTTAACATTTTCATATCATTTTTAAATTTAAAATATATTATGTGATACACTTTTTTAGGTACAATATTGGGAGAGAGAGATATATTTTGTGTACTGTTTCCAATGGATCTGTTGCTGCTTTCTTTGCTTTGGGGTAAAGTCTTGTGATGTTTAGTGTTTTTGCTTCAAGATGAAGAATTAATTTTCTCTTCCAATTTCCTAGTTGAAAGGAAACTGCTGAAAACAAAACACATCATATTGTTAAAAGTAAATGGCATTCCTTGAATGTATTGCTCTAAGCTATTATAACATTGATGTGACTTATGGTCTGAGTCAGTGATTTGTTTTGATTAAAATTTTTGTGAATACTTTCAATTTTAAAGGAAGTATAGTGTAGTAGATGAAATCAGAAAGATTTGGGTTTAAATTCTTTCTTTTTCTCTGGATTCTTTTTGAGTCCCTTAACATCTCTATGCTTCAGGCAACTTGCACAATCTTAGTGGAGGAATTTTATAGATGTGGAGTTCCCTACATAGATGAAATCATTAATCTTTCTTGTGTTGCTGTACTTATAATTTACAGATGTGAATAGCTAAGTTCTGACATAGACTTGCAGCTAGTAAGAGTGGGTGGACACTTTGTAGAATGATTTTTGGGACAAGACAAATATGGACTTTCCTAATATAAAGATTTCACAATTAAAAAGTCACCACTTTACTTTAAGACATTATACTTCTTAAAATACAAATCCAGTGAAACTGGCAAACTATTCAACTGTCAGCAACAATATTTTAATTTTTATTCATTGATAATAATCAATAATATCTTATAGACATGTAACACTTAATAACTTTCAAAGAGAGCTTTCCCTGGTGTCTGTTTAGTTGTGTGAGGAAAATAGCATAGGTACTGTTACACCAAGATAAATATTCTGTGTCAAAGAAATTTAGCAGTTTACCTAATATTGGGTGCATGTGGTAGAACAAAACCTTATATTTTTATATATCTACTTCTAGAATTTGCTTGATTATATCATGCTGCTTTCTGCATATTGGCAAATTTCTGAGTAAATATTGCAGAATCAAAGAAGGTGAGAGTTGTGAAGTTCCTCAGTGGCCAATCCATGCATAAAAAGTAATTTTCTTTGTAATATAGTAAGCAGATGACCACTTCTTAAAGATATCCAAAAAGAAGGAACTTGGTACCACTTTCTCTTTGGAAAGCACTAATCACATGAATATTTATTCCCCTAGTACCAAAGCTTCATTTGCCTATTTGCAGTTTCTAGGTAATATTCTTGATTCTTCCCTCTGGGACCAAACAGAATGAAACTGTATAAATGTGGGGAAATGCTCTACCAACTTCAGTTTTCAAATAGAACTCATCTATGTCTTGGGAAACAACTCTGGTAACCTTAAATTTCATTGTTTTATGCTTTGATTGAAATAATCAAAAGTAAATTGCTCAAATTATTCAAATCCACATTTTATCATGCAATATTTGTATGTTATTACATATCTTATACCATATTACATATGCCAAAATGTGAATTTGAGTAATCTTTCAAATATTGGATATTGGTTATATGGAAATTAAGCTTTCATGCCTATTTAAGTAACATGTATCCTTTTTAAGATCAGCAAGTAGTTCTGTGAGTTACTATTGCTGTACCTTGAGCTAGTCACAACTTCTATGGTTCTCAGTTTCTTCCTCCATAAAATGAAGATCTTTGATTCTAAAGCATTTCACTCTTTTGCCTCTGTGATCTGTGATTCTACAAAATGTTATGAATTCTAATTAAGAATTCTGCTGTCTCTATGAAATGTAACTCCAAGAAAACAGTTTGTGCCAGTGCTCAAAGATGAGCTCAAATCTCTCTTTGTGGTTGAGTCACAATCATTAGAACTGTTGATAGAAAAGTTGTATCTCCAGAGCAGGAGAGAGAAAAATCCTTAAGTTCATTCTACTTAATGTCCCTTATTTTCATCCTCATCTAATACCTAAAGATAGTAATAGGTCTCCTAATGACAATCAAAGGATATTAAAGTTAAAGATAACTGCAAGATATGATAGAGAAAAACAAAAACAAGCAAAAAAGCAAAGGAAGCTGCAGCCATATGAATCTCATGAGCTGTAAGTAAAATAGGATGCAGTTTTTTTTTTTTCAGATTTGGGGGAAATTGAAGGTATCAAAATTAATTTGACTACACCATGCTTAAAATACTCATACCCTTCTACTTAGTAATACCACTGTCAAGAATATGCCCCCAAGTAAGAGAGAGACAGAAAGGAAAGTCCTATATATTCCAAGCATTTTGTAGTGACACTTTTTGAAGTAGCAAAAACAAAGAAAGAAATCTGGAAACAAAGTAAATCCAGTTTAATTGGAGATAACAAACTATGTTACATAAGAGCAGTGAAATATCATTTTGCCTGAAAGAAAAAATTGAAGAGTTTTGAAGAACATAGGAAGATGAGTAAACTGCTTTAGAATATAGAAAGCAGTAGTATTATAACGATATAAATAGTGACTAAGAAAAAGAAAAAAATTTAAATGTCAGTAAAGGTAGCTGAACTCAGATTAAAGGAAATAACTAATTTGAGTCCTAGAAAATAGATGATTAAAATTAAAAACAAACAAACAAACAAACCTGCCAGATACTGAGTAGGGCTAACCTTTTCATTGAGAGTTGAATTTCTCTCTTTTTGATTTGGTTCAAACAGTGGATTTGTGACCAAAGAAATGGAAATTATCAATAAGGATGCCCAATAAAAGAAAAGGGAAAAAATAAAGGTCATTCAAGGATCTATGTAAATGCACAGACTAGAATGGAAGAAAGTTCAGAGGGAAATACACAAGTAGAATATCTTTGAAAGTAATACACATATGCCTATATATATATATATATATGCATATAGTATGGAAATATATACACACATATATAATCAATATAATATCGGATTTATTATATATTACATTTAGTATGCATATTCAAATAAAGTAATTATATAAAAAGCACATAAGCAAATATTTAATAGAGATTCATGTTTTCACATATAAGCCTCTAACTCTTTTAATTTGTATATGGAAAATTTTTTTGTCTTTTAAGGTATGCATTAAGCATAAAAAAAATAATTTGGAAAAAGGAATAAATATAAAATATTTGAATAAAAACTTCCTTTTAAGAGAAATGGGGGACTACAGTGACAAAATATGATGTCATGCTTGTCAGTTCTGTCTCTTTCTCTAAAGATTTTTCTTTGTTACATGGAGTTGGGAAGCTTGGATGGTGGAGTAGTACACAAGAAAATGATAAATAATAAAAAAGTATCAATAAAATATTTTAAAATGTACAATATTCTCTGGTCCTTCTATCCATATTAATAAAACTTATTTTTTTCTATATTATGGACAATGTGTGCTTACAAGTGTGAAATTAAAACCAGTAAACTGAGCCATTCCACTAAGCAATTTTCAGTTAGGGGTTTGAGTTGAGAGAATGACAACACTCAGAATTAACCCATATCCTTTCTAATACAACTGCCTTTGACAGAAAGTTTACATAAATATAATATATGAAAATGTGTATGCAAACTATAGACGTCTTTTTTAATGTTACTGCTGAAAAATAGATTTTACTATGTCTTTTGATGGCTCTGAAACCTTATGTTTGAGAGAAACAAGAAAAAAAAACAGCAATTTTACTTTACATTTTCAAGTATACACTACACACTAAGGAAACACAGCAGAATTGGAAGCTGTAACAATCTGTCTTGCATCAAAGAAATACAGTACTGACATCTGCCAGACATTGACTTGCCTAGCTCACTGAAGCTGTTATTGCTCTAAGCACGTAATTTCCAACCATGACATCAACAATGGGAAAGGCACCAAGTATTTATTTTACAGAAGCAAATGTTTCATTGCTTCTCTCAAAGCCGAAACAACAACAAAGAAACAACAAAAAAAGGGAAATTACATCCCATTACTGGTACAGCACTTGCCTTTAAAGCATTAGTGTTTGAGAAGTTCATTTGTTACATCAGTATTTATACAAAAGTACGAAGTCAGATCACTTTGCTATATTATCATAACTAGATCAATTGCTTTTTTTATTCAGCTTGAGATTCTTCCCAGAAACAATGATGGTCATGAAAAAGGATGTTAATTTAATATAAATCCCATGATTCCCTTTGATAATCAAGTTTCACGTTATAAAGGCAAAGTTTATTTTAAATAGATGGTTCATGAGTACTTTTTTAATCTTGCAATCATCCTTGTTGCACGTTATCACCTTTGGCAAGAAAAATAAATATTTTTGCTTGATGTACTCCTGTGGAAGGTAAGAGAGCAAATGAAGGAGGAAAAGAAGAAATAAAAAATATCATAATAGTTCATTTTAGCTTTTGGAAATGTGTGTAGATAAAGTTAGTGTCCTAGGAGAACCAACAAGATATTGTGACCTCTGATGATTGTAGAGTAGTTTCAATTATTCAATTAAAACTACTTTTTTACCTTTAGGATAACTGAATGACTGACAAATTTAAAAAGATTTCTTTTAGGATATTGTGTAATGTCAGGTGATTAACAAGTGCAGAGGATGTAGAGAACATTCATGGAAAAGTACTTTTGAGATATTGTATAAGAATTTATGGGTGAATGGATTATATTTCTTTTCTAAATTACATCCTAGTTATGAAAAATTGCATTCATGAAGAACAAACTTGGGTTTAATCATGACAGATTAGCTTCATTTCCTTATTTGACAGTGTTACTACTTAATTAGAGTGGTATATTCAGGGAATAGTATGTGTGATTTTTGTATTTGTTTATATCTATCTATTTATCCATATATAGTTACATTTAGTATCTTTTTCAATGACAGATGAAGTTATCATGAAATGATGTTTAAAATCGTGGAGAAAAATTGTGAGAAAGAGAGATAATAGGAACAATGCATAAGTTCAGAATATGAAAAACAGCTTTAGGTGGATGGCAAGTTCAATGTGTGTCAATTGTATGTTTCACCTTCACCTTCTACCATAATATTAGTACAGTTTTCATGTGCATTAGCAGAATAGTGGGAATGATAGCCTTTCTATACTAAGTCCTGATCAGGCCGTGTCATATACAACTATGGTTTCCATTTTGTAGGGGAAAAATGACAAATTAGTACTGACAGATCTCAAACAACATTATAAAGCACAGTCATCAAAACTATTTGTTACTGGCTAAGAAATAGAGTGATTGATAGGCAGAAAAGATTAGATACACAAGACATAGTAGTCAATGATCATAGTAACCTAGTGTTTAATAAATCCAAAACTCCCATATTTTGGGATAAGAACTCAATATTTGAGAAAAAACTGGTGCAAAACCTCAAAAACAACAGTACACAAACTAGGTAGAGACCATGTACCAAAATAAGGTCAAAATGAAGTATTATTTAGACATAAAGGGTGACACAACAAGCAAATGAGAAGAGTAAGGAATAGTCTATCTGTCATATCTATGGGGAGGGGAAGAACTCAACCATGTAAAAGACAGAGCATTACAAAATGCAAAATAGATAATTTTTATTATGTTAAATTTTAAAGCTTTGTTAAAAAATGTAACTAAGATTAGAAGGATAGGAGAAAGCTAATTGACTAATATGATATAAATGAAACTGAGAAATATTGGAGAGTATGTGGAAAAATTGGAACACTGGTGCACTGATGGTGGAGTTGTGAATTGATCCAATCATTCTGGAAAGCAATTTAAAAATTTGCCCAAAGGGCAACCCAACTCTATATACACTGATGCAGCATGCCACTAATTGATCTGTATTTGAAAGACATCGTAAAAAGGGGAAAAGGGTCTATATGTACAAAAATATTGATAGCAGCCCTATTCATTGTGGCAAAATGCTAGAAAGTTAGGGGACGCCCATCAATTTGCGATGAGCTGACCCAATTGTGGCATATGAATTTAACAGAATAGTATTGTCCAATAAGAAATGATGAACAGGCAGACTTCAGAAATATCTAGAAAGATTTGTACATACTGGGGTCATGTGAAATGAACAGAACCAAGAAAACATTATACAGCAACATTGTGTGATGATCAGCTGTGAATGACAGCCCTTCACGGCAACACAATGATCCAAGACAAGTACAAAGGACTCTACAAGGAAAATGCTATGCATATCCAAATGAAGAACTGATGGAATCTGAATGCAAACTGAACCATATTTTTTTCACTTACTTTATTCTTTCACCTTTTTTTAAATTTTATTTTATTTTGTTTATTATCTTTATTAAATTGAATCCCTGGAACATTTAACTAGAGACTCTTCAGTTAACATGAGAACTTTAATAACTATTCTGTTATTTCTAAACATTCTGAAAACAATTTATAAAGTTAACATAGATCCAACATTCCCCTTATTTTATGGCATTTTATTTTGTCAGTTAGAAGTAAAGATAGTTTCTACTTTCACTTTTACAAGATTTTGAGTTCTAAATTTTTTTCTTCCTCCTTCACTCTCCTCCCCCACCAAAATAGCAAGCAATCTGATGTAGGTTAGACATGTACAATCATACTAAACATATTTCCACATTTGTCATGTTGTGAAAGATGGATCAAAACAAAAGGGAAAAATCATGGGAAAGAAAAAGAATAGAGAAGATAGTATGCTTCAACTCACATTTATACTCCATAGTTCATTCTCTAGATATGGATAGCATTTTTCCATCATGAGTCTTTTGGAATTATCTTAGGTAGTCGTATTGCTGAGAAAACCTAAACCTATCAGATCAGTCATCACACATTGCAGTTACTGTGTACAATGTTCTCCTGGTTCTGCTCACTTTACTTAGCACCAGTTCATGTAAGTCCAGGGTTTTCTGAAGTCCCTCCATACTCATCACTTCTCATGGGACAATAGTATTCAATCCATTTATATACCACAATTTGTTCAGTCATTATATAGTTGATGGGCAATATCTCAATTTCTAACTATTTTTTTTTAAAGCCAAAGAAAACCAAGTTTATTAAAGATTCACCAAATAGGGTTGCCTCTTAAGGAGCCTAAGCATTTGTGACGCTTGTATTCACAAGCGGGCCAGATAGAATCCCAGACAGACAGAGTCTGAGCTGGATTGAATCTGAGTGCCTCCATGGAGGCAAGATGGAACTTAAATACAGAAAAGAGTAAAGGAAGGATCTGGGGGGAGGGGGGGGGTCTGGAAGTCCAGGGTGATGGGAGGAGGGGTTTAGGGAGGGTCTTGAGGAGAAGTCCAAGGAGGGAATCAGAGGGGGTCAAAGGCTGGAAACAGCTGGAGGCTATCAGGAGATATCAGACAATGGAGGGTTTGGGTGGGAAGCAGGTGGGGCAATCCAGAGATCTTGATAGGGGCAGTATGGGAATGGTGTTTTGATGGGATCAAGGGTGGGGAGTGTAACAGAGACCTCAAATGATAATGAAAAGCACACGGGCTTCCTGAAACTGCTGGAAAAAATTGGAAGATTAGATTTGAGTAAGAAAGGCCAGATTAAGTGGGAAGATTCAAGGGGAGCTCAAGGAGGCTCCCAGAGTCTGAATCCCATCATTCCCCCCTCAAACAGATACAACTCAAATTCTTTTGGGGTAAAGGGCGAAGGTCTCAGTTTCTGAAACTTCTTCCTGCTTGCAAGGGGCATAGAGCTGTCCCTGCCTTGATGGGTCCTGTTCAAGGATTTAGAACCTGGGCAGTGCCAGGTCCAGTGGGCTGGAGTGGAGACCTTGGATTCAGAAGGAGGTTGGTTTATAGCCTGGGCTGTCATCTGGAAGTTGATGGCTCACACTCTGGGAAAGACAAACCTAGCAAGGAGGTTAGGCAAACACACCGAACAGGTACAAAAGGAGTATAAAGAAAAGACAATTTCCCTGGCATAAAGGATAATTTCTCTAGAGAGAATTAAAGATGACTATGGCAAGGCCAAAACATAGAAGGGTATGTTTGATAAGGGAGTTTTTTGCTGTCAGATATCCTCTTTCTTTCCAGATTGCTCCATGGGTATATAGAACAAGGAAAGCATATTTTGAGTAAATAAAAACATCAACTGGCCTGGGATCAGGTCCTAAGGAATGGATTAAGACTCCCAAAGCCTGTCCTCTCCTTTCATCAACATACAGAGTGAAAGGTTTTTCCAGATTGGGTAGATCTAGTGATGGGTTAGTGGTCAAATTAGTTTTCAGAGTCTCAAAAACTTTAAGCTGGTCTGAGTAAAGGCCCTGAATAGGGTCATAAAGGGGTTTAGCAATAAAATCAAAATTAGGAATCCAGAGTCTACAAAATCCAGTCATTTCTAGAAACACTTGAACTTATTTCTTAGTGGCTGGAACAGGGATAGACAGAATTGTCCTTTTTCTCTCAGAGGTTAAGGAGAGAAAGGTGGGTGTGAGTTCATGGCCCAGATACCTTATGGACTGGCATGCTATCTGAATTTTGTTCCAAGAGACCCTATAGCCTCGAATGCCCAAGAAATTAAGGGCTTCTGTGGCAGCAGCCAAAGAAGCCTCCTGGGTGAGGCTACAAATAAAAATATCATGCACATACTGAATTAAGCTACTACCTGCTAGTTTCAGGTGTCTTAAATCCCTTCCCAAAGCCTGGCTTGATTCCCCAGGAAAAGTATATTCAAAAGCAAAAATAAATCATCAGTATTCTCCATTGGGCTTTTCTGCAGGAAGGATTGCAGTGTTGCATGGACATAAACAAGGAATAAGGATTTTGTACTTAAGGAATTTTTCAGTTAAAGTTTGTAGTGCTTCCCAGGTCTCAGGTTTAACCAGATACTGGCTGAGATGGGGGTGAGGGGGGGCACTTTAAGATCTGGGAGACCAACAGTGGCTGGGGTGGCAGAAGTAGCTCTCTCTGGATTTCTAGTGTCCCAAATATTTGGCCTGACTGTCTCCCACACTCTTAAGCAAACCCAGGAAGATATAGTGAACAGATGCAAAAGGGAGATGGGAGGTTTAACTAGAGAAAATTGGCTCCCCAATTTCACCATCAGGTCCCTTCCAAACAAGGGGGCAGGGTCAGAGGAAGGAATAAGGAAGGAGTGTTTAGATAACAGATCCTCAAGCAGGCTGGGGATGGGGTATGTCTGGAGACATTCCTTAGTTTCCCCTTCAATGCCTATGACCCTATGACTCTGGCTCAAGGGCCAGAGTGACCGGTCAAAGCAGAGAATTTAACAATGTTAAAGTGGGTAACCTTACCTTCAACCTTTGTTTTTGCCTAGGGCTTGGTGAGAGAGGTGGAGAAAGTGGGAGCACTGCCAGCACCCAGGCTTTCCCATTGTTCCAAGTCTTGAGAAGACTGGAGGTCAGGGTACTGGGGGGCAGCTCCACCACTTTTCCATCCTGAGGGACAATTTTTCCTCCAATGTCCATCCTGGTCACATGGGCATGGTTCCACAGGCATGGGTTCCTGGGGCTCCCTCTGGGGGGGCACACTGGAGGGGCTCTCCTTGGACCAGTGACCCTCCTTGTGGCAACAAAAGCAGGTTTCCCCACTGCCCAAGTAGCCAGCCTTCCTCCAAGGGGGTGCCCTGGAGGGGTGCTCCCTGGGTCTTTTTCTGGCCAAGGCAGCAGCCAAAAATGGAGCATGCTCCCTGGCCCTGGCCCTTCTCCTTCATTCTCCTTCCTCTGATGCAGTGAGGTCTCTGTTGTTAAAGACTCCAAAGCCCGTCTCCAGTACCTGGGCCTGAGGTGTTTGGGGTCCCATTGCCAATTTCTGCAGTTTCCTCCTAATGTCTGGAGGCCACAGATTAATAAAATACATGCTAAAGAGTGCTGCCCCTTCTATGGAGTCAGGATCCAAATTTGTATGTTTTTTAATAGCTTCTACTAGCTGGTTTTGTAAAAGGGCAGGGTTTTCCTTTTCTCCCTGAGTAATTTCCCTAATTTTTTGAAAATTTACTTGTTTTTGAAATGCAGTTTTTAAGCCTTCTAACAGGCAAATTACCATAAAGTCTCTCTTTCCCCTATCCTCACTCTTTTGATAGTCCCATCTGGGGTCACCTGTGGGAACAGCAGCTGTTCCTGGGGGGTATTTTATGGGATTACTGCTAGCCATATGATCCCCAAACTTTTGGGCATGTTCTCAAATTCTCCCCTTCTCCTCAATGGTACAACAGACAAAGAAAATAATATGCAGATCCTTCCAAGAAAATTCAAATTGTAAGGATATGTCACTAAAACCTTCAATAAACCTAGTGGGGTCTTCTGAGTATCTCCCCAGTTTCTCTTTAATCTGGGTGAGATATGAAAAAGAGAGGGGAACACGCTTCCTGGTTGTCCCATGGGGTAGGCACTTCTCTCAAGGGAAACAACCTGATGGCCCAGTGGGGACATGGGCTGGTGGAGGAAGATAGGAAGTCCCACTTCTAGTGAGGGAGGGACTGGGGAATGCCTGCTGAACTGCATTAAGCTGCAGGGCCAGGGGATCTGGTTGGCAAGAGGAAAGATCTGCTGGCACCTGAGAAAGAGTAGGGATCAAAGGGAAAGGTGCCCCAGAGAGTGCCACAGGAGCAGGGCCTAAGGCCAGAGTGAATATTGCCCCAGTGAGAGGGGCTGCAAAGGGAGGCACCCCAGCAAGGCCAATAGCTGGGGACTGAGGTGAAGTCCCCAAGGAGGGGTGGGTTATGGGCAGTGATACTATAGAGACTTATGGAGACTGAAGTCCCCAAGCTCGGGGTTGGAGCTTGAGAACTGAGTGAGTGTCGCCCCAGCGAGAAGGGCTGCAGAAGGAGGCACCTCAGCAAGCTCCAGGAATGGGAATTGAGCAGGGGTTGGGGATGAAAATAGGGGGAGGAAGTGAGGCTGAGACCCTAGAAGCCATAAACAGGGGGTCATCCAAAACATCTAATTTACCCCCATTTCCTTTTTGTGGGGTGGCTCTAGCTACAAGCATCTTACAATCTTTTCTGAGAATGGGGTCCTGAGAGAGTTTGACAAAGGCCCTTATGTAAGGTATTTCTATCCATTTTCCCTTTTGGAGGCAATATAATTGTAACTGTAAAAGGATAATACATTGTAAGGTTCCAAATATGGGCCACACTTCGTTGTCCTCCAGGTGATACTGAGGTCAAAGTGTGTTGCAAAAGAATACCAACTTTTTCTTTTTAAGTTCCTTAGAGAAGCCAATTTTTTCTAGCTTTGTAAAAGACAGTTCAAAGGCGAATTCTTTGGAATTGATGAATTTTGACCCATTTTTTTGTGGGGCTGGAAGTCCCACACCCCCCCCCCCCCCTTAAAGGAAGACTTGGAAGTAAGCCTTTACAAAAAAAAAAAAAAAAAACAAGAGGACAAAAATAACCAAGTTTTCCCTGATTTCCTTGTGTCCAGGAAATCCAAAGAATTGGGAACCCACTTAACTGATGTTTCTCTAACCTTCTAGCGTCCAGGAAGTTCAGAGAATTGTGCTTTGGAGGGTATGCCCAGGTCTACGGCCTCAAACACGGCCTCTGGACCAACAACCTGAGTCTCTAGTTCTCTAGCACACAGAAAGTTCAGAAACTTTGCCTGACATTAGGACCTGAAGCCAGGTCTGAAAATCCGCTTCCAAGGTGCTTGGAGAGCAAGTAGGGGATAGAGAGAGGGGGAGTTTTACACACCTTCCAGTCTGGGCAGAAGAACTTGAGATTAGCAGCTTTTCCCGGTCAGGGAACCATAAATGAAGAGGTGGAGAGGTGATGGGGACCCCAAAATACTGACAGTCCAGGTCGTGCTCAAATGAATTCGACTCAAGCCTTCTTAAAGCCAAAGAAAACAAAGTTTATTAAAGATTCACCAAATTGGGTTGCCTCTTAAGGAGCCTAAGCATTTGTAATGCTTGTATTCACAAGCGGGCCAAAGAGAATCCCAGTCAGAGTCTGAGCTGGATTGAATCTGAACTCAATTTCTAATTTTTTGCCACCAAAACTATAAATAGTTTTGTACATGTGTCATTTTCCTTTTCTATGATCTCTTTGGGATTTAGATCTAGTAGTGATATTGCTAGATCAAAGGTATGCACAGTTTTATAGCCCTTTGAACATAGTTCCAAATTGCTCTCCAGAATGGTTGAATTAGTTAATATTTTTATTCTTTCACAGTTGTGACTAATATGGAAATAGTTTAACATGCTAGCACATATGTAACTTATGTAAAACTGCCCACCATTTTTTAGAAGAGGGGGGGTGAGGGAAGGAGGAAGAAAACTTTGGAACTCAAAGTCTTGTAAAAATGAATGCTAAAAATTTTCTTGACATGTAACTGGGGAAAAATATGAAATACTATTAAAATGTAATACTAACAATATCCAGTTGAATAAATCAGACATGTTCTTCCACAGAGAAGAGTTTCATAGTGAAGAAGAGTGGGGGGTACATATTGTCCAAAATGGTTATTCTAAAACTCTCTTCTCAAATCTCCAACTCATCCCTAAGTCGCTTATTCAGAATCACATCATTTGAAAGCTGGAAGCAACTTTAGTGGCCAATGACAAAGAATCTACCAGCTACCAAGGGATAACCTGTTCCATCTTAGAACAACTTGCATTGTAAGAAAATATTTCCTGGCATCAAGTTTTGATTTTCCTCAGCAATTTTAATACATTAATGGTTCCAGCCTCTAATATATGGATCAAAAACAATAAATCTAATACCCTTTTCCACATAAAGACACATAAAAATATTTCAGAGCAGAAGAAAGATGGAGATACTAAGAGATTTAGAAAATGCACAAGACTGAATCCAAATTGGAAAACCCAAGAAGTCACAGTCAATCCATTTATTAATTCTTACCAATATAGGGGGAGAGACAAAGCGCTTTGGGTATTCTAATGATGGGACTTTGTCAGAAGCATATCATTGAAAGGAGAATTCCATCACTATATCCTGAAAGAAGGGTAAATTAGTACACCTAGCTTCAGATAGAAAGGTACCAGTAACCTTGTGCATGGTATGGGAACAGGTGCTAACTTACAACTTGGTTACTCACTATCAAGTTTAAGATCAAGGACCCAAGGGAGATTGAGGAGATGTCCTATTTCAAGGGGTGCTGATCTGGAATAAGGAGAAGTTACAATTCCCAGGCTATCTACTGAGTGAGGAACAAGTTCAGAAACAAGTAGCAGCTTTTTGGCTCTGTTCAAATAGCTCTTCTAGAAGTAGAAAAAGATCTACATTTCAGTTTCTAGCTCAGTATGTGAATTATTTAAAATAATATGGAAAGCAATCTCAGATCAAAGAGAAACTTGCAATTTTGTCTCTCTGAACCAGAAAAACTTTTCAGCTTTCTGATAGTGGCTTAATCTGACACCAGTCTACTGAAATTCCAATAAGGCAATCCCAGAGACCTGTTGTTCAGACACACACCCAGGTCAGGAGCCCAGGTCAGATCAAGAAGGCAGTGATCAGAACTTTCCCTGGATCGTAATAAGCACTGAAAGATTCCTGCCTTTGAGAGTCTGAAATAACTGAATATTCATTGAGTCAATAAATAAGAAGCAGGATCAACCTAGATATTCTCTCCAGAATGTGATGAAGGCCAATGCTGAAAAAGTTTGAAGTCAGCATGTAGTCTATAAGAATGAACAGAGAAACAAACAAAAAGAATCCCACCATAAAAACAAATGCAATGAATAATTATGGTCACAAGGACACTCAAGACAGAAACACAGAAGAAGAGAATAATTCCAAAACTTCTACAAGCAGAGTCTCAAAGAAAAACATATCTTAGGACCAAATTCAACTAGAATTCCTATAAGAGATAATGCAATAGTTTTTAAAAAAATATTTGAAAGTTTTTATAAACAAAATGAATGATCTAGAGGAAAAGAATATAAAGAAATAAGAGAACTAGAGGAAAAGATCGAAAAAGAAGTAAGATCTATGGAAGAAAGAATTTGGAAACTGCTTGGTATAAGATGGACAGAACAGTACCCAAGCAACAAACTCCTTGAAAATTAAAATGGGCCAAATAGAGTTCAATGACTTCATGAAATAAAATGACTGTTAGAATTGTCCTGGAAGGAATCAGAAAGTCAAGTTCCTCTCTTTGCAAAACACATGATCATATCCCAAGCTTGTGGTGGTTCCTCTTATATGTGGATACTTCATGAGTTCCTAACTGGTGCCTTCCTAGCTTTCTTTTCCAATTCTTAACAAAATAAATTCCTGTCTAAATCATTTACCATATGTATGTATGCATGTATGTATATTTGTATGTATATATACATACTATAAATTGGGTATACTATTTATACTTTATATGCATGTACATACAACATGTCTACACACATATCTACACACATTCATCTATTAAAAGATCAAAAAAGTAGAAAAATAATTTGTCTCATAGTATAAGCAACCAATTTGCAAAAAAAAGATTAAAGAAAAAATATTTTGGGACTATTAGTCTGATTGCCATGATTCTCCCCCAAAAAAGAGAGCCTAGTTGTAATATTGCAAGAAATAATAACAATAAATAAATGTTCTCAGGCCTCTTAAAACCAGATGGCAAAATAGAGATAGAAAAAATCCACTCAACTCTTCCTAAAAGAAAAAAAAAAGAAAATTAACAAATACATTATAACTAAAATCCAAAGCTTTCAGGTCAAAAGAAAAAATTACTCAGTCAGAAAGAAACAATACAAGTACCAAGGACTTATAGTCAAAATCAAAAAGAATTGCAGCAACCATTATGGAAGAGAGAAGAACTCTGAATATGATATTCTAGAAGCACCACTTAAAACCTTACAACTCAAAGTAACTTATCTAGGAAAGCTGAGTATTTATCCTAAACAAGGAAAAATGGATCTTAATAAAATAGTGGATTTCTAAACATTCTCAATTATAAGACAGATGTTAATTAGAAACTTTGAGATGCAAATCCAGCAACCAGGAGAAATATTAAAAAGATAATATTCATGACCGGTTAAAAGATAATATTCATGACCAGAAAATGCTTATTTTCAAATACATGGAGGTGATACATGTTTCCTTTCTGAAACCTTTTCAAGAAAGAGTCTAATTAGAGGGCCTGGAAGTGGTTATATCATGTCTTGATGATTTTAAAAATTAAAAGAGAGGGAAAGATGAATTCACTAGGAGTGGGAGAAAGGAAAGAATAGTTATGGGAAGTCATCTAAGGTAATGAAGGTTTGTAAGTAGAAGTCTATATAAGAAAGGATCGGCAGAGTGGCTAACACTTAAACTTCACTTTCATCAGAACCGGTCAAAGAAGAAGATAAAATACACACACAGAAACACGTACAGAGTTGGGTAAGGAAATACTCTTCACTCAATGGGGAAATAGTAGGGAAAGGGTTATGTGCAAAATGGAATGTAATTGGAAGGTACATTAAGGGTGGGATTAATCCTAAACAAACCAAACTAATGCTGTACAAAATTATTTATAGCTCTTTTTGTGGTGGTAAAGAATTGTAAACTGAGGGATTCCAATTTAATTCACTGGGGAATAACCGAATAAATTATATACATTTGTACAGGTCTGTGTATGCAGTATGTATATAAATATCATACCTAAGATACACACACACACACACATACACACGCACAAACACACATGCACAAACACATATAGTAAATGATCCAGATAGGGACCTGATGCATTAAAAGTTGGAAAAAAAAGCAAGATACAGATAGGGATGAATAGTCTGCATACAAGACGAATCAACATGAGCCCAGGATGTGATCTTGGATTTTACAGGTAGAAGAATCTGGTTTTCTGATTCATCCCAGGGCAAATATGGGCATAGAGATCCTAATTCACATTAAACAAACTCTTCAGTCTGTATAATTAATCTGAAATTCTATTTATGAATTTACAGTAGGAAATATTACAGGCTGTGCAACTGGCATCGGCCATTTCCACTAGGCACTGTTTCCTTGTCATTATTTCTACTCCAGAGACCAAATTAGAGATCAGAAAACTGCTTGGTGAGCACTGAATTAAAACAGAGATAGAATATTTCCATCAAACTAAGATAGTTTAATGGATAAACGTTTTTCAGTGTGGAGATATTATTTTTTCTCCCAATGTCACCGGTAACAGTCATTAGAGTCAAAGTACACTCTCCAGGGAATGCATTGGAAACATTGGCAAATTATTTATACAACACAATGTTTTTTTTCTTTTTTCTTATAGTAATTTTATGGGCATAATGCTATGGACAAGGTAATGCACATGTGACTATTAATTAGAACACCACTTACTTTGCATGTTTGTTTCAATGAGTTTTGAGACCTCTACGGGCCTTACTGGTGCCACATCTGAAAACTGGCTTTTAATATGGCTTACATTTGCAAGAAGTTAACTCTTAAATTTTAAATTTCTTGTTGTTAGTTTCAATTTCAAAGATTTAACCCTCTTTGTCCTCCAAATTTTCAGTTTCATGCTATCTGAGACCTACAGTCCACTCACATACTGGTGCCAGAGTCTGATTAACACTTCAGATTATTGGTTATTGTTCATAATTTTCTAATAATGTCAACAGTATCATGACCATTACACTGCAGTTTGCATTTAATAAAATAAATGGGTTTTGTGAAATTAGGTTAGAAGTGAATAACAAAATTATTTGCACAGAGAAATAAGTAAAATTTGTCTTGTATAGCACAATATTCTATAGCTTTTTCTATATCATATTAGAGATGTTAAAAAGAGCATGAGGTAAAAACTTTCAATTTTTTAATCAGTTAAGTTTGAGTAATAAAAAATGTTGTTACATAAAAATATTTTGCCATCCAGAATATTATTGTTGTATTTGAAATTGATATTAATCATGTGATTTAAAGTTGATTTCATCATGCTTATTGATTTCAACATGTCTAAGTAGCTTTGAAAAGTTAAAATCCAATTTTATACTATGCTTAAAATATGTGGTTCACATTACAAGTTTTCTGACAATAAATGTCAGATTTGTTCCTTCCTCTCCTGTGTATTTGAGGTTTTTTGTAGCCTTAAGTAAGTTTCAGAAACTTCCTTCAATCTTGAGGGTGGGGGAAGTGTCAGAGGAGATGATAAGATCCAGAAGTAAAGCAGAAAGATAAACAAGAATTTTTTTTTCTTCTGATCTCAAAAGTACTGAGCAAGAAACTGTGTCCAACTTGGTGAGCACACAAATTCTACGTTGAGTTATGGTGGTGAATGTAACTCAGTCACTGTACCTAACCCAGAAATAAAGGTTAGGGATTGTAAGTAGAAATGGAAGTGTCAATGGATATTCACAGCTTTCTTGGAAGCACTTTGTCCAGAGGATACTCTCAAAAGCCAAAATAAACTAATAGCTGGAAATGTGCTGACTGGAGGCGTGTTCACCAGTTCTTTCCCTTTCTAGAAGATCTATATTTTCAAAACAGATACTAAGAGACAGAGATACAATGAAAGTTAACTTGAAGTTTTAATAGTATATTAAGAATATGATCAAAGGATTATTTTATAGAATTAAATGAAATAATGACAGAAATTAATCTGAAAGAATGAAAAAAACCGATATTTATTTTTAAAAAATAGAGCAATGAAACACACTAGTCAATAGAGATTAAGAAATAATAGAAGTTGATAATTCAGTGTTTGATAAGTCTGAAGACATAAATTACTTAGGAAAAAACTACCTAGTTGAAAAGACCTGCTGGGAAAACTAGAAAGTTCAACAGAAATTAGCTTAGAGAGATATCTTGTACCATATTCCATGAGAAATTTGAAATGGATACAAAATCACAATATAAAGATCGTAAATTTTAAAAAAGGAGACAAAAACACGTACATTTTACAGTTTGTATGAGAAGCTATATTCCTAACCAAGCAAAGAGAAAATTGCATAATATTAAAAGAATAAATCATACCAAAAATTCTTCTAAATCTATTGAAATATATATATTATTAGATGCATGCATATATCTATATATGTTTATGTGTGTGTGTATGTATGTATGTATACATTCTATGTGTGTGTGATACAACTAAGCTATACAGGAAAATGGTGGACAGAAAAATTTTTTTATCAAATTTATCTGTTGCATATTTGTTATTCAAGATGTATAGAATATATGTGTGTATTTGTTTAGGTATATGCAATATGCACACATGTATGTGCACACATAAATACACATATATACATTTGTGTATACACACATATATAGATAAATGTTGTGTCTCTCTACATATATATACACATACATACATATTATATATTTTATACAGATTTATATTTTTATAATCAAAAGCCATTCCCCAGTAAACAAGTTATCCATGGATACAAGCAAATACACCTTGAAAGAATCGCAAACTATTAACAAATCCTTTCAAATAATACACCAAATCACAAGAAATGAGGGAAACATAAATGCTAAGCAAATTGACAAAATGGCAAAATATAGGAATATTTGATGTTGAAAAAGTTTATATGGAAATAGTCACATTAATGCATTCTTCATGGAACAATGAATTATTATAATCTTTTGAAAGCAAATTAGAATTATGCAAATCAAGGGACAAAATGAATATTTGTTTGACCAAGAGATTTTACCACTAGGCATACATAAAAGGTTCATTACTAAGAAGTTCCCACAGAGACAAAAGTATAAAAACATTTGTGTGTGTGTGTGTGGAAACAAATAATTGTTAACAAACTGTATGGCCACAAATTGTGGAATGGGTAAACAAAAAGTGTTTTATGAATACAATAGAACACTGCTGATTTTTAAGAAATGGCAAATGGGTTTAAAACTAAGAACTATGGAAAGGTTTTCATAAACAGACGCAGAATTAAATAATTGGCATCAATAATACCCTATTGTCAAAGACTACGGTAAATGAAAAGAACAGCAAACAAAAACAATCAAAAATGAATATTGCAAAGTTAAAAAAAAAAAAAAAGCATGACTCCAAAGGAGGAATATGCAGATCTATCTTCCTCTGCTCCTTTATAAAAGTTGGAGGCCCATGACTGTGGAACACTGCTTAAAATTTCAAACTCTGTAAGTGTATTATTTGGTTTATTTTTAATTTTAAAAATTTCTTCTTTTGTTTTTAACATAGTTTATTATATGAGAATGCTTTCTCACTGAAAATGTAGGCCATATAAATAGAAAATAAATTAATAAAATTTATTTTTAAAAAATAATTAACTTCAAAAAGAAATAGTATTTATATACTTTCATTTTTTTTTTCTGGGGTAGTTGAAAAATTAAAATCATTATGATTTTTTCTTGCTATTACCCTTCTTTACTTAATGAATGTTATGAGACTAAGTGGTGACTTTCTGAAAGGCATATCTTTTATTTATTTATTTTTTTTAGGCAAAGGCAGGAACATCAGAATGAGAATAGGGAAACTTACCATTGTTGAGTGGCTATTAGAAAGTGCTATGTTGAACCTGGGGATCTTATGAAAGTAATTATATTTCTGGCAAAAGCAAGCATGAGTATTCCTCCTTGACTGTTAGAGGAAAGATCTGATGCAGTATCATTTTTCCAAAAATCTATCCCATACAACCAAAAATTTATTTCATTGTATTATTTTGATGTATTTCATCATATCATTTATCATTTTGAAACTTCTTTTGTGTCAATATTTCAATATACAAACTTCATGCAAAAGCAGTTTCCTACTCATTTCACTATTTTCAAAGAATAAATGTTGAGATATTTCTAGTTAGAATAAAGTAATGTGAATAAAATTGTTTAAAAAATTTAAGCATGTGAAGAAATTTAAGTTTTGTTGGACATTTACCCCTGTCCAACAAGAAAGGAAAATATGAATTTCTATTTCTATGCTTACCTATTACATAAATAAAATATAACACTGAATTTAAGAAAGATATGGAAGTTAATAAGATGGTAATCAATGGAGGAATGTCTGAATAAGTTGTGGTATTTTAACGAATGCAACATTATTGTGCTTTAAGGAATGAGGAAATGCTTCTCCCATTTGTTTTAGTTCTTCTATACGACATAACTAATGTGAAAATGTGTTTAATAAGAATGCATGTGTAGAATTCATATAAGATTAAGCCATCTTGGGGAGGGATGATAGAGAGGGGGGAAAATTTAAGACTTATGGAAGTGATTGTTGAAAACTGAACACAAATCAATTAAATTTTTAAAAAATGAGGAAACAAATGACACAAAAAGAAATGGAAAAACATATGAACAGATGAACAGTGAAGTAAATAAAAACAGTAGAACTTAAACACTCTAATAAACATGAAATACTTTTATACTTTTATAAATTGATAAAGAATGTAATTCATTTTCATAAACAGGGCAAATTATACAATAATAACACTTGTAAAAAATGAGCTTTGAAAACTAGAAAAACTTAATTAATACAATGAAAATTCATTATTCCATGGAATTGATATTGAAACATACCATTGATTACAGACAAGTGATGAATTTCAGGTGCAGAATGACTACCCCCCCCACACACACACATACACACACACACACACACACACATACATATACACAGTACACAGTCACTGAGGTAATTCATTTGAAGAGAGATAGGAAAAAAAATATTTCTATTTTTTAATAGAGAAGTAAGGAGTATGCTACAAATGGGAAATATTACATATGATTTCAGATAAGAACACTGTATTGTAAGTTTAACTTAAATATTTCACTTTGTGAAGAGAACTCATGAAATGGGAATAATCTACAAATTATATTTGTAATGTAAAGCTAAACTCATCAAGCCCTTCATAACTTCAAGCAGAAATAAAACAAAAGAGAAAGAAAGAAAGAAAGAAAGAAAGAAAGAAAGAAAGAAAGAAAGAAAGAAAGAAAGAAAGAAAGAAAGAAAGAAAGAAAGAAAGAAACAAGGGAAGAAAGAAACAAGGGAAGAAAGAAAGAAAGGAATGAAGGAGGAAAGAAATGAAGGAGGAAAGAAAGAAAGGAATGAAGGAGGAAAGAAAGAAAGAGAGTAAGAAAGGAGAATGAATGAGAAGATTGAAGGAAGGAAAGAAGAAAAGACCGAAATTCATTGCCCTTTTATTCCAATTTAGCAGTTATGCCTTCCTGAAAATGTTTCACTTCTTTCACATTATGATTCATAGAGACCAAACGTCAGTGATTATATGGCTCTTGATCTGGTCTTCCCAATTTCAGTCTCAGGCATTTCTACGTAATGTTTCATTATATCCTTACCAACAATAGTTATCATTTTGACAACATCCTGGAGACAGAGTAATTGACTAGAGCAACCTAGATAAAAGTGCTAAGATTGCTCAGTCATAGAATTGGGAGCCAATGGGAATATCTTACACTCTTGAAGATCCTCTTCCACGAAAACCAACTGTAATGGCATATATTTATAGCCAGATTAAGCCACTATTCAAAACAAAGTCATAGAATAAAACAGAATACAAGAAAAACAATTCAGGAACAGAAATTTGTTGAGAACTAAGCATCAGAGAAGAGAAGAGAAATTGAGGACATTTATCTTTCAGAAATCAAGAACGCAGAGTACTAAGGCCTTGGATGGAGATTAGCAGCTATCAGGGTTTACAATAGACTCTCAGACAGAAACAGTAAGTTATCCTACCCAGGTAAGAAGATTAAGGGAAGAAATCTTTATCCCATATGGGACAGAGCTGTAGTGATGCTTGATTTAGTCACTCGTACCACTGTCACATCTCATATCAATCGATGCTCTCTGTAACACATTCACTTTTGAAAAGTAAATGTGTCATGATATTTCCTTCTTTGACAGTCTCTTCTTTATTTTTATATACCATGCCTAACTCCAGAAATATTTACCCACCTATGAATATGTCTGTTTCGATCTCCTTATTCAGAATACACTTATTTCAATGATATTAATTTGAATAAGAGCATAAAGGGCTTTTTCCTGTCAACACTAAGTTATATAGTACTTGCTATTTGAAGATAATTGAAATTTTTTTGTGTTGTTTCAAAGTACTTCATAAACACGATTTTAAAATTTTTCAATTAATGAATGTCTTGATGACAATGTGATATTTCTACTTCATGTAAAAAGATGTTTTACTAATAGTCAACAAAGTAATGCCATCTCTATATATTGACACAAATTAGACCAGAACATTTCATTTATGTCAAAATTTCATGATTGAAATGAAACTGGATCAATGGAGTCTGAACTATTGAATTATTACCTCTATCAGTCCCTTGGCATTGGCACAGTCCTAAAATTTGGTAAATTTTTCATTTGTACTTTGATTATTTGTATCAACAAGAGATAATTCAGCTTTTAATGTCTAGAATACTGATTTTTATTATGAGTAGTTGCTAACTCAAAATAAAAGGGGAGGTTTTAATTGCATAATTTCCCATTGTTTAAATATATATTTTTATTTAACTTATTATTGATGCAGATTATGACATTCATAAAATCTTTAAATAATTTTTGGATACAAATTTAACTTTATTAGTACATTTGATCTTCCATCTTTGGTTTTAAAATCATTCATTGTAGATTACAAATCCATCATATATTTATCGTTATATTAAAAGACAGGTTAGATTAACATTATTTATGAAGAATTCCAGGTACCAAAGATGAAAAACACAGAAGAAAATGTTTGGATAAAGATCAATGAAGGCAAAAACGGAAGTAATATTGTCATCAGAATATATTACTGTAGTTCAAGATAGAAAGAAGAAACTTTAAAAAAAAAGAAAACAAGAATACAAAGAAGTTTGGCACAAAAATGTGACATAGTAGTAATGGATGATTTATATTTATTCATTTGGTGGATGTCTCTCTATCTCAAAAGTAGAGGAGAAAATTACTTCTGTTTTTCTTAATGTTAATTTCATTAATCAGAAAATAAAGAAATCAGTGAGAAGAATCTCTATTCTGGATCTTAATTCAATTAATAAAAATGAACTAATGCAGAAATGAAGGGAACCTCTGTCAAAAAAAACTATTCCATCTTAGAATTTGTGATTTAAAAAAGAGACAGAAAGAGATGAAAGCCAGAGGCAGTCTTGCATGAACCTCATATTCTCAAACAACAGATTTCAGAGCTCAGATGAAATATAGGTAGGATAATATGTACTAAAATTCTTCAAAGGAAGTCGGGCTAGGAAACAGGAAACTCTCAAGAATGAAATTATGAAATCATAAAGAGAAGAAATTCAGAAAAGCTGGAGGATGGTTTTTTAACAGGAAAAATGAGGGATGAAGGACATTCATCAACAAATTTAGGCTTTTAAAGGACATTAATGTATTGAAAATTGAAGCAAATACATAAATTGATGGAAGAACACAAAAGCAAGAAATGGTCATCCAAAGAAACATGTTGAGAAAGGTATATATTTTTAACAATTAAACATTTTAAAGCAACGTTTTAAAACTTTTTTTTTTTTTTTTACAAAAAATGACCACTGTTCAGAATGGGTGGTGTGATAAAAATAAAATAGTGACAAAAGATGGCAAATAAATTTCAGATCACTTCAAATTTCATTTTCACTATTTTTATCTACAAAGGAGAAAGTTTTACAGAAAGAAACAGCAACAAGAATTTGCATAAAATTATTAGTTGGGAATTGGTCCTCTGGTTAAATAACAAGATAGTTTAAAATTACTTAACATTCCTTGAGTAGTTCAAGTCACCAAGTCAAGATAAACTGAGCCTTCAGATGCTGGGGGATGGGGGAGTGAATGTAAAAGTAGTAGATCAAAGTGCGGAGTAAAAGTGAGTGATCTTTGAAAAATTGTGGGAAATGGTAGAGGTAATGAAAAGTTTCAGAATAAATAACCAGATTTCCAAACAAAGGAAGATATATAATATGTATACATACATATACATATATGTGTGTATAAACTATATATAGTGTGTGTGAATGTGTGCATAGATACATATATACATGTACACGTTTATATTTCTTTTTTCAAATTGGAAGCCAGTTTGAAGAGTTCATGGAAGATGGGCAATGCACAGTCTAAACTGAGTCACGAAAGAGGGGTAGAAGCTCAATAGACATAAATAGGCCAAGGAGTGCATCCAAGAAAACAAAGAAAACACATGGAATAATTAGACAGGATAGACATTAGTGTAGGTTAGAAGAAACAAGAGGAGATTAGCATGGTTCTGAATCTCTTTTAGGAAGCACTGTCATATACTGTGTCTCTGGAACATTAGGACAAATTAATAAAGTCTGTATTTTGGTTCTGCCTGAGTTTCTTAACTATTAAAAAGAATCCTATCTTCTAATTTCATTGCTCAATATATTATACATAAATTAAAGAACTAAAGCTAATGTTTTAGGAATTTTTCATAAGTATGATATTGACATGATTTGAACTTCCTTGGCTAAGATGGAGAACGTTTGCACTGACTGACCATTTGATGCTGCATTTGGAATGTATACTGGCATTTAAAAAAAAATGCTGGGCTACATCATGGTGATATAATTAAAAATAATTCTGCATTTTTCTTTGGGAATTACACAAACACAATTTATGCTGTTTCAATAAATACACATGCTAACAAATTGAGAGTTATAGATACAGGAAGAATATTTATTTCAGTAAGACTTTAGTGGAGGATAAGCTCGGTGAAGGCAGACAATGTTCCATTTTTCTCTTGGCAACCTCAGAGTCCAGCACAGCATCTGGTACACATCACTTAATGCTTATTAGCTGATTGATGGCTACTATTTGTGGAATGTGGAGATAAAGAAAATTTCCCAAATTTTATAAAGATCAAAACAAATAAAAGTCCTCCTATGCACTCATGTGAAACAAAAGGTTTGCCAGCTGTGAACTATTGAAATTCCTTAGGGTAAAAATAAATTTGTGCATTCTCATTGTCAGTATGTGACATGTAGCCAGAGTTTAATGTTATGATATACTAGAGAGTCCACAGAAAAAGTACATATCTATTAAAATAGGGAGAGTTTTCCTTGGATTTGTGTAATAAAGCCTCTTCACACTTTTTGGCAGTAGTATTGCTGTAGAATTACTTCCATATGTTTATCACATCTAAACAAGATCAAATCTGTACCAACTGGTTATATTTACACTGAGATTTAGCCACAATGATTTTTTCTTGGAAAGAATATTTGGCAAAGACAGTCTAATACCCTTCAGACTTTCTTTCACTTTCTGACTTTGAAATAAGAAGGCTAATTGAGGATGTATGAATTTTGTAGTAATGGGGTCTCAGAAATAATTTTGAAGCACATACAAATGTATAATTAACTCAGGAGGGAAGAAGGCTAGCGAGAGACTCTTAGTTAATGTTGACAATTCCCCAAATGTGACAGAACTCGAAAGAAATTGGCTTATGGCTCAGGGGTTATTCATATCTACAGGATAAGCAAGATGAAACAAGCCCATACTCTGTACTTGGGCTACCAATCATTTCCAGACTGAAGAAATATTTATAACCTTATAGCAATATTCAAGGCAACTAATTGAAAAGAAATAAGGACAGGATTTTGGATTCTCAGGAAGACTCTACGGTTAAAAACCAAGGCCTAAAAAAATCTTTCAACATTGAACTGCAATTGAACCATAGTTTCAGGTAATATAAACTTGTCTTTGGAATTTGGCCTAGGTTTGGAATAATGCCACATGATTAAAAGATACAGCACTCCTCCTAGAACAGCTCTAAAAATGAGTGAATTTAAAAGATTATGAATTTTTAAATGCTAACACTTATTGTGTCTAGACTAGAATTTCTTTAACCACATTGGCACTTAGAAACAAAATATAAGCTAAACCCATAGTAGCACCCATATATGAGAAAGAAAATTTAAATTTTCTATTAAAAATTCTATTCAACATGTCTTTGAAAAATTTCTTGAGGAAGCCCTAGTTTTCATACCAAAAAGAAACCTAATTTTTTATTTTATTTATTTATTTACTTTTTTGGGGGGTATTGGTCTGTTCCAGAAACAGAGACGAGGGTCCAGGAAGAATGGATGGATAATAATTTTAACTGCACATTTTTGGGAAAGATTCCTGTCCAATTTCCAAGACAAATACAAATTTTAGAACATACAAGAGGGGGGAATAAACATTATGCTTTCACTAACAGTAAACATCAGCAGGATTTAATGGGGAAATAAAAAAGCTATGATATAGGATTTCTTTTCTTATTGTTCTGTGATCAAAGGAAGACTAACCTTCTCTGGGACTCAAACTCATTGCCTATAAATTGATAGAACTAGGCTGGATGACTTCTAAGATTCCTTAGAACCCTGATACTAAGGCCTGCTAACCTCTATCTAGGGTTGGACAAAGGTAAAATTATGCTGAAATCCAACTCTCTCTGTCTTTTCATGAGTTCTGACTAGAGTGAATTCTTTCAAGTGATAATAAATAATTTGGACTTTATTTCATTCAGGAGATGCAAAAGATCCCTCAAAAAAAATTACTTGTGCTCTGACTTCCTCTATAAATTCAGAGAAAGTAGCTTTTTTCTTTCTTTTAAAAAATTTAATACTTTTAAAGTTGTCATTTATCACTCCATTTTTTACTAAGGAATAAATAAAAGATTTTATATTTATCAGTTGTTTCACACATAGTTTTCCTTTCTATAAAATAACAAATGTTAAATTTCTTCTTTTTTTTCCCTTCCTTTTCTGTTTATATATGAAGCTTTAAATGACTGTTTTGGTTCTTATTTACTGATAGTTGCTACTCATATTGCTTTATTAATCAACCTGTTGTGAACTTTTTAAGACCTGTCCTCTTCTGAGAAAGTAAGACCAAGCAGTGATCCTTGGGATTTGACTGCTATTGAGGAAACTGAAAGACACGAGGGCATGGAATATGATATTTGAGAGGTCAGAGAGAGAAGCTAGGATTAAAACCAAGAATCACCTACTCAGCAAAAGTGAGGATGGCAATTCAAGGGAAAACAATGATCATTCTATTAAATTGAGGATTTTCAAGCATTCTTGATGAAAAGACCAGCGCTGAACAGATAAGTTGACTATTTTTTAAATATTAATATATTTATTTTTAGTTTTCAACATTCATTTAAAAAATTTTCTCCCCATCTCTTCCCTCCATCCACCCTATAATGCCTTACATTCAGATTAGCCCTTCCCTCAATATGCCCTCCTTTATATCACACCCCTCCCTTCCCTTATCCCTGTCTTCTCCCTTTTCTTGTATGGCAAGATAGATTTCTGTACCACATTACCTGTATTTCTTATTTCCAAGTTCTATGCAAAAACAATTCTCAACATTTGTTCCTAAAACTTTGAGTTCCAACTTCTCTCCCTTCCTCCCTCCCCACCCATCTCCACTGAGAAGGTAAGCAGTTCAATATAGATTATATTTGAGCAATTTTGGAAAATATTTCCATAATAGTAATGTTGTATAAGATTATATTTCCCTCCATCATTTCCTGCCCCTCCCCAAAAGTGTTTACTTCTAATTACTCCCTCCTCCCATTTGCTTTCCCCTCCATAGTCCCCCTCACTCCACTTGTCCCCTTCTCCCCCGCTTTCCTGTAGCATAAATTAGATTTTCATACCAAATTGAGTGACCATGTTATTCCCTCCTTAAGTCAAATGTGAAGAGAGTAAATTCCACTTTTTTCCTCTCACCTTCTCCCTTTTCTGCTCCATTGAGAAAGCCTTATCTTTGGTGTTTTATGAGAGATGATTTGCCCCATTCCATTTCTTCCTTTCCCCTCCCAATATATTCTTCTCTTTAATTTTATTTTTTTAGATATCATCGCTTCTTATTCAACTCACTCTGTGCTCTGCGTGTATGTATGTGTGTGTGTGTGTGTATATGCAGTGTGTGTATATATATATATATATACAGTGTATATATATATATATATATATATATATATATATATATATATATATATACAGTGTGTGTGTGTGTGTGTGCTTGTTTAATCCCTCCAACTACCCAAATACTGACAAAAGTCTCAAGAGTTACAAATGTTATCTTTACATATAGGAATGTAAACAATTCAACTTTAGTAAATTCCTTATGATTTCTCTTTCCTGTTTACCTTCATGCTTCCCTTGATTGTTGTGTTTGAAAGTCAAATTTTCTATTTATTTCTGATCTTTTCATCAAGCATTCTTGAAAGTCCTGTACTTCACTGAATGACCATTTTTTCCCCTGAAGTATTATACTCAGTTTTGCTGGGTTGATTATTCTTCATTTTATTCCTAGTTCCTTTGACTTCTGGAATATCAAATTGCAAGCCCTTCAATCCCTTAATGTAAAAGCTGCTAGATCTGATTGTATTTCTACAATACTTGAATTGTTTCTTTCTACCTCCTTGACATATTTTATCCTTGACCTGGGAACACTGGAATTTGGTTACAATATTTATAGGAGCTTCTCTTTTCAGATCTCTTGCAGGAGGTGATCAGTGGATTCATTCAAAATTTATTTTGCCCTCTGGTTGTAGAATATCAGGGAAGTTTTCCTTGATAATTTCATGAAAGATAATATTTAGGTTCTCTTTTTAATCATGAATTTCAGGTAGTCCCACAATTTTTAAATTGTCTCTCCTGGATCTATTTTCCAGGAGAATTTTTAAAAGAACTATTTTATTCAGTGAGCTTTTGACC
The DNA here is from genome assembly GCA_023548195.1 of Bettongia penicillata ogilbyi. NCBI lineage: Eukaryota > Metazoa > Chordata > Mammalia > Diprotodontia > Potoroidae > Bettongia > Bettongia penicillata. The sequence goes on from JAJHZJ010000470.1 coordinate 21,741,702, forward strand.
CTCTTTTTCCATTTGACTAATTCAGCTTTTTAAACCATTCTCCTCATTGGTTTTTTCGAACCTCTTTTGCCATTTGAGTTAATCTTCCTTTAAAGGTATTATTTTCATCATCATTTTTTGGGTCTCCTTTAGCAAGCTGTTGACTTGTTTTTCATGATTTTCTTGCATTGCTCTCGTTTCTCTTCCTAATTTTTCCTTCACCTCACTTACTTGATTTTTAAAATCCTTTTTGAGCTCTTCCATGTCCTGAGATCATTGCATATTTATTTTGGAGGTTTTGGATGCAAAACCCTTGGGTCTTACTCTGATGGTATGATTGTTCTTCATCATCCAGAAAGATCAAAGAAAATACCTGTTCACCAAGAAAATAACCTTCTTTCATCTTTTTTCCCCATTTTTTGGCATTTTCCCACCCAGCTGCTTGAGTTTCGAGTCCTTTGTCAAGAGGAGGGTATGCTCTGGGGATTTGTAAGTTCTCAGTTCCTCCAAGGTGGCACAATCAAGGGAGAGGTGTTTACTCATCTTCTGACCTGTACTCTCATCTGGAAACAACTACAAATACTCTTTTCTGGGAGTAGAATTTACACTCTACATTCTCCACCAGCTCTACCATACCAGCAATTCTCCTTATCCCAGGCCAAACTCAGGGCTCAGATTCAGATCACCTGCTCAATTCCCCCAGGGGCTTTAGGCAGAGGGCTCCAAACATGGACACTGCAACTGCAGTGGCTGCTTTCAGTGGCCCAGACCACATTCCTTTCTCTTGGGTGAGGGAGCTTTCTCACTGACCTTTGAAGCTGTCTTTGTCATTTTGGGGTTGAGCAATCTGGGAACTGCAGCTGCTGCTGTGGCTCCCTGAAGCCTATCCTGGGTCCTGTCCCTGTCAGGCGATACAGGCCACACTGGGCTGTGCTCTGCTCCACACCCAGCGTTACCGACCTTTCCTGTTGGCCCTCCAGGCTATATTGGACTGTAAAGAGAGAATGAACTGTACCTACTTCTGCTCTCATAGGTTCAACTATTAGACTGATTAAAAAGAGTAATGAATCACCTGATGCCTGTGTTGAGTTATGTTCTTAGACTTTAACTGGAATAGGAAAGGAGTGTTAAATGGTTGTACAACTGCTAGTGTAGGAAAGAGGATTTCAACTACTACAACTATGAGTATGACTTATACCCAGCAGAACAACTATTGATACATAAACCTATGGAGGAGCACTGTAGTCATTAGTCTGTGAGTTTCTGACAATCACTTCTGTCTTATAAAGGGAAGACTAGTCCACTTTATCTAAGAGAACAAAAAGTTAACTACAAAATTAGAGCAGTTTCTCATTGATACATATCAGTTTTGACTATGAAGTAATAAAAAAAGTTGCTATTAATATGGTGCATTAAAAGTTGTACAACGATATTATCCCTCTTGAGGCCAAGAGGTAGGTATTATTTACCCCCATTTTACAAATTAAAAAAGGAGGCTCAGAAGTTAAAATTGTCAGTATCTAGAGAAGTTATTAGTCTTTTCCATCTCTTTTTCCCCGAAAAATTTTAGTAGTGAATACTTAATTAATGGATAGTTATATGGCTGGATTATATCCACACCATGGGGATATAAGAACAGTCCAATTAACCTATAATATTTCTATCTGAAGTATATCAAAAGATGAGTAGAATAGTGATGCAGGGTGTCCAAAAAGTCTTAGTGACATTTTAAGTTTTAATATACTATCTATCTAAATCTACATATAGATGTATAATGTGAATGTGGATAGATAAACTTATACCAATCTATCATATATATATATATATATATATATATATATATATATATATATATATATATGTAGGTATATATAGGTAGATATGTATATGTGTTACTTTTCTGACTTAAGGTATCCATATCTTATTGTTTTTTTCATCCCTTCTTCTACAGTCTACAGTTTAAAGGTCCTAATATGGTAGTTGGTTAGGTGGTTGGTAGCACAAGCATACTCAGAGTTGGAATACTTGACCAGTCTTCATTTGCATTTTATTAGTTCTCTTCTATGTAAATTAATATGTTTTTCTTTCTCAAAGTCTTTAACTATTTGTCATTTTGAGTTTTTCCCCATTTAATGGGTGTAAGGTAAAATGCCAATTATTTTAATTTATATTTCTCTTATTAATGATGGGAAAATATCCTTCCCTATGGTTGTAGATAATGTATATCTCTCCTTTTTTTTGATTCAGATCATTTGATTCCTGGATTATTGAGGAATAGTTCTTGTTCTAGAATACTTATATCAACTACTTAGATATTTGGGGTATTAGATAATAACAATATTGGCTATTATGAATTTTCCCTAATTAACTGCCTCTTCCCACTGTAGCCTTTTTATTTTTGCAAAAATATTTCCATTTTACAGAATCAGAATTGTATATTTTATGCTTATTTTCTTAAGAATTCCTTTCTTAGCTAGAGTTGCAAATGGTATTCTTTCACTCGTTTCTTATTTTTGAATGATATAACATTTTGTGTTTTGATTAGATATCCATTTGGATTTAACTACATGTCTTGTTTGCCCCAATCAAATTTCTGTATAACTGCTTTCTTGGTCTCTATATTCCTCAAGGACATTGTTTTCAGACTGTCAGATTCTGTTACCTCTGCATGCCCAGATCTCTTGCCACTTCTCTGTGCAGATGACTATCTAGAAAGATATAGTTGTTTGGGACAGACTAGGAGAAGGAGGTTTCTCAGAAAAACTCAGGCATTTGATGGCAACAAAGGCAAAGAGTACACTAGTAGCATTTGACATGCCAGTATTTACTCCTGTGATCTGTCTGTGATTTTTTCAATTTGGTTGTTTCTTTGAAAGATGCAGAATTGCAGTCCTTTCCTGCCTAGCCTTATACATGTCTCCTTACTTCAACTAAGGAGGACTACTTAACATACTTGTTACCTTCTTCTAATTTCACCTTACATTGAAAGGATACTTAGTTCTCCCAGTGCTTGTCCCCTTAGCTAAATTGGCTGATGACTGCCAGGTGGCATTCTGAACAGCGAACTAGATATGGAATCGAGAACCCCGAATCAATTTCATTCTCTAATGCTTACCAAATGTGAAATTTAGGGCAAGTAACTAAACTTATTTGTCTCAGTTTCTTTCATTGTAAAAAGAATATGATAGCATCATCTCCTTCCCAGACTTGTTGTGAGGATCAAGTATGATCAATATGTATAAAACAAACCTTAAAATTCAAAATAAATGTCATACATACAGCAATATGATATATTAGTATAAATATTTAGTCATATAAACTCTAGCTATTGTTATCTTAGAGGAGTACTTGGTTTATCCTTTAGACTCAACATTTAGTTTACATTTTCTGTGGCAGCATTGTTAGTCTTCAAATACCCACCATGTACCTCTCTATTTTCTTCTACGCGATACTTCTTATACTTTTAAAACATTTACCTTGTCATATTCAGAATAACAGGGCCTGCAGTAGAATATGTAAACTTGGAAACATTCTGGAACACTAAAATCATACTGAGAGTTTTCCAAGATTGGTTTTTGCAATCAACCTGTGTTCAAATGTGCTTAAAGTAGTTTTTGTTTTGCCTGGGACATTGAAATCCTTGTGCATTTTGTTATGGATTTTTTTGTCTGTATCAATCTATACTCACACATATCTTGCTAAGTTTCCCTAAATTCCTTATATTTATAGGATCAGAAATTACCAGATTTTCAGAAGCCAAGAATCTCCCCCTCCCCTACTCATTTTACAGATGAAGTATCTGGGGCCCAGAGATAATAAGTAACTTCACCAGGGTCATGAGGATAGTATGAAAAGGAATTGAACTTTGGTATTCCTTACTCTAAGTCAAGTTCTCAATCCACTACATCATTTTTAACTGAACAATAATTTCCTATACCACAACTTATCCATCATTCTCCAGTGCCATCCTCATGCAGCACTGTCTTGAAATGCTTAACATATCTGGAAGGATGAGATATCATTCCACTTCAAGAACGTTGCCCAAGTAAAGTGATTTAGTATTTTACCTGGTTTTCAGAAAATGCTGAGCTCTTGCTAGGAAAGATGTTGTAGGTGTTCTTTCTGCACATGCTAAATAATCAACAAACACTTATTTAGATATTACTATGACTTCCAGGAGCCAAGATGGTGGAATAAGCTCATTAGCTCTTCCATATTCACTTCCAACAACCATAAAATAACTCCCTAGAACACATCCTATAACAGCAGATGCAGGAGAAAGAGGGGTCAGGGAGGTCTTTCAGTTCAGGAGACTTGGAGGATTGGCAAGAAAGGTCCATCTCACTCAGATTAAAGGAGATCACCTGCCATGACAGGAAGGATCCCAGCAAGCCAGAAACAAGCCCCACCTCAAGAAACCACTTGAGCCCTAGTGTGATGGAGCAGAAAAATGTCCCCTATGTATGTTAGCATATCCAGGGGAACTGACATTCTCAAGCTCTGAGAAACATCACATGCTTCAGTGTTACTCTGGGCAGGCAAGTGTCCTCTGGAAATCAGAGTTTAATGTACTTCAGGGGAACCCCAAAGAAACACAGAAAAACATCAATTGACCCCAACACATGGAAAACACCAACTACCACAAGAGCCCCAGCTCAGCACCAGGTAACCTGTCAGATTTCTACAGCCTCCATCAGTGCTACCCATTCTCCACTCCACCTTATCAGCATAGCACAGCACAGGACACAAGGGTCCCCCATAGATCTCAAGGCAAAATCAACACACTACCATGTTAACAGCCAGGGCCAGCAGCCATTGGCAAAAGAAGTCTTGAAACAGAGCCCCTTCCACCCTGGGAACACAGATCATATTTAAAAGAAAGGAAAAGGACCCAAAAAAGATGTGAAAAAAAAAACCAGAAAGAATATGACCAAAGAAAGTCATTATGATGACAGGGAAGACCAAGAAACAAATTCAGAAGAGGACAATAATGGCTAAGACACAAATGAAGAAGATGTCAATAATGACAAAACACTCATATGCAAAACCTCAAAGAAAAATAAATAAGAAGTGACCTCCAGTCCAGAAAGAACTCATGAAAGAGCTCAAAAAGGAACTTAAAAATTACATCAAAAGTAGATGAGAAAAGAAAAAGAAATGAGAATGATGCAAGAGAATAATGAATAAAAGATTCAACAGCTTGGGAAATTGATTAAAAAGAAAAATTGGCCAAATGGCAAAGGAGATACAAAAATCCACTGAAGAGAACAGCTCCTTAAAGAGTAAAATTAGTCAAATTGGATAAAAAGACAAAAACTAATTGAGGAAAACAACACTTCAAAAGTTAGAATAGGGCAAGGAGAATCTAATGACTCTATAAGACATCATGAATCAATGAAATTTTTAAAAATACAAACGAGTAAAATGCAAAATACTTCATTGAAAAAACAACTGACATGGAAAATAGACACAGGAAAAACAATATCAAAATCATTGGACTACCTGAAAATCATCATCAAAGGGAGTAACAGGACAGTATCTTTCAAGAACTTCTCAAGGAAACTTTTTCCTAAAATCAGAGGGCAAAATAGGCATTGAAAGAATCCACTAATCACCTCAGGAACTAGACGCTAAAATAAAAATCTCAAGGAATATTACAGTCAAATTCCAGTTCAAGTAAATAACACTACAAGTGATCAGAAAGAAACAATTCAAAAACCAGGAAGTCACGATCTGAATCACATAGAACCTGGCAGCTGTAACATTAAAGAATTGGAGGTCATGGAAAATGATATTGTGATGGGTAAAGGAGAAGGACTTCAACCAAGAATTACTTACCTGGCAAAATTAAGCATAATACATTGAGAGGGGGAAATGGTCTTTCAATTTAATAGATGGATTTGAAGTCTTCAAAAGTGAGACAAAAAATGAGCAAAAATTGATTTCCAATATCAAGACGTATGAGAAGCATAAACAGGTAAAAGGGGAAAAAATCCTTAAAGGATTCAGTAGAGCTATACTGTTTACATCTCTACATGTAACTCTTAAAAATGTGTAATAACTAACAGAAAAAATAGAGGAGATATACATAGACGAGGGTAGGGAATGAAGTGATTTGAGAAAATAACATTAAAGAAATTAAAGAATAAGAAAGAGTAGTACAATGATTGTAGAAGGATGGGGAGTATAAAATGGAGAAAATTATATCACATGAAGCAAGGTGAAAGACTTATTACGGTGGAGGAGACAATGGGAAGGGAAGAGATGGACATTGCTTGAGCCTTATCATCATCAGTATTGGTTCAAAGAAGAAATAATATACACAAAAAGTTGAATGTAGCAATCTATCTTACAAAAACTGGAAGTAGAAGGAGAGAAAATTAAGTAAGGGGGGATGTGGACTGACAGAAGGGAGGGCAAAACAGGGGAGGTGGTAGAAGCAAGACATTGGTGAGAAGGGGAAGGGTAAAAGAGAGAAGACAAATAAGAAGAAGAAAAGGATAGAGGGAAATACACAGTTGATAATCATAACTGGGAATATTAATGTGATGGATTTTCCCATAAAATAGTGAATCAAAAACTAGAATGCTACAATATGTTGCTTACAAGAAATACATTTGGGGGAGGAACCAAGATGGTGGAGTAGAAAGACTCACATATGCTAGCTCTGAAACCACAGCCCATAAATCTCCTGTAAGAAGAACTCCTTACAAATTCTGGAGCAGTGCAAGCCACACAGCAATGCAGTGGAGGAGATTTCCGTTCCAGAGACCCCTGAAAAACCGACCCCAAAGGTCCATCACACACTGGACAGCGGAGCCCACCCTTGCCCTGCCCTGGCCCTGTGGCCCCAGAGGAGCAGATCCGAGCAGGCTTCAGGGACAGAATCTCCAGCAGCTGCGAAGGTCCCTACAGCCACAGGAGCTCCAGGTCAGTGAGAGAGAATTCTGGGCTGGCCGAGAGGGCAGCAGGTGTCTCCGTGACACAGGCACCCTCGGGAGGCAGCCGCAGAGGCAGCAGAGGCCCAGGACTCCTGGAGCAGACAGGAGCTCAGGGCCATTACTGAAGGTCTCTGCATAAACCCCCTGAGGGAATTGAGCCTGGGAGGTGGTCCTGCCCCCACCCGAGCACCAGAATTTAAGCTCACATTGAATAGCAGCGTCACCAACCCCGCTGAAAGCCCTGAGGCTGGGGAGCAGCATTTGAATCTCAGACCCCAAGCACTAGAGAGGTAGGAGTGGAGAGGTATCTCAGAAGTCAAGCAACTGGCTGGGAAAATGCCCAGAAAAGGGAAAAAAAAATAAGAACATAGAAGGTTACTTTCTTGGTGAACAGATGTTTCCACCTTTCCTTTCTGATGAGGAAGTACAATGCTTACCATCAGGGAAAGACATAGAAGCCAAGGCCTCTGTATCCCAAACATCCGAAATAGATATCCAGTGGGCTCAGGCCATGGAAGAGCTCAAAAAGGACAGGTGAAGGAAAAACTGGGAAGAGAAATGAGAGAGATGTAAGAAAAGCATGAAAAATGGGTCAATACTCTGCTAAAGGAGACCCCAAAAAATGCTGAAGAAAATAACACCTTGAAAAATAGGCTCACTCAATTGGCAAAAGAGGTTCAAAAAGCCAATGGGGAGAAGAATGCTTTCAAAAGCAGAATTAGCCAAATGGAAAAAGAGGTTCAAAAGCTCACTGAAAAAAATAGTTCTCTCAAAATTAGAATGGAACAGATGGAGGCTAATGACTTTCTGAGAAACCAAGAAATCACCAAACAAAACCAAAAGAATGAAAAAATGGAAGAAAATGTGAAATATCTCATGGGAAAAACAACTGACCTGGAAAGTAGATCCAGGAGAGACAATTTAAAAATTATGGGACTACCTGAAAGCCATGATCAAAAAAAAGAGCCTAAACATCATCTTTCATGAAATTATCAAGGAAAACTGCCTTGATATTCTAGAACCAGAGGGCAAAATAAGTATTGAAGGAATCCATCGATCACCACCTGAAAGAGATCCAAAAAGAGAAACTCCTAGGAACATTGTGGCCAAATTGCAGAATTCCCAGGTCAAGGAGAAAATATTGCAAGCAGCTAGAAAGAAACAATTCCAGTATTGTGGAAATACAATCAGGATAACACAAGATGCAGCAGCTTCTACATTAAGGGATCAAAGGCATGGAATAGGATATTCCAGAAGTCAAAGGAACTAGGACTCAAACCAAGAATCACCTACCCAGCAAAACTGAGTATAATACTTCAGGGGAAAATATGGACTTTCAATGAAATAGAGGACTTTCAAGCATACTTGATGAAAAGATCAGAGCTGAAAAGAAAATTTGACTTTCAAACACAAGAATGAGAAGAAGCATGAAAAAGCAAACAGTAAAGAGGAGTCATAAGGGACTTACCAAAGTTGAACTGTTTACATTCCTACATGGAAAGACAATATTTGTAACTCTTAAGAAATTCATTTGAAGCAGAGACACACACAAAGCAAAGGTAAGGGGCTGGAGCAGAATCTAAGATTTTCAAGTTGAAGTTAAAAATAAAAGAGCATTAGAAATTCTGATCTTAGACAAAGTTAAAAACAAAAATAAACCTAATTAGAAGAGATAAGGAAGGAAACTACATCTTGATAAAGGGTACCATACACAATAAAGCAATCAAATTAGAAGAGCATGGAATAGTCTACCTCTCAGATCTATGGCAAAGGGAAGAATTCATGACCCAACAAGAGATAGAAAGCATTATGAAATGTAGGACATATAATTTTGATCACATTAAATTGAAAAGCTTTTATACAAACAAAATCATTGCAACCAAGATTAGGAGGAAAGAAGAAAGCTGGGAAACAATCTGTACAGCAAGAGTCTCCAATAATAACCTCATTTCTCAAAAGTATTGAGAACTCAGTCAAATTTATGAGAATACAAGCCATTCCACAACTGATAACTGGTCAAAGGATATGAACAGGAAGGTTTCAGATAAATAAAAGAAATAAATAGGCATATGAGGAAGTGCTCTAAATCATCTTTGATTAGAGAAATGCAAATTAAAACACCTCTGAAATACCATGTCACACTAAGATTGGCTAATATGACAAAAAAAAATGGATAACTGTTGGAGAGGTGGTGGAAAAATTAGGACAGTAATGCCTTGCTTGTTGACTTGAGAACTGACCCAATCATTCTAGAGAGTAATTTGGAACTATGCCCAAAAGGCAACCAAATTCTGAAAACCCTTTGATCCAACAATGCAACTCCTAGGTCTAAATCCCAAAGAGATCATAAGAAAGGGAAAGGGACTTACATGTGCAAAAAATATTTATAGCAGCCCTATTTGTTGTGACAAAATATTAGAAATTCAGTAGATGATGATCAATTTGGGATTAGCTGAACAAGTTGTGGCATATGAATGTAATGGAACACTATTCAGCAATAAGAAATGATGAACAAGCACATTTCAAAAAAATCTAGAAAGACTTGTACAAATTGATTCAAAGAGAAATGATCAGAATGAGGAAAATACTTTACATAGTATCAGCAATATTATGTGATGATAAGTTATAAATGACTCAGCTTTTATCAGCCATACAATGATCCAAGGCAAGTAAGTACAAAGGACTCATGAAAGAAAATGTTATCCATGTCCAGATAAAGAATTGTTGGATTCTCAATACAGGTTGAAGTATATTTCTATTACTTACTTTATTCTTTCTCATTTTTTTCTTTTGATTTGTTTCTTTTTCCACAACTGTGATGAATGTGGAAATATGTTTGCATAATATCATATGTGTAACTAAATCAAACTTGCTGCCATTTTCAGAAGAGGGCAGAGGAGTAGGGACAAAGATTTGGAACTCAAAACTCTGTAAAGATGAATGTTAATTTTTTTCTTGCTGTTTAATAGGAGAAAAAATAAAATACTATTTAAAGCAAGAAGAAAAAAAATTAAGGACCTAGAGTCTGTGTGATAAACCGAAAGATCTTATTTACTATATGCTAGGTACAGACAATAATATCTTGGAAGAAAGTTTTTACTTTCTAAATGCATTTTAGGTGAAACTACATCTTGCAATGCATGTGGTACCAACCCTGAAGTCAGGAAGACCTGAGTTCAAATCTGTTTTCATCTACTGTAGCAGCAAGCACCCTGACACATCCAAGATGACCTTGAGCACAGGTTTTTAGATCTGCTTTTCTAAAAGGAAAGCAACTTTTGAGCGGTCAACAATCTTCTTTAATTATATATACCAATAGAGAAAATACATCCAGTTTTCAGTTGTATCACTTGACAAACTCTTTTCCATTATATATGTGTGTTTTTTTTTGAGAAACAATAGATTGATTTGAAAATAATAGGGTTCCTTGCCTAAATCTCATTTCATGTCATTTGAGAAGACAGCGCATAGCTGAAACCTTGTTTTGTGCTTTTTATCGCATTGATATGGGCCTTTTATTTCTGACATATCTTAGGGTGTCAAGAGTAATGTGGAATAATATTGTAAAATTACCTGATTCTGAGAGAGATCCCTTTCCTTTATTAATATACAGTAACAATGGTAAATTCCTTTTATTTTGGTCCCAGAACACACCTCAATGTTTGTCCTTTTCTCAGTGAGATGCATGAATTGTCAGAGTAGTTATGAATACACTGTATTTTCCATATTAATATGTATTTGTTTAAGAAAAAAGTGTTATTTCCCTTTTAGCACTGAAAGTCTACTGCCAATTTTCAAGACAACAAAATCAGATTTTAACTATTCTCTGTGTTTTGCTTATTGGAGGTCTCACTGGAATATTTATTTTCACTTTTATTTTTTCAGGAAAAGATTACAGTCTAAAAAATCCCCCTTACTGACTAGCTCTTGAAAATACAAATGAATCTTGAATTGAATTTGTTAAATTTCCTTAGGACTCACAACTATCTTGGGAAAGACAAAAAACAATGGGACCACCAGAGCCATCAATATTGATAATTTGGGTTCATTTCAGTGAAAGAGGTTTGTATGTTAACAAAAAGAAAATAAATAGAAGGTAACAGATTCCACTGTCTTACCCCTTTAGAATATATCCTAGGCCAGTCTGATCAAAGAGTATGCTGAATCATTCTTTTGGGATGAATCTACCTCACTTCTAAAAGAACTGGTTTTTATCAGCCTAGAAAGGAAGAAAAATTATCAGCTACTATTTATGCTAACAATACTTTCCTCATTGGATGTGACCAGAGGTCTCAACACATATTTGATTGGTATAGCATTTAAACTGGAAACTTTAGTAGGGTTGTCACTTATATTATATTGCCCTGGTCCAGTCATAAGCCCTGAATATCCCTCTAGCTAATAAAATTCTTCATTCCTTTCAAAAGTACTATGTAGTTGAATATCTACAGGTATTTTTGGCGTTCTGATGGAATGAGATACAAATACATTTACTTTGTAGTTACCTGGAATGAAATTCACCCTTTTACAAGTCTTGGATTTGGTTATTTTTATTTAGAAATCTTGCCTCAAATTTTTGGGGGGTTGAGAGGTTTGTTTTTTTCCTCACCAACGACTTTGCTGAAGCTACTAAATTGTTTCGCTCAGCATCTTTTCTGGTTCCCTGGATTTTTCTAAGTAAACTATCAAAAGCAAATATAATAGTTTTATCTCCTCTTTACATCTTTCCATTTTTCTTTTCTTCTTTCAATTTTAATGCTATTGTTAACATTTCCAGAGATATATAACAGTGGAGAGAGGTAATAGCCTTGCATTAGACCTGGCTACTCTTTGGAGGAAACATTGTAGGATTACATATAATGTGTGCTTTTCCCTTTACATGGACAACTTATTTATATTAAAATGGTCCTAAATGTTTCAACTGTGTAAGGGTATAAATCGTACCTCATCATAATGTATTATTCTCATGATAACTTATTGTAATATTCTTGCTAATGTCTTATTTAAAATATTTGCAGCTATATTCATTAGGGAAATTGGTCTATAATTTTATTTCTCTGCTTTGGCTCTTGCCAGTTTAGGTATCAGTATCATAATTATGTCATAAAAAGATTTTGGTAGGACTATTTCTTTGCCAATTTTCCCAAATAGTCTATATAATACTGGAATTCACTCTTCTTTAAATATCTGATAGAATTCACTTGTAAATCCACCTGGCCCTGGAGATTTTTTTCCTAGGGAATTTATTGATGGCTCTTTAATTTCTTTTATTTAAGTAATTCACATCCTCTTCTGTTGTAATAGTAATTTAAATGGAAAGATCTTTCTCATTCGTTAATAGACCTGTATGATTTGTTTAAGTCACCTGGAAGTCAAAGTCAAATGTGACTGGAGGTTTTTGCTTAACAGACAGAACAGGAATTGTAGAGTAGAACCTGGAGGAAGTGAGTGAGCATGGTTGGATCAGAAGAGAAAGGATGCAGGCAGGTGTGGCAAGGCTCAGGCTCTTGAGTGTTTGCTTGTGAAAATTCCCTGGCTGAGGGGGAGAGGCTTGGTGAATGACTTTGCTCCTTGCAGTGATCTTGTTTATTAACTGCTTGGTCATGATGACAGATTTTGCCTTCTAGTTTTGGGATTTGGCATTCTGATGTCTAAATAAATGTTTTTCTTCTGAATTCTATGTATTTTGCTTTTTTGCAATTGAGAACTATGCTGGCATATTCATAGTCACCACTAGTGCTGTGAACATTGCCTTGGTGATACATTTGGTATCAAACACTATCCCAGGTTATAAAATTTCTATTTGAAGGCAGGAAGGATTTAGGGGAAGAAGCTAGTATCCCATGATGGGACGATTAAACTTTTTCATTGCTAGCCAGAGAATGGTCCAAAAGTATGAGACCCTGTGAAAACTGGGAAGCAGGGTTACAGGAGGGGGGACCTGGAGATGTGGAAAGGCATTTGTAAGGAATACTAATAAAATCAGGGAAGGAGTTGGTAATTAGGAGAGGCTGGGTTTTATTGACAGGTTACCATATTGTGTATAAAAGTAGAGATGAGCTGCTTAAGGACAATATGCAGATGAAAAAAGAGTTAGCTAGTTTGTGTGGGAATTCTCATCTTTCAAGTTCTACTTTGCAAGAGCAGTCTGGGGAGTCTCAGGCTGAAGGAAAGGTTGTTCGTTTAGCTCAGAAGAGGCTAAGGTTGACAAAAGAAATACACATATGAGATTTGTACAGACCTAGTCTAGTTGCCACAGTGTTCAAGGAAGTGAAATAAGTTTAGAGGGAGTGGTTTGAAGCCCATCCAATAGTGAGGTGGAAATTGGAGAACCAAGGAGGTAACACAGTGTTTCAGGAAATCATTGAGAGTAGCACAAATTTTGAGCTGGTTCACCCAAAGGATGGGTGAATCATTAGTATCTTGGCTAGTGAAAATCAGTGATGAAGGAGCTAAAGATGTATATATAGATGGAGTAGACTGTTTTAAATTGATAGGTATTAGAATCCTTTTGTACAGCAAGCCTTTAGAGATTACGATATGCAAGGAGCTAACAATACTAATCTCTTAGCTATGACTGCAGAAGGCTTCAGTAGCCAGTATCCTACTGAGTCTATGTAGCCTAGTGGAGATAGACCCTGGTACTCACTTAGGGACTGTATAAGAAAGTTTAAGGATGAGGTCGTTAGAACTACCATAATGATCTAAAACACACATGCGTACTATGATATGCCCTTTGCATTTTCCCATAAGGATCTAATAGTGAAGATGGTTCCTCAAAGTTACAAGCAACTTAATTTTGATTTTAATAACTGAGGACATAGAACACCTTCTTTCAGAGGTGCTGGACAATATTTCACAGTTAAGTGACTTACAGGACTGGGGAAAAGATTAAATTTCTAGAGATAGAAGAGTAAATAGCCAGTGGATTCAAAATTAGACTAAATTGGCAAGAAGAGAATTGTTTATTGCTCTGTTGAGATCAAGGGTAGATTTTGGAAGTACAGATGACATTTCAACTAATGACCTATACAGAATGTATGGAGAAAAGGGACTTGACATTAGATTAACAAAGAAGTAAGAACTTCCCCTACAGATCTTACAGAACCCTTGTATCCAAGTTTGTCACACCTTCAGGGAGAATGGGAAGTGGGCCAAACCCCAGCTCATATTAAAGAAATACATAGACAGTATTACAGACCCCATAGCAATTTCATCATATATTGGAAAAATGGATCAAATACTGTAAATAGGCATTACTAGATACTGAGAAAGAGGACTCCCTTATATATGGAAACCCTGATAAGTTTAAGCAGGGAACTCATATCACCATCATAAGATTGGGAGGGGCTGAAATATCAGTCAGACAAGTCAATCTAATCAAAAAAATTGGACAATTACTTAAGAAAGAATATACCATGATAATTGCACCCATTCATGAATACAGTATTAGAATAGATATATTGATAGGTATGATTTTAAATTAACCTGAGGGGAGATACCTGTTTGTAGTAAGGAAGATAGAATTGATAAAATTTTCCTGGGTAAAATAAAAACGGATCCAATCATTTTACTTGAACCTTCTGAAGTGATTACTTCAAAGCAGTATTGTGTGCCAGGTGGACAAGAAGAGATTACCAGTACTATAAAGGAAGAAGTTGAGGTAGCAGAATTAGTTCCTATAACCACTCAGTGGACTAATACTATCTGACCAGTACAAAAGTCAAATGGGACATGGAGGAGGACAATGGACTATAGACAATTGAATAAAGTTACTCCTCCCTTGTATGCTACTCTTCCAGATACCATTACCTTAATACAAAAGATCCAGAAATATGACAGGATTTGGTACACAGATATTGATTTAGCAAATACTTTCTTTACTATCCCGATAGACTCAAAACAACGGGACCATTTTATTTTCTCTTGGCAGGATCGACAATATACTTTTACATGCTTACCACAATGATATCTGCATAGTCCCACTATTTGTCAAAGGATTGCAGCTGAACATATGGATGGATTAGAGCTACCTGGTGTACAGCTTACCCACTACATAGATGATGTTATGATATAGGAAAAAAACTGTAGAAGAAGTAGAAAAGAGTTTGACACTTTTAATTGAGCATATGAAAAGCAAAGGGTGGGAGATTAGCCCTGCGAAGATTCAAAGGCAAGTTCAAACCATAAAGTTTTGGGTATACAATGGAATCAGAAACTGCAAGAGATTTCCTTGCAAGCTTAACAAAAGTTTCAGGATTTTCCTATTCCCATCAATAAGAAAGAGGCCCAAATGTTTATAGAATCACTTGGATATTGGTGACATCACATACCACACCTAAGGTAAATTTTGAAATCCTTACATAATTACTAGGAAAAAATATGAATATGATTGGGGACTTCAGCAAAGCAAAACTTTTGATGAAGCTAGAGCTTCTATTTGATGAGTCATAGATTTACAATCTATACAAAATAGCCTGGTGG
Organism: Bettongia penicillata ogilbyi; assembly: GCA_023548195.1. NCBI lineage: Eukaryota > Metazoa > Chordata > Mammalia > Diprotodontia > Potoroidae > Bettongia > Bettongia penicillata. Next base: position 21,757,106 of record JAJHZJ010000470.1, read on the forward strand.
AATTATAAGAGACTGGACAGGATGAATATGCAAACTGGAGTTTATGGTAAAAATAACAAAGCCAAAATGTACCTTTAGGATTCTGGTCTAGGAAATTTCCTTCATCTGAAGCTCAATATATCCCTTTTGAAAAGTAGTTGTTAAGCTACATAATGGGCTTTGTTAGCCTGAACAGCTGACTTTAGGCCATGAGGTAATACTAAGATCTGGAATCCTAATTATGACCTGGGTAATGAGTACCCCACATTCTCACAGAATTGGACATGTGCAGGATGATAGCATAATTAAATGGAAACAGTATATTCCAAAGAGATCTAAAACAGGCAAAAGTGGAGTTTCTACTTTACATGAATCTATAACAAACATAGATACTGAAGGGAATGGTACACTCTTTGAACCAAAGCAACAATCATTATGGTTCTTGATAAAATGGAATGAGGGATTTGATGGATTAACTGAAGAACAAAAGAGACATGTATGGTTTACTGATGGGATAGCACAATATTTGGGCCACAAAAGACATTGGACAGTGGTAGTCTATAACTCATGTACTAGGTGGACTTTGGAAAGTACTGGAACACGTGGAAGTTGTCAATATGATGAACTTATGGTAGTACACCGAGCTATCAAAACAGAAAAAGGAGGACAGTGTCATATATTCACTGACTCAAGGGCAGTAGCTAATTGGTTAGCTACATGGACACCCATGTGGAAAAATCAAAATTGGGAAATTGATGGCAAACAAGTCTGGGACAAAGAATTATGGCAAGATATATGAGACTTGTCTTTGGTTACTAATTTGTCAGTTTTTCATGTAGATGCTCATGTGGTCCTCATCGTGCCAGAATGTGAGTAGAATGCACATGTTGATCCATTAGCAAAGATTGCTACCAACATATTGTCACTATTCTGACACCAACTGATGATACAGTACTAGCAGTATGGGTCTATCAAAAAATTGACAATTTAAGAGTCCAAGCCACACATCAGCAGGCACAAGAACAAGCTATTTGTATCTCTCATTCATTGTTAAAAACAAGTAGCTCAAAGAATGCTATATATGTCAGTTGGAAAAGAAACAAACTGCTCCTTGAGTAATAACTGGAGAGATAGCAAGTGAGAAAGTATCATCCTAATTTGGCAAATAGATTACATTGAACCCCTACCCCAAGATAAAGGATGTAAATTTATATGTATTTGTGTTGACACCTATTCAGGTATACTAGTGGCTTCTCCCTATAAGAATGTGACCTAGAAAAAACACCTGTAAAACTTTAGATATCATAAGTCTGTATTATGAAACCCAATACAGATTCAAAGTGACAATGGATCATTTTTCAAAGATAATGAAATGAAGAGATATTGTGTATTGAACAACTTAGAATGGATATATCAAATTCCATATCATCTACAAGCTTCTGGGTTAGTTGAAAGATTGAATGGATTATTCAAAGTATGGTTAAGGAAATGAAGTTCTAATAATTGTTATCAACAATGGAAAAATAATTTGTTCATTGCTTCGTGTAATCTGAATAATAATCAACTGGGAGAAAGTACACCTCTAGCTGACCCTAAATCTGCAAATAGATAACAACAAGCACATAAGATCCCAAATGTTGAGTACTGGACTATGGTCAGATGTTCCAACACTGTATCCAAGGACACCTGGTTCAGTAGGGTGTGACTTACATTGTTTAGAGAACTTTTGGTTGACAAGAAAGAAATAAAAATAATCTCTGCTGGAAAATGTATGAGAATTCCTAAGAATCATTTTGGACAAATATTACCTGAATCAAGATTAATAGTTTGAGGAGTGATAGATTCTAATTACTGTGAGAAATTATTGTGACATTCCAAAATTTAAATAATGATCTCACACATTTTGTAAAAATGATAGAATAGTTCAAGCGATTATTATTCCTTGTGAAACAAGACAACTTGTCAAAACTGACCCTCTTTCTAAAATAACTAGCAGAGAAGCTAAAAAGTTGGGTTCTGCTGATAGAATAAAATTAGGAGCTAAAGTAATGGGTAACATGAAACTCAGACAGTGTTCCAAAGTTTGTGGAACTTATAGCACATGGGAAAGATGATACCATAACTGTTGTTTATTCAGGAGAGGACGATTACCAAATTTTACCATTAACTCATATATTCTACCATAAATGAAGCTATGATAGTGGGTTCATGGACTCCAGAAGCATGGCTGACCCTCTCTCTCCCCTGCTTTTGGTTATTGTTTCCTTCTTTCTTTTTGGCTGTTCATCTGTTACGCTTGTTTGCTATATTTGTTTTCTATAGGGTTAGGACACTACCTGCAGAAGCCTGATGGCTTAAGCTGGATGTCACCTCCTATGCATGATGGTGGATCTGAAATTGACCAAGCTCCGGATGCCAGCTGAAGAACTGATCTCTCAAATGGGACATCTTGGGTCAGGGACACCTCTACGTCCAATTTCAGCAAGAAGTAGCTGTGGAAGATTGTATGCACCATTCATTCAAGGGGGGAATGATGGGGTGCTTGTGTTCAAGCCCCACCCTAAAATTTTTGTGTGTGTTTTCATTTTGTGTGATCCCTATTAAACTGCTGTGGAGTTCTGTTAACATAAGTTACCTAAGATATTGTTTTATATGTTAATTTTCGGTTATCCTTGTTAAAGTTCTTTTCCAATACCAATTGCCCCATCAATTTATGCAAAGAATATTAAAGATCTTGGGGTCGAGTGTAATAGTAATTTAAATGAAAGATCTTTCACAATCATTAATAGGTCCATATGATTTGCTTAAATGACCTGGAAGCCTAAGTCATATATGGTAGGAGGAACAGGCAGAGAGCATGAAGGGTGGAGCAGGACCTGGGAGAAGTGAGTGAGGGTGGTCAGGTCAGAGGAGGGAGGACTCAAGCAGGAATGCATGGCAAGACTCAAGCTAGTGAGTGTTTGCTTGTGAAAATGGTCTGGCTTGTGGGGTGAGGGGAGAAGGAGGCTTGATGAATGGTTTTGCTCCCTGCAGTGACCATTGTTATTAACTTCTTGGTCACAATGACAGATTTTGCTTTCTGGTTCTGATATTTGGCATTCTAGAGTCTAAGTACATGTTTCAGTTCTACCTTCTATATAGAGTCTTTTATATTTTGCAATTCAGGACTACACTGACATACTCGTAGTCACCACCAATGCTTTGAATATTGCCGTGGTGATATATCAGTTAATCTGTGAAATTTACGTTTTTGTAAATATTCATCCATTTCACTAAGATTGCAAAATATATGGGCACACGATTAGGCCAAATAATTATTAATTATTGTTTCCTTTCCTTTTCAGTGGAAGTGAATTTACCCTTTTCATTTTTGATACTGGTAATTTGGTTTTCCTCTTTCTTTTTTTAACCAAATTGACAAAAGTTCATCAATGTTATTGTTTTATTTTTAAATAAAACCAGCTTTTAGTTTTATTTAATAGTTCCATTGTTTTCTTAATTTCAATTTTATTCGTATTTCCTTTGATTTTTCAATATTTAAAATTTGGTAATTAATTGAGATTTTCAATGTGTTTTTTTCTAGCTGTTTCACTTGCATGTCCAGTTCACTCCTTTCCTTAAAGATTGTGTTCACTTTTGCTAGGTAGTTAATCCTTGGTTGTAGTCCAAGCACTTTGTTTTATGGAATATCATATTCTTGTCCCTTTGGTCTTTTAATTGAGAAGCTTCAAGGTCCTGAGGGATCCTGACTGTAGCTCCTTTATATTTGAATTGTTTCTTTCTGGCTGCTTACAATATTTTCTTCTTGATCTGATAGTTCTGGAATTTGACTACAATACCTCTTCGCATTTTCATTTTTCTTTCAGGAAGTGATTGGTGCCTGTTGAAAACACTAGAAAGCACAGGAAAAAAAATGGAGCCTTCCTTGAAATAAAAAAGTAATATATTTCTCAGCAAACATTACATATAATAGGGAAAAGCTAGATGCATTTCCGATAAGATCAGGGGTGAAAGAAGGATGTCAATTATCACCACTGTTATGCAATATGGTACTAGAAATCTTTAGCAACAAGAGAAAAAAAAGAAATTGAAGGAATTAGAATAGGCAGATAAGAAACTAAGTTATCACTTTGCAGATGATATGATGATATGCTTAGAAAATCCTAGAAAATCAAGTAAAAGTACTAATTGAAATAACAAGCAACTTTGACAAAATTGCAGGTTACAAAATAAACCTATGTAAATCATCTGCATTTCTATATGTTCCTAGCAGCCCAACAGTAAGAGTTAGAAATAAAAATTCCTTTTAAAGTTTTGATAGACACTCTAAAATATTTGGGAATCTGCCTGCCAAAGCAAAACCAGGGACTATATGAATGCAATTGCGAAACAGTTTTCACACAAATAACATCAGATCTAAGTAATTTGAAAAGAACAAGTTGCTCACAGGTAGGCCAAGCTAATATAATAAAAATGACAATTCTACCCAAATTAATTTACTTATTCAGGGCTATACCATTCATCTAGAGGAACAATAGTTTCAAAATATCAAGGGAATTAATGAAAATAAATGCTAGGGAAAGTGACCTGGCCATACCAGATCTCAAATGGTTTTATAAAGCAGCACTCATTAAAAGCACTTGGTATTGGCTAAGAAATAGAAGAATAGATCTATGTCATAGGTTAGGTACTCAAAACATAGTAGTCAATGAATATAGCATTCTCTGGTTTGATAAACCCTAGGTCTCCAGCTTCTGGGAGAATGCACTGTTTGACCAAACCTGTTGGGAAAATTGGATAACAGTGTGGTGGAAACTTGGCATACACCAATGCCTGATACAGTAAAGAATAAAGTCCAAATGAGTACACAATCTAGGTACAAAGGCTGGTGCTATAACAAATTAGGGGAGCAAGGGATAGTGTATATGTCACATTTATGGAGAATGGAGAAATGTGTGACCAAACAAGAGAAAGAGAACATTATGAAGTGCAAAATGGATGTTTGATTACATTGAATTGAAAAGTTTTTTTGCACAAACAAACCGAATGCAGCCAAGATTAAGAGGAAAGCAGACAACTGGCAAAAAATTTTACAACTAGTGTCTGTGATTAAGGTCTCATTTCTAAAGTGTATAGAGAACCGAGTCAAATTTAGGAGACTTCAAGTCATTCCCCAGTTGATAAATGGTAACAGAATACAAACAGGCAATTTTGGGAGGAAGAAATTAAAGCTATCTATAGTCATATGAAAAAATGCTCTAAATCGCTATTGATTAGAGAGATACAAATCAAAACAGCTCTGAGGTACCTTATCACACCTATCAGATTGTCTAACATAGCAAAACAGGAAGATGATAAATATTGGAGGAAATGTGGGAGAGTTGGGACACTCATTGTTAGTGGAGCTGTGAGCTGATCCAATCATTCTGAAGAACAATTTGGAACTATGTGCAAAGGGATACAAAAATGTGCATTCCCTTTAACCTAGCAATATCACTTCTAGGGCTGTATCCCAAAGAGATCATAAAAATGGGAAAAGGTCCCACACATACAAAAACATTTATAGCAACTCTTTTTGTGTTGACCAAGAACTGGAAATAGAGGGAATGCTCATCAATTGGGGAATGGCTGAGCAAGGTGTAGTATGTGAATGTAGTGTAATGCTCTTTTGCTATAAGAAATGATGAACAATTGGACTTCAGAAAAATCTGGAAAGATTTATATGAACTGATGCTGAGTGAATTGAACAGAACCAGGAGGACATTATACACAGTAACAGTCACAGTGTGGGAGAACCACTTCTGATAGACTTAGCCCTTCACGATAATGCTAAAACTTTGTCAAAGGACTCTTGAGGCAAAATGCCATCAACATTCAGAGAAAGAACTATGGAATTGGACTTCAGAATGAAACAGACTATTCTCTCTTGTGCTATGTTTTGTTTTTGTTTGTTTTTTTCTCATGTTTTCTCGCATTCGTTTTAATTCTTCTGTACAATATGACTAAGTTGAAAATGTGTCTGAGTGCTTGTGTAGAATCCATATAATACGGCATACTGTCTCAGACAAGGCAGTGGGGGGGTAGAATTTAAGACTTATGTGATTGTTGAAAACTGAAAACAAATATATTAATTAAATTTAAAATGAAAAGGAGGCGTGTAGTGGACTCTTTCAATGACTGTTTTGTTCTCTGGATCTAGGATTTCAGGGTAATTTTCTATGATAGTTTTTTTGGAAGATACTGTCCTGTTTTTTGGTTTTTTTTTTTCTCCATGGCTTTCCAGTAGACCAATAATTATTAGATTTTTCTCTCTAGGATCTATTTTCCAGGTCAGTTTTTTTTTTTTTCCAATGAGCTTTTTTTATATTTTCTTCTAGTTCTTTTTGTTCTTTAAATTTTATTTGACTCATTCTTGATATCTCACAGAGTCATTAGCTTCTACTTGCCCAGTTTTAATTTTTGATAAATTGCTTTCCTCGGTTAGCTTTTGTGCCTCCTTTTCCCTTTGTCCAATTGTTCCTTTAAAAAAGTTATTTTCCCCAATTGAGTTTTGTACCTCCTTATCCATTTGGCCATTTTTACTTTGCTAAGGTGTTGTTCTCTTCAGTCACCTCTTTTTTTTTTTTAATTTTATCAATTTTATTTTTAAAATCACTCCTCAATTTTTCTTCTTCCTCTCTAATTTGGCTTTTTTAAATCCTTGTTGAGCTCTTACATGAATGCTTTTTGGACTTGAGAACAGTTCATATTTCATTTTGAAATTTCAGATAGGGGTATAGTAATATTACTGTCATCTTCTGAATTCATATTTTGATCTTCACTGTGTCCATAGTAAGATTCTATGGTCTTCTTTTCTAATTTGCTTCTTCCTCATATGCCTTTTTTCTTGCTTTTAGAGTGTATCTTTGCTCCTAAGACACAAGGGGCTCTGTCTCACATTTCTTGTGTTGTGAGCTAAGGCCCTGGCTACTCGTTTTTTTTATTGTGACTTCTGGTTCTTCCAGGTAGAAGCTGTATAATTCTGCAGCTGACCTAGTCCTGAGCTGACTGTTGTGAACCAAGACTGAGGCCATGTGAAGTTTTTCTGAGTTTCCTTGGGGTTACACTGAAGCTCATGGTTTGAAGTAAGGGGAAGAGGTGGTCTGGCTACTGGAGATCTCCCCTGGGGCTGTGCTTGAGCATGGGCCGTCTAAGTGGCTTCTGGACCCCCATCTGCACTTGTGTCTGCCCAATTCCCCTGGCTGTGCTAAGGCATGCCTGGACTCCTGATGTGGTCAAGTAAAGATTCCATCCCCCTGGGGATCAAGATCTTCTGCTGGTCTGCTGAGGTAGGGCTTGCTGCGACATCTCTGGTCCTGCACTGATCCCCTTCATCCACAGCAAGATGAACCCTTCCCATCCATCTCCCTAGCCTCCTGAGCTAAAAGACTGTTTTACCCCTTCTTCTGGCTTCGCTATCCCAGGATAAGGCAAGATTCTCTGGTTTCTTCAAGGTCAAGAAGGGGAGGTTGAGAGCATTGACAGTTCGTTCTTCCATCTTATACCCTCGAAGTTCAAGCACATGACTTTCAAGCATTTAGTCAGTTGGCTGATAGCCCTAGGAGTGTCTGCTGCTACAGGCATGAGCCTTGTGCTTCTCTCTCACACAGCTCTGTCAGACTCCTTTCCTGTGTGGAGAGGTTTGGGAATCAGCACTGCCTCTGGTGACGCAGTCCACCGGATCATTCCCACTCCACTACGGCCAGGTCTGCACTGGTGCATCACCGCATCGTCTGCACACCCCCAGTCTAGTGCAACAAATCCTCCCCATTGACCTTCTGGGCTGGCCTGGGCTGGAAATCTGCCACACTCTGTCCCTTGGTGGATTTTGCTCCTCTAACTTTTGTTCAGATTCACTTTTGTAGAGTGTGTGGAGGAATTTCTGGAAGAGCTCAAGTGAATCCAACCTTTCTCTCTGCCATCTTGGTTCTGTTTCCTGGTCTATTTTTAAAGGGTTATTTTCTTCAGTTTTTTTGGGTCTCCTTTAGTAAGCTGTTGATTCACTTTTCATGATTTTCTTGCATCACTCTCATTTCTCTTCCCAATTTTTCCTCTACTTCTCTTACTTGATTTTTAAAATTCTTTTTGATCCTGTGATCAATTCATATATTTCTTGGAAGCTTTAGGTAGGAGCTTTGACTTTGTTGTGTTCTTATTGTTGAATATATTGATCTTCTTTGTCACTAAAGTAAAAATCTAGTCTGAGTTTTTTACACTGTCTGCTCATTTTCTCAGTCAAATAATTGACTTTCTAACTCTTTGTCAAGGTAGGACTCTGCTTCCAGTGTGGGAGGGGCAGTGCACTGTCCCAAACTTCAACAGTGTTCTGCAGCTGTTTTCAGAACTGCTTCTAAGGGTTTGTAAATTTTCAATTTTTCCAAGGTGGTATGATCAAAGGAGAGATATTTATTCTTTTCATGGCCTGTGCTGTGGTCTCAGAGTGACTAGAAGTACTCTTTTATGCCTTGGAATGGTGAGGAAGATTCCTTCTGATCTACCCCACAAGCTCCACCACACCAGTACTCCTCCTTCCTCCCAGGGTGCCACCCAGAACTGTGACCCAGATCCAAATAGGGCAAAGCTAGAGAATCCTGCTTCAGTGCCAGTAAGGAGATCCCTGCAATTAGGTGCTTGATCCCCACACCATTTGTGGGCCTAGGGATCTGGAAGCACCTCATCCTGCTGCTGTAGTCACTACCTCTGACACCCTGGGTGCTGGGGCCAGATTACATCGCTCCTCCACTCAGGTCTGACAGAGTTTTCCCATTGACATTGTATCCTGTCTTTGGTAATTGTGGGATGAAATTCTGGACATTGCAACAGCTGTCAGTGATTCAGTTGGCCCTGTCTATGTTGGTGTGGCCTGACTTGAACTGTGCTCCACTCACTCCCAGCCTGGTGCAGTAGGCCTTTCCTATCAACCTTCTATATTGTCTTGGGCTAGAGACCTGTTTCACTCCCTCATTTTGTGAGTTCTGCAGCAATAGAATTTGTTTGTAGTCATTTTTTTACAGGTTTTTGGAAGAGTTTGGAGGAGAGATCAATAAAGTCCCTGCCTTTACTCTGCCATCTTGGTTCTGTCCCTTCACAGTCATTTTTTAGGCCAGTCAACAGCTATTAGTTTCAGTGATCAGAGAAGAACAATAATTTTCCAAATGCATAGAAGTTAGTCATGTATAATAATATCTGGTGTCTTCATGGTGCTTAAATTTTACAAAATATTTTACTTTCATTATTTCATTTGAACCATATAGCAACTACAATAAAATACTAACTACATATATTATTATTCTACTTTTCAGATGAAGAAAATGAGACTCAAAGAAATTTAGTCACTTGCCCATCCTCATGTAGCTAATGAGAGTCAAGGGCAAGATTTGACTCCAAGACTTCTTTATTACAAGTCCAGTCCTCTGCTTTAGTACGTTATTTTTCCATATAAGTGCTTATCAAAAACAACCAACCAAAAATATCCACAAGAAACTGTTGCTTCAGACTATGTGTATAAAAACCAAAGAAATTATTGGAATATAATTTTAGCATATGTAAAATTTCCATTTTAAAAGAATCATAAATTCACTAAGGATATTGCCTTGTGGATGGTTCTGTGAGAGATCATTCTCACATAGCATTTCCTTCCATTATTATTATCTCTGCTTTTAGAGCTACAAACCAGTCTAATGACATTTATTCTAATAGTAATACATTTAATTAATCTTTAAGTTTTGGTTCTTTTCTGTCTATATTTATTATACCATGTATTAAGAATAAACAATTCTATGTCTTAAGTTTGGTGGTATGAAATAGGGGAAAAATTTTAGATATGAAGTGAAAAGATTTGGGTTCAAATTTCTGCTCTGCTAGAAGTCACTTGCTCTCTGAGCATCAGTTTCCTCATCTGTAAAATTAGAGAACTGGAATCAGTGAACTGATTGTGTGTGTGTGTATGTGTGTGTGTGTGTGTTTGTTTATGTATGTGTAAGTGATGAAAAATAATTACCATGGAGCCAATCTCTAGATGGATGATATACTCTTTGATCTATCTAGACCAATCATTGTATGGTAAAATATGTACTGTATTACTAGACCCTTACTCAAAGCTTTTCAAACATAGTGAGATCAATAAGATATTTCATTATTCCTGCCGTGGTCTCACTATTATTTAAGTCCACAGTTTGACCCAGTGTGACTGAGTAAGGAGGGCTAATCTAGCCTGTACTTCTCTGACCATCCTAATGTGAGATGAGGAAGATATATAGCTACCATAAGGGGCCCAAATAGAATTGGTAGAGTTAAATAGTAAATGTATCAACGTTTCCTGTATCCTGCCCTCAATCTGATACCAACTTGTAGAATATGTCTCGATTTTGACACATGGCTTCTCTTTTATCTTAGTTTCTTTGATTTTGACAGTCCAGCAAGCATAGGTTCCTAATACAGCCACGTTTATACTTTCTTAGATTCTATTTCTGACTTCATTCACCATTTTTTGTCCCAGAAGGAGGCACTTTCTCTAGTAATCTTTAAGTGTTGGGCTACTAAAGATGATCTGAGTCACACAAGTTGAAAAAAAAATGTGTCACATATGATTACAGAACCAATGTCTATAGTATCTCAAAGATTGTCTAGAATAAGCGAGGTATCATATAATTGCAAAAGTTCTGATTTTTATGAAAGACAAGAGAGTAGAGTCTTTATATTATAGAATAATGTTTGGTTTCAATTATTGTGAGAGTTCTAGAATATCTTAGTAAAGATATGTTTTTGTGGACACTTAGGTAAGGAAGCAAAGATTACGAAGAAAAACCTGATTTTAAAAAGAGTAAGTCATGAGAGACAAACTGTGTTTCTTTTTATAATATTGTTTTTGTGGTTTTCATTGTATTGTTCACTGATTTCAGTTGCAGGTGATTCTTTATGACCCCATTTTATGGTTTCTTGGCAAGGAGACTATAGTAGTTTGCCATTAACTTCTCCAGATCATTTTCCAAATAAGGGACTGAGGCAAACAGGGCTAAGTGATTGGCCCAGGGTCACACATCTAGGAGGTATCTGAGGCCAATTGGAACTCAAGAAGATGAGTCTTTTTGACTTCAGGTCCAGCACTCCATCCACTATGCCACCTACCTCTCCTTACTATCATTTAATTAGTAAATTTGGGGAATGCCATATATACGTTGTTTCTAACTTAGAAAAATACGTTTTAAACACCTCGTGCTATTTTTGTGGAAATAATGGAAAGATCATAAAACAATTAGATGGAATTATTACTAGGCAAATCGCTTCTCTCAAAATAATCATCCATTGGTGATTTGCTGTCAACTTCAAAGGAAGTTTCTAATGGAGTGTCACAACAATCTGTCTTTGACTCTATGCTGGTAAATAACTTTAAGAATGACTTGGAAAAGCTATCATAGATAGTGTGCTTAGCACATTTCCAGGAGACAAAAGGTAGGAGAAATAGCTAACCCAAAAGACCTTTGTACTGTGAGCTCAGAATGTTCATCATTACATTTTTTTTTTATTTTACAATATGATTTGGAGGCACTGCTTGAGGGCTTAATAAAAACAGGAGGCTGGCTACATTTGGCCCTCTCAGCCACAGTTTTCTGACCTCTGATCTAGTGTATCTCCTCCATTTTACAGATGAGAAACTTGAGATGTAGGGATGATTATAAGTATCTTTACTTTCTCCCCTTTTGAAAATGTGCTTGGTAAGATGATGGATATTACTTTCTTGCAAACACAGGATTTTCACAAAGTATACCCACCTTTGTTTTCCCTTTCTGTGTTATATCCACAATGCATACCTTTTAACTTTCAAATATGCATAGACATTGAATTACCTTTAGAAGTATAGTGATGAGAAGACTTACGACTGAACAAGGGTTTTATGAAAATAAAGTAGGTCTCTGGAGTTCTGGCCCTTGACCTTCCCTTCTCTAGTTCTGACAGAATTATACCATTGAAGGAAAACATATCTGGTTATTCTGCTCTTACATTTTTCTCCCCTCCTCTATTCTGGTGGCCCAGGTATATTTTGGGTGTCCCTGCTTGCCTTTTTACTGACCTGAGTTTAGTGGTATAAGTTCAATATTCAAAGGGTATGAACATTTAGTCATTTAATTTGCATAATTCCAATTTTTTTTTCCAAAATGATTATACTATTTCATAGATGTGCCAACCATCTATTAGTGGATCTGTCTTGCCTTAATAACCCCCCCAAAAACATTTACTGTTGCATGTTTTTTGATGACTTGTTAATTTGCAGGGTGTTAGGTAAAACTTTAGGGGTGAATTAATTTATATTTCTCTTATTAGTAGTTATTTAGAGCAATTCTTCATGTTGTGATATTATGCAGTTCTTTTGAGAATGAGATTCACATCCTTTGACCATTTCTTTATTGAAGAATGGCAGAGAAAAAGAGAGACAGACAGACAGACAGAGACAGAGATAGAGAGAGAGAGACAGAGGCAGAGAGACAGCCAGATATATTGAATATATATACATAATACATATATTGATGTACGTGTGTGTGCATAAAAATATGTATGTGTATGCTCACATTTATATATTGGATACCAAAGCCTTAGTAAAATAATTTAATAAGAATATTATCAAATATATATATAATATATTATATATATATATGTATCACTACTTCCATGCCTATAAAGCATTAAAATTGTCTGTATAAAAGGCTTTCAGTTCCAAGTTCCCTCTTTTGATGTAAAAAACGTACTATACTCCTTCAATTACTTTACTTTAATCTTTTATTTTTAAGTGGGCCTGTTCGCACTGGCTCTTTTCCCTTTACCCTTATCCTTTCATTTTCCTTTTCAACTCGCCCTGTTATTTAGTTTTGCTTTTCATTTTTTCACCCTTTATAAAAATAATTTTCTTCACTATTCTCTTTATCTATCTTATCTTTATTTTTACTCTAGATATTTACTCTCTGATTTACATCCTCTATAATTGTTTGGTCTCTACTTTTTCCATGCATCCTTCATACAATCAAAGTTTCCAAGGTATCCAAACTAGGCTCTTCCTTCTACACTGTCTTATAGGGTTTGTTTTATGGATTCCCTTTTTTCCCATTTTCCCCCAGAACAATGCCAATTGATTCAGGTATCAAAGAGGACACTACCCTGTGATAGTGTCATCCCCTACAGTGACACTGATAATGCAGCTCACCACTAATCTATCCTGTCTTGTTGATCCTTTATTTTTAAAAATAAATCTGCCTGAAAATCTTCTCCTTATTTTATTGCTCTCCTACTCCTTTAATTGCCAATATTCCCCAGAAATTTTAAACTCTCATCACTCCTGGAAAAGGAAACTTTTCCCCAAGTTTCATCCAATATAAGAACCTCTTTTCTCTTCACAGATCATCTCTCTTTACTAATAGGAACATTCATCAATGGAACCCTCTCTCACCTCAGAAGTAATGTCCTCTTCCTTCTACTTTCCTTTTTAAGTCTTTCTCTTTGTTTCTCACTCACTCCCCTGTATAGTTTCCTCTTTCTGAGACTACAAAGGTCACCTTTCTCTCGATAATAACACTGAATTTGACCTTGGCACAGCACTAACTCTCTTCATGGCCGTCTCTGCTCTCCCCCTTTTGTATGCCTTCCTATGTTGTAAAATAGTCCCACAAAAAAACATTAACATTTAGGCAGGGTGTTTCCAGGTTCTCTCCATAACACTCCTTTTCTACCTCTCCACTGTTGTTTTCATCAATTTTCTACATTCACTTTGCCTCTCTGTGTATATTTTGAAAGACGTCTTTTACTATTCTTTTTGTACTCACTGTGGCAATTGCTGTTTTGGCCTCCTTCATTTATCATTACTTCACTACTACATTTCTGTTTGGGGTGTTAAAGAAGCAAGCAGTATTTTTTAATTCTATCTTTCCTTCTAAAACATTTCAGTCTTTACTTTATTGTTAAATGTCCATTTTTTTGTCCTTTATCGTTAAGCTCAGATTTGCATGACAAGCATGCTGGGCCATATTATGAACTCAATTGTTTTGGGAACAATTTTCCCTTCCTTCCTACGCTTTCTAGTGGCTGTAGAATAATCTTGTATTATTTGTGTCTTTGACTTTATTGCCTATCTATTGTTCTTTTTTGTTTGTCTTTCTGCTTTCCATTGAAGTAATCTGTGGGTTCTTTCAATGGGGCTTTAATATTCTATGTTAATATTCTATGGGAAGTTGTCTTCCTTTCTTCATTATAGTGTTATTATTTTTGTTATGTCATGATCTTCAAGAAGATCTATTAACCTTAAGTCGTCTCTATGAACCCTGTCTTTGAAGTCAGTACATTTTACTTGCATAGTGAGCATATTTTCTTGTAATGTTAATTTGTTTGTTTCTTTTTCTTCTTCTAGATTGCCCTTAACATATATGTATTTACATTCCTAATCAGATATTCTTTATTTTTTTTTGGGGGGGGGGAGTGGAGGTTATCTGTTGTAGATTCAAGATTTTCTCTTCTATTCATTATTGCTGATATACAGGACACAAACTCTGATCTCATACTTATTACTTTTCTTTTAAATCACTCATGAAGGGGGGCTGAACCAAGATGACAGAGAAAATTCATGGCCTTACCTGAACTCTCCCAAATTTTCCTCAAAATACATCTGAAATAATACCATAAAACAAATTATGGTATAACAGAATCCACAAAAGGATGAGAGAAAACATTTTTCCAGCCCAAGGTAACTGAAAAGTCTGGCAGAAAAGATCTATTACACTAGGGTAAGAGTAGAGCAGAATTCAGTGCAGGCTGTGCCAGGGCAGACACAGGCCCAGAAAACCAGGAGCATATCTTAAGAGTCAATCAGAAGCAGCAGTGACTTCTGGAGTTCTCAGCCCTCAGATGATAAGTGTGTCAGGCAAGTGTCAGAAAGAAATTACAAGGGTCCCCTTGCTGACACCAGAGGCAGAACTCATTTTCATTGCTGATAGACAGATCTGGGTGGCAATCTGAATAACTGAAAGCTTACAGATCCCCAGAACTAACTCTGGAAACAACTGCATAAAACTTTGAAGCTTGGGAAACTGCACTCTCTGTCTGGAGAAAGAGCCCCTCTTTAGCATAAACTTCAAAAAATGACTGAAAAAATGGGCAAACAGCAGAAAAAAAATGCCAACTCTAGAAAGTTACTATGATGACAAGAAGATCAGCAAACACACTCAGAAAAAGACAACAAAATTAAAACTGCTACATCCAAAATGTTAATATATATGGAGGGGTATCGGGCCATGGAGGAGCTCAAAAGGAATTTCAAAAATCAAATAAGAGAGGTAGAGAAAATATTGGGAAGAAAGAAATGCAAGAGAATCATGAAAAAGAGTCAGAAGCTTAGTAAAGAAGCCACACACAAACTTACATGCACACACACACACACACACACACACAAACTCATAAACACACAATGCTGAAGAAAATAACCACTTAACAAACATAATAGGCCAAATGATAAAAAAAAAAGAGGTACACAAATCCAATAACGAGAAAAACGTCTTGAAAAGCAGAATTGGCCAAATAGAAAAAAAATATAGAAAATTTCACAAAGCACAGAACTTAAAAAGATTTGGCATAATGGAAAAAGAAGCAAAGAGGCTCATTGAAGAAAAGAACTCCTTAAAGATTAGAACTGGTAAATAGAAGTCAATGACTTTTTGAGACATCAAAAAGTAGTAAGAGAAAAGAATGAAAAAAAAATAGAAGATACTATGAATTATATTACTGGAAAAACAACTGATACATCCAGGGGACAGAATTTTAAAATGATCAGATTATCAGAAAATCATGTTAAAAAACAAGACTAGACACAATTTTTCATGAAATTATCAAGGCAAATTGCTATTATATTCTAGAGTCAGAAGATAAAATTGAAATTGAAAGAATGCATCAATCACTTTCTGAAATGAAAATGAAACTCCCAGGAATGCTGTACTGAATTCCAGAGCTCCCGGGTCAAAAAGGAAATATTGCAAGCAGTCAGACAGAAACAATTCAAATACCAAGTAGTCAAAGTCACAATAAAATGATATTTATGAGTTTATGCATTAAGGGAAATGAGGGCTTAGAATATGAAATTTCAAAAGCTAAATGAGCTAGAATTAGAATAAAGAATCACCTACCCAGAAAACAAAACAAAACACAACAAAATTAAGTATGCTCCTTCAGGGAGAAAAATGGACGTTCAGTAAAAACGGAGACTTCCAAACATGCCTGATAAAAAAAAGAAATCAGAGCTGAAAAGAAATTTTGATATACAAAACTCAAGATAAGCATAAAAAGGTAAACAGGAAAGAGTAGTAATAAGTGTTTCATTAAGCTTAAACTGTACATGGGAAAATGCTATTTTTAACTCCTAATTTTTTTCTTATTTACTAGGGCATTTAGGAGTATACACAGACAGAGGACAAGAATTTGAGTTAAATACTATGAGATAATTGTCTAGAAAAGTAAAATTAATGAGAAACAAATCCACTTTGAGAAGGTAAAGGGGCAGTGAAATGGAATAAATTATTGGACATAAAAGAGGAACTGAAAAACCTTTACAGTGGAAATTAGGGTAATTGAATATGCATATTTTTAATCCTTCATTTGGATTCTGTCTTCTAGACATTGTAGATAGTTGCTTTATCTTTTCCGCATAATTTTTGTTTCAGAGAGGTCATAAGAATCAGAGAAAATATCTAATGCACCATATTTTACCTCATGTCACTTGCTCCCTTCGAAATTTATTCTATTTCTTAGAATCATGTCTGTTTAACAAAACCAATCTATTCCCTGTTTTACATATGTCTTGCCAACTCTTTTCTTTGCTATAATAGCCCATTTCTATTAATTCCTTTAATACCCAAATTAAATTGCATTTCCTCCTTGGACTAATCCTATGTCTCTCTGATGAGCCTGTACTATGCATCATTTTAGTTCAGTTGCATAGTGTACCTATCTTTTCATCTTGTATCTCTTCTATCAAAATCATACTACAAAGTCTTGTTGAAGTATGGGGGCTACAACTGGATCCTTCAATGTTATACTAGTGGAACACAAGACCTGGAAGTTTCTATCAAGGTAGAATGATAAAGATCACAACATTATTATGTTCACTATCTCAAGACCAACCTAGTTAAGTTCAAACTTAATCAGATGAATCACATTTTGATAATTTTTTTTGACAAAGTGATCCTTGCAGATTCTCTACTAAGTTATATAGAGTTTGCAACTTTCATTGATCTAGGAAATAGTCACGTCAACTAAACTGCGGTTTCTTAAGGTTTGAAACATCTTGTACTTGATCATACTGACTTTGCAATAATTGTCAAAGTTATATCTCTATGTTCTGATTCCCTAATTAGATGTTAACCAATATGATGGTATCTTTTTGCCTTTTGCATAAATAATGTGTCTGATATGAAAATAGATGATTATTTAATATATAGATGAATCTCTCAATCAGTAGTAGGACATATATTTAATTCTCTTTGTTCCTCAGGGTAGATTGGCTGACTTGAAATTTGGATGAGGATCTGAAGGTATATAAATTATTTTCTATTTATTAATTCTAACCAAATTCCTAAAAAAATCATCATCAAAGTTATATCAAGATATGCTGATAGGGAAGAAGTAGATGGATGTTTTATGAATTAATATTTATTAAAACAGAATTTATTTGCTGGTATTTTTTTGCATTTAGGGAAACCAAAGTAGTGCATTATATGAAAAATATAGAACAAACCCAAAAGTTCACAAGGAGTCCACTTCACACATAGAGGATGATAGACATTAATAGAGTGTAAACAACCTAAGATAAAGGCTTATGGGACAATATCAAGGAAAATAAAACTGCTCAAGTAAGTCACACAGTTTTTCTGAATGTGCCCTTATTTATTATGGTGACTAAATTGTGTTATTCACTGTGGAAACAGCTTATTTTCTACCGAAAATTGGAGACAAGATATTTGAAAGAGGTTTTCGTTTTAAATCAAAAAGTGTATGAGTAATTTTTTTGTATTTTAGAACTTCAAATAAGAAACACATAGCAAGATTTAATGCATTGAAATAAATCACAATGGAACTTTTACTACAATAAATACGTAGAGATTAACCACACTGAAGTTATGAATGGTGCTTTATTGAAGAGGGTCAGAAAGATTGATGGTTTCTGAGATGATGAATCAGTTAATGAAGACTTTTTCTAATTCCTTTGAAGAGGCTATTGTCATGTTTGTTACATTGCCGTTATAAACTGAACCAGTCTCATATTCTGACTTTTGCTCAATCTAACCAAAAACTTCTGGTTACCTTTGAGTTCAAAGACAATTGTAGTCTGTATGCAAAAGCCAATAAGTAGAAGTTTATTTCTTGGTCCAAAGAAAGGGACCAAGAACGTAATTTTTTAAAATAGACATGAATTTCATACATGCATCTTGTAAGAAGTGTTTGGT
The DNA here is from genome assembly GCA_023548195.1 of Bettongia penicillata ogilbyi. NCBI lineage: Eukaryota > Metazoa > Chordata > Mammalia > Diprotodontia > Potoroidae > Bettongia > Bettongia penicillata. Next base: position 21,775,597 of record JAJHZJ010000470.1, read on the forward strand.
GGGTTATAAGGGTGCATATATTTGTTGGAAGAGCACAGTGGGTTATAATTCATTATTTATATGATTGTACTTAGGGAAATTGTTTTTCATGTACATAATTTCAAGTGCACATACTGGGTGACTCCGAGTTTCTCCCTGAAATAAGGGCATTTTTAAACAGTAAAATTGAATAAAAACTTTCTTAATAAAGACAAGTGAACAAAAAAGAAAATCAAGAGAAAACTAATCAGAGATATAATGTATTGTGGTGACATAAATAGACACTGGCTCTAGCATCAGAAATCATAGGTTCAGATTTCACCTTTGTTAGTTAAAAACTGTGTAACCTTGGCAAAATTGTCACTGTTCCCTTGGACCTTAATTTTCTTAAATTGTAAATGAAGGAGTTTCATTAAGTGACACCTAACATACCTTACATCACTAGGTCTATAATTCCACTATTATTTTCATCCCAATATGTCCTGTTTGTATCTATGAAAAAAATTGACACTTTAAGAATAAACAATAGTTGTTTGGCATGATGATGCAATCCTATGTTTCTAAATACTAGAAGATCAAAGTTGGAAGATGTGTCTTGAACTTGAAAGTTTTGAGTGTCAGTGAATGATCCTGATCAGAAATTTGTACTACCTTCAATACTGATATTATAAGCCCTGGAGAATGGGAGGTAGGTATGGTCATCAGATAACCTAAATAGAGGCAAACAGACTCAAGTAAATAATAGAGCTGGTCGAATATTGGATGACAATACTATCAAATTCATGAATAATTTCATCCAGGGTCAGAAAAGGAGGCTCAGTCTTTGAAAAAAATGAAAGGCATTGGTTATGTAACAGACATTGCAGGTACTATCAATACAATAGGACAGAGTGAAATTAACTCCATTTCAACAAATAGGAAAAGATTTACTATTAACATGGGGGTTATCCCTATGTCAGCTATCTTTGTACAGTCAGAAAATTGGATTCTAAGAGCTCAGATCAAAATTTATAATAAGCAAAAATAAATGTAACAATAAAACACTTATGTCATACAATTAAAAATACTTAACCCTGAATTATTTAAACTATTGACAAATGAAAACAATGAAATAAACACCAGAAATAACATCAACGATAAATTCAATATGTTGATCTAGAAATTATATCAATATTAATTTTTTTATCAAAACAAATATTTTAAGAGAACCTAGAGAGGGCTTTATTCAGTAAACATTTAATTTACTTGCCAAATAGACTGTCAAAGGCAACACAAGGTTAGAATCTAAACTCATTTGTAAAATGTAGAAAGGATGATGATAAGATTATAAGCAATATCTTCTTGTAAAGCAGAGTGGAGCAATAAAGTATGATGTTTGTCTAAAAAAATAGTAAAAATTCCAATTACACAGTTATCCCAAGGATATTCAAGGATAAAAATGGAAAGACAGACAGAAGAAAAATGGGGAAAGGGTTACAAAAACAAACCATTTCAAGAATATTTTTTGGTCAAGGATAGAGGTACTGTCCACTTGGACCTTTACATAACAATCCTGGTGAATAAGAAGACAGAAATAGCACTAAAGAAAACAAAAAATTAGGGAAAACAGCCATATCGGATCAAGTGTATACATAGAGAGAGGAGATCCCATAATGAATATGATGCAATTTGAGAGCATTGAGGGATTAATATGCAAGATATAGGAAAGAGAAAAAAAAAGATACCAAAGGCACAGAGTAAAAAAATAAACCTTATCAATACCAAAAAAAAAATAGTCAGGAAAAGAAAATAAACCATGTGTATCTTTGCTTTCCCATCCATACAAAAAATTATTAAAATCCCCTATGCATGAATTGAGGGCATCCTAGGGGTATTAGCAGAGAATAAATAGGCTTTTGCAAACTACCTTCAATGATAGCCCACATACTTAGCATCTCACAATTATTGAAAGCTACATGTTTTGTTCATCTACACCAAAAAGACCAAAGAAATGTAGAACTTCTATTGCTCATATTTCAACATGAATTCAAGTGGACAGATGATACAGCTTACCCAACACTATATGTATCTTGGGAAAATTATGTGTGTATATATGTGTATGTGTTTGAAACACACACATGTGCATCTATGAAATAAGAAAGTGAATTAGAATTTTTTGAGAAATTGTAAGACTTTACTGATTCTAAGCTTTCCATTACATTGAAGACTCCTCTTCCTCAACTTTTAATATAAATATTTTACCAGCATTACTATTATATGGCAGTCAAACCTACAATAACTATTGCCTTTGAAGAACCAAAATGAGCATCACGCAGAGGTCAATCAAAAGACACATGTTATGTATGAGCAAGCTACAACATACAACCAATGAAGAATGTGGAAGAAGGACAGGAGTAAAATATGTTATCAAGAAATTTTATGACAGAAAGAAAATATGAACTGTTCACATGGCAAGAGTGAGGGATGACAGATGGATGACCAGAATCCTCTTCATAATCTGATCTTCTACCATTCTAGTCTTAACATTTTAGGTCACTCCATTCATTCTTTGATACTGCTGCACTGACTGGACATTATTCAAATATGTCATTCAGTCTCTCATCTCTTTGTTTTTGCCCTGTCACCTTTTCCTAGAATACTTTGCCTTCTCACCATTGGTTATTAGTTTCCCTGACTTCCTTTTAGACTTGCCTCAGCTTTGGCCTTTTACCAGAGTCCTTCCCTCCACCTGCCAGTGTCATTCCCTCTAAAATTACTTCCTATCCATTCTATACTTTTAGTATGTACCTATTTATTTAAATGTTGCCTTCCTCATTAGGCTGTGAGGCAGACCTTGAGTGCAGGTAGTGATTTTACACTTCTATTGATCTCAGGCTATTAGCAAAGTCCTTGGAATGAAACAAGTACATAATAAATGCTTGTTGACTTGGATAATTGTCTGGCTGTTGCTCTTCATTCTCGAAGAGGAACAAAATGACATCACCACGATAAACTGAAATTTCATTGTGTCTGACTGTGGCTGATCAGATCGATATGAGCTCAGAATGTTCTATGACAGTCGGGGTACAGAGGGTCCATGTGAATATTTGGGGTGGATACTCCAAATTTGTGTACAGATGTCTGTTCTGCTCCTGGCACTTTTGAAATTGTTGGGCAGCAAACACTGTGTCTTCTGTTACTCGGCCTGTTCTGAAGGCACACTGGCTCTCAGGTATATGACCATCTTCCAGTTGAGGGAATCACCCTATAAAGAAGGATTTTAACAAGAATTTTGCCAGCAATGACTAAGAGAGAGACCCCCTGTGATTGTTGCAGGACAATCTATTCCCTTTACATCTATAGAGATGGACAATGGAGACATCTTTAGATTCCTGGGGGATAACTTCCTCTTGCCACATAACCTGGAAAATTTCAGTCAGCTTTTGTACGAGCAATGATCCCCTTACCTTGTAAATCTCAGCTGGAATAGAATCAGCACGAGGTGCTTTGCTACATGAAAGGAGTTGACTTAACGGGGCATTGGCATATAACTTGATTTAAAAAATTGAGAGAAATTTCAACCTATGATGATATGCATAGATCTTTTTTGTGATGGGCAGAATTGATGGAATTTGAAGCAACTGATGGAATGTTTTGGAATTAGAGGTAGATAAGAGCTCTCAGATTCCTTACTTCAGTTGAATGGGAGCACCAATTAACAGTGGTGTTTAACAAATATCTGTCATGTTATTTCTTCAAAATGGCTTGGGAATCTTATCTGTGAGCATTGAATTATTGAAGTCAATGAAGTATTTTATTTTATTTTTATTTTATTCTCCACATTACAACCTGGAACACATAGATGTTCAATGAATTGTGATTAGTGATATGTACATAGAGTACTAGACTCCAGGTTAGTCCCAGGGGACTTGCAAGTATAGAACAGTTTTAAGCCTATAGATCCAAAGAAACACATAGTGGAACTGGCTAAAAGGAAATGGAGATTTATTACTTTGATATACATTCATGTTTTCCTATAATTTGTTTTGCAAAACAAATTACATTTTAAAAGTGGTGAAATTGATAAGGACCCTACCTTAGAATCAGGAAGTTTGGAAAAAGTTGTTCTTTGTGACTTTAGGCAAGTCACTTAAGTTTTTCAATGCCCCCAGAAACCATCCCAGTTAAAACTGTTACAGATCTCTATGTAAAGAGAGATCTTCAATACGAGGAGTTCTCTACACTTCAGAAATGAAAAGTCCAGTCTCCAAAAGAGTAATAAAAGAAAACTTCACTGATTGCAACTAATTGAGGTAAAGTCCTGAATGTGAATTAGTTTTAAAAAATTGAACAGTGGAATGTTTATATGAAGATGCAATTTCATTGTTTGAAAATGAATAGAATAATTTTCATTAACAACTTAAAAAATATTCTAAGAGAAATGCTCTTGTGTTTTAATGCATAAATGGTGCCCTTCTAATGGGCACATTAATTGCTTATACATAATTAAGGGTGACTAATGTACTTTAAAAAATTTTCTTTTTTAAAAATTAAAGAAATTCCTTCACAATTTTTTTTCTCTATTGACTTACTGTACTTTGGAAATGAAAAGATCATCTTCAACATGATTTTAATTGAAATATCACACATCCAAAAATAACGGAATACAAATCAATGAGGTTTTACTGTTACAGAATGTCAAGAACAAGTTAGAGAGCAAATTATACTAGGTCAGTTTATCTGTACATAATTCAGGGATACACAATTATTGTAAATTTGATTCTTAAAATATTCCCTGCTGGCTTTCAAATCTGCAATCAACAGGTGAACCCAGTGCCATGATGCAAATTTTTGTGAAGACTTTGATGTGGAAGATCATCATCCTTGAGGTCAAACTATCCAATACTATTGAAAATGTTAAGGACAAAATGCCCAATAAGGAAGTTATTCCCCTGATCAGCAAAGATTGATATTTACAGGGAAGCAACTGGAAGATGGATTTATTTTGTCTGACGACAACATTCAGAAGGAGTCTATCTTTCAAATTGTTTGAGGTTTCATGGTGGTGCCAAGACGAGAAAGAAGATGTCTTACACCACTCTAAAAAAAAAAACCAAGCATAAGAGAAAGGTTATGCTTGCTATTCTTAAATACTTTAAGGCTGATGAGAATGGCAAAATTAGATGTCTTAGAAAAGAGTTGTCTTCTGATGAATGTGATGCTGGAGTCTTTATGGCTAGACATTTTGAAAGACATCATTGTGGCAAGTGTTGTCCAAACTACTGTTTTAACAAGCCAAAAGACAAGCAAATGTATATGTGTTAATAAAAGAAAAAATGTCAACTATTAAAAAAAAAAACCTTAGATCCATTTGATGACACCTAAAGAGGAAATTGCCAGCTTTCTTTGTTTATATTTCATTCACCTTTAGTGCTTTAGTAATTACTTAGGATAAATGCATCATAAATTATTTTTCAGACTCAATTATTTGATGTATTTTAAAGTAATTTAAATTTTATAAGATATGAAAAAAATATAGTTAATGGTATAATTTAAGCCCTAAAATTTAGCATCATATAAGAAACATTTTCTTTTTAGTAATCTATGAAACCTAGCTTATGCTTAAGATGTCATTTATTATTTGTACTAGAATATTTGGAGGGTGTTCTCATTGATCCTTCACCGCAATGTTACTCTGCTACCTTATTATAGCATAAGGTTAATATGCGTACAAAGTGATAGATAAACATTTTGAATTAGATCTTTTGAATAACAGTTGTCAAGAGGAAGCTTTTATGGGAGTGACCTTGGGTTCTTGAAAACTATACAAATGGAGCATAGTACAAATAACAGCAGTTGCTACCAAGCTAGAAGGACTTGGAGTACGGGCCAACAATGTCTCTGAAGTCATTGTCTGAGGACCAACCTAGGTAAGTATAGAGAGAATTAATCAACAGTTGACAACTGGAATATATAGATGTAAATACAGATACTGCTACATTAACCCATGAAGTTTATCAATTAAAAGTCTAATAAGATTAACAATTTGTACATAGAGGTAGTACTCCCACTAATAAAATAAACTTTTTTTAAAAAGCTTTGAATTGGTGAAGAATCACCGACCAACTAAAGAATGGCAGACCAACATCTGGATAACAGATTTTCCATTTGCAAGTTCAGGGCTTTGTCTATTACACCAGGTGATATAAACAGGTGATCTGCTGTTTTTTTTTTAAATTCTATTCTTTTTAAATTTGGAGTTCCAAATTCTCTCATGCCCTTCTTCCAACACCTCCCCTAACTAATGAGGAGGCCAGCAAAATGTTATCAATTATACATGTGAAATCATGAAAAACATATTTCTATATTAGTCACATAAAAAAAGTAAGGAAGAAAGAGAAACATTTTCTAATGTGAACTCAGAGTTCAGGAATTCTCTCTCTCCGGAGGTAAATAACATTTTTATATCATGATGCCTTTGAAATTGACTTCGATCATTATATTGATTAGCATAGTCAATTTTTTCATAGTTATCATCATTACAACATAGTTCTATTGGGCAGAATCATTTATTGGATGCCTTTCGAGACTTCACTTTTCATCAACATATACAAGTGTTGCCACTTTTGTTTTTTTCTGAAACTCCCCTTGTCATTTCCTATAACACTCCATCACAAGTCTATGTCACAACTTTGTCATCCATTCCTCTTCTAATGGTCATCCCCTCAATTTCTATGTCTTTGATGTCTCAAAAAAGAGCTATGATAAATATTTTTTGTATATATAGTTCTTTTCCTTTTTTTGGATCTTTTTGGGGTACAGATGTAGAAATGATATGGCTGGGTAATATAATATGCATGATTTTATAGTTCTTTGAGTATAATTCTAAATTGTGCTGCACCAATATTTATTATTGCCTTGTGTACTCCCTCCCCCAGCATTTACCATTTCTGATAGGTGTGAGATGATACCTCAGTTTATTTAATTTGCATATCTCTAATCAATAGTAATTGATTAATAATTAATCAATTGAGAAATTGCTCCTTTTTTTCATTAATTTCACTCAGTTCCCTATATATTAGAAAAATGAGACTTTTATCAGATAAATTTGCCCTTAAATTTGTTTTATATTACTTCATATTTATGCTACCTTTTTTAGCGAACTGTGCTTTCCCTGCTTATCTTTTCTTTTTTTTTTTTTGGTCTATTTTTGCTTTTGCTTTGTCTGAGACCATGATTGTAACTTCTACCTTTTGTACATTAGCTGAAGCATAACTGTTTCAGGCCTTTGTTTTAACTCTGTGTGTCTTTCTGTTTCTAGTGTGTCTCTTATAAATATCCTATTATTGGATTCTGTTTTCCCATCCATTCTATCCACAGAAGTGGATTCACTTTCATTTTATACTTAATAGCTATAAATTTCTCTGCATCCTATTTTCTTATGTTTATCCTTCTCTCTTTTTATCTTGTCCCTTCTCAAAACTCTATTGTGTTTGTAACCACTACTTTTCTTAATCCAGCCTTCTTTTTATCTACCTCCCCCCATCATCTCATCTTTTTTCTCTCCTATTTCTCTACTGGGTAAGACACATTTTTATGCCCAACTCTGTGTGTGTGTGTGTGTGTGTGTGTGTGTGTTCCCTCTTCAAAACAATTTGTATGAGAGTAAGTCTGAAGCATTGCCAGCTAACCCCTCCCACTTTTCCTTCCACTATAAAAGTTATTCCTTGAGTACCTACTTAATGTGAGAAAATTTTTCTCATTGTCTCTCCCTCATGCCTTCTCCCCACGAATCCTGCTTTCTCAACTCTTCACTTTTAACAGATTATTCCAAGAGGACTGAATTGCATCCCTTCCACTGTCTATGTTTAAAGAGGTTTTGTGGAGATACTAGCTTCTACTTCCGCAATTACATTTTTAATAAATTATTTTCTTCAGTAAGATTTTATCTTTTTGCATTTGTTGCATTCTGTTCTTTAAGAAACTCTTTAGTGAATTTTTGCTTCTTTTATTGTTATGCCAATTCTGTTTTTTGTAAGATATGCTTTTCTTCAGTATTTTTGTGCCTCCTTTATCAATTAATTCCATTTTTCATAAATTTTATTCATTGCTCTCATTTCTTTTCCTAATTTTTTCCTCCACCACTCTTAGTAATTTCTTTAATTTTTCTAGAAATACTTGTTGAGCTTTGATCTAATTATGATTTTTTTCTTTAAAGCTTTGTTTGTAGCTGTTTTCATGTTATCTTCTTCTGAGTTTATGCTTTGATCTAAATCCCACCATAGTAGCTTATTATTACCAAGTTCTTTTTATCGTTGCTGCTTGCTCACTTTTACACTCTATCTCTTGACTTTGAACACTATGTTGGAGTTCAACTCTTCTCACCTGGAAGTGGACGAGCATTATCCCAAGCTTTAGGATTTTTCTTACTTCTGTTTTCAGAGTTAGTTTTGGGGGTCTGCAAGTTTTTGGTAATTTCAAAGTGGCATGTTATGGGGAGAGGTATGGTCACTTCCTTTTTGGTCTGCTCTCTGTTTTTTTGTTTTGTTTTGTTTTGTTTTGTTTTGTTTTTTACAAACTTGAGATATAAGTGTTAGAGGTTCTCTAGGTCCTAGAATGGTGACCCAGTCTCTTGATCTCCTGCAGTGACAAGAGCTTACTTGGAGATTGAATCAGGCCCCTGCTCTTTTTTGATCAACCACAAGCAGTCCTCCCAGCCTTGAAACTATGGCCTGGAGCTACCCGTAGAAAATAGTTACCAATCAGTGCCAGCTACACCCAGTACCAGTACATTTTCCCCTGTTATTTTTTTCTGACCAGTTGTCTCACCCCCTTAATGCCTCTTACTCTTGTAGTCTTATCCTCCCTATCCCTTGTTTGATCATAAGTTCTTCCCTTATTCATAAATCTGATTCCCTTCCCTTCCCTTCCCTTCCCTTCCCTTCCCTTCCCTTCCCTTCCCTTCCCTTCCCTTCCCTTCCCTTCCCTTCCCTTCCCTTCCCTTCCCTTCCCTTCCCTTCCTTTCCTTTCCCTTCCCTTCCCTTCCCTTCCCTTCCCTCCCCTTCCCTTCCTTTTCCTTCCCTTCCCTTCCCTTCCCCCTACTGAACCTCATACATTGCAGGATGCTAGGCCCCTGACTAAGTGCTGCCTTCTGGACCCTCCTTCCTTAAGAGTGATTATCAAAGTAACTGTTGCTGTTTGCCTCCAAGCCTGATGTTTGTTTTTGTGGTTTTTTTCCTATGCCTCACTAAAGGGACCAGCCCCTGGCTACTTCTTAAAGAGGCCTATTCGCTAAATGGAAGTTACCTCCCCCTAAATGAATTCCTGAATACATGTTGGTCTGAAGGGGCCAAAGTCTCCCACTGCATCCTGGCTCATCTCTAGTCATCCTGATGAATATCTGGTCACTGGATTCAGATGGTTCTGGAGGAGAAGAGAGGCTGGTGACCTGCACAGCCCTCCCTCACTCAAAACAAAGTCAAGTGCAAGTCATGTCATCACTTCTCTGATGGCGTGGTTTTCTTCGGCAACAAAGGATGAACACAGCAACAACACATCCAAGGCCTAAGGCTGGTGCTGTTGCAAAGCTCTGGTCTAGCACAGACCTCTCCTGTCAGCCTCCTAGGTTGTCTTAGGCTGGAAAAATATTTCATGCTTACTTGTCATTGTCCCTGCTGTTACAATATTTAATTTGAGGAGCTAATGTAAAGTTTTCTTGGAGGAGAATGTTGGGAGATTTCAGTTGGGTGACTGCTTCTAATCTACCATCTTTGCTAAGCCATTCCTGCAACTGATTTGTTAAACTCAATCGACAGGATTTTGGACTGAACTCTGTTAAATGTCATCTTTTTTCGGATTTGGATCATTCCTACAGTTTATAAAAATTTATTTGTATACATATCCTATCATTTAATTTGTTAGTAATCCTTCTTAGCATTACATCATTTAAAAACCTGCTTTGTTGTTTGTACCATCTGCCTGAACTGCTAAAATAAAAATGGTCTCTTTATAAGGCATAAGCCTTGAGATGAATTTAGTCCAATCATATTTGGTAAAGCTGTACTGTGTAGAAGGCCCTGGGGAAGTTGTTCATCAAAGGTCTACTTTAGGACTTTTTGTAAGAAAACCTTTGGAGAATATTTGGACACATTGTATGAGAAGATGAATGATATCACTTTACAAGGATTGTAAATGACAGTCCTTACAGTCTAGTGGGAGATGCATTTGACCTTTGTTATAATCTGGGCCTTACCCAACACCAGCTATGTGTCTATAGGAATCTCATTTTCTCTGAGTCTTATTTTCTTCATTTGTAAAATGAAGAACTTGGACAAAATAACTCTTAAATTTTATTTTACTTATGTAAGACTTTCACCTTATTCTGTAACTCTATTTTTTTACTTTTTAAAATAAAAGGAAAAAACTTGGTGCTTATGATACTATTGATGGACAAATTATAAAATATGTCAAAGCTGTGAAAATGTGGTGGAATTTTGTCCTCTAAGGGCTTGGGTTAAATATTCTTTTTATCACAAAGCATATGATAATTATTTAAAATTGAATTCTCTGATTCTTAACAGAGGGACATATTTTGGGCACTGTTCCCAGGAACTTAGAGGGATAGGTAGTACTATCAAAGTGAGAAAGAATTTCATCAAAAGCAACTCTGATTCCATCTTACAAGACATATGAGTTTCAGCAATGTGGGTTTTTCTTCATTTCTTTCCATATCACACTAATTCCTTCACAAAGAACTTGAATATTTTGGATACATCTTCTTCTTCCATGGCTCTGGTGATGTGCTGCTTATCTATAAGCAGAATAGAGAAGATTAGGATGTCATTTCTAGCCCTCACATTGTGTATATTCAAAATATATTATATTTATATTCAAAATACACATATAAGAACATGAAGTCACCAAGATCTATTCACAATAATTTTCTCTGAATTGGTAGTGAAATTATTAACCTTGTCATGAATTTTTTTCTATTATTTCCTTTAAATTTTTTCTTTGTTTCATTGTCGGGTTTGCTGACCCTTCACAACCAAAATTCTAGAAAAAGGTATCTGAATTCATTACCTCATTTTTTTTTTATATTTCACTCTCTTAAACCCTTGAAATTTAGTCTTTAAACCTATTTCTTGGTTGGGTGGCTCCTCAAGATCTGACTGCGAGTTCTGTGAGAAAAAGAAAATCCCCATCCCCTTCTTTTGCTTTCCCAGATCTCAGAGCTTGTTCTAGAGTAGGTATAAACATTCACTATTTGACTGAAAATTGATTACTAATTTCAGTGTTTTTAGTCCTCATCTTTCTTGATCCTGTGTCATTTGATACTTGTGGACACCCCCTCCCTCCTCCTGAATACTCTTTCCCTCTTGTGTTTTTGTGATTCTGTTCTCTCCCTGTTCTTTTCTTACTGAACTGGCTGCTCCTTCTCATTCTCCTTTCTTTGATCATCATCCAAGTCTTTCTGCCTTTTCATGGCTGTTCCAAGAGCTATATCATCTCCTCTTCTTTTTCTCTCTCTAGGTGATATCATTAGCCTTACATATCATCTCAATGTAGATGACCCCAAATTTACAAATCCAATACTCATCTGTCCCATTGCCAATGTCTTTCTGGATAATTCATTATCTCCATCCTGCCCCCTCCCCCAAATCTAGATGCCTTCCTTATTTCTGTCAACAGAACCTTCAGATTCTTTTCTAGGTTTGCAATTCATCAATTCTCTAATCATTCTCATGTCCTACCTTACATCTAGTCAATTGCAAATTTTTCTCAATTTGGATTCCATAGTTTCTTTTACATTTTTTCCCATCTTTACATTCACAAAACCACAACTCTGATTCAGTGTCTTCATACTTTTTGTCTCTTAATGGTTCTCTCGGTCTCCAATCTCTTTCTTTTTTATACATCTTACAGAAAGTTTCCAAATTGCTATTTCTAAAGTACTAGTCAGACCACAGCATCCCTCTGATTAAGAAATTTTAGTGGCTACTTCCAGAATAAAATTCAGTGTTTACTATTTCATAATATAGTCATAATCTGACTCCAGTCATGACCTGCCTCCTCAGCCCATGCATCCTAGTTAATTTCCAGCAAAAATGTTTTTTCGTTCTTTCTTCCATGAACAATATTCCATTTACTCTACTTCTTCCCTTTAGCCTGTCTGTTCTACACTAATGCTCATCCAATCCAACAACACAATACATATATATGTAAACACATATATCCATATGCTCATGCACATATATGTATTCACATGCAAGTAAATAGGGATAAATATTTAATTATTCACATACATGTACTTATTCAGTAGTATGTAAGTTCATTGACTGCAAAGATATTTCTTTTTTGTATTACTGGTGTCTAGGACATAGTAGGTATTTAATTTCAAGTAGTGGTTAAATGTATTTGGAAATGTTTGTTCAATTCAATTTTATTTCCATTTCAAGGAATTCATGAATTCTTTATGGAATGATATCACCTGTTGAGACAAAGCAAATCATGTTGAATATTTCTGGAGAATACGATGATCTGCTTTGTTTCTGTTTTGAAAATTGTGAAAAAAAATGGACAGTCATCTTTTATAAAGGTCTTAGGGTACATCAATGAAGTAAACTACAGAAATTTAATAATACATAACCATGTCTTCTGGTCAAAATGTTAAAAGCTGCAGGGACATAATATATGAAATCAGTTCTGTAAGTAATTGTCCAAAATCATTAATTTGTGTCGATAACACACATACTCTTTTTCCTTCAGTGTGAATACTCTTTTGTATCACCAAGCAAAAAATTGTATTTAGTTTTTTACATGAGACAAAGTTCTCCTACACAAATCATTCCTATGAAATAAGCAAAGTAACAAATTGATTGGTTGGGATTGGTTGGCTGGTTGTCGTCCTTCATTCTCAGAGAGGACAAAAATGACATCACCATGATAAAGTGACATTTCCTTGTGTCCAACTGTGGCTGATCAGACCAATATGAGCTTGGAATGCTCTACCGCAGGTTGGGCACAGATAGTCTGTATGAATATTTGGGGTGGGCACTCCAAATTTGTGCATCCTATGTTTACTTTGTGGTGCCTCAATTCGGCTTTGCTCATAGAGCATAACACTTTTTCTGATATAAGCATGCCATGTTGAGCAGTCCTATGCCAGTGTCTCCCATCTTGCATAGTCAAATCCAAAGTTCCTGAGAGAGATCTTAACAGTGCCTTTGTATTGCTTCTTCTGACCACCATGTGATCACCCGCCCCATGTGAGTTCTCCATAAAATAATCTTTTTGGCAAGCGTATATTTTGCAATCTAACAACATGGCCAGCCCATTGGAGTTGTGCTCTCTGAAGCATAGTTGGAATGCTTGGTAGTTCAGCTTCAGCATGGACTTCAGTGTCTGGTACCTTATCTTGGCAGGTGATCCTCAAAATCTTCCTAAGACAGTTCAAGTGGAAGCGATTCAGTTTTCTGATATGGTGCTGGTGGACTGTCCATTTTTCACAGGCATACAACAATGAAGTTAGCACAACAGTTCTGTAGACCTTCATTTTGGTACCAGTCTAACACCTTTTCTTTCCCCAACCTTTCTTCAGAGCCTTCCAGACACTGAACTAGCTCTGGCCATGCGTGCATCAGCCTCATTGTCAATGTGTACATCCTTGGAAATTACACTACCAAGGTAAGTGAAATTATCCACAGCATTCAAAATTTCTCTATTGGTTATAACCAATGATTTCACATATGGATGGTGTGGTGGTAGCTGATGGAGTACCTGTATTATCTTAGTATTTATTATCAGGCCAAAATAAGCACAGAAAGCAGAGAGTTAATCTGTACTTTGTTGCATCCCAGCTTCAGAGGCTGCACTGAGGACACAGTCATCTGCAAACAGAAAATCATGCAGCAACACTTCCTCCACTTTGGTCTTGGCATGTATCCTTTTCGAATTGAAGAATTTACTGTCAGTACAGTAGTTAACCTTGATGCCATGTTCATATTCATTGAAAGCATTTGACAATATGGCTGAAAATAAAATGCTAAAAAGTATGGGAGCAAGCACACAGCCGTGTTTCACTCCATTGGTTACTGGGAAGGCACAAGAGCATTGTCCACTGTCCAGAACTCAGGCAAACATTCCATCATGAAATTGACATACAATATTCAGGAACTTCTCCAGGCAATCAAATTCTGACATAATTTTCCACAAGCCCTCACAACTAACAGTATCAAAGGCCTTGATAAGATCTACAGACATGATTTACAGACCTCTGTTCTGCTCCTGGCACTTGTCCTGGAGTTGTCAGGCAGCAAACAGTGTATTGACTGTTTCTAGGCCCTTTCTGAAGTCACACTGGCTCTCAGGTATATAACCAACTTGTAGGTGAAGGATCAGCCTATTAAGGAGGACTCAAGCAAGTATTTTGCCAGCAGTGACTAAGAGAGAGACACCCCTGTTACTGCCATAGGAAAATTTATTCCCTTTACCTCTATATGAACAATAGAGGCATCCTTGAACTCCTGGAGGATAACTTGCTATATAACCTGGAAAATTTCAGTCAGCTTTTATATTAACAATGGCACCCTTCTACCTTGTGAATCTCATCTGGAATGCAATGCAATTAGCACCAGGTCCTTTGCCACATGAAAGGAGCCCAATAGCCCTCAAAATCTCTTCTTCACTTGGAAGTTCACCTAAGGAAGGATTGACTTCAGCCTCAGGTAAACAGTCAATGGCCTCAGGATTGATTGACGATGGTCTGTTGAGAACACTATGGAAGTGTTCATCTCATCTCTCTAGGATCATGTCCTTATCACTAATCAATGTGACTCCATCACCATTGAGTAGTTGTGAAGCACCATAGATTTTTGGTCCACAAATAGACTTCAGGGAATCATAAACGTGCTTTCAATAAAACTGAATTTCATCTGCCTCCTTACTGAGCCAGGAATCCTGCATCTCTCTAAGCTTTGCTTGTACTTTGCTTTTGATGTGATTATATGCTGACTTCTTAGGGATGGATGAACTATCCTGCTAGTACATCCTGTGGAGTTATCATTTTTCACTCATTAGGTTCTGAATTTCCCCACCATTTTCATCAAACCAGTTTTGGTGTTTGCAAGTGCTCTGACCCAGATGCGCAAATGCAGTGCTATACACCAAATCTCTGAAAACTTCCCACTCCTTTTCTGCTCCACTGTTGCCAACTATGTCTTGGCTCAACTTTCTCTCCAAGTTAGCAACAAACATTGTATGCTTAGAGCAGAATTCTATTTTGTTGACATTATTTTTTCTGGTAGTCATTTTGCCTTGGGGTTAGCACTTTTGATAAATGTGAATATTTAGCTTGGAAAGGATAAGTCTATGATCAGTCCAGCACTCTGCACCACACATTGCCTTTGTTACTCTCACATCTTGTCTGTCTCTTCTTACAATCAAATAGTCTATTACATGCCAATATTTGCTGCAAGGGTCCATCCATGAGGTTTCATTGCATTTAGGTAAATGGTAAACAGTACTGTGATGAGAAGGTCATGTGATGCACAAGTCTTCAGTAGTAAATGACTTTTGCTTCTGCTGTTTCCAGCTCCATTCTTCCCTAGGACTCCCTGCCAATTCTGGTAGTCTGAACCTACTCTAGCATTAAAGTCACCCAAAATTATAGGCTTATCCTCTTTTGGAACATTGATGGTAAGGATCTCTAGGTCTTCATAAAATTTTTCTTTGACTTCATCAGGCTTTGTAATGGTGGAAGCATAGGCACTGATGATAGTGGCATGGTGTTTTCCTGCGAGTGGCAATTGCATTGTCATCAGCCTGTCATTCACTCCTTTGACAGGCATACTAGCTTATTGAGTAGATTGGTTTTGATTGCAAAACCCATGACAACTTCATGTGCTCCCCTTTACTGCACCCACTCGAGAAAAATGTATATCCAACTTCAGTTTTAATAAGCTGGCCTTCATCTGCCAAACTCGAGGCTTCTATTTGGATGAGATATCTGTTGAGTTCTCTTGCATATTGAGTTCTCTTTTGTATCACTAAGCCCAAACGCATACACATAGTTTTACATGAGACAAAGTTATCCTACACCAATTATTCCTATGAAAAAAACAAAGGAGTAAAATACTAAGACAGGGAAGAGCATATCACATTTCATCATGAGTTTCTGACCAATTTCCTTTATATCCAGCACCTTATTTCTTTTAAATTCACTCTGATTTATTTGAGATGGGGGAAAAATGAGTACAAGTTTATCTCATAGCTGTCTAGTTAAGCATTTGCAAATTTGTCACCTTCTGCATGTCTCTTCAATAGTTAGTCATTCTAATTCTCACTTTATATGATAAATAAACACCAATAAGTATTTGTTGAAAATTGTGTTGTTCAAAGTCAGTGATAGCTTACACACGCACACACACACACACACACACACACACATATATAAACGAACTGTATTGATTAAGATAAAAACAGTTATTGATTTAAAATATTCTGCCAAACTTATTTTGTTATTGAAAGAAAAAGAAAGATCTATAAGTGAACATGTGATAATAAATGTATAATAGATGATTAGGTATCATTTGAGATTTTTCACTCTCTACATATACATAGTAATTTGATATTACTTGATGCCATAATACTGCACAATATCTCTCCCCAGCAAAATACTGTGCAATAATTTCATCACTAATTTTTAACTATCTTTATATTTTGTTTACATTGCATCTAAACAAAGGCTGTTTTCTATTCTTAATTAAATAACATTATCAAAGGGAGCAATGTCCAGACTAAAAAAAAAGTTCTACCCTAAAGTTGTAGATTATATCATCTCATCTCATATTTTTTGTATATTTGGTATAATTTGCCCTTTTGTATATCTAATAGCTGTTTGTTTCCCTGGGTAGTTAATTGTATCTATAGTTTACTCTAACTGTAACTTTCATTATGTTTTCACCAGTTTATCACTTTAGAATTTTAGTTCTCAATTTTACCATTTCTATTTCCAAAGTTCATAAAACTGATCTCAGAAGCAACAAAACCTTGACTCAAGCTCCACCACTTATTGACCATGTGATCCTGGGTAAATGAAAGCAATATTCTTGTGACTCTCTATGTCAACTAAACCAGGAATCTATTGCACTAGAGGTCCAATTAAAAAAAAAAATCACATACAATAATTGTGAAATACCACAAGCCATGGCAGAAAAGAACACAACTTATAACTTTCAGGGTTTCCTTTATGTCAGAATCTTTGAATGCAATGAAATTTTGCTCCCTCTGCTTCATTATTAGGAACATATTATTCTTAGATATATATGATATACAGATATGTACAGTAAATACAGATATACATAAGTATGTAATATTTATTTAAGTCTTTTTCTAGTACCTAATTGGGCTATGATGGCTCCTAAGTATTTGAAAGCTGGAGTGAAAGCTCTGGCAGCTATTTTCAAAGGAAACAAACATATACACAAATATATTTGTATAGGTGTATGCATATACACACATGTATATATGAATGTGTAGATACTATTCTAGTATTAAAAGGATTATAAAGTGAAAAAGGAATTAAAATTCTATGGTTGGCCTTCTATCCAAGCATTCTGAGACTCTGCCTTACTTCTTTATGTAATATAAATCCTTGGAAGTAGTGTTATTGAACTTTTAAGTCAGAATACCATAAAGGCTATTCAGCACCAAGTATCTCAGACCAAACCATCTACCCTCCACTCCCATTCTACCCTCCACCATGTCAGCATCTCTCACAGGCTTCCTCTTCATTTCCATTTGTATTGGGATCAGATCTAAGCCATTCAGACTGCCCTAAACATGAATAAACTTTGAGAAATTCTGAGAGGGAAGGGGAATATCCGTTGGCCTCTACTGGCAGAGTTACGTCCATCTGTTCCAGTTATGCTTGAGTCATGGTAAAACACAATAACATCTAATTCTATGTTAAAGAAAATATATTATATTTGGAAGCTTCAGTCTATTCTCATAATGTCATTAATATTTCTTTTTTACAGGTTATATGACTAATGTCCTTAAATCTGTCATGAGTAACAATCAGACACATGGCACAACTAGTCAGATTCTTTTCTGTGAAGACATTAGTAACAAAAAAAAAAATACCTCTTTAAATTACCTGAACATGTAATATTCAATCTGAATTCTTGTCCTATGTTACACTACAGACAGTCTACTCATTGATTGCCTTGCTAACTGGCTAAAGTAGATATATTAGCAATCACCTCAGGAGAATGCTAATTTAACCACAGCTATTTTTTTGTGACTAAAAGGAATTTACTTGCTTAGTACAGATGAGTAGGAGAATACACCCTAGGGAAATTTTCAATTATTCTGATGTTTTGCTACATTTTGAAAATGTTGCATATTTCATATTACATTATAATTATCTTCTTTTTTATATACTTCGAAGATGCAGCATTGTAGAGTTTGAAGTGGCCAGTCTTGAAATCAGCAATAACAATGTTAGAGGCCAGTATCTGACATATACTAGCTTTGAAACTAGAACTAAATCACAGTGACATATTTAACTCTGAAAACTATAAGTTTTAGATCAATTGATCATTTTCATAACTAAATTTCAAACTCTGTGCCCACCTTATTCCCTTGACCTTCCAAAAAATTATAATACATTTGGAAATCTTTTTTTCATGAAAATAATATAACACTATCCAGTGACTGAGATGGGAAATCGAAGTGATCCTTTGAAAATATAAATAAATATACATGTTTTTAAGTTAGCATAAATGATCTGAATCAAAAAAAAAGAAGTTTGATGATGTACAGGATGAAAAAGAGAGAAGAATAAATGGGGAGGAAGAGAAGAATGGAGGAAATGCACAAAAATCATAATTGTTAATGGGACAAACTCAACCACAAAATGGAAGGAGATAGCAAAGTGGATTATAAAAACAGAGTTTTATAGTATGTTATTCACAAGAAACACATTTGAAACAAAGAGGCACACACAGAGTAAAGGTAAGGGAATGTAATAGAATATATTATGTTTCAAATGAAATTTAAAAAATAACAACAACAAAAAATGGGTAGCAATCATGACCTCAGACAATGCAAAACAAAAATAGATCTTATTAACAGAGATAAGCAGGGAAACTACATTTTGTTAAATGATAACACAAACAACGAAGTAACATTGATACTAAACATATGTGCACCATATACAACAACATCCAAATTACATTAATGAAAAAAAAAACACTTTTACACAAACAAAACCAATGCAGCTAAGATTAGAAGGAAAGCAGAAAGCTAGGAGTGGACATTTACACAAGTTTCTCTGATAAAATACTCATTTGCCAACACATACAGAAATGAGTCAAATTTATACAAATGCAAGTCTTTCCCCAGTTGATAAGTGGTCAAAGAAAATGGACAGATAGTTTTTAGAAGAATAAATCACATCTGTAGATAGTCTTTTAAAAACAAAGTTCTAAATCATTATGGATTAGAGAAACAAACATAAATTAAAACAAATCTGAGGTACCACATCACAGCTTATTGGATTGGTTACTGTGAAAGAAAAACAAAAGGAAAAATAATGGAGGAGACATCAGAAATTTGGGCCCCAGCTGGTAGAGTTGTGAGCTGATCCAATCATTCTGGAGAGTAATCTGAAACTATGCCCAAAGATCTATAAAATTGTGCATACCTTTGACTCGGCAACACCATTGCTAAGTCTGTATATCTCAGAGATCAAAACAAAGAAAAGAAAAGAAAAATGACCCATTTGTACACAAATATTTGTAGTAGCTCTTTTTGTTCAGATAAAAATTGGAAATTGAGGAGATGCTCATTAATTGGAGAATGATTGAGCAAGTTGTTTTGTGCAATTGCAAAGAAGTCATGTGCTATAAGAAATGATGAGCAAGATGCTTTCAGAAAATCTGGAAATAAATACATGAATTGATGCAAAGTAAAGTCAGTAGGACCAAGAGAACATTATAGATAGCCACAGCAATATTGATTAACCGTGAATGACAGCTTATTTTCAACCACATAAGGAAGTGACAATCAGGAGTGGAAAACCTGTGGCCTCAGGGTGCCATGTGACCTTCTAGGTCTGTGGGTGTGGCCCTTTCGCTGAGTCCAAGTTTTGCAGAACAGACCCTTTCATTAAGGGGATTTGTTCTATAAAGTTTGGATTCAGTCAAAGGTCTCCACTTGAAGATCTAGAGGGCCACATGTTTCCCCACCCCTTAAAAAAAAGGACTTATAATGAAAGCTGTCCACTTCCAGAGAATGTATTGATGGAGTCTGAATGCAGATAGCCGTAAACTATTTTGGCTTTTATTTATTTTTATTGTTTGGTTTGGTCCGTGTTTTCTTTCACATTAATCACAATGTACATATGCATCTCTATATACATATATAGAAACATATATGTGTATATTTACATATGTAGATATATGTATATATATAGTTTTAAAATGTACATATGTATAATTGTTATAAAATTGCTTGCTTTCTCAAGAATGGGTGTGGTCCAATAGGGAAAGTATTTGAAACTCAATATTTAAAAAAAATGAATTGTTTTTATACATAATTGGAAGAAACAATATATATTTTAAAAAACCTCCCCAAAATAAAAGCAATTAAATATAATTAGTATTTTTGAATGATTGAGGGGTATATTTAAATGTTTATAAAATCTACTAGCTTATTAACTTGATACTATTCCTTTGCTTTTTGTTTTCCTATTACATAAATGCCAGGGAAAATAAATATTCCACTGATTGTATTAGAAGCATTTAAAATTGGTTACGCATAACATTTTTTACAGTATAGAAAGTGATTACTATTAAAAATAAGTCTCAAATAGTAGCTTTTTCTCTTTGATGAAGTGCAAGATTTAAATGGATTTATCTCCCACCCATGTAGATTCCATAGGTGCATAGCACAGATGACAAATATCATTGCAGTACTGAAGTATTTCACAAGCATGGTGTAACGAAGTGTATGAGCTCCTTAAAAGCATGAACTATCTTTTGCATTTCTTCATATTCCCCAGCACTTACCTACTAAGGTAGGTACTTAACAAACGTTTATTGATTGATTGAAACATTTGTTGTTTTAGTTAGAAAATGCATAAAAAGGAGAAGATCTGAACACAAAATAAAGCAATTAACATACTCAAGTAGTAGAAGAGAACAGGATTAAGCAAAGTATTATGACAAATCAGAGAAAGAAAACACTGTAAATTTAGGGATGGAAAGAGTTAGGCTTGGGGAAAAGAAATAGTTCTAAAAGCCTAAAGTAACAGGCTGGAGACTGTGAAAGAGGAATTTGGATGAATGGAACAGGGAATACATCCTAAGGACAAATTATGGATGATGTGAGCAAAGTCACAAATATGATATATAGGATAAGACAAGAAGTGGGGGAGGACAAAGTTGGACTGTAACGGAAGTACACGAAGGAGAATAGTATGACCTAAGACTAGGAAAGTAAGCTGGAGCCAAGTTAGCCCTGCATGGCAAAATTAAGAATTTATTTTTTATGAGATAGGCTATGGGGATCCAATAAATATGTCCTTTAGACTTTAGTGGTCCAATAAATAGTTCTAATATTTTGATGTGTGTTTACTTACATCTTTGCCGTGGCAGTTTTATACTTTTTTTTGAACTTCTAAAATGGATGAGAAGCCCAGAATATGTTACAATGAATAAGTATGAAATGACTCTGCCTTATTTTATTCTAGGTGTTTGCAGGAGAGTTATACAGGTCTTTAACTACACATAAATAAGGCTGGTGATTTCCATAGTCAATTTAAATTCTCATGAAAGCAAATGTGTTCTTGCGTTTCAATTACTTTGTAAAGCTCTTTGACATTTTGAAAGATTCTACATAAATAATCAACTAAGGTAGTTTGCATATCCACTTAAGCTACTCACGATCATAAAGAAAAGAATACCTGTCGCCAGTCCTCTGTCTGATATTGCTAAATCTGTAAATGCAGTAGAGGAAGGAAGAGAAAAAAGTAGGGAGAGAAATTTACATGATAACTTTATTATGTATTTAAAAGAAATAGTAAGTTATACATAATAGATTTGCAGTTGCATGTGCTGTCATCTTTTTTAATTACACTGTGCTATAGAAATGCTTATTTTATTACATAAATTAAATTTAAAAGAAATACAAATTAAAACTAATATTTAATTGAAAGATATTAGCCAATCTGCAAAATCTAAGTGTGCTTTCTTCAAATCACATATACTTTCAAAGTTACATGAAAATTTAGAAGTACAAAGGTATGGCTTTCTTTAACACATTACGTTCACTCAACACAAACTTTCAAACATAACCTGGAATCCTAATCCGAGTAACACTAATCTGCTTTCACTTGTTATGAATATTTATATGAAAGACAGATGTGGAGGGGAATATTGTTGTTTTCAAGAAGTGCTATCATTAGGAGGCTGACAATAAAGCCCAGTTTCCAGGTGCCTTGGGAGATTTTACTTATGTTTGTTTTGCCCTTTGATATTTCTTAGAAAAATAGTTCTTTGTGTGAGGGTGTTGTACTCTCAGCTGAACATTGCAGGTTTGCACCTGCAGTGCTTCTGATCAACCTGCTCAGTGATGAATGAGGATCACAGAGGGAACAGGGAATAGAGGGCTTATCTGACAAGAGAGGAGAGTTCAATCCTTTTCTACCACCTAAGCTAGTCAGGCAAAACACTGAACTCTGCATAGTGAGCCCTAAGGGCTCATGCTGTGACAGAACAGCAATTGTGACTTCAAACACATAAAAGTGATAATATTGGGAGCTAGGAAATGATGAATGACTTAGCAATGCTACAGTAGGTGAATGTCAGAAAAATACTCTGTCCATTTATCTGTGCCTCAGACTATTTAAAACAAGCTTCATGTAATAATATAAGGATTTATGCCTGTAACACCCATCTTAATGTTCTGAACAAGCACTGCTAAAGCTTTAGGGCATTTTCTGACTCAATTAAAATCAATGTACCTACAATGAGGATCACCTGATCTTGACTTCTGAAATGGGGTTGAAGATTGAATATTTCTTTCTTCATAAGTTCCAGTGAGGAATTATTTATGCTGATAATAGAGAGGGAGTAATAAATAGCCATATGAAAAACCCATGACAAAACTTATATAATGAACTTTTATACATAAATCATGTTTCCTTTGACTTGCATTGAAAAGGTCTACCCACCTAGCTTCCCTGTGGTTTTATAACTAGAGCTCCTTGGCATTTTGTGAAGGAGCTAGTATTAAAAAATGGTTCAAATCAGTCTGAATCAGTTTTTGAACTAAAGAAATAAATAACCTCACTGATAAATAGGACCTGAGACATTTACCTGTTACTTGTTAATAACTGTGCTATTGATAACTCATTAGGTTTAATTCTACCCAAAATTGTGAAATTAACAAAAAAAAAATCGCAAGATTTTATTAGCTGTGCTCTTCAATACGGTTATTTTTTTTTTATTTTTTTCTTCACCATTCACTGATGCTTAACTGTATCTAACAAAATTCTGGGGTGTCTTGAATTCACCAAGTTTCTTTCTAAAATTGTCCTCAGGAAAGTATCTGTTAAAATAATGCATATGAAGACATAACTCAGAATCTCAGTGTTACAAGGGAACTCAGAGTTCATATTCCAACCCTAACTGAAGTCTTCAATCCTTTCTATAATCTATACTTTACTAAAATACAAATTCTTTTGAACAGTCTATTAGGCACAGTAGATAAAGTATTGGTTCTGAATTCAAGAGGACTCAAGTTCAACTCCAGGCTCAGGCACTAGTTTTATGATTCTGGGCATGTCTAGTCTCTTCAAATGTAAAATGAGGGTAATGACAGAATCTATTTTCCAGGATTATTGTGAGGATCAAATGGGGCACTATTAATAAAACACTTAGCACCATAACTGACACATAGAAGGTACTTAATAAATATTTATTTCCTTCTTTTGGTGGAAAATTCATTGATCCCCAACTCAGGTCTTTTTTTATTCTTCTGATAATTTGAGATTTAGGATTTTTTCCAAAACTCTACCTTCTTTTATATTATACCCAAGATTATTGGGGGAGGTAGGTGGTGCAGTGGATAGAGCACAATGCAGGAGTCAGGAGGACCTAAATTCAAATCTCACCTCAGACACTTCACACTTATTAGCTGTGTGACCTTGGGCAAGCCACTTAATCCCAATTGCCTCATCCTGGGTCATCTCTAGGCATCCTGATGAAAATCTGGTCACTGGATTCAGATGCTCTGGAGGAGAAGTGAGACTGGTGATTTGCACAGCTCTCCCTCACTCAAAACAAAGTCAAATGCAAGTCATGTCACCGTTTCTCTGATGGCATGGTCTTCTTCAGCAACAAAGGACAAACACACACCCAAGATTATTAGTTAGACCTTCCTTCTGGGATCAAGTGCAACAATTCTATTTTCTTTTTAAATATGTATGTATTTCATCATGCACACATACACACACACACACATACAAACATCTGCCTTCATCCTAAATCTCCAAACCAAGACTACATGAACAAGTTCTATTAAATAATCCTTGCTATAACATGGTGTTTTACTTTCTCATCACCCTCATCAACTTTGGAGAAGAAAGGGCAGTAGTGGCTGTGATGTAAATACAAAATAATGTAGAGAATCCATCAATAACCACCTAAATAAGATCCCCAAATGAAAACACCCAGGAATATTATAGCCAAATTTCTAAAGCAACTAGGTTCAAGAGAAAACACTCCAAGCACTCAGAAAGAAGTCATTAAAAGTTTAGGGAGCCACATTATGGATCCCAAAAGATTTAGCAGCCACCATGTTAAAGAAGCAGAGGGCTTTTAATAGATTACAACAGAAAGCAAAAGAACTGAATTACAACCAAGAAAATAAAAACTAGCCAGTAAATCTGAGTATCACACTTAAGGGGGCAAATGGATATTCAGTTAAATGCATAGCTTTCCAAGAATGATGAAAAGACTAGACCTGAGGAGAATATTTGACTTTCAAATACAAGACTCAAGAGATGTATCCAAGAAAGAACTTTTACAGTAGAGAGGAAAATGGTGGGGAGTGGGCAAAACTTGAATCTCATTCCCATATAAAATCGTTCAAAGAGGAAAATTTAAATACGCATACTCAGTTGGTAATAGAAATCTATTTTACCCAACAGAGAAGAAAGAAAAGGATAATTTTTAAAAAAGGGCAGATTACAGGAAACAGTGGTCAGAAGCAAATCTGATGTTTGAGGGAGAGGAATGAAAAGGAAGAGAAAATGACAACCAGAAGAAAATGAGATGAAGGGAAACACACAACTAGTAATTGTAATTGTGAATGTGATTGGGATGAATTCACCCACAGAACAGAAACTGATAGCAGAATAGATTAGAAACCAGAATCCAGTAGTAAGTTGTTTACAAGAAACACACTTGAAACAGGAAAAAAAAGAGTTAAAATATGTGCCTGGATAAGAATTTATTATACTTTAGTTGAAGTTAAAAAAAAGGTAGAGTTAACAATCTTTATCAGAGGTAAACTAAAAGCAAAAATAGAACTAATTAAAATGCGTAAAGAAGGAAATTGCATCTTGTTAAAAGAAATCGTTGAAAATGAAATTATATCAATACTAAATACATATGCACCAAACAGTATAGAATCCAAGTTTTTAAAGGAAAATTTAAATTATCTACAAGAGAAAACAGACTATACAACTATAATCATGGGGGACCTTAACTTTCCCCTCTCAGAGCTAGATAAATATAACCATAAGCTGTATAAGAAAAAAGACAAGAAAATGAATAGAATCTCATAAAATTAATTAAGATAGCAATTTGAATCAAACTTGATGTAGTACAAAGGAGTATGTGTTTCTCTCAGAAGATTATGGCACCTTTAAAAAATTGATATGGAAAAGCAGAAATGTAAAATGTACCCTTTTCAGACTATAATGCTATAAAAATTACATTTAGTAGAGGTACATGGAGGCATAGATTAAAAATTAATTGTAAAATAAATAATGTAATTTTTAAAAAAATGAGTGGGCCAAAAAAGAAATAATAGAAACCATCAATAATTTCATTAAAGAGAGTGAGAACAATATGACAATGTTCCAAACTTTGAAAGATTCAGCCAAAGCACTACTGATTTGAAATCTATATCCCTCAACCTGTACCTGTAAATCAATAAAACAAAGAAAGGGCAGATCAATGAATTGGGCATGTAACTAAAAAAAAACTGGGAAAAACAAATTAGAAATCTGTAATTAAATACAATGAAAATTCTGAAAATCAAAAAAAGAGATTAATAAAATTTAAAGAAACTTGAATAAACAAAATTAGTGGCAAGTTTTATTTAAAAAAATAAAATAGATAAACCATTGGTTAGTTTGGTTAAAATTAAGAAGAAAAACAAATTACTAGTCTCAAAAATTAGAGTAAATACAACAATAAAGATAAAATTAAACAATGAGAAGAATTATTTTGCCCAATTATATATAAGTAAAATTGACAATCTAAGTGAAATAAATGAATGTTTACAGGAATACAAATTCCCCGCAATTAACAAAAGAGGAAAGAAATTACTTACATAACCCCATAGTATGAAAAGCTATTGAACAAGTCATAAATGAGTACCCTGAGAAAAAAATCTCCAGAAATAGATAGATTTAAAAGTGAATTGTACCAAACTTTAAAGAAACAATTAATTCCAATATATAAACAATTTGAAAAAATAAAGGAGTCCTAATAAATTTTTATGACGCAACTATGGTTTTGATATGTAAGAGATGGAGAACAACAAAAAAAGAAAACTCTAGATCAATTTCCTTAATGAATATTGATGCAAAAAATAAAATTTTGCAACTAACAAAAAGATTACAATATTTCGCATATAGTCAGGTAAATTTTGTACCAGGAATGCAGTGTTGGTTCACTATTAAGAAAACTGACCACAAAAATAACAAAAACAAGAAAAATATGATTATATCTGTAGACAGAAAAAATCCTCTGACAATATACAATACCTACAGAAAACACTAGAAAGCACAGGAATCTATGGGGCCGTTCTTGAAATTATTAAATATTATCTATCTAAAACCAAGGACAGGCATTATTTGTAACACAGATCAACTTGAAACCTTCCCAGTAAGTTCAGGGATGAAGAAAGGATGTGTATTATCACCTCTATTATTCAATATGTTAATAGATATGCTAGATATAATAATAAGATGAGAAAAAGAAAATGGAGAAATTAAAACAGGCTTTTTGTAAATAATACTATCACACTTTGCAGATGATATGATGGCATACCTAGAGAACCTTACCCAATCAACTAAAAAACCTAGTTGAAACTATTAACAACTTTAGCAAAGCTGTAGGCCATAAAACAAGCATCTGTAAATTGGTAGCATTTCTATATACTACCAACAAAACCCAGAAACAAGAGGTAGGAAGAGAGATTCTATTTATAGTAACTACAGACAATATAAAATATTTGGAAATCTATCTGCCCAGTTTAACCCAGGAATTATATGAACACAATTACAAAACACTTCATAGAAAGAAAAACAGATTCAGACATTTGGGAAAAAATATCTATTGCCTATTGGGAGGTTGAGGCAATGATAATTCTATATAAATTAATTTCTTTTTGAATGTCATACCAAAGTACCAAATAATTATATTTCTAGAAAACATCTAGAGCAGAAAAAATAGCAGCAAAATTCATCTGAAGGAACAAAAATGTCAAAAATGACAAAAAATCCATGACAAAATGAAGGAAGATATCCTAGAAGTTCCACGTTTCAACTCTATTACAAAGTTATAATCATGAAAACATTCTGGCATTGTCTAAGAAATAGACTGTTGGGTCAGTGGAATTCTTTAGGTACACAATATGCAGTAATAAATTACTGAAAGATTGCATCTTTTTGGACAAATACTCATTTTTTGACAAAAATTTCTGAGAAATTTGTGAAGCAGCTTGGCAGAAACTAAAAGTGGATCAACATCTCACACCACATACATAGATAAGGTAAAAATGGATTAACGATTCAGACAATAAAGAATGACAACATAGATAAATTAGAGGAACATGGGAAAGTGTACCTAACATATATATGGTAAAGGGAAGAATTTATGACCAAACGAGATGAAAAGAATAGTGGGAAGTAAAATAAATTTTGATTATATGAAATAAAAAAAAAACTTTCCAATAAACTATTGCAGCTAATGTTGGCAGTAAAACAGGAGAGGGATTTGTTTTTGTTTTTATTTTTTAATATCTAATTTCTCTGATTTAAGTAACATTTCTTAGACATATAAGGAACTGGGTTAAATAACATAAAAACAAGAGACATTCTCAAGTTGATGAACCGAATTATGCCCAAAGAGCTATAAGATTGTATGTACCCTTTGTACCAGCATTGCCACTATTAGGTCTATTTTCTAAAGAGATTAAAGAGAAGGTAAAAAGACCTATTCATGCAAATATTTAGAGTAGATCTTTTCTGTGGTGACAAATTTGGAAATGGAGGGGAAGATCATCAATTAGGGAATGACTTGACAAGTTGCAATATATGATTATGATGTAGTGCTGTTTTGCTTTAAGAATTGGTGAGAAGGAAGTTTCAGAAAAACTTGGGAAGAATTCCTTGAATTCTTGCCAAGTGAAGTAGGTAGAACCAGGAAAATCTTAAACACAGTAAAATCAATATTTTAAGAATGATTAACTGTGAAAGACCTAGATATTCTGATCAAAATAGTGATCCAAGACTGTTTCAAAGGACCCATGATGAAAATATTCTATCCACCTCCAGAGAGAGACCTGATGAGGTTGGAATGTAGATTAAAACATGCCTTTTTGTTGCTCCTTTATTTTTCTTCTTTTATTTTTTTTCTGTGTTTTCTTTTGCCACATAGCTAAACTAGAAATATATTCTGCATGACTTCCCATATATAATTGATATCAGATTACTTGTTCTCTCAAAGAAAGGGATGATACAATCAGGAAGGAAATGATTTGGAATTCAAAATTTAGAAACATAATTTTAAAAATTGTTTTAGGTGTAATTGGGAAATGTTTAAATTGTATGCCTTTGCACGTATGCACACATATAATATACACGTATATACATATACATTCATAGACATAGACACATTATATATGTGCATGCACATATATAACACACATGCACATGTTTGCATTTATGCATACATGTATGTATGGATGCCGCTTTCCAGCTGCAATTTGTGTACAGCAATGTGTGTATGGTACTTTCGTAACCTGATATAATGACATTGTAGTACACCACATCTCATGGTTTCAAATAGCTGGGATTGTAGTAGGGACTTTGGTCACCCTTTCTTCTTTTGCGTGTTTTGTCCCATTTGCCAGAAGCACCCATAGTCAGTTTTGTGATCAGGTAGTTATCCTTTCCATCTTACTTGAGCAACCAAGGGAATAAAGGGAGTAGAGTGGGATGATGCTAATAAAGAGTAAGCATTGGAGAAAGGCAATTGGAAAAATCAAGTTCATCCATTTTATTAGACAACTCCACTGAAGGTAAAATGTACCAAGGATACTTAGTCTTGCAAACTGTCTCTAATCATTGTTCTAAATACAAATGTGCCAAGTAAACTATCTGTAACATCATACAAGACACTGATAAAAATGCTTAAGAGAACTAGATGAAAGACAACATCCTACAAAATTCCCTAGGAACTTTTGGATTTACAGCTATTTGTTTACACAAATGCATTTAGTTTAACTCTTGGCATTCTTTAATTCAACTATTTTTTAATTCATTTAGTTGAACCATCTTTTAGTCCATTCCTTTTTATCTTATACACAAGGTCTCTTAATAAATGCTGTCAAATATCTTTTGGGAAATGTAATCATAATTTATTCAGTGTATTCTTCTATTTTAAAAACTTTGTTATGAAAAGAAATAGTTTATTATGACCTGATTTGTTCTTCATAAAGATTCCTACCTCATGTTAATTTCTTGTTCTCTAAGTAACTACAAACTAGGCCATTTTATAATTCACATTTGAATGCATAACAAAACCAGCATCCTTTAGTTTAATGTGGAAACATTCATGTAATAACAATTACTCATGCAACAACAAAGTTTGCATTTTTACAAATCACTTTCTTTACAAAAACCCTCTGAAATAGGGGATATAAGACTTATCACCTATTTACAGATGGGAAAAATTTAGTTCAGTGATGTCAAACCATGACTCATCTACTGTCAATTCTGTGTTTTACTTATGTCGATTGCGATCTCTTCTCTAATACTATGCAACGCACTGCTCTTTTCTTTGCAAATTTGAATAATATTTGTCTATCACTCGTCTCTCATTCACCATGATTGCTTAAAGATGGCCAATAGCAGTTCATCAATCACATCTGAAGTTTTGTCAGTTCCCAGATGAGATGACTTGAACTATGAGTTCCCTTCTCACTTTATCACGAGTTTCAGTTACCTCACCTATTTTTGTGGTGGTTGTTTTTCTCCCCCTCATATCATGAAGAACATTTTGTCTTGTTAGGGAAAACAGAAACAAAAGAGAAACCTTTTCTACCCTGTATTGTTTCTTCTCACCCATCTTCAACCATAGATCTCTTTCTTGATCTTCCACTTGCTACCAAGGCAGTTGGTACTGGTAAAATCAGATTGCTATCTCATCAAATCTTATCTTTTTCTCTACACTCTCTCTCACATCAATTACACAGTTACCACTCTAGTTCAGGACCCAATCACCTCTAATCTGGACAGTTATGGGTATCAGTGTGGATAGACAATTGGACTGGGAATTAAGAAGACTAAATTTGATCTCACATATGAACTGCGTGGTCCTGGGAAAGTCACTTCTCCTCTGTCTCAATTTCTTCAACTACAAAATGAGTCTTCTAAAAGCAACTAACTCCCATGGCTATTGTGAGAATCAAATGACACACTTTTTGTAAAGTGCTTACAAGCTCCTGGAGGGCAGGGACTACTCAGAATTCATTGTGTTGTGGCTCATGGTATGTACCTAAAAAATTCTTGTCAGTTGACTTTAGCATTTATTTCAAGACTCAATTTCTACTAAGCTTAGTAATTTATGTCTTAAAGCATTGTCTAAATAAATACATCAAAACTAAGATTAAAGCTCAAGCTAGCGTAATGAAGCCGTGATGGCAGAATCTAGGTAGATATACATTGATTTAGCAAGTATTTTAAATGTGTCAATTATGTGCTGAGCATTGTGCTAGGCACTGGGGATGCAGAAATAAAAATGAAACAATCCCTGCCCTCAAGGAACTTATATTCTACTGGGAGAATACATAATGTAAAGAGAGAGGTAAGTCAACACACTATATATTTAAAAAATATTTTTCAAAGTTCCTTGATGGTATGGGGGAAATAAGAAAAGAAGATTAAGACCTGGAGAGATCAGGAAAGTAATAATGTGGGAAATGAAAGGTCAGATTCATGACTGTATACAATTCTTATGTAGGTTTCCATACTGCCTTTGAGTTAACTATGCAAAATTCCTTTTTATCTTTGTTAACTTAAACATGCCATTTGAATCACCACCATTTCATAAAAAAAGACTGAGCAAATGTAACTTGCTACTAATTTAAATTGTTCCTTTCATATTGTTGTAAAAAAGAAGTAAGACAATTGCTTCGTGAATATCATTTTACCTGATGTGGTAGAAAAGCAGGTATATTCATATTACATGACTGGTTCTTTAAGATTTCTGTTACATGATCTTAAATGGCTTATACAATAGAGGATACTTTCATCACCAAGCATGATATATGTTTTAAGTAAAATGTCACATTGTCCATATAGTCTAAATATATAATGCCAGTGGCAGGTAGGAATACTGAGGGTTGTGGAGTTGTCTAAATGGTCCGGTGCTTGTCTCACTCAGTTAAAGTTTGAGAGCATAAAGTTAAACTGGCAAAGAAACTGATGAGTAAAACTGTGTTCATAACTGTACTCTATCTACTGCATGATTTCAGTTTGGTCCTAATGGTATCTGCAGGGGAAAATGATGTATCACAGGAAACACTGATTAGCTAAAGCTATTATGTCTTTTGTGAAAGAAAAAGTCCATTTACCTCCTGATGTCTGAGTGTTTATAGCATGCATTGCTTATTAGAGGACAGCAGATATTTAATCCCAAATTCATTTCTAGCTACTTTAATATCTTTTGAAATGTTAATGCAGCCCCATCAATTGCTTCTTTAACAGTTTTTGGCTTAGAACCAAGAGATAATTATTTAGTATTTAAGCATTTGAATGAGTCACAGTGTATCACTATCTAAATGGTGTGACATTTTCCAATGGACATAATGTTACTTCAATGATATACTCAATCTTACTTCTCAAAATTAAAAATAATACTCAGTTGAACATATATATTCTCATATAGAAGTTTCTCTTGTCTGTCATGCACATACTGTACAAACTATGAACAGTAATTACATTTAATATGATTCCAAATCTTTTAAGTAAAGATATATGAGAATAAACAAAGAAGGAAAGAGGCAACTCATCTATCATTGCTAGCACCAGGCACCTGCAGGTACTTATGGAGGAGAAATACATCTAAACAGGAAAAAAATTAAAATCTTATTTAAACATCAAGTTTATCAAAGGGTAAATATCACAGGCGCAATACAAATGTGCCCACCAGTATTAAAAGAGTTTAGTGTTTTAACTCAACATGCAGAACATTGAACCTTAGTCTATATGTGAAAATCGGTTCATTTTTTCATCAGTATACATATAGGATTTTCTGAATTCCGAAATGTCATTTGGTTCAACTAGCCTCAGTTCAAAAACATAAAAATAGTTTTGCCTAAAACATATGACACTAGCATACCTATCAACCAGCTGAGAGGCAGTATGGAGTAGAAAAAAGATTTGGATTCCTTAGAAATAATTGATTTCAAGTCCCCACTCTGACATATATAGGTCATGACCTGATTACTCATTTAACCTCTCAGTTATCCAGGCAGTTTTCAAGACTTTAAGATGTAGAGCACAGGCTTGCCATCCTTGGTAGAAAGTGTTCATTCTTTTACCAAGGAGTAGACAGGTCCAGGCCCTCTCCTCATGCCTATCACTCAATTGCGTATCTATTTTCAATGTCTATTCATAGAACTATTTAGGACAACTCAAAAGCCTTAGAATGATTCACTTTGATTTTGGTTAAATGGGATAAATGCACTCACTGCTCAGTCTTCAAAATCATCAAAGCCAAGTTCCCAAAGACTGAATATGTCACATGTAACTTCTAATAGATTCATTTGTCATCATTAGGAACCACACATGGCTGCATCATTTGCATTATTAATAGACCTCTTTTTGCAGAGTCTGTTGACACTGTATTTCTGAATGGTGCTTTGAAAAGTTGTAACTGATCTATGCTTGTAGCACTCTTATATTGAAGTTAAATCTTTCATCTGCATTTTTTTTGGGGGAAGGGTAGGAGGATGGATCAAATATATTATGTTCAGACTGAAAATGGTAATTTTGAAGATCTAATATTTCCAATTAGTTTTACAATTTTTTCTTCTTCTTGGTATGGAGATGACTCTGGGTACTCATCCCAACATATTCTCCCTATCTACAAAGGTTTTTAGGTATATCTCCAGTGATGAGATAGGTAGAAAGATAGATAGACAGACAAATAGATAGATAGATGGATAGATGGATGGATGGATGGATGGATGGATGGATGGATGGATGGATGGATGATAGGTATAGCTCTATGGTAATCAATATAATTACAAAATTATAGGTTTATATATTCATATCTCTAACTGTAGTTGTCTAACTATAGCTATATAGTTATAGATATAGAGTTATATATGTGCATATGTATAGCTATATAGTGATAGATTTATGTTTATATATAGCTATTGAGCTGCATCTAAAGATAGAAAAATAGCTATAGATACAGCTGCATAGATAGATTTGTATATTTATACCTATATCTAAAGATGTATAGTTATAGCTATAGAGTTATAGATAGATCGATAGCTCTATAGATCTTCCTCTCTCTCTACATATATATATATATATATGTATATATGTATTTACAATTCTATCACTATAGACTTACGTTTTTATCTGTAGCTGGAGAGATATATCGATAGAAAAAATAGATAGATATCAATATAGCTACCTAGTTGGCTATCTGATTTACATGATCCTCACTAAATGCAGAGAGATTTATTACCAGTTTGGTTACCTAAGGAGTGAGTTCTTTAGCCAAAACTACTTTTAAGATCTATTCAATAGAAAAGTCCCTAACTATATTGGTTGAAGAAGTCTCCACAATGGAAAAAAATGATAGGTACTTGAGGCATTTGAATTTTTAGAGGATAACGGTGCTATATGTGTGTGTATGCATGTGTGTATGTTCTATGCACTACAGTGTCAAATATTTGTCAGTGTTTTCAAAGTTTATTGCACATATTTGCATTTTGAAGGCAGAGAAAAACTGGGTATATTTTCACAACCATGAGCAGAAATGGATGTTAGTTCAATTAAAATTGTGAATGAACCTTGTAAATACACTGGTCCTTAAGGAGCACTTATTTCTAGAGACAGTATGATATAGTAGAAATATTGCTGAAGAGGAAGTGTGACATTGTTAGAATGTTGAATTTCTAGTCTGAAAGACAGATTGAGGTCACAACTCTGACAGTGGCTATGTGATGCTTGGCAAATCCCATTACTTTTCTGTGCTTATCATCTGTCAAATGAAATAATTAAATTAGATGAGCTCCAAAGTCCTTCTGAACTCAAAGTATAAATATATATGATCTTAGGACTATATGATTCTTTGAAATACCAGGAGATTTAGAACCTCCTCAGAACTGTTACATTGACAAGATACTCCAGGTTCTAGTGAAATATCTGACACTACATTGTTGTGACAAAACATGATAATATTTAGGCTATTTGTACCTCAGTTTTCTAATCATAAAATGAATAGAATATATTAAAGGTCTTTGAACATTCTTCGAACTGAAAATCAATTGTTATACTAGCAATTGAACTCAAAGGCAGGAAATAGTTTATTAACTCAGTGTTGTCACCTTTTGTCACTGCTAAGTAGCAAAAAGCTGACTTGTAGAAATAAAACCTTATAACAAAACAATGAAAAAACATGGGAGTGACTAACAGTTATTTCCAGAAATCCAAAAACAATCTTAAAATTTCTAAAGATGTAAAAGCAATGAGTCTTCATTTAGTCACTAATATAGACAACTATGAAAACTTTCATTTACCATGGTTTATCCATCTTTCCTTTGAATGACTTCATGAAATGAAATAAAAATACAAATCCCCTATGAAGACTGAACCTATTCTTCTGACGTCCCCTTGGAAGGCTCACAGAGGACTCGTCCTGAGGTTCCTGAGGGAGCTGTGGAGTTGCTGAAGAGATAGTTGATTTTTGGGGGGAAGATTAATCTTGTTCCTTTTCTCTAGCAGAGTAAGTGATATGAAATTATTTTAGTGGAAATCACCTCCACAGAATTCTGTTAAAAAAAAACAAGTACACATGATGGTATTTCAAAAAAAGAATGTAGTCCAGGCCCTTAAATACAGAATTATTTGTACGCTAAAACTGAAAACCATGACCTTCCTTTTCTCTTTCACTGTTTTGTCTCTCTGCCTAGTCAGAGAATTGCATGGAAAAGAAAATTCTATTCTATTTTCACATTAAATCCTGACACACCAAGGTCAATTTGAAACAACGGTCTGCAAGAAGTCATGATTTCAAACTGTTGTACATTTTCAAATCTTCACTGCTAAATTGTTATTTCTTTATGAGGAAACACTGTTCATTATGGCAACTCCACACTGGCTTCCTGGGAAGTATATTTCCTATTCAGGAAACGTAAAATGGATAATGGCAGTGGATGTCATCAGAGGGCATAGGCACAGGTGTGCTTGGCAAGGAAATGCTTCCCTGGCAAGTTAAAGGGTAGGGGGTGTATTTACACATCCAAACAGGGAAATGTCTTTGCAGCTGCTATAGCAATGGTAAGACATGAGCATAGTACCTTTGGGAGATGATTAGTTCAATATATTGGTTCTGTGATTGTAGGTGTAAGTTGGGAGGTAGAATTAGAATAAAGGGCAAGATAATTATTTAAGTGGCATCATATGAGAAATACTCTGCTTTAACATTTAGATGTAGGTTCATTAGAACATTTCACATTATTGAAAAGATTATCATGAGAATTTTGCTGTTTTAGGTCTAATCTCTAGTTATTAAATTTAACTATTTCTAAACTTGAACTATCTGGGGAAATGGTAATGAATTCTTATTATGAGTAATCAAAATAACTTTCTTTTATCTTAAAATATATTGGGAATAAAGACTACAGAAAACCAACACATTAAATGTGTTCACAACACATGAAGTAGCAGGCGAAGTTTGGGTGGAAATGTTTGTCAGTTTGTATACCGTTCAGAGAAATTGAATTTTGAGTGATAATGATATGTTTTCAAAATTACTTTAGTGGGCACTCATATAATGAAAGATATATCATTTTTTTCCCATTTTCATTCTCAAATTTTAAATTACTGTGGCAAAGTTTTATTATGAAGTAGCAGCTGTTACTAGGAATAAAAAAATTATACTGATAACATGAAGAAAAGAGAAAACTACTATGATAACCAATATACTGATAGACAAAGAATATTTATACAATAAATAATTTGTTCTATATTGGAAATCTAATTTGCTAAAAGCTGAGAGTTACTATAGTATTTTTTATTTCATGATCATTACTTTGCATTTTCTCTTCTGTAATGTCTGATTGGCAAATGAGACAGTACTAATACATTTGAGATAATTTCAATTGGAATCCTTTTGAACTTTTTTTCTTTCACAGGGAAATGAGAAAATATCTCCCTTGAAAACTACTTTAAATGATCAAATTGATGTCTTTATTAGAACATATTAATAGTAGTTTTAGATTTTGAGATAATTTATCTTCTTTTGAGATTGACATTAAACATGAAATTTCTTGTTGATTTTATCTTTGATAACACTTGAAAATGCTTTATAAGTTTGAAGGAATATGTATTTGCATGTGTATGTATATATATTCATATATAGGTATATATATATATATATATATATATATATATATATATATATATATATATACCTATATATGTCTTTTGATCACACAAATACATATTTGTTTCTATTAATTTGAGTGGATTCCCGTAGTACAAAAATGATTGTTTTTAACTCAATGCCTCCCCTATTAATAATTTATATAATACTGGGGAGGACAAAAACCAGGATTTCCAAGGGGATATCAATTGAACCTATTATATTCCTACATGGAAGCTGCAAAACAAAGCAATGCATAAGACAAAGAAACCTTGTAACATGTTTTATTATGGGTTTAGGATATGGGTAAGGATTATTATCCTTAGAGAAATTTCTAAAAATGAGAGTACTTTAAAATGTGTGTGTTTCAATATGACTTTGTATTTTCAGTCAAAATAGAATTTCAACAAAGCTTGGTTTTTAGCCTTCTGCTAAACTTAATATGATCAAAAAAGCATTTTTTTTCTTTTCCTAATAGAGAAAACGTTTGTAAACCAAAGCAAGAAAAGTTATAATAATACAGTGCTTATGCAAGGTTCAGGGAACTGACAGCTGATATAAATGCATATTTGTTGTCTACTGTGATGTTTGCTCCCAAATACGTACATATATATAATATATATATATATATATATAAATATATATGTATATGTATATACACACATATATAAGCATACATAATTTAATGATTATCATGATATTTTTAATACATTCATACAATTAAAAGGAAAGTATAGAATATTTCTTCCTAAAAAAGCTCATTAATTCTTTCAGGCTAGATATTTGGCTTTCAGTTTTAAAAAGAATAAAATAAGGATTATATCTTGATTCTGTTCCTAATTTTCTCAATGAGTAGTGGAGTGACTCTGGATAAATGGCTTAATTCTGATTAATCACTATTATTGTTATTCTATTTTTCATATGCCTAACTTAAAAACAAAACCCCTCTTCATTAGATTCCTCATTACCTGATGATGATGATTTTTTGACCACAAGTCATGAGGACCACGTACAAAAGGAAGGGAGTATCATGATCTATGTCAAAATAGGGAGTACCTATGTTCAACAAAAAAGGGGATGGATAAAAGCAGAATGGATATTTATTAGTATACTGGATTTTCTGGGAAAAAAATGTTAGCACATTCACTATTTTTGAAAACTGTACCAACAAATGCTACTGATTCTGCAAAATAATACACAGGTACTTGGAATTAGTTTCCTTTATTACATTATTAGTTAATGCTTCAAGGTCATTGGATTCTTCTGAATACTCAAAAGAATTAGAGTAATTTTAATGGTTCCATTTTATTTTTACTCTGATTTTAAAATTAATTCTTTTCTAGTAGACTGCAAAGTATTTTAGGAATAAACATGGTGTCATGTATAAGGCTTTAGACTCAGACCCTCAGGTGATTCAAATTTCCCTTCAGATGCTTGCTAGTATTTTAATCTTTGCCAAGTCATGTATTTTTTCTAGGTCTCAGATTTCTCATTTGAAAAATGAGGGACCTCATTGCAGATAAGGTCACTTTGAGAATTAGTGACTTCTAATGCCCCTCTTCATTTCTAATCTATTATTCTATTATTATACAAGGAACAACTATTTGATTTTAATTTTATTTCCTCAATGCTTGCACAGAGTAGGTGTTTAATTAAGATTTGCTGAATTGAATTGAACACATCAATCTGTAATGTAAAATTAGAATTTTTGCCTCTTTTCCCATTCAAACATCATTATCAGCTGGAATCAAATTAACTCTGAGTTGGCAGCACCCTGTGATGTCATCCAAGTTTTCTATTATCTTCCACTATATTCTCAATTGCTTCCTAGTTTTACCTGAATTAACCCATCCAGAAAACTGTTTTATCATAAGGAAGAAAACAAGACATCCAAATGAGTATAAATATTTCTAAATAAATATCACAAACAAGAGCAAATTAATATATATATGTGCATGCACATATGTGAATGTATACATATATGTTGTATATGTATGTATGTATGTGTGTGTGTGTATATATATATATATATATATATATATATATATATGGAAATGATGATCTTGCAATGATTGCTGGGATTTGGTGTTCAGAAACACCACTGAGAGAGTTCTGTTCCTTCAGGGAAAGCATACTGCCTCACAAGAAGATGAATCTGGTTTCTTCAGATATAAAGTTTCTAGAAAGTTCTGGGCAAAGACCCAAAGATGGAAACCGAGAAAGAAAATAATCATATGGAGGAAAGCTTGTAGGAACAGACCTTAAAATCACAGTCATAGGTAAATGCTTCTCATTGGTTATAACACTTTTGTATCCTCTCCATTTCTTGTAGGAAATGATGATTCTGAGAGAAAGACACAGAAACAACAATGAAGCAAGATATATAAGGAAAAATAAAAAAACTGAACAGGCAACACAAAATGGCATTTTTGAGTTTAATTCCACAAGACACAGAGAAATGAAAGGAAAAAATAAGTATGATAACAAATCAATGTTAAAAGAATAAAATAGAATGAGAAGAGAATTAATGAAGAGAATAAAGGAAATAAATCCTTTCTGTAAAAATGCTCAGAAAATTGGGTAATAATTCTAACAAACAATAGATAAAGATAAGGGGAGAGAGGATTTTATTTAGCCATGTAACTATAAGAAAAGATAAAGAATTAGATAACTAAACAAAAGAAAGAAAAATGACTTCATAAAGTAAGTAAAATATCAAAAACTAGATAAAGTAACCAACAGTTGAGAGGGAGATTTGAGGATAAAGGAAAGAGAATCAAATTACTTTGAAATAAAGCAAGAAAAAAAATTGAAGAGACAAACTATTGCAGGAATCTCTCTAAAATAATTGCAGTTCACAAAGATAATATTAAAGACAAGTGCATTAAAATTTAAAACTAACATTCTCAACTTTGTGTGAATAATATTAAGTAATTCAATAACATAAAAGATATCTGATTATACCAGAGTAACTAACCCAACATATATGGGGGCCTACTCTCATGTATTCTTTGATCTGCTTTTCTAAAAGTAAAGGCAACTTTTGAGGGGTTAACAATGTCCTTTAATCAAGCACATATATCATTCACTTAGCCCCTTATCCAACTCCCCTTTAATGGGTGGGGAAGATTTTTAATTACATCAACAATACAAATACATATACTATTTCTAGTTAAAGAAAAGTCTTGTGTCTATACTTTACTCCTAGTAAAGAGTCTTGGTTGATAAAGGCAAGATTTAATCAGAGGCACTTTATACTAAAACAAAACTGGCAAAAATTCCACTTTGCTTGCATTGCAGTAGGGTAGAGACCAATAGAGTTTTGTCAAGATAACTTGGTGACCATAGCAAACACAGTTTTTCAACAATCCAAAAGTCAATTCTATGTGAATACATTGCCAAATGGTCAATATCAAAATCGTTATTCACTTTGGAGCCTAAGGTGGAGAAGCTCTATCCAGTCAGTTAGTACAAAACCTAGAGTTGTCTCATGAGTTTCTTATTGCAATGTTCAGATTTAAATTGAAGAAAGTAGGGAAAATCATCAGATTCCATTAGTATGAACTCATACACTTGAAGTGATACATAGATTTAAAAGATTGGATCTGGTAGATATAGAGCCTAAAGAAATGTGGGCAGAGGTTTGCAATATCATATCGGAGGTGGTAATAATAACAAAAAAAAAAAAATTCCAAAGAATAAAGAAGAGCAAAAAAGGAAAATGACTGTCTTATGAGGTTTTCCAAATAACTGAGGAAAGAAGGAAAGTGAAAGGTAAAGGGGATATGCCTAAATGAATGTAGAATTCCAGAGAAGAGCAATGGACACGTTAAAAAGGTTTTCTTGAATAAGCAATGCAAGAAATAGAAGAAAATAGAAGAATGGGATAGAAAAGAGAGCTCTTTAAAAAACTGAAGATATCAAGGAAATGTTTCATGCATAAAATTATCATGACAAAAGAAAAAATAGTAGGGATTTAACAGAAGAATAAGATATTAAAAGATGTGGCAAGAATATACAGAAGAACTAAACAGAAAGATCTGAGAATCACTGATGACTATGGTGGTGTAGTTTAATCTAGAATCAGACATCCTAGAGAACAAGTCAAGTTGGCCTTAGGAAGCATTACCAACAATAAGGTTAATGGGGGAAATGGAATTCCAGATAAGTTAGTCAAAATCCTAAAGGATGATGCTCTTAAAGTGCTGCACTCAATATAGCAGCAAATTTGGAGAATTCAACAGTGGTGGCCGCTGAATTGGAAAATATCAGTTTATGTCCCAATCTTATAAAAGGGAAATGCCAAAGAATGGTCAACTTATTGAACAATTGTGCTCATTTCACAATCCAGCAAGATAGTTCTTAAAAATCAGCAAGCTAGTTTAAGTAACATGCACTGAGAATTAACAGAAGAGCTGGCTGGTTTTCAAAGAGGCAGAGGAACCAAAGACCAAATTGCTAACATTCACCGGATTATGGAGAAAGCCAGAAAATGGCAGAAAAAAAATCTGCTTCTGTTTTTTTTTTTGATTACCCTAAAACCTTTGACTGTGTGGATCACAACAAAAT
This sequence comes from Bettongia penicillata ogilbyi, assembly GCA_023548195.1. NCBI lineage: Eukaryota > Metazoa > Chordata > Mammalia > Diprotodontia > Potoroidae > Bettongia > Bettongia penicillata. The sequence goes on from JAJHZJ010000470.1 coordinate 21,817,320, forward strand.
ATTCAAGTTCTCAAAGTATTTGGAGTACTAGATCATTTTAATTATCACCCAAGGAAGCTGTATGTAGGTCAAGAAACAACAGTTAGAACCCAACTTGGAACAACTGAGTGGATTAAGATTGGAAATTAAGATTGGAAAATTATTCATTTATGAATAATTTTTATGAAGATGCTAAATTAATCAAAAACCAGAATTATGGTTGCTGGGGGAGAAATCTCAACAATTTCAAATATGCAAATGATACCACTTTGATGACAGAGAGTGAAGAATAATTAAGAAACTTGTTGATGAAGGTGAAAAAGAAAAGTGTAAAAACTGGCTTAAAGTTTACAGTAAAACAACTCTAAGAATTTGTCTTATTACTTCCTGGTAAACAGAGGGAGAAGAAATGGAAGCAGTGTTAGATTTTATATTCTTGGGCTCAAAGCTGAGGGAACATAGAAACTGTAGCCATGAAATTAAAAGTCACTTGCTTCTTAGAAGGAAGGCTATGCCAACTCTGGACACCATTCTAAAAAATAAAGACATCACCTTGCCAGCAAAGATCTGCATAGTCAAAGCTCTGTTCTTTTTTTTCCAGTAGCAATGTATGACTGTGAGAGGTAGACTTTAAGGAAGACTGAGTATCACTTAAGAGATACCTTCAATTACGCTATTGGAGAAGACTTTTGAGAGTCACTTCAACATCAAGGAGATCAAATCAGTTAATATTTAAAGAAATTGATTCATACTCTTCACTGGAAAGTGATTGAAGTTGAAGCTTAAACACTTAGACCATACAATGAGCCGACAGGATTCATTACAAAATACTCTGAGGTGGAGACAGTTACAGGCAAAAGGAGAAGGGAATGGCAGAGGATGAGATGGATAGATAGTGTCGTAGAAACAACAAACTAGGCATCGGGAGATAATAGAGGATACAAGGGCCTGCTATGCCATGAGTCCACAAAGACTTGGACATGACTAAACAACTTAACAGCAACACAGTCAAGAGTTGATTCACCAACCACTTGAGGAATTTACACAAGCAAAAGAGAATATTGTTTCTCCAAGGGAAAAAAATCTAACAAAAAATTCACTAAGTGGCACATCATTACTGTGCACAAGGGAAAACCAGTATAGGAAAATTAATTCTCAAAAGGATTTTTCCAGGTTCTCCAACAAGGGAGATTTAAATAATCTCCAAATTAAAATATAATGTTATACTCTTGGGTGAGTGAATTCCCTCTACCAAAGCTAATCAGCATCTTCTCGGCAGCTTATTGTTATAGAGAGTTTTGTAGAGTTGTCTCACATTTAGTGACTTGCCCAAAGTCACAGATATGATATGTGAGAGGCAGAATTTGAACCTCCATCTTCCTGGTCTTGAGATCAGCTCTCTCTCCACTTCGCCACACTACCTCTCAAGTGATTTTATATCTAGAACTAATATCAGATGTTAACAATGGCAGAAAAAAAGAACAATTGAAAATTAATTATATACCACCACATTCAGAATGAAAAGGATAAATATATATGTAAACATATCAGCAAAATATATTAAGTAATCAAAGAAGCTTCCCTACAAAATTACAAATAACAATGTTACTTCTATTAGTATTGCCATCACTCTACTTCTCCCCTGGTCTCTCTAAGTGATGGGGATCATTACAGTGCCACAAACTTTTGTTTCTTGTATTTAAAAAAATACTTCAACAACTAAGGGTATTGGAGAAACTACCAGGTAGTGATAAGGAGCCTAGTTGGCTAGAGTTAAAAAAAAAATTATAACAGTGACAACGACAATAAACCAACACAAGCCCAGGGCAAATACTGCAAAACACATCCTCTTTTGATCGCGGCATATGTGAGGCTAAGTATTGGGATGAAAGGGAGCCAAAACACAATGTCGCAGGAGGAAATGAGAGGTATAGGAAAAGCAGAGGGAAGATGCCATTCCACCCAGACCGATAGTAGCTTCTCATTTTACCTAATTAATGTTACAAATTAACTTCTAAGCTTTATTTCCCTCTCCTTGATGGAACTGTAATAAAGCTGTACCCAATGTCAATATTCTAACTTCCTTATAGAGCCAACCGAACAGCAGGCCCACTAACTCTACCTAGCCACCCTTTCCTGCCCCCACTCAATATCCTAACTTCTTTACATATGGCTCACTCCTCACCAGAAAAACAAGTGAGTCCAAGAACTCATATTTCTCACAGAACAGCAGGCATGTCCACATGATGGGATCCTAGCCACGGACTCTAGCTAGCCACTGTCCCCAGACCCATTCCTCATGTTTTCCACAGAAACAGAAGGTGTGTCTATTCACTCAACCACAATCACATCCATCTAATCTCAGACAGAACCGCAATACTCAGTTCATCAGAAAGCAGCACCACCGGGAGACCCAAGCAGGATGTGGGCCCCAAACAATAGAAGTAGGTACCTGCACAGTAATAGTAAAGAACTGACCTAGACTGAATTTATAATGTAGAGGGGTTTATTATAATGTCATTATCATACACATATATTCCCCCAAATAAGCTTTTCTGTATGCATTATGGATAATTGCAAATACAGTTCCACTATACCTGGGACCCCTCCCATATTATCTAATCCCTTAACAAACCCCTACTGCCTTTTAATAGTCATAATTTGTTATATCATTGCATATTTACCCTATAAAAATCCATCTTGCTTTCTCTGAAGTTGTTGGTTCCTCTTGGAAATTAGCCCTCTTCATGAGAGGTGTCAATCTCAATAAATGCCTATACTTGGATTAGAGGTGGTTTGATTCCAAATTCTTTGAGATCACAGTACATCACAAAGCTGCAACAGTTTTTGGCATCCCTGGGTGGGCAGGGCCTAAACCCCAGCAGTTTTTAATGTCCCTAAGGTGTGTAGAGTCTAAACCACAACACCTTTATAGTTTTAAAGGGTTACCCCATATATTCATTCCCTTGAAGTAAAGCCACAATTACCCCACCTTAGTGTGGTCTGATTATTATTGAAGAATAGGAGCTGATAGAGGGAGCTGCAAATGGCACTTCACCATCATTGAGCACGTTTTCTTAGTGATTTAACTTCCCCTAAACTTTACACTGGAAGAATGACAGAGTATGCAAGAAGTGTCAATCCCATGGTGCTGAGGTGAAAGCCTAGTAGAACAGTCTCAATGTAATTAAATGTCCCTTGTTCTCCTGTAGCAAAGCCACACAGTAAAACCAGACTACCCTTCTAAAAAATATCTTTGTGGTAGATAGGTCTGACATCTATCTGTTTTCTTTTTGCTCTTCTTTTTTACAACAAGCACGTGATTCTTGGTGTATCTCTCAATAGGAAAATGGCAGCTTCACAGGGAGAATATCAGGGTGCTATCATATACTACTCTTTATAGACACACACACACACACACACACACACGGCAAAATGAAACAGAAACCCAGAAAATAGCATACCATATAAAATGTTTTACATAGTATGTATTGTAGGGTTGTAAAAGGCTTATTTCCAGGAAGATATATGCTTCATGACTTTTGGTGATTTTTTTCCCCTACAGAGTTTTATAAAGTGTTTTTTTTTTTAATATTATTGTGTTTTTATACTGATAAAACTTCTAAATTACATCTTAAACTGCAGGCAATGGAGACATTTTATACTAGCCCAGCAAAATAAGTATGTAAAAATTATCCTCAAATGATTTAGAAAAATTATGTACTTAGTGAAATGATTCATCAAAAATATATGGCAAAGCCAAACAAATCTTATCAACAGAATAAATGTTAGAAGAGGTCAAAAAGTTGTCAAGTCAATGAGACGGTTTGAAAAAAAACAAACAAAAAGCTTTTGTGACTATAGGCCTGCTTTAGGCTAAAGAAAAAACAGTTGGTTTTCAGGGCTTAATATTCAAATTATGTTGAAAAGGGCAGATTCTACAATGTACAGATGTTGTTTGCAGTTATAAATTCCTCCTACTGCAATAGACTGATCAGATAATACTCTGAAGAGGAGTTAAAATCAGCTTGCCAATAGCTCCTAACATTTCTCTTAACCTATTGGAATTGTAAGATGTTTTCAAGTAGCTCCATGCCCAAAGACACAATCATAGTTGGTTAAATGATTCGGTTTTTGTTTTGTTTTGTTTTGTTTTTTAATTAGGACTACGTATATGTCAGCCTACTTGATAGGCAGCATGGAATAATAGGTAGGATACTGATCTTGAGGCACCTCTATTCCAATTCCACTTCAGATAAAGTATGAGCTTTAGTTAATGTTTCTTTGTCTCAGTTTACTTATCTATAAAATGGGAGGGTTGGACTCAATAGGTTCTAAATTCCTTCCAGCTTGAAATCAATGAATTTCTGATACTGTAGTAGAGTTTATTCATCCAAGAAGCAAAGTGTTGTCAAGTACCAAAGTGATAAATTACGACTTATAGAGGCTACTTACTAACTGTAACATTTGGCTTCATAAAAGAAAGTAAACATAATCAGCTGCAAGTGGTCAATACATAGTTTTATAATATTAAATTCCACTGTCAAATATCTGTGATTTCATTGCTTCCACCAAAAAAAAAAAAAAAAAACTATGACTTAGTCCTAGAGAGTTTACTAATGCATAGAGAACTTAAATGTCTACCTCTGGGTCACACAATTAGTAAGGATAAAGGGGGGAGGGATATGAACACAATTCTGTTCACTAGGCAAAACTACCTCTTAACAAATTATAAGAAAATAATTTTGAGATCAATATGTGTTAACCCACAAGAACTGAAGACATTTTCTTATAAATAATTACAGAACAACATAGAAATCCATACGTAGTGATGGATTTGTAACAAGGTTTTAAGAATTCAGCTCAACTGCAAAATTAATTTATTAGAACGGGTTTGAACAATATTCAGATTCTTTAAAGGAGATATGCTGACAATGATTATTTCTCTTGTTTGCAATTTACAAATAGATCTGGGATATTTCAAGGCTATTAAATTCATCTTCTTGCTATATTGAGAAAAGATGAATTACATGTCCTTGAAACATCATTTCAGTGTCTTTTTTTCTTGGTGTAGTCACATACAAAATAAGATACCTCTGCAAGTGAATTCCACACAAAATTGATTGAAGTAGTTGAAAAGTGATGAACTTCATGAATTTATGTAGATAGTCCCAAAATGGATTTATATAAATAAATAAAAGATTCCAAAATTTTTCCTGAAAATCAATGTTTGAAGCTATTATGATAATATTGAAAGGGTATTGGATTTACTTTATTGTTACAGATGAAGACTTCTCTTGTTTAGAAATTTAATGTTTGGAAAAACTACATTCACAAAAGGTTATATGAATGCAAAACTTGGATATTGGAATCACCACACTATTGTAATTCATGGTAGAAATGAAGATTGGGATAATTAACAATTAATAATTATAATTAATAAGAGTTAACCCTTACTACATTTTTAAAAAGTTTGCCATTTTTTCATTCTCTAACAGATCACAATTGGTGAATCAAAAGTATGAAATATGATTCAGTTATGTGTCTCTTCTCTGATCCCCTTTTTTTATAGAACCAGAGATCAGCTTGGTATTCTTACAAAAAAAGAAGGTAATCTCCTTTTAAAGGTTGCCAACTGTTTCTTATTAAACTTTGAACATTCCTTATCAACATTGAAATAGTTGTAATGGAAACTATCTACAGATTCTTGAATAGGGGCTTATAAAATATATTTTTATATGACAAAATGTAAGTTCCTTGAAAGGATGTAATGATTTTTTTTGGTATTAACAGTGCTTGACCCATGTTGTTGTTCTTACAATGTCTGACTCTTCCTTCATAACCCCCTAGACCATACTGTTCACAGGATTTTCTTGGAAAAGGTATTGGAGCAATTTTCCATTTCCTTCTCCAGTAGATTAAGACAAAGAGAGGTTAAAGGATTGCCCAGGATCACACAGCGAGACATTCTTAGAAGCCAGATATGAACTCAGGTCTTCCTGACTCTAGGCTCAGTGATTTATTCACTGAAATATTTAGTCGCCTCCTAGACTGTAGATGCTTGTTTGATTTTTCTACTTATAAGTGTAGCAGTAAGCGCTCCACCATGAACAGCGAGGCTTGCTATCACAAGTTCTTAGATCTGCATTCATAAAAGGAAAGGCAACTTTAATCATTTTAACCAAGCACATATATCATTCACCTAATTCCAGGGAGATAGCACTCAAAAACTTCAAAGAAAATACAGAAAAATTAGAAGTCAACAGATATGGCTTCCTCAGCCTAACCATAATTCAACAGACAGGTACAGCTATCTGACCATCTTTACCAGAGAAGAAAGCATGACATCTGGGTTCTCAAAAGCAGGGGGCTCCTTTAGAGACTTCCCAGAGCCCTCACCTGGCACTCAAACCTTATTACCAAAACTAAGCCCCAAATTAAAACCTTACCCTCACAGTAATCAAACCTGTTTTTAGAGCCAGAGGGCATCCCAACCCTTGAGAAGTGCTTCATTAACAAAAACTGTGAGTGTTCCTACAAATCTTTCATAATCAAACTCCTCTTAATGGGCAGGCTCTGGGGAAGATCTTTAATCACATTAACAATACAACTACTTCCCCAACAGTGGGGAAGATCTTTAATCACATTAACAATACAACTACTTATACTGTTTCTATCTAGTTAAAGAAACTCTTGTTTCTGTACTTTACTCCTGGTACTCCTGATAGATAAAGGAAAGAATCAATCAGGCAAGTGATAATACAAAACAAAACAGAAAAGATCCTAATTTTACTTGCCATTACAATAACTCATCATTTATATAATGTCATGGAACTATTACATACTATTTTACATTTGATACCATACAAAAATAGAATTATAAATCCAGAATAAGCCTTACAGAACTTCTATTCAATGTCTCCCCCTATTCTTCCCCAATTATATAGTTAAGAAAATGAAAAACTATAACTCTACATGCCTAATAATCTTTAAATATCAGATAATTTCTGCAGTGGTATGTTATTTAGAATATAGAATTAATAATTTGGGATAGAGAAGGACATCTTGTCTACTTCAACACTTTTTCCACCTTTCTTTAGATAATAGATGCTTAGACTAGTTTTAAAATTTCATTATTGTTCTAATACTTAATAATTATGAAACTTGAATAAATTGTGTAATTACTTAAATATTCATTTAAATATTTTTTTTGCTAGAGGGGAAAAAATGGTGGCATTTTATTGTTTGATTAGTTGTCTAGCTATGTGCTTATTAATACAAAAATGTGACATTTAAAAAGTCATGCCAGTAAGGCTATGCTTCAGGGAAAATATCAGGGGACTGGCCATTGCGTGTGAAATCGCACAGCTGATACGCAGCAAAGTGATAAGAAAAAGGGATACATTTTATGCCATGATAATAATATTGTAGACAGAGAGAGAGAAAAAAAAAAAAACAGGCTCAATTAACTTTAGAATTCTAATCAATGCAATGATAAATCATAAGTCTAAAAGAATGTAGATGAAATATGCCACTCATTGGTGAAGTAATGAACTTAAAATAGAGACAGAGACAAATGCCAACATAGGAATTTGTTTTGTCAGATTAGGTAGATATGTAGTCAAGAATTTGTTTTGTGTTTTTTTGTTTTGACAGTTGCTTAATGGACAACAAAGGTAGTGTGAGGTACAAATTAATTTTTTTAAAAAAATTTATTTGAAAGCAAACATTAAAATTTGGGTAACAAACAAAATATTTATTAAGCACTCTAAAACATCAAGCCTTTGAAAGTTTTCAGAAGAATATTCATTGAACCTAATTCCACAAACTGCCTTTTTTCCACATAGGAATTATGAACTTTTACCTTAAAATGAAATAAGCTTTAATTTCCTTCGGGGAAAGACAATTTCCATTTTTTAAAATAATTTTAACCATTAACTTGTAAGTGGGGAAAAAAAATAAATATTGGATTCAAACTTGTCTTTTCCAAACCAGAAAAAAGGAATATTTGTGACATAATTCTACCCATTCTATTTTTGCGGATCTAAACTAACTTCTGTCTAAATGAAACGCATTTGCTAAGATGTCTAATAAAGTGGTGGAGTAAGAGAGGCTGCCCTTAGGCTGAGCCCCCACTTCGCTACCTGTAAACAATAATAAATGTATCAAAAAATGAAATAAAAAACAGGAATAAGAATGGGACCAAGAAACCAGCTCTCTACAAAGTGATTCCAAAAGCAAAGACCAAGAAAAGGCCACATCATTGACTTATAACTCTTAGTGCTCCCTAAGCACAATTTACCAAATTGCTCCCATGTCTTTAGTTTTATGATGATATAACTGCATTCTGTATCAGCTCTCAGAATTACTATTCATTAGTGTCCTTACCAGATTTCCTATAGATCTTAGTGGGTTGTGAACTTAGTGTGATTGTCACTGGCCCTGGAGGTGGTGACAGAACTGAAAGATTATACATAAGGGAAAAGCCGATGAGTAGGTGTATTGTAATCCAGTATAGTTGGTCATGAAGAATTTATTAAGCACTCCTAAGCATCAGTTATTATGTCAAGCAGTAGGGAGAAAAACAGAGGCAAAAACATGGTACTTGCTCTCAAGGCATTCATATTTTAAGATGGAAGCTGACATGCAAAAACCTATCTACATACAAGACATATATTCCCTTAAATAGATAACAATCTCAGAGTACTTGGAAAGACCTCTTGAAAGTGGGGTTTGAGCTGAGTCTTAAAGGAAACCCATTGAAGCCAGGAAGCAGAGGTGAGGAAGGAAGAATATTCCAAGATAGAGTGCAACCAGCAAAAAAGCAAAGAATACAGAATTCTGTTTGAGGATCTGTAAGAAAGTCATGGCAGCTGGATTATAAAGTATGTGAAAGAGAGTAAAAGTATAAGAGGATTGGAAAGTGAGAAAGTACACACTACTTCCTTTAAAGGATACACAGAATATCAAAGAAAATGTGAAAAGAGAAATGGATAATGAAAGGAAAATGAGTTGTCTTCAAAACAAGTCAACCATGGCAATACCTTTAATACTTAGATTGACACCCTATTTGTTTTCACCTTGTTCTTTAGAGATACTGTGCTTTCTCCCAATCTAATGCTGCCCAATATGGATCCCAAATACCTAATCTGCCATTCTATAAGATCATAGATTTAAGTATAAAATAGACCTAGGAGGTCATCTAGTTCAACCTCCTTATTTTGTAAATAAGGGAATTAATGGGATTACGCGAATTGTCTAGTATTACCCAGGTAGTAAATCCTAGAGTCAGAATTCAATCTAAGCTTCCAGATGCCAGATCTAGTGCTCTATTTTTAAAGTATCTTCTTCAGAGAAGATTGTCATTGTCAACCATCCAAATTCATGAAGACGAAACACATTTGATTAGGAAACCAGTCCTATTTCTTTCCATTTTCCTTATCACCTAAACATATCAGTGTAATAACATGCTCCCTATGAATCTTGGTTCTCCCATCCATCTACCCTCAGAGTTAGGTGTCCACACAGAGACTCATCTACTTCTTTGGAGTAGACAGTTATCCTGAGAAATATGATTGCTGTTTAGTTAAGTTGAAAAAAAAATGTATATATTCTATTACATTTTTGATAGAATATCAGTAAGCAGAGAATGACTATGGAGAAAACATAGGTGACAAAAAAATTAACAGGAGAAAGAACTGAATATTTATGATACTTTATATTCATACCAATTAAATTTCATTCTGTTCAGTTGCTTTCATTTTATCCTTCTTCAGGAAGGAACACCACCAACAAAAAACCAGAATCAGGGGAGAGGGGTACCCTCAACAATGGGAAAAAAATCTAACAAAGAAAAGCAGGTGGGAAAGTTTTTTTCTTATCCTTTTAGTCAGTATCATTTCCCATATAACATTTATCTCTCCCCTGCCCTATTCACCACTTTGTTTTGTGACTTGTTTAAAGTTATTTCCCATCCAGGTTTTAAGCTCCCCGAGTCTAGAAGCTATATTTTCTTTAAATCTAGTATTTATTCTAGCTCTTAAGCTGGAATTGTAGCTTACCTCACAGACTTGTAGGGATCAAAAGAGATAATATTTGTAATACAATTAAAACAGTTGTTGGCACATAGTAGGTTCTTTAAATATGCATGTTTTTTTCTAATAATAGTAAGCTAGTATTAATTACCTAGCACTTGAAGGTTTGCAAAGTACTTTGCAAATATTATTTGATTCTATCCTCACAATGGTAGGTAAGTTCTATCATCTCTATTTTATAGATGATAAAACTGAGACAAACCAAGGTCAAGTTACTTGCCTAGAATTACAAAACTTAAGTTTTTAAGGAAAAGTTTGAACTCAGGTCTTCCTTACCTTCTGGCTAACACATATCTACTGTGCCCCTCAGCTGTCTCTCTAAACACATCAGGTGCTTAACAAAAGTTTGTGGAACTGAAAAACTCTAGACAATTTATGGAAATATTGAGAGGATTAACTTAATGTTTAGGTAATACCATACGAGCCTATTTTTCTTCATTGACTTATTTTCCCCTAGGAAGAAAGCCTGAGATAACTCAGTGGACCTCACAGAGACATTAATCCCCAATAGAAGCACCATGATCTCAGTCTCAACAGAATGTTCAGATTAGAGGTTCATAGCAATTTCACAACGGAAATGAGACACTTGAGGAATTTGTCCAAATGCCAGTCAGAGTGCACATGAACTACATGACTGGAAATAATTCCTCTACTGGTGAAAGTAGAACAAAGAAACCCAGCAGAAGCTCTGTTCTTGGGAAGCAATCTTTTGATGGAACACTACTCCTTGATTTGTTAACAACTATTATTTCCTACACTCTTGTGAGCACCATTTCTTTGAGACCAAGATTAGGAAGTAACCTGTGAGGGTGGGAGGAAATCTTGTCTCCTTTCCACAAGTTTCTGAGTCTGCGGTACCCTCTACATGTAGTTCTCAGATCTCCTGTTGATTGGCTTTTGGCTTGTAGCATCAATAAATCTGAACCCACAAAATGACTGCAATTTTCATATTCAGAGACTAATATCAAATGAGAACTGTTAGTATATAGACTGTAGGGATACATAGTTCAAAAATGAACATGTGAATCTGGCAAAAAGTGACTTAGCATGCACACAGTGCATAGATCATGAGAGAATGCTTATCTGTCAATGAGATCAGTATAAATGAAAATTTCATATTGAGCAATAATCCTAAGTATAATATGCACAATTATTCTGGTAATTTATAAGGCAGTCAGTTATCTCTCTTATGCCCAGCAGGTTCTGCTGGGATGCCATACAAATATTTTTTTTTAAGCTATTAGCAGTGAGAGAGGAACAGATTCACGGAGAAGTGAAGAAAAGGAAACACAGAAAGTAAAGCCAGATGTCCATTCCTTACTTTAGCTGTAGTCAGAGCAGACTGCAATAACAGGAGTTAAAAATCTTCCCTGCCAATAAATAGGCCTTAGACGTGGCCCATTAAAGGAAGCTTGACTAGGGGAGGTTTGTTTTGTAGGAAGTCCCACACCTTTTGCTAATTGCTAATGAGGCATTGAGTCATCAGGGTCATCATGCCCTCTGGCTCTGAAAAGTGGATATACAGTCCCAGGTGAGGTTTTGCTTTGGGCCTTACTATTTGCAAGAAGGTTCATGTGCCAGAGAAGACTCTAGTAGCCATTAAGAAGCAGCGCCCCCCTTCCCCCCACCCCCGCTACCCCCCCCCCCACTCCCTCAATCCCCACTCACCCACCCCCACTGGCCATCTTTGAAAACCCAGACAGATGATGGTACTTCTATCTCTGGTAACTACATACTATATAATGGTCAGATAGTTGCATCTGTCTGTTGATCTGTGATCTATTTATTGCTTATGGTCAGACAGAAGCCCTGTCGGTCCTTATTTCTCTGCTTGTATTTTCTCTGTTGGTATATATGATTAAAGAAGATTGTTGACCCCTCAATTTCTTTCTTCTTAAAAAACAGATCTAAGAATCTAGGCTAACTTCCTGGGTTTGTCAGGGTGCCTGCTGCTACAGAGATTCAAGCTGACAAACTAAGCCAGATGGGAGACCCAGAGTTTTTCTGGGATCCCTGGAAGGAGGGAGAGAGAGAGAGAAAAAGGAGGTTCAGAGCTACCAGATTCTGACTGTCTCCATATTTTGCCAGATGCTGCAAAAAGGTGGAAAGGTCAAAGGCTAGGGGTCCAGAAATCCTACTCACTTCTGATCAAACTGGGTCCCATATTCAGTTCTGTGCCACACTCCTATTTATGTTGGAAACACAACAGGTTCAGTTGAAAACTAATAGAAGTTGATTTGAAAATAATATTTGTCTTTCCTCAGTATCCATAGTATTGAATAAAAACAGTGTGGTCCTGTCATGGAAAAGAAACTATGCTTCATATCATTATCTATTGGGGAACATTCCTCTATAGGCAGAAGCTAGGTGTGTGCAAGTAAAGGTGGCAGACATGAAAACTGAAGGGGTGAGAGAGAAGCAAACTCTGACACTGTCCTTTTTGTCAAAGACTCTGAAACTATCAGTTGCTGACATTTTGTCATGTCTGGTACTATTTTATGATTCATTTTCCTCACATACTTGCAAGAGAGGGCAAAGAAAGTTCTGGTATTACTTGGGGAAGAAAGGATAGATATGAGAGAAATGATTTGCTATTACATTAATAACCAATTATTTAATTAGGATCCAGGCTTTTCTCTTTTATTTTCTCATTTCAGATCCAGTCACTATAAAAAAAAAAATCTACCTCTGACTGATTCATGAGGTTTTCCTTGCCTTTAAGAAGCATACTCTACAATCTTGGGTCTGGCCCCACTCAATTAAGAGAACTTACTTCTCTTTAGATTGTAAACAAAATCTAGTTTGGACTAGTTCTTACCCTAAGGAAAAGAGTCACTGTCTCTGTACCCCTTCATTAGAATTTAGAGTGACCCAACTCAAGTCATGGTGGAGAAAACCAGCTACAGTCATCTAGTTGGAGATGGATTCCCTTGTCCAGGTTGCTGGAGGCAACTGAGTCTCATGGTCAAGCCATATCTTCAGAGCTGAAGGCTTCTAGCCCACCTCCTCATTAAATGTCCACTAATCAGAGTTGATTTTCAGTTGTTAAGGGAATTCCCTTTCAAGAGATATGTAAAACTTTCAGGCTTTCAAGATCATTTGTCTTTGTTTACTGAAATGACTCTCCATCAATTTATTGATTATTAACAAGTGTAATTAATACATAGATTAAGAATTACCCCAAAACTCTGTTTCTTGGGATTTTCATTCATCACAGATGGCAAGATAAAATGAATTAAGAATGACATTTATTAAAAACTTATCACAAGAAAGATTCTGTGCTAGTCACTCAGGATTCAGATGAAAAAGTAAGATAATCCCTGCAATCAAAGGGCTTATATTCTATGGCTGTGGGGACAATGCAGAAGAGATTTCAGCTGCAATTCACATGGAAAAGTAAAATGGTCCTACAGATGAGCACCAACAAACAAGGCAATGTGCCTTCTGCAGTATCATTTTCACTGATAAAGAGATGAATGTAGATATATTGAACCAATTGACACTGCCATATGCTATCTCTCTTTATAAAAATGTGGACTCATTAAAAGTGGTGACTTCTTATTTTTAATAAATAATTTCATTTCTATCACTAGCAAAGCAAAGTGCTTTGCACACAATAGGTACTTTTTAAATGCTATTCCCCTTCCCACTTATTCACTCAATGTCAAGATTTTTGTTGCTAAGAACTTTCTTTTCTGTGTCTTCAATATCTGTCAAGACTGAAGAGGATAGAGTCAGGAAGTGAATCACCTGTAGAGACAGGTGCCAGATCTGTTATGCATAAAATTAGCTACCCTAGGAAATGGATGCAGGTGTGCCCTGGACTCAGGACTGGACGGTGGGGAGGAACTGCAATCCCTAAAATTTGATGTGGAGGATCTTGGCAGTGTGTGATAGCACATAAAGGAATACAATGCTTGTGGTCAAACTCAGGTCTTTTTTGTGTTTCAACCAGACAAGCTACTTTGCATGCCAGGGAGATTACAATTGATTTGCAGTTAGTGTTGGTAATGACAAGGTTGACAGAGAAATTATTTTCACCAGGCATAGAGAAAATAATTCTTGGTGGAAGAAAGAGTGGGAAAATCACTACATTCATATCTCTAATTTCCTTGCCTTTCAAATTAATGAAAAGCGAACTAGTCTACAATTCTGAAGGTAGTAGGTAGTATAAAGGAGATGATGTGGTATGAAGGCTAGTAGGCTGCCAAGTAGTAAACATCCCCAGTCGTATGAATTCAAATCTCAACACAACCTTCCTTTAAAAAATTCCTTTCTAAAGAAACTTCTTATTTGCCAGCAGAACTGTTAAGAATACTTATGTATGAGGAATGATGTTGAAACATGCTACCCACCTCCTGCCTGGTGATGGAATCAAGGTTCAAAATGAGACAGTTTTTAGACACAAATGATCATTGGAGCATTTCTTAAGAAGGAGAGATTGTGAAGACAGAGGAATAAGGCTATCTTATCTTCTATTTGAAGGTATATGCTTTATTTTTGTTCTATTTCACTTGCTAAGAATCAATAAGAAGGAGGCATTGTGAGATGGGCACAAATGAGAAAGAAATGGGGAGGTGGTGTACAATCTACATTTAGTTTTTCAGAATTAGCAGAGTCTCATTTGAATAGTCAAGGTAAGATGCTATAGGGAAAGATGAACCATTAAAAACAAATTGGAAAGGAAGCAAAAAGATTTTTAACAAATCCCAAGATAATGTGTAAGATAGTGACGGGAGCAGAAAATTTACAGATTTGAAGCTAAAGGAGTCAAGTAGCAGTAACTAATCATATGTTAAAACTGGAATTGAAATATAGAACTATTTGGGAGTTTAAGAAATTCTTAATACATATAGTACACTTAAGTGAGATTTCAACTGTAGGAATGATGTACATAAGAAGAATGATGCATAGTAGAATTGTGTTTTTAAACTGTACAAAATGATCTCAGAAAATTGTTCCCTTTTACCGTGAGAAAGGGTGAAACACATTTCAGAGAGGAGAGCAGTTAAGCAGCGTTGAGTAGTAGGAAGCCTGGGAATAGTAAATGTCAAAAGAAAGAAACGCTGACAGAATCACCAACATCTCCTAGAGAAAGTGAGAGACTCAAGAGAAAAATAATCTAGCAAATGAAGGAGCCATGGAGAAGACCGGCCAGGGATTAAGACAAACCCCCAGTGCCTCCTCACTAGAGCCTCACCCAGGACAGTGCTGTAATTTTTGGAGACTGAAAGTCTCTGAGGGAAAGGTTTATGTGAGGGACTTTTCCACACTCTCAAATCTAAGACCTATTCATTTCTATTAAACATTTTTTTTTTAAATAAAATCCCAACACCCTCACATAAGTTCCTCACCAGTACTATTCCTCACCAATACTATTCCTCAAGCAGTTTAAGAAAACAATAGAAAAGACTGACTATGATTCACAGTGGATGTAACCTTATGTTGTATTAGTTTTCCATTTGTTCAAAGTGTAATCAAAGCTAGATGGTGCAGTGGATAGAGCACCAGTGCAGGATTCAGGTGGACTTGAGTTCAAATCTCACCTCAGGCACTTGACACTCACTAGCTGTGTGACCTTGGGCAAGTCACTTAACCCCAGTTGCCTCATCCTGGGTCATTTCCAGTCACTGGATTCAGACGACTCTGGAGGAGAAGTGAGGCTAGTGACCTGCACAGTTCTCCCTCACTGAAAACAAGGTCAAGTGCAAATCATGTCATTATTTCTCTGATGCCATTGACTTCAGCAATGAAGGATGAACACACACAATCAAGGGTCCAAGCCCACTGATGCAAAACTGTCATTTTCAGTACAGATAGATTACTCAATGCTGCATATCTTGCATGAGAGACAAAGTTGGTAAGAACTTGGGAAAGGAGAGGTTCCAGTCCTCTATCTTCATCATTTGAGAGAAGACATATCATTATCCAGATACTCTTCAGAAAGAACCTGAAGGGAGGAAAAGACTGAAAAGAAGCCAGAATGGAGAGAAGTAAATGCTTTGATAATGACCCCATCCTCAGCATGTCAGATCAAAGAGTTTGGGTAATTTTCACTTGGGTGAGAAGTAGGACTGTGCTATTTACTGAGGTTGATTCACTCTTTGGACTTGTTTTTCTTTGTAACAACAGAGGGTTCTGGCAGATTTGGCATCTCTTTACTCACCTCCTGGCTATCCCAGCAAGCAGCAGTAGCTTAGACAGGGGTAAAAAACGGTATAAGCAATTTGTCCAGCCTAAGGGACAGACGTTTTTCACATGCACTGAAATCCTGCCAGTGCAAAGAAATGATCAGGATCCAACTATGGGGTAAAAAAGAAAAAAAATCCTGTAGCCATTTCTTTCTGGCACAAAAGTGATTCAGTTTAAAACTCTAAAAGTCAGGGATGCTCAAAATCTGAAAGTGATGGTTCAATATCCTAGAGACTAAGACTTTCAAGATCAAGAAGAGAGCTGCTGGTTATAGAAAGCAGAAATGAGATGCAGCTCCAAGCTTCACAAATCCCTTCCCATTATCACCATTCTCTTCCACCTTTTTTTGGCTCTCCCTTCTACACTGCCACCTGTCTTTCCACATTCATTTTCTGTTGTGAGCATTCATACTCATTCAGTAAGCAGAAACATTAGCATCCACATCAAAGTAATAGTCACTTGCTGCCATTTCTAAAGTCTTCTGAGGATGGAGTTTCTGAAGAGAACATGCCATTAATGGAAGTCTCTGGTGAAGTGCCACAGGGATTTTTCTATAATTTTGTGTAATTTAACATTTTTAAAATGATATGTTTAGGTGGGGCTTTGTGAATGAGTAAAAAAAAGTCAAGACCAGATCAAAAGATAGATATTTAAATCCTATCTCTCACACTGAAAAGAAAAAGCAAAAAAGGGAATCTCCAAAACTATTTTAAATAGATGTGTAGAGAAAAAAAAACCATTCCAGTTGTGATTTAACAGTAGAGATTATAAAGAGACAAATTTTCGTATGGTCAGGAAAAATTTCTTAAAAGACATATGAAAAATGGCAGTGCCCTGGCTTGAGCATTGCTATAGTCTACATCCTAGGAGATATTCGAATACAAGTTACATGTAAATTTCCTAGATGTGCTATAATGAGACTTTAGTATGTTTTGAAAATTATTGGGATATTTTTCAACTCTCAAGTTCTGTTTTAGGATAAAAGTATCAACTTTAAAGAAGACACATAGTAGATGACAGACTCCAAAAAAGATCTTGGAGAACTAGAACATTGAGATTATTCTAATAAAATAAATTGTAATGGAAATAAACATAAAGTATCATAATTGCTATCAAAAACATGAGCTTCACAAGTTCAATATATGCCCAAAATGTTTAATCAATATTTTTTTTGAAAAAGCCACAGTAGATTCAATGGACTCCAAACTCATTACTTCTCAGAAGTGTGATGTAATGATCAAAATTGCTAATACAGTCTTGGGAATATGAACTCTGCCCTGGTTAGTTCACCTATCAGAGTACTGCATCTACTTCTGGATACTATATTTCAAGATAGGCATTAACAAACTAGAGGGTTCAAGGGGAAAGAAACCAATGAAGTGTCCTGGGTCATGCAATATATAGATAAACTGAAGGAAATGACAATGTTTAACCTGAATGAGAGGAAAATTGGTGGTCCATAGGGAGAATAGAATTAGAACACATCTGCAGGACTATAACATAAAAATTTTATATTGATTCTGTTTTGTTCCACAGGGAAGAACTAGGATCATTGGGAGGAAGATAGAGTCATCCACATAAGTGGAAGTTTTCAGAGGCTAGATCAGGAATTTCAGATTTAAATCACTTCCTTTCAGCATGTTAGACTAGTTGACTGCCAAGGAACCTTCCAGTTTTAACCAAGAACTAGACTAATAGAAGCAGGGAATGTTATAAATATAGTTTATTATGGCAACTATAGTAAACTATATTTATTCAGGTTGTAGCAAAGTTTTTGATATTTTTTTATATTATACATATAGATAGGTTCATGAAATATAAGATAAATGAGAGTATTCCTGGGGAGATTCAGAACTGGTTGAATAGCTAGACCCAAGTATAGTAACTAGTTCCATGTTAGGTCAGAAAAAAGTCTGCAGAGGAGATTAGTAGGGATTTGTACTGATTCTGCACTGTTTAACATTTTTATCACCACTTTGCTCTGATCAGTCTGTGGCATATAAATAATTAGCTAACACAAAGATGCTGTCCCAAGGGTTGTGTTGCTTTGTAAGTTAATGAGTTCCTCTTCACTGAAGGTTTTCAAGTGATGTAAGGATGACCACTTTTCAGGAACACTATACTGGGAATTCTTTTCAAGTGTGGTATATATTCAAAATTACTAAGATCTCTTTTAACTCTAAAGTTCAATGATTGGAATAGTCATGGAGGAAGCAGGCATAGTTGAATATGCTTAGCAAAGAATGCAGATGGCTTTTTTCTTTGAGGATGAATGGAAGACAGAGGGAAGACATGAAAAGAAGTTTTGATGAGTAGATGAGAGTAATTAAACAAGTTTATGTGATTCTCTCTAAAACTGAAATAAAATGATCTGCCAAATATGGAGGATGAGAGAGAAGTTGTGACTTTGTAAGACAGATTAGTTAGAGTTAAAATTCATATCAGTCCATGGGCTCTATTATTAACAGTGTCATCCTTTGTACTTAGCTAAAACCATAGACCAAAGAGAAAAAAAAATATGCTATATTGTGAAATCTAGTATGCTCAACTGGCAACAGTGAAGGCATAAGCAGAGGAAGAGAAACATATGATACATATTGGATTATCTAGGGGGAACAACATATATAATACTTTCTTTACATTTTAATTCTGCTAACATAAGAAGAAGAATGGAACTTGACACTTTTAAAATAAAATTGTTTCATATTTTAAGACAGTTGCAAGGTACAAATTCTCAGAGCAGACCTGAGAATTATTTTGTTTTTTAAACTATAGTGTGTTCTCATGATATCTATTATATCAACTTTTGATTGTAAATTGTAATATTTATTTAACAAATTAATAAATTACATAAAACAGGGAATAATTTTGACGAGTCATCTTAGAGCTGGGTTCTATCTTTGGTAGAAGTGAGTTCATAAACATATAAATATTAAGCATGGAATTCCAGTCTCTTCCTTTTGTGAATAAGAATATTGAACCTGGAAGATTTTGAGTTACCCAATGTCACTCATTTAGCAACAAGGCTAGAGCTGAAAACAGAAAATCTGAATAGAATGTACCATTCAAATCATTCTGAAAATCTTAAATATCTTTCCCTTGTGAGTCCCTAGTACTCCCTTTCCATGCATTACATCTTTGCATGGGAATAGCAATTTGGTTTGACTGATCAAATGGTTCTGGCAAATAAATGAATGACATTTGCCAGCTAGTAATTGTTGTCATTTAACGTTCATGCTGAGTCATAGGTTAAAAAGTGATATGTGAAACTATGAATGCTTCTCTTCAAGGCAATCTTTTTTCCTCATGCCAATAACCCTGAGGACATAATGTAACTCAACATGAAGGACAAAAATCAATGTGTCAAACATGATGTGTTACTCCTAAAAATGTCAAGACAGAAAAGACTTTTGAGCACCATATTTATAAAAATGATTAATGCCAGTAAATCTTTCTTACACCATGTCTGAGTCATTTCAATACACACAGATTCAGAGATTTTGCTTGCATGTGTTTTCTTGACAGTTTCAAGATAATGAACCAGTTTAGGCATAACACAACACTGAGTCGACCATTTTAGAAGCACTATGCAATGTTCTGGTTTTGACCATATAGTATATTACTGAACAAGAATGAAAAGGTATAATATAAAATAGCAGCAGTGAATCATAGTGAAATAAAATATACAGTAATGAGAGGCAATGATCGATCCTCACCATATTTTACTGAGAGAGAGAGAGAGAGAGAGAGAGAGAGAAGAGAGAGAGAGAGAGAGAGAAGAGAGAGAGAGAGAGAGAGAGAGAGAGAGAGAGAGAGAGAGAGAGAGAGAGAGAGAGAGAGAGATATTTTGTTGACATGAGCGCAGAAGATTACCTTGTAAAACTAAAAATTAATGCAGGATAAATGTTCTCAAATTTTTCTGTGTTATGTACCCCTCTGGCAGTCTACTGAAGTTCATGAACCCCTTCAAAGAGTAATATGTTTCACTGAATGTAATAAAATACAGAGAGCTACAAATGAAATCTCTTAGAATGACATATACTTATCAACATAGATCCCCTCCTATTTATTTTAGATATCATATTTTTCTCTAAAGTATTTAATAACATAATTCCCAAACCATAATTTTCTTCTAATTCTGTGTTGATCTTGTTTGAAGAAATATTTAAGTAAAAATGAATTTGTAATCTCATCAATGTGGATGTTTCCTTTGACAATTTAAAGCACACTCCATCCATTTCTGCCCTTTCTATGAGATTCATCCATATTTTCCCAAACATTGACCATGATAGATCCAAAAAACATTCTGGGGCCTTCCTCACTTCTCTTGGCATTTGAATCATTACCAGTAAAACACAAAGGCTCTCCAGAAGTTATCCCTCCCTCCTACAACCAGAAAACACTGCTTTCTTTTTTGATCATAACATTTATTTTAATGACATCCTCTATTCATTTTCTCAGTGAGAAGCATATATTGATCATATGCTGAAATATGTTCATGCCCAACTTACATCCTTCCATTGCCCTCTGAAAGACAATCAATTGGAATTCTTAATCAACTGCAATGTCCAATCAATTTTAAGCATACAAGCACACCAATAATATATTAGTTCTTAAGATATAAGCTCTTGTTGGGATCATTAAAGGAGCTCTCCTATTTTCATATGCAATCTAGTCCACTCTGGTTTCTCATATTTAATTGTAAGCTCAATCCATTGTTCCTTTGCAGTATCTATATTAGATACATATGCAATATCTCTATAAAACATGAGTTTTATAGATTCAGGGATGGGGAACCTGCTGCCTCAAGGCAACATGAGGCCCTCTAGGTCCTCAGGTATGGCTTTTTTGTTGAGTCCAATTTTACAGGAGAAATCCTTTTTTTAAGGAAATTTGTTTTGTGAAGTTTGGATTCAAAGAGCCACACAAGGACTTAGAAGGGCACATGTAGCCTCAAGGTCACAGGTTTCCAAGGCAGAATCCATGTAGTCTGCTCATCCACTTAGAATTGTTAGGCAAAACACTAAAGAGTGGTTCTGGGTTTCTTTCAGTGTTTCTGGACTTGATACAGCCAATATAATACAATATAATACATCCAAAGATGTATCATCTACAAAGAATTGTATTTGTACTAAGTGTTAGGTCTGTGGTAAACAAATTTGATTATCACATATTATTTACTTATTTCATGTCTTATCCAATATTAATGAGCATCAATTAACAAGAATGCTTTTTTGTAGTTTATTTTTTTAAAATTTGTTAAAATTAATTTATTTGGGCTGTATCAGTGCCGTCCGTGCCATGGCAGAGCTGGGGACAAAGCCCTGGGGCTCTCTGAGGCAGCGGCTGCACTGCAGAATCTGGGGGATATCAGCCCAGTACAGGAGTCCAGCAGAATCAAGCAAGTGAGAGTCACAAAACACCAGTTATCTGAAGTGGCTTCTCCTGACACCAGCAGCCCACAGATCAAATGTCTGCAAGTCACACACTTGAACTTCAGGGAGCCAAGATGGCAAAGTGATCAATAAGTACTCTCTCCCGCTCCCCTTGTTCCCCTTGAAAGATCCATAAAATATTTCCCCAGAAAAATCCTGGAGCAGTGGGTTCAGCAGAAGGGGCAAACGGTTTCTTAGCATGTGAGACTAGGAAAATCACTAAGGAGAGTCCCTCTTCCTGTGGTTGAAAGGGACCAGTGTAAGACCAGAGTAATTCCAGACAATCCCATCTCAGCCAACCAGGAAGAGATCCTGAGCCCCAAAGGGGTGGAGCCCACGACTGGCAACACCAGGACCCCAGGGAGACCTCAGCACCCCAGGGGGATGAGGAAGACACTAGGGCACACAGGATCACCAATCACTGGGCTTGCCTGTGCTGTAGCACAGCAGAGGAGACCTTCTGTAGCCAGACTACCCCTCCTCCACACAAAACAACTAGCTCCAGGACAGTTCCCGGGGAAACACAGAAAGACTTCACCTCGTCTCTACTTTTTCCCACCAACAAGCTCAGCACCAGGTAATCTGCAGCATTATAGCTGCTAGCTGAAAGAACCAAAGGCCACAACACACAAAGCCTCAAATTCAAACCACAAGAACTGTGGGATAGAGCACCTTATGCCCTAGAAACAGAGATCTACCTTAAAAGTCAGGAAAAGGGGGCTCATCATCATCATCATGAGAAAGAAGCAAAGCAGAAAAGAAAAGAATATAGAATCTTTCTATGGGGACTAGAACTAAAACATGAATACAAAAGTGGTCAACATTGAGACTGTACTCCCATCTGAAATTTCAGAAGGGGATATGAACTAGTTGCAAGCACAAAAAATACTCTTGAAAGAGCTGAAGAAAGATTTTAAAAGTCTAATTAGAGAAATAGAAGAAAAATTGGCCAATCACTTTAAAAATATGAAAAAAGAATTCACTGAAGAGAACAGCTACTTAAAAATGAAACTTGGACAAATGGAAAAGGAAGTACAAAAGCTAACTTGTGAAAATAACTCCTTAAAAGAAATAAATGGGCAGATGGAAAAGGAGATGCAAAAACTAGCTGAAGAAAACAATTTGGTAAAAATTAGAATTGGGCAAGCAGAAACTAATGCCTCTATGAGACATCAACAATCAATCAAACAGAATGTAAAGAATAAAAAGATAGAAGAAAATATAAAATACCAAATTGAAAAAACAATTGATGTGGCAAATAGATCCAGGAGAGAAAATCTAAGAATTAATGGTCTACCAGAAAGTCATGATGAAAAAAAGAGCCTGAACAATATCTTCCAAGAAATCTCCAAGGAAAACTCCCCCAAAAGTCCTAGCTTCAGAGGTTGAAATAGTCATTGAAAGAAATCTGCCTTTCACCTTGTGAAAGGGATCCCAAACTAAAAACACCATGGAATATCATTGCCAAATACCAAAACTGTCAAGTGAAGGAGAAAATACTACAGGCAGCCAGAAAGAAATAATTCAAATATCAAGGAGCTACATTCAGAATCACAGGACCTTGAAGCTTCTACATGAAAAGATCAAAGGAACTGGAATATGATATTCCACAAGGCAAAGGATCTGGGACTACAACTAAGGACCAATTACCTAGCAAAGTTGAACATAATATTTCAGGCAAGGAGATGGGCATTCAATGAAACCAGGGATTTCCAGACCTTCCTGATGAAAAGGCCAGGACTCGATAGAAAATTCAATCTCCAAACACAAGTCTCAAGAGAGATATGAAAAGGCAAACAGGGGGAAAAACTTGTTATTCAATATGGGCATACAGTTTACATCTGCATGAGGGAAGATGATCCTTGTTAATCTTGGGGATTCTATATATATCATGATATGTAAAAGGGATACACATAGATAGAGGGAGCAGGTGTAAAGTAAATGATGTGATGATAAAAATGTGATTTAAGGGTGTGAAGTGATTGGAACAGGAGCTGTGAAAAGAAGGTAGCAGAAAAGGGTAAATGACATCACAAAAAGAGGTACAAAATTATATTATAGTAGAGGGAAAGAGGGGAGGGAGATGAGCATAGTTTGATATTTACTCTCATCTGATTTGGTTCAAGGAGAGAACCACAAACTTAAGTACATAAATGTAACTAGCACTAGTGACAGTAGGAGGGGAAGAGGTAAATAAAAGAGAGAGGAGGCTAAAAGGGAGGGAAGAAGTAGTAAGGGTTAAGGGGACTAAAAGGGAGTGGGGCTGAAAGAAGGAAGGGAAGACTGTGGGAGGCGGTGGTCAAAAATTGAAACTATTGTGAAGGGGAAGGGAGAACTAAAAGCACAAACGGTGGGAAAGAGGATGGAGGGAAAGACACAGACAGCAATCATAACTGTGAATGTGAATGAAATGAACTTTCCCATACAATGGAGATGGATGGCAGAATGGATTAAGAACCATAATTCAACAATATTTTGTTTACAAGAAACGCATTTGAAATGAGGAGATACACCCAGGGTAAAGGTAAAAGGTTGGAGCAGAATATATTGTGCTTCATCTGATGTAAAAAAAGCAGGGGTAGCAATCCTAATCTCAGACAAAGCAAAAGCAGAAATAGATCTAATCAAAAGAGATAAGGAAGGAAACTATATCCTGCTAAAAGGCACCAAAGAAAATGAAGCAATATCATTACTAAACATGTATGCTCCAAGTGGTATAGCATCCAGATTCTTGGAGGAGAAGTTAAAGGAGTTACAGGAAGAAATAAACAGCAACAATACACTAGTAGGGGACCTCAACCTCCCCCTCTGTAAAGTTGATAAACCTAACCTCAGAACAAACAAGAAAGAAGTTAAGGAGTTGAATCAACTTTGGATAAGGTAGATATGATAGATCTCTGGAGAAAATTGAATGGGGATAAAAAGGAATATACCTTTTTTCTCAGTGGTACATCACACGTATACAAAAACTGACCATGTACTAGGGCATAAAAACCTCACAATCCAGTGCAGAAAGGCAAAGATAGTGAATGTAATAAAAATTGTATGTAATAAATGACCATAGAAAGATAGACCAAAATTTAATTGAAAACTAAATAATCTAATCCTAAAGAATGAGAGGGTTAAACAAGTCACAGAAACAATCAATAACTTCATTCATGATAAATGAGACAAGTTTTATATCTTGAATGCCTACATGAATAAAATAGAAAAAGAGGAGATCAATAAATTGGGCATGTAGCTGAAAAAGCTAGAGAAACACCAAATTGAAAATCCCCATGCAAAATCTAAATTAGAAATGCTGAAAACCAAATGAGAGATTAACAAAATTGAACCTAGGAAAACTATTGAACTAATAAATAAAACTAAGAGTTGCTTTTATGAAAAAAAAAACAATAAAATAGATAAAACTTTGGTCAATTTGATTTAAAAAAAGAATAAAGAAAACCAAGTTACCATTACCAAAGATAGAACTCACCTCCAATAAGGAGGAAGCTAAAGCTATAATTGGAAATTGCTTTACCCAATTGTATGCCCATAAATTCTACAATATAATTGAGATGAATGATTATTTTAAAAACTTTCCTTCAGACTTAAATCATTCCCAAAGGACTCGATGCAAAATGTCATCCACATCCAGAGAAAGAACTATGGAATTAGAAACCAGAATGAAGCAGATTATTTTCTCTTGTGCCTTGTTTTGATTTAGTTTTTCTCATGTTTTCCCCAATTCATTTTAATTCCTCTATACCACATGACTAATGTGAAAATGTGTTAATAAGAATGAATGTGTAGAATCCGTATAAGATTGCATGCCATCTTCGGGAGGGAACGGAGAAGGTAGAGGAGAAAATTTAAAACTTATGGAAGTGATTGCTGAAAACTGAATACAAACTAATTAAAGAAAAAAGAAAAGAAAGGTTTCCTTCAGCAAGGCATTTTCCAGCAGTTAAATCAAAATATAATATTACTTGGAATAGGTAGGTAGTAATATTTAATGAGTCAAATAATAA
This sequence comes from Bettongia penicillata ogilbyi, assembly GCA_023548195.1. Lineage (NCBI taxonomy): Eukaryota > Metazoa > Chordata > Mammalia > Diprotodontia > Potoroidae > Bettongia > Bettongia penicillata. The sequence continues at coordinate 21,843,033 of JAJHZJ010000470.1, forward strand.
AGATAGGTATGTTCATTAGACATGCTTGATTTAGGTATCAAGAATATCTCTTGTGGCGTTCAAACAGAAAAGAGCTTTCCTGTATATGGTGGAATCATTCAGCTACTCCTCTTTACGTAGAATGTTGTGATTAACACATCAAGCCCTGAAAAAAATATAAAGTCTACTATCATCTCTCAGAATGATTTATATCAATTATCTAAGAAAAAATAAAGAAAGAATGCTCATTCTACAGACTAGGCAATACTCTTGAGAAGAAAACCCATAAAGTTGGTCCATCTGTAAATATGTCTTGTGAGGTATTGAGAATGAACAATGAGTTAAAACCAAACTTGAATATGAGGAAGGCAGCTGAGTGGAGTGGTCTTTTATTAATTATATGAACTTTAATGACTCCAAGTATCCTGAATCTGTAAAACCAATATTCTTCCAGTGATGCTTTTGCAAAGACCACAGATTATTACATTTAAAAAAAATAGTTACATATTTCCCATTAGGCAATAGAGAAGAATATGTACAGAGAATGTAATAAGGAGGCTACAACATACTACCAAAAAAGGAATTGCTTGGCAGAAATAGAAAGAAAGAGATGAGAGAGAAAGAGAGAGAGAGAAAGAAAGAGATGAGAGAGAGAGAAATAGAAAGAGAGAGAGAAAGAAAGAGAGAGAGAGAGAGAAAGAGAGAGAGAGAGAGAGAGAGAGAGAGAGAGAGGGAGAGAGGTGTGCATATATGTATCATAAGATTTAGAGCTGGAAGTTATGTTAGATGCTATGTAGACACCAACTCCCTGTCTTTGCAGATGAGAAAAAAGATGACCTAGTAACACACAATGCATAGAGTGCAGACTGGAGTCAAGGAAAGATGAGGTCAAATCCTGTATCACACACTTATCTTTCTCTTTGTCTCAGTTTACTAATCTGATAATGAAAGCTACATCCTAGGGTTGCTATGATGACAAAAATTTTATATGTGTATATACAAATTTATATACATACATGCATGTGTATATACACATATATTATATATCTGCATATATATGTATATATATATATATGAATTACATTGCAATCCTTAAATGTCAATTAAATGTTAACTATTATTACTTACCTAAAGTAAGGAATAAATAAAGGCACCAAGGTGTTAGAGATGGAATTTGATCCCAGTTGCTCTGATTCCAAAATGAGGATTACTTCTAATACACACTTATATATATAACACACACATAGACATGCAAACATATATTTACATATATTCTAAGACTGACAGTTCAAAGATACTGTGTCAGTAACCAATGATTTTTCATTTAATAAAATATTCACGTTTAATACTTGACATATCTAGTACTTCCTTGAAGAAATATCTATAACATGTACTCCTAAAATTTATTTTATTTTTAATTTATGAATGAAGACAAGCATTTCCATGATGTTGAAACTGTAAATCTATTACATACTACTTGGTATTCATTTAAAATACATAATTAAGTTATGGTGTAAATTTATTTTCTTTTATCTTTCTTCTCCCTTCCTCTCACCTTGAGATGGTTACCATTAGATATGTATGTATCTATGTATGTATGTATGTGTGTATAGTGCATTTCTTTGTATGTAAAATCATTCTGTGCATATTTCCATTCTTTCTTTGGATGCACATAGTGTCTTCCTTCATATGTCCTATGCAGTTTGGATATTCATAATAGTCAAAGTGACTTATTTGCTCAAAGTTGTTTGTAAAACAATACTCTTGACTGTTTATAATCTCTTAGTTCTGCTCACATCACTTCTCGTTTTTTAGGTAATGATTTTCTAAGATCATCAAGCTTATCATTTCTTATAGCACAGTAGTATTCCATCACAGTAATATACCACAACTTGTTCATTCATTGCCAATTGACAGACATCCCCACAATTTCTAGTTCTTTGTCATTATAAAGAAAGGTGGTATAAATATTTTAGAACATTTTAGGTCTTTGCCCTTTTTTCTAATTATCTTTAGAAATAGACCTAGTAATGGTAATTGCTGAGTCAAAAAGTATAGGGAACTTAATAACTCTTTGGATATAATTCCAGATTGTTCTCCAAGATGATTGGAGTAGTTCACAATTCAACCAACAATGAATTAGTGTCTCAATTTTTCTACCTCCCCGCCAACATTTTTTGCTTTCCCCTTCAATCATTTTAGCCAATCTGATGGAGATAAAATGATACCTCAAGGTTTTTTAAATTGACATTTTCTAATAATGATATAGAGCATTTTTCACATAACAATACATTGCTTTTTTCTTTATCTAAAACTGCCTATTCATATCCTTTGACCATTTATCAACTGGGGAATGACTCACATTCTTACATATTTTGCAAAATTCTTTATCTATTTGAGATATGAGACTTTTAACTGAGAAATTATCTATAAATTTCCCCAGTTATTTTGCTCTCCTTCTGATTTTGGCTACATTTCTTTTCTTTACAAAGCATTTTTATAATTTAATGTAATAAAAATTATCAATTATATGCCTCACTCTCATCTCTCTCTTTTTCATGCATAGGTTATTTTCCTCTCTGTAAATATAATAAGCAATATGTGAAATATCTCATTGGAAAAACAACTGACCTGGAAAATAGACCCAGAAGAGACAATTTAAAAATTATGGGACTACCTGAAAGCCATGATCAAAAAGAGAGCCTAAACATCATCTTTCATGAAATTATCAAGGAAAACAGCCCTGATATTCTAGAACCAGAGGGCAAAATAATTATTGAAGGAATCCATCGATCACCACCTGAAAGAGATCCAAAAAGAGAAACTCGTAGGAACATTGTGGCCAAACTCCAGAGTTCCCAGGTCAAGGAGAAAATATTGCAAGCAGCTAGAAAGAAATAGTTCCAGTATTGTGGAAATACAATCAGGATAACACAAGATGTAGCAGCTTCTACATTAAGGGATCGAAGGGCATGGAATAGGATATTCCAGAAGTCAAAGGAACTAGGACTCAAACCAAGAATCACCTACCCAGAAAAACTCAATATAATACTTCAGGGGAAAATAGGGTCTTTCAATGAAACAGAAGACTTTCAAGCATTTTTGATGAAAAGACCAGAGCTGAAAAGAAAATTTGACTTTCAAACACAAGAATGAGAAGAAGCATGAAAAAGTAAACAGCAAAGAAGTCACAAGGGACTTACCAAAGGTGAACTGTTTACATTCCTATATGGAAAGACAATATTTGTAACTCTTAAAACTTTTCAGTATCTAGGTAGTTGGTGGGACCACACACGCACACACACACATATGTACATGCATGCACACACACATACATACATGCATGCACATACAGAGACAGAGAGCACAGAGTGAATTGAATAGGATGGGACCATATTTTAAAAGAAATTCAGGTAAATGGTGAGAGAGAGAAATGTAGTGGGAGGAGAGAGGGTGAAATGGAATGGGGTAAATTATATCTCATTCAAGAGACAAGCAGGAGACTTTTTAGTGGAGGGAAAAGGAGGAGAGCTGAGAAAAAAACATGAAGTTTACTCTCATCACATTCGACTAAAAGATGGAGTAAAATGCACACTCATTTTGGTATGAAAACCTATCTTACAATACAGGAAAGTGAGGGAGAAGGAGATAAGCAGGGAGGGAGGGATGATGGAAGGAAGGGCAATGGGAGAAGGGAGCAATTTGAAGTCAACACTCTTGGGGAAGGACATGATCAAAAGACAGAATAGAAACAATGAGGGGCAGGATAGGATGGAGGGAAATACAGTTAGTCTTACACAACATGACTATTATTGAAGTCATTTGGAAAACTACACAGATAGGGCCCATCCTGAATTGCCTGCTTTCCCAAAGGGAATGGGTAGTGAGGGAGGGATGGGGAGAATTTGGAACTCAAAGTTTTAGGAACAACTGTTTAGTATTGTTGTTGCTACTAGGAAATAAGAAATACAGTTAATGGGGAATAGAAAGTCATCTGGCCCTACAGGACAAAAGAGAAGATGGGGACAAGAGAAGGGAGGGATGATAGAAGAGAGGGCAGATTGGTGACAGGGAAAATTAGAATGTTCAGTGTATTGGGGTGGGGGGAGAGGACAAATGGTGAGAAAATTTTGAACCCAAAATTTTGTGAAAATGAATGTAAAAAGTTAAATAAATAAATTTATATTAAAAAAATAGAGATATAGATATGCACATATATGGGAGGGGAAAGGGGAGAGGAGGGACAGAGAAAGAGACAAAGAGTCTAACCTGAAAATCAGGTAGCGGTTCATTTTCATCTTTATATTCTCAGTGCCTACCATAATCAATAGTACAAAGGAGGTGCTTCATCAGCCAAGGAAACTAAGGCACAGAAAAATTAATTAATTTCCCTGAGTTCCAGGTCAAATAGATTTTGGAACTATAATTCAAAACCAAGGTCTCTCCCAGAGAGCTAATGATTATGAGAAAAAGCAATATTTTTGTCTTTTTGTATTTAAAAATCCTTATCTAAATAATAATAAACCACATATTATCTTTATTATAACAAAGCAATTGTCAGGACAACAGATATTATTGAAATGGCCCCTTTGTTTTACAGTATTAATAGGTATCATAATAACATATCTACTCCTACAAGAATGATTTGGAAAGCAGATTTCAAATGAGTTATTCTTTTCCTCTTATAATCATGTTATTTTCTTCTTCAAACGCCTCTGCTGTGTTTAAACTAATACATTTGACTAATGGACCATAAAGAATGAATAATAATTTTCCTTGTAAAAGAAAATAAAAGTCAAGTCCATGTGACAAGTAAACGATTCATTCAGGACATGGAATTTTCAAAATGGAACAAAAATCAAATAAATACAACCAGTCCAAAGCCAAGTTTGAAGTGAGGCTTAAAGAAAGAAAAAAGAATGCATCAAAAAGATAGAAGAGAAAGGATGAACCTTGGTTTTGTCAATAATTTACTCTGTGATCTTAAGGAGATTGTTTCACTTTTCTGGAAATCATTTCCTTCAACTTCAGCAAAGTGGGGGTTTCAATACATGATATCTAATGTCTCTTTCAACTATAAATATTGTGAGCCCCCACTCCATATCCATATGTATGTCTGTAGGCATATATGTGTACATTTGCATGTATGTATGTTTATAAGCTTATAGTGTAGTCAAAGACAAAATCCTGGACAAATTTTACAGCAAAATAGGGTTGTAAACAAATGCATATTCCATGTGTCCTTATTCTTACATTTCACTTTGAATCTTAGAAGAGTTTGTTATGTTTTATAACTAAATTATAAATATGATGGATCGACCTTAATTCTCTGATACAATATCTTAGTCTCAATTAAAACACACTGACAAAATTCAACAAAGTTATCATTTCCTGGAAGGTTGTAATAATACTAGTTAATATTATTTAAAATAAAAACATTACATTTGGCAATAGGAATGAAAACAGTATCAACTTGTAAATGAATAAGTTGAAAAGTTGATATGATTCTGATAATTTAAAGTTGATAGAATAAAATAATGTCAGAGAAATAATAGAATTATGTGCTTAATTTTAGCAAGAGAATCTTAGTAATAAATTAGTATAACATAAAAATTTGGTAGAAAATGATGAGGGTAGAATTAGTAGAGTGTAGGTCAAAAATAAGAAAAATTTGTCAGAGATTCCTCTCTTTTCTTCATCAAAAATCTATTAAAGGAAGTCTAGCAGCTGTTTTTGTTAAGAACGTGGCTCTAGACATAAATATGCCCCAGGATATTTTTGAAAATGATAAATACGATTCCTGGTTTGCTGAACTCCAATTAATTAGCCTGAAGGAGAGGGAGAAAGGGAGACAGACAGAGACAGAGACAGAGAGAGACAGAAACAGAAGGAGCTGGGAAACAAAGAAAATCATTCATGACACTTGCCACTGAGCCATTCAGATCATTAAACCTTGAAACACCATTAAATACACTGAGCTTTGGAAATTTCATGCTGGATTTCACCTATTCTGGTGGGCAACTTAGTATAAATGTATATATTCTCTATCAGGTTGGCCCAAGACCAAATCATGCTTCATATGGCTCATTCCTCTGCCCCAGGGACTTTTCTTAACATCCTCCATGTTACCTAACACTTATCATCTCCCATCAACCCTTCACATTGCACCTCCTCCTATATAATTGTGGGAAACATTATTATATGAATATTAACATATCATCTGACAGAGTCATATTAAATTTTGTATGGATCTCTTCATCATTCCTGTGACTTTCTAGACCTAAACAGCTTTTTCTGACGATTACTCCTCTCATTTTATTTATCCATCTATTAAACTTTAAATTCCTTCAACACAGGGTCTCTCTTGCTTTCATATCTGTATCTCCACCACTTAGCTCAGTGTTTGGCCCATAGTTAAAGGTATAACAGATGTGCTTCCCTCATTCATTAGTTGATAAGAAAATAATTTGTTATTAAAATATTTATGTAAAATTTCCATTCTTCATCTGTTTATTACCTTTCTTTTCATTTAATCTTTAAATGCCCCAGGGCTGATCTGATATAATTGAGGTTCTCACAAAGCTCTCTGAACTTTTGTCTTCCCTGACTAGTTCCCATTGTTCCATGAGGCTTTATCAATCATAAACTTTCTTTTCACAAGATTTTACAAATAAGTAGAGGAACTGATAGCAAAGTTATTTGGATTCAGACCTGATTATATGTAAAAGACCCAAAGGGTAGTTATTAATTTCATGTCAACTGGTATGAAAATGTTTAGTAGAAAAACAAAAGATTTGTATTTGGCCCTGTGTCATTCATATTTGTGTTAGTCATTTATATGTTTCTCAAATTTTCAGATGAGAATTCAAAATTAACATACTTTGTGACAGAATACAAAAGATAATAGCCGATGAGAATGATGCCCAAACTATGTCAAAAGGAAAAAAAAATATTTTGTCTTGTCTTGCAACTTCACTTATGTGGAAAGATTCCTGTGTGGGAAGAACACTCTGCTAATATAGATTAGAAACTGTTCTACAATTTAAAGTCTCAGAGTTCCTTGGGGCACTGGCAGGTTAAAGTGGCTGTTCCTCTGTTTCTTGGCTTAGCACCTTATTACTCCATGTTCATGGCCAGGCCCCAAGTACTATTCTTTCCAAGAAGTTGCCAATTTTCATAAAATCTCTCTTCTGTCCTTTGAAAGTGTATGTTCAAAAATCCTCTGAAAAAACAGCATTTTCAAAAAAATTGCCAGGAGGCTGGTTCATGTGAATCCTTCCTTTTGGAATGTCATAAGATTGGGTAGCTTCATGTTGCTTTCTGGATGCCACTTCTTGAGCTGCATAGGTGAAAACATGCATGACTACAAAACACCTCTGCTCTTACCTACTCAAGGCTGCTATTAGTAGTACCTAGAATGTTTAAAACCACAAGATGCTATTTTTTCTATATAAAAATGACATTTGTAACTCTTCACCTTAAATCATTTCCTTAGACAATTTTTCCCTTTCCAATTTGTCTCTGCCATACTAAAATTCTACTTAGGAGGCAGAGCCAAGATTGTGGAGTAGAAGCAGGGACCTGTCTGAGCTCTCTCAAAACACCTGTAAAAAATTGGTCCAAACAAATACTAGAGCTGCATAAGCCACAAAACCACAGAGTAAAACTGATTTTCAGCCCAAGACAATCTGGAAAGTCAACAAGAAAGGTTTCTTACACTGGCTCAGAAAAGAGCACAGCTGCACATGGACCAGAGTGGCACAGATGGGAATAGAGCAGGGCTTAGGGTGCTGAATGACTGGCAACTGTAGTGATTTCCAGACTACTCAACCTACAAACATCAAAGACAGCTTCAAAGGTCAGTGGGAAAGCTCTGTCACCTGGAGGAGAAAGAAAATTTGTCAGGCCACAATTCTAGTCCCAGGGTAGTAGCTTGCACTGCTGCAGCAGCAGCTAGTTCTAGAGTTCTCAGCCTACAAATGGTGGAGGAATCTAGAGGGTGATCTGGGTTGCAGTCCTGGATGGCAGCACTGGGGCAATAAAGAGAGTTGATATGGCAAAACTGGTGGTGACTGTGGAAAGAGAATCATCCTTGCAATTTCAGGGAAGAAAATAGTGCTTGTGGTTGCTAACATATCAGAGTGAAGGCCAGGAGAGGAGTAAACACCTCTCCTTTGATCATAAAACTTTGGAGGAACTAAGAATGTAGAGATCCTTGGAGACATCTCTGAGAACAGCTACACAAAACCCCTAAAATTTGGGGTAGTAAACCCTCCACTTAAAAAAGAGTTCAAAAGTCAAGTAATCAACTGGAAAAATGACTTAAAAGGGGGAAAATAAGTTATAGAAAGTTACTTTCTTGGGGAAAGGGTATTTTTTATGATGAGGAACATCAAAGCATACAACCAGAGGAAAATAACAAGTTCAAGGCTCCTACATTCAAAGTCTCCAAGAAAAAAAAAGTGAAATGGTCTCAAGGCATGAAAAAGCTCAAAAAGAATTTTGAAAATCAAGTAAGAGGAGTAGAGGAAAAATTAGGAGGGAAAATTATAGTGATGTAAGAAAATCTTGCTAAATAAAACAAAAAAATGTTGAAAATAACACTTTTAAAAATAGACTAATTCAATGGCAAAAGAGGTCCAAGAAGCCAATGAAGAGAAGAATCTTAAAAAAAAAAACCAATTGGCCAAATAGGAAAAGATGTTCAAAAGCTCACTGAATAAGATAATTCCTTCAAAATTACAATAGAGCAAATGGAAGCTAATGAATTTATGAGAAATCAAGAAATTATAAAACAAAACCAAAAGAATTAAAAACTGGAAGACAATGTGAAACTTCTCATTGGGGAAAAATAACAAAACTGTCCTAGAAGATAGATCCAGGAGAGATAATTTAAAAATTGTTACTCTACCTGAAACCTATGATATAAAAGGGCCTAGACATCATCTTCCAAGAAATTATAAAAGAAAATTGAGCTGATATTCTAAAAGCATAAGGTAAAACAGAAATGGAAAAAATCCACCTATCACCTCCAGAAAGAGATCTCTAAAGAAAAACTCCTAGGAATATTGTAAACAAATTTCAAAATGCCCAGGTCAAGGAAAAAAATATTCCTAGTAGCCAGAGAGTAACAATTCAAGTATTATGAAAACACAATGAGGATAATGCAGAATTTAGTAGCTTTCTACACTAAGGGATTGCAGCACTTGAAATATGATATTCCAGAGGTCAAAGGACCTAGGATTAAAACAAAGAATCACCTACCCAGAAAAACTAAGCATAATCCTTCAGGGGAAAAATTGGTCATTTAATGAAATAAAGGACTTTCAAATATTATTGGTGAAAAGACCAGAGCTAAAAAGGAAATTTGACTTTCAAATACAAGAATCAAGAGAAACATGAAAAGGTAAACAGAAAAGAGAAGCCATAAAGGACACAATAAAGTTAACTATTTGCACTCCTACATGGAAAGATGATATTTTTAACTCATGAAATCTTTCTCAGTAATAGGGTAGTTGGAAGGAATATATGCCTATGTGTATGCAAGCATGTGTATCATATATGTATAGGTATGTATGTATGCATATGTGTATAAACACATAAATATGTATTAGCATGCATGAGTAGCCAGAGGGCACAGGGTGATCTGAATATGAAGAGGGGATACCTAAAATAGAAAATCCAGTGTTGAAAGGAATGGACTAGGAGAAAGAGAAAGGGAGGGGTAGAATGTACTAAAGCATCTCACATAAAATAGGAAAAAAAAAGCTTTTACAATGGATGGGAAGAGGGGGAGAAGTGAGAGGAATAAGTGACCCTCACTCTCATCAGATTTGGTTTAAGGAGGGAATAACACACATTCAAATATGTAAGGAAGGCAGAACGCAAGGGAAGATGATAAGAGCGGGATGATAATAGAAGAGAAGGTAGATTGTGGGTAAGGGATAATTAGAAACAAACACAATTGTGGTGGGACGGTCAAGTGAGAGGACGAAATAAATGGAGAATAGGACAGGATAGAGGGAAATGTGGTTAGTCTTTTGCAGTATGACTATTATGGAAATGTTTTTTGCATGGCTACACAAGTATGACCTATATCAAGTTGCTTGTTTTCTAAGTGAGGAAGGGTAGAGAGTGAGAAAGGGAGAGAATGTGGAACTCAAAGCTGTAAAAATGAATGTTAAAAATTGTTCTTGAATACAGCTGGGAATTAGGTTGTACAGGCAATGCCCTACAAGAAAATAAAGGGAAAGGGAGTGGGAAAAGGTAGAGGTGACAGAAGGGAGGGCAGATTGGGGAAAGAGGTGGTTGGTATGCATGCTGTCCTGTAGTCAGGGGAGGAGAGATATGAGGAGAAAATTTGAAATGCAAAATCTTGTGAAAGTGAATGTTGACAACTGAAAATAAATTATAGTAAAATGATAAAAGGATACATACAAGAGAAAATATAGAATTGAACAAATTTATTGAAAAACAATAATTACAAAGACATTGCATCTTCTAACAGAAAGCTTATTGGAGTAGTGAATATATGGAATAAGTTTAAAAAGGTCTGTAAGAGATATAATATATCCAAATTTACAGATTTTTCAGGATACAGTATTAAAAGAGCACTAAATTTGGAATTAGAAAATCTGAGTTTGAATACCAATTCTATCTTTTAGTAGTTTTATCACTAAGGACAATTAAAAACTATCTGGATATCTTTTACATTATCTATAAAGTGACAGGTTTAATTTAAATGATATCTGAAGTTTTGGTTTCAGTTTTGTTTTTATTTTGCTTTTTGTTGCATTTTGTTTTAGTTCAAAGTATATACTCCCATTGTCCCTAATAAAGGAAAATATGATAAAAAAAAAATAGAATTCTATTTAACAAAACATCTATAAAAAAATCAACACAGAAGAGGACAGAGCCAAGATGGTGGAGTAAAAGCATGGACTTCCCTAAGTTGTCTCCTAAAGTCCTCCAAACCCTTGTAAAAATTACTTTAAATAAATTCTACAGAACCAAAGTGACAGAGTGAAAAAAATCTCCAGTCCAAGATGATATGAAAAGTTGACACTGAGCAAGGAGCAAAGAGTAGTGTAGTGTGGACTGCAGCAGCACAGACCAGCCAGAGCAATCCTCAGGTGACTAAATCATTGGCGGCTTTGGCAGTTTCCAAACTTCTCAACTCACAAACATCAAAAATGTCAGAGGGAAAACTCTGTGGGACCTTGGTGATAGGGGAAGGCACCATTTGGCCCTAGATCCAAGGCCTTTACGGTGGTGTCATCAGTGGCTGGGAGTGGAAGCAACAGCAGTAGAGGCTGCTTCTACAGCTCTGGACCCACATGTGGGGGAAGAGGGGAGGATCAAGCTGCTGATACAAAATCCTTGAAGCCTAGGGACAGTGCACCCACACCCACTCCCACCATCATTAGAAGCAGCATTCTACCTTGACAAAGAGTTATAAAGTCAAGCATTTGGCTGGGAAGATAAGTAAACATCATCAAAGAACTCAGACTGTAGAATCTTACTTTAGTGTTAACAAAGATCGGGGCATATTGGTAGGACAGCAGAGTCGAAGTTCCCACATCAAAAGACTCCAAGAGCAATATGATTGCAAATTATGGAGGAGCTCAAAAAGGATTTTGAAAATCAAGAGTAGTAGAGGAAAAATTGAGAAGGCAAATGAAAGCAATGCAAGAAAATCATGAAAAAAAAATCAATAACTTGCTAAAGGAGAACTAAAAATACTGAAGAAAATAACACTAAAAAACAGACGAGCACAAATGACAAACGAAGTCCAAAAAGCCAATGAAGAAAAGAATGCCTTAAAATGCAGAATTGGCCAAATGGAAAAAGAGTTCCAAAAACTCATTAAAGAAAGTAATTCCTTCAAAATTAGAAATGAGCAAATGGAAGCTAGCTTAATAAGAAATCGAAAAATTATAAAACAGATCTAAAATAATGAAAAAATAGAAGACAGTGTGAAATATCTCATTAGAAAAACCACTGATTTGGAAAATAGATCCAGGAGAGATAATTTTAAAATATTGATCTACTTGAAAAACATGATAGAAAAAAGAAAGAGCCTAGACATTGTCTCTCATCAAATTGTCAAGGAAAACTGCCCCAATATTCTAGAACCAAAGGGTAAAGAAATAAAAAGAATCTACCAATCATCTTTGAAAAAAAAAAACACTAAAAAGAAAACTCCTAGAAATATTGTAGATGAATTCCAGCATTTCCAAGTCAAGGAGAAAATATCACAAGCAATTAGAAAGGAATAATTCAAGTATTGTGGAAACATGATCAGGATAAAGCAAGATTTAGTAGCTTCTACACTAAGAGAATGGAACAATAACAATATGATGATCCAGTGATTAAAGAAGCTAGGATTAAAACCAAAAATCACCTACCCAGCAACACTGAGCATAACCCATATGGGGGAAAATTGGTCATTTAATGAAATGGAGAACTTTCAAGCATTCTTGATGGAAAGACCAAAACTGAACAGAAAATTTGACTTTCAAATACAAGAAGCAAGAGAATCATGAAAAAGTATGTTCATCCTTCATTGCTGAAGAAGACCATACCATCAGAGAAATAATGACATGACTTGCACTTGACTTTGTTTTGAGTGAGGGAAGGCTGTGCAGGTCACTAGCCTTGCTTCTCCTCCAGAGCCATCTGAATCCAGTGACCAGATATTCATCAGTATGATTGGAGCTGATCCAGGAGGCAATTGGGGTTAAGTGACTTGCCCAAAGCACACAGCTAGTGAGTGTCAAGTGTCTGAGAAGAGATTTGAACTCAGGTCCTCCTGACTCTTGCACTGATGATCTAATCACTGCACCACCTAACTGCCCTTCATGAAAAGGTAAACAGGAAAAAGAAGCCATAAAGGACTCATTGAAGTTTAACTGTTGCTTGCGTTCCTACATGGAAAAAGTGATATTTGTGATTAATCATACCCTTTCTCAGTATTTGGATAGTTGGAGGAAATAAATTGATCAATTAGATAGATAGATAGATAGATAGATAGATAGATAGATAGATAGATAGATAGATAGATAGATTATTAGATGGCATAGAGTGAGTCGAATACGAAAGGATTATATCTAAAAAATAAAATTAAGGAGTGAGAGAGAAATATATTGGGAGAAGGAGAAAGGAAGAGATAGAATGGTGTAAATTATCTCACATAAAAGAGGGAAGAAAAAGGTTTTACAATGGAGGGGAAGAGATAGGAGGTGAGAAGGAATGAGTCAACCTTACTGTCATCTGATTTGGCTTAAGGATGGACTAATATACACACTCAATCAGGTCTCTTGCACTACAGGAAAGTAGAGGGGAAGGAGATAAAAGTGAATGATAGAAGGGAGGGCACCTTAGGAAAGGAATATTCATAAGTAAACACTTTAGAAAAGATATAGGGTCAAGGGAGAAAATAGAATAATTGAGGGGAGGGATAAGATGGAGCAAAATATAGTGTTTCACAACATACCTGTTAAGGAGGTGCTTTGCATAGCTATGCATGTACAGTCTAAATTGAATTGCTTGCCTTCTCAATGGGAGTGGATGGGAAGGGAAGAAGTGAGAGAATTTGGAACCCAAAAGTTTTAAAAGCAAATGTTAAAAAAAATTGTTTATCATGCTACTGGGAAATAAGATATACAGGCAATAGGGTACAGAAATCTCTCTTGCCCTTCAAGAAAGTAAAGGAGAAGGGGATGAGAAGGGGAGATGATAAAGTGGAAGGCAGACTAGGGGAAGGAGTAATCAAAATGCATGCCATTTCGGTGGGGTTGGGAAAAGAGGTGAAGAAAATCTGAGGCTCAAAATCTTGTGGAAATGAATGTTCAAAACAAAATAAATAAATTTAAATCTTAATAAAAATAAGTCCATTCATTATGTATGCAAACAATTCATTCATTCATTCTTCTTCTTCTTCTTCTTCTTCTTCTTCTTCTTCTTCTTCTTCTTCTTCTTCTTCTGCTTTCTGTAGGATTTTTGAATAGAAATTTGTGTGAAATTTTCTTCAGTCTTATATAGTGAGGAAACAGATTCTGTAAAGAGACTGATAACTATAGTTATCCTTGTTTTTTTCAAAGTATTGTATGTAGAAATTTCAAATTTATTTCTTAGAAGTTATATGTGTGTTTATGTGTTGCTTTTCTACTAAATATTTTTGAAAAGCTTGTATTGATCGAAAATACTAAGATAGCTAAATAAATGACACTTAAAAGCTGAACTTACTTAAATTCTTCTTTCAGAACTGTTCATGATGTCACTGGATTTAAGCCAGTGTTAAAAGTTAGGATTGCCAAAGTTTTCAAAATATGTAATTGCAGGATCAAAGAAGCTACAATGGAGAATTATTTGGGTAATAATTTACTTTGAATCTATGATACATAGAGCTTTTGTTTTTAAGATATTCTCATTCAAAGCATAAAATTCCATCAACTACTTGATTTAAAGCCCTACATTTAAATGTATAGACTGGGACACTTCTAACTCTGAAAGCATTCTTCTCTATTATGGAATTGCCCCAGCTAATTACTCCCAGTTTACAACTTCATTTGTTTAAGTATCTCTTATACTGCTCTTCATCTTCAGGGTTGAACCTCCAATTAAGTTAGATAATTAATTTAAGATGTGTTTAATTGTGCCTCAGTGTCTCTCCTGTTTTTTTTTTTTTCTGCTCAGAAGTGAGTCTCTTTCAAATGGCAAAATGCCTAAATGTTACCTCTCAGTCTTATGTGTAAAGGAAATGTACATATAACAGAGAAGAAAATCAATGAAACTGAAAGCACAGATAGATAAAGAAATAGAAGGATGGAGAGATAGATAAATGATATAAATGTGTACATATCGTGGAAATAAACACTCTTGGTATATGTAGGTATGTGTATATGCTTTCAATTATTCTTTGGTATCCTTTTCTCCAAAATTAGATTTTGTTTGAAAACCCAATGGAGAACTCTTTAGCATAAATGGCAGACTTGAGAAGAGGAACCATAAACTTTCAGAACACAAAAGATAA
The DNA here is from genome assembly GCA_023548195.1 of Bettongia penicillata ogilbyi. Lineage (NCBI taxonomy): Eukaryota > Metazoa > Chordata > Mammalia > Diprotodontia > Potoroidae > Bettongia > Bettongia penicillata. Next base: position 21,858,046 of record JAJHZJ010000470.1, read on the forward strand.
AATTGTCACAAACTTTATTCACATGACAACAAGAAGCTATTTTTTAAAATGTATAACAAGGAAACAAGAAACATAGGTTGATAGTAGTGATGTTCTCTTAGTCATATTTTTATTCAGTATTGTAAAATCTGAGATGCTTTCTATACTTTTGGCATTTCTACTTCACTCAGATACTTTGTAAATCAACATCTCAGTACCCCCAAAACTGTGTTTCCTCTGGCAGGTCTTTCCTCTATCTTCACTCAGTTCAGTCTGTCCTCATTTGCATTCTTTGATTTCTTTCATGCCATTTTTACCTCTTCTATTTGCATGATCAGAATTCTGATGTTTTAGTCCAAGTGAGGTAGCCATATTGTGACTGATAGTAAAAAAAAAAAATAGTTTCCATGTCAGAATTTCTTCCTGGAATTTCTCAGGAAATCTGTGTTTCTGAATCACAAATCCTAGTTAAAAATTGGTAGAGAAATGAGGAAAAGGGATTATAATTGTTCTGCCAGAATGAAATATTGACAACATAGAAACAGCATGTGTTCAATAGAATCACTGACATCAAGTTGAAAACAAAAGAAAATGCTAACATGCTGTCAAAGTTTAATGTCTTGTTAGGGCCCAGCTCTGGACCGTGGCCTCCTGTGAGGGTAGTAGAGACGCCTGGAGGTGCTAACCTGCCCCTAGGGTACTGGGAACGCCTCAGTAACAGCGTGGGCTCCACCCAGGGGGGGAGCATGGGAGGAGCTCGGGCAGGTAATATAACCTGGGGTAAGGGGCTTGCTCTCTCCTCTCCCTGCTTCCACATGTAAGCAATAAACGCTGTGCTTCTACTCGAGTGCTCTGTCTAGTCATTCCCCTCCCTCACCGGAGGGGCCGGAGACATCCGAAGACCAGGTAAGGTAAGTATCCAGGCGATGGTCAGGGTAGCAGACCCTGACAGTGTCTTAAGTTTCAGAATCTAGGAGAGGAGCTGCAGGTAGGGAAGATTTGGTTATTGTTTCTTAGAGTTTTGTTACTGTTTATTAGAGAACTCAGGATTCATGCCCATAACAATCTCCAGTCTCTAGGTGTTAGATAATCTTTCCCAAGCTCAAGACTTGTAAACAATCCTATCACAACTGCTCAATGAGATGGGGAGTTGGCATAATGTGATTTTTACCACACTTGTGCTGAATGACAATATTGCTAAAGCTAACCTGTGAAGCTTCTGCTGGCAATATGCCTTCTTTGTTACCCTATAAATAAAGTGGCACTGGGAAGTAAGTGGGGAACCCATAGGGATTTGGGATTTGGGTAATGTGTAGAGGAATGTATGTACTTGCCTTGATCGACCATTATCTGTGTTTGCCTCAACTTATCCCCTTTGGGGATTGAGGGGATTTAGAGGAGTGCACAAGCTGCAATGCTATGCCTGTCTCAACGGACCCATTTAGATATAGAGGTAGCTGCCTCCCCTTCTTGCCAGTCACTGCTAGAAGGGTAATTAGGGCATGCTATGGGAGTTGGTGCTCCCATTATCAGCAATTCCTTTTAAGAAGACTAGAATGGTATAAAGTAAAGTAGTTTCTTTAATGCCTTATAATGCTCCATTCCTGTCTTCTTGCCTGCTTGAATCAAAAATAAAATTGTGCTACAGCACCTGCAAGCAGCCCTCCTGTGTAGTCAGTGTTGTCTGATAGAGGCTGGAGTCCAAAAAGCAAACAAACAAATGAACAAACAAAAAACAAAAACAAAAACACCAGTGCCTCCTGTAAAACAGGAGTCCAGAGGAGAAAAGCAGTTGCAGTCTAACCATTACTCCTCCTGCCATGTTCATGGTTTTTCTGCTAGCAGTGAGACATTCTTCTCAATAAAATAAATATTAACAAATTCATAAATATGGCATACTTTATGCAAAGCCTATGAGTAATATTTCAAGGAATAACTAATTTTGGAAGCAAAATCAATCTTTAAATTTATTATTTTAACTTGTGATTCTATGTGAACTTTGTGAAGAGATATGAATGTTATGTCAACACAATAATTTTTGCTAGAATTTTCCAGTATTTGAATATTCAGTATAGACTACAGCTCTTTGTAAATGTATTAAACTTAATATTCTTTCTTTTTTTTTGTGGGGAAAAGGGAGAGACAGTTGGGTGCAACAATTAAGGGTCCAAGGTTGGATTTGAAATCAGATCATCCTGGGCTGGTGCTCTATCCACTTTGTGACTTAGCTGTCCCAGAATTAATTTTTTTTAGTTTGTTAAGTTGAAACTCAGTTATGTATGATACTAAGTGAAGAGCATGAAGAATGTTGGAAATAATTTGAAAAACATAAAGGAAGTTATTCACTTTATTATCAGATATATTCTAAATAATTGTCACAATATTTTTAACAGAAATTTCTAAAACTTTTAATATAACACTATAGCAGAAAGTTGCTTCACTATTATTATGGTCACTCATCACTACTTAAAATACAAAAATAAAATGTTATGATAAATAGAGAATAACATGATTTGGGAAATCCCCAAGAATTCATGGGAATTCTAATTTTTTATTCCCAAATCTTGAAGACTACTACTATATGTCAAGAATTTGAAAACACTAAACTTATTATAAATATTGTCACAGTTATTATATTTTTAAAAATATCTTCCTTCAATTTTTATCCTTACCTATCTTGAGATAATTTTGGTTGGTTGGGTATTTTTACCAAGCTTTCTGTTCCATTGTTTATCTATTACCGCTTCCCTTTATTTCTCAAGTTTACATTGATCCTAATCTTCCATCATGCCTCATTTGACAAAGGAGTTTACATTCTAAAGTGGTATTCACTTTGGTCACCATCTCTGCCTTTTGGACAAAGAATTCAATTGTTTGCTAACTAAGTTTTATTTTAGGCTCTTTTCATCTTCAAGTTGTGGCAACATATTTATGGTGGTTATACTTCTATATAAAATTTATTTAGTGTCATCATTATTGTTGCTATACATTTTTCATTTTGGACTAACAATAACTTTTTAAAATAGGTCAGGATTTGAGGGTTTTCCCCTAAAGTATATGCCATGCCTTTTTAGTATTCTTTCTTTTTAACTTTATACTAATTCTGATTTTTAAGAAATCTGTGGTTTGACTATACTGATAATCCATTCAGGAGTCATTTTAAAATCAATAAAAAGTCTTCTTTCTGCTTCTTAAATATACACAATTCCATTTTTGTGATGTTGCACAATGCTCTATATGCTTAGTTAACAGTCCTTTTCCTGAAGGGAATATACATATGTGTGTGTATGCATGTATGTGTGTATGTGTGTATTTATGTAAGTATATGTTTATGTATAAGCATGCAGCTACTATATAATCTTCCATTTTTCTTGCTAATTTTTCTTATTTCTGATGCATCATTTCTGTATATTTCTCTCCATCATCATTTAGTCCTACTTTTACACAGAGATCACAAATCGTTGAAGTATAGTTCATTTGCTTTGGAGGGTCTTACCAAAATTTTCAAATAATTATTCTTTGTCTTCACCTTTTGAAACCGGTATTGCTACATAAGGTACAATTATTTTCATGACAGTCTTTGTGCAAATACCAATCATAAGCCCTGCCATATCAGCTTACCAAATGTCCCATGAAATTACATTTCTTTTTCCCTTTTACTTATAATAGTATCTATTCTGCCAACTTTTTTCTTTGCCTGTAAAAGATATTCCATTTAGCTGCAACTACTTTTTTTCTGGTTTCATTGATAATGAAAATATAAAGATTGATCTGATAAATACGATATACATTTTTCAAAATGGATTTATGTTGATGTCTTCTGTTTTTTACATTATTATAATTCTATCCCCAGCATCCCTCCCTCAGATCCTCTCAGTGTCAACTCATAAATAAATAATATTATTTTAAAATAATAAAAAAGGAGCAAAAGAATCATCAAAATTAACTAATGAATCCATTAAAGAAGTTTGAAAACATGTGTAATATAAACACCTCCCATATCCATAAAATTGTGGATTGAGGGTATTATCTAATATGTGCTCATTTGATTCATGCTTGAGCTTTAAAATTTTGTTACGCTCCATTTTGATTTTTTTCCTGCATAGTCCTTTCCATTTACATTGTTGGATTTGTGGTGTGTATTGTTTTCTTGCCTCTGCTCACTTCACTCTACATAATTTTATGTAGACCTTTTCATGCTTCTCTGTATTCATCACATATATAATTTCGTATAGCAGTAATATTCTATTACATTCATATACCACCATTTCTTTAGATGGGCATCTTCTTTATTTCTAATACTTTATTATCACAAAAGTGCTGCAATAAATCTTTTGTCAGATATATGAACTTGCTTCTTATCAATGAAGGGATAAATTTATGTAGTATTTTATTATTTTGGAAATGCTTGACATACACTGGTTCATTTGATCTTTGCAATTATATACTATTATTAAACCCTATTTTACAGATGAAAAAAATCAATATTCAGAGATTGCATTACTTATGTAGAGTATCGCACCAAATGCCTGAAACGGAATTCAAGCCACCTACATACACGTACACACCTCCTTAACACTTCTCCCACTTCTAAGACAAGAACAAAATAACTACATTAAATTTGGAGAGAACTAGCTACTAAATATTCTTTAAAAGGTATTTTTGTGCTTAATCAAATGCTTTCTTCTCTGATCTACACAAACCTAATCTTTCCAGTGTGTGTGTGTGTATATATATGTTTCTGTCTCCCTACCTCCCTACAATGAGGCACTGGCCTGCTTTTTTAAAAATGCATGAAAATGCATATTTTCTGTGTATTAAAATTTCACCAGGGATTCTAAGACAGCATTTACAGTGAAACTCCATTGTAACTGAATTTTCAATAGAGCAGAATTTGGTATAGGGCAGTCTATCTTGGGACTTGTTCTAGGGAATTTAATTAGTGAATTTTATTATAAAGCTATCAGTCCTATAAGATTAACCAACATTATGGACACTGGAGACAATGTTACCTTGACAATCCAACATGCCATGATCTTAACAGGTATTCAATTTCCAATAATTGCTATTGCTGGAAATATATTGCAGCTGTGAGTACAGCAAAAGTCCTAATATTTCAAAAGATTTATTCTTCTCAAGAGAGTATATATATATATATTTGTTTTTTTTTCTCTACTGTCTCAAACCACAGTACTAATACAACTCCAACCACAGAGAGGAAAATCTATTCAAACTATCCCATTATCCAATGAACTATTTTCTCTCTGTTCACCCTAGTTTCTTATTTCTCCTGTGATGAGTCTGACATTTTTTTATATTCCAGTTTTATCTTTTCCTGGAACTTTTGCAAGGGCAGGAGATTTATTTGAACACTTGATTAATTTAAAGGCACATTAGAACCATAAACCTTAGGTTAGATGGGGCATTATTCCAACTAGTTCAACCCCGTCTTTAAACTTTCCAACATTCTTAATATATTAATTGGTCATCTAGGCTCTGTTTAATCATCTGTAGCTGAAGAGCTATTATAGACAGCTTTGATTGTTAAAAAATTCTTTTTTATATTGAGCTTAAAGATAAAGAATGTCAGTTCTCCCTATTGATCCTAGTTTTTCTATCTAAAGTAAAGGCAAGTTGGATAAATTCAATTCTTTTTCTACATAAATGGTAGTGATCATATTCCTAAATAATCTTTTACATTTTAAGTATAGGCTGATAATTAAAGCATTTCTTCAATGATGTAAAAGCATTTTCCTTATCCCTCCTGGCCCTCCTCGTGTGCTCTCCAAAGTAGAGGATTTGCAGCATTTTAGCACAGGACATGGTACAAGGGAGCATAAGATAAAGAAGTGACCAAAGAGAGATAGGCTTAACCATGAAATTCTTACTTGAATATATGCATTCTGATTCAGGTCTCTTTTGCCACCCTTTGTCTCCATTTCTTAACTTGATGAGATAATTTACTTAAAATATGTAGTACGTCTCACAAGAATGATATTATATAAGTGCAGAAATATATCATCATTACATAAATAATCGCTGCATTTGTGTAGCATCTGCTATGTGCTGGGCACTATGCTAAGCACTTTACAAATATATTTTTTTTCATTTGATCCTCACAAGTAAACGAGATATAGGTTGTCATCATCCCCATTTTAATGTGGAAGAAACTAAGGCAAAAAGTGGTAAAGTGACCTGCCAAGATCTCACACCTAGTAAATGTCTGAAGCAATCTATGAACTCTAGGCCCAGCACTTTATCCACCTTGTCACCTAGCTGGTTGCATTACAACGTTAATTTTGATTGGACAAGTGACTTTATCTGGAGAAACTAAGAATTAATTAGAGTTAGCTACCAGTAAATTAAAATTTCAAAACTGAAAAATGACAACTCAATAATACTGTAACAAAATTTTGCATTCCCATATCACCATGTGTACATTTCATTTACATTGACCTTATTGATCTGAACATCATTGGTTCCATTTAGCTGAATTTAAGCCATAGATCTACAAGAAGAATCTGTCTCTGATGTGTGTGTGTGTGTGTGTGTGTGTGTGTGTGTGTGTGTGTATAAGACAGAGATAGAGAGACAGAGTGAGAGGGGAGAGAGGGAGAGAGAGACAGAGAGAAGGAAAGAGATCTCTGATTACATACTGATTTTAGCCAAGTCTGACTGGAGGTATGTCGGAGTGGGGTGGTCAGCCTATAGTTGAATTGATATGTTTTGAAAATGATTTATAATAGTGCTAACTTTCCTTTAAGATCTGCTATAACAAATGAGAAACTTTTCAAAGTTTGATGTGCTATGTAATTAATAAAATATGAAATGAAATGTCACTCTGAACACAAAGAAATATTAAAGTAATCATTCAGATGAAAATTAAACACAACTTTATTTCCTGATTTATACCTAATAAAATTTTTCTCCAAATGTAGTTTCAATTAAAAGTCTTAAATACAGCTCTTAATAAGATCAAAAAATAAAATATCTAGCAACTCAATTTGGTTGGTCTCAATCATGTTAAATAAAAATAATAAATAGAATATTCCATCATGTATTGTATTACTCAAGATTAAATTTAATACCACCATGCAATGATTATGTCCTTGTGAAAGGTTTTTTGAGGGCAGATAAAGAATTAAACCTAATTAGTTTGTTGATAAAAGAATGAAAATGATAGGACTACATTAGAAATTTGAGGAAATTCCAGAAATAAAGACTGTCAGGAAAAGTTTATTCTATGTATACATTAATGCAGAAATAATAAATATTAGACTCAACATCTATCTGAAAGTATATATAACATGTTAAATTCATCAGGAAATGATCCAAATTTTTAATTTTACAGAGAAATAAACTAAGGCCAAAGAAGTAAATTGACTTGCCAAAGGACACATAAGTTAGAGTATGTTTGAACCTATGTCCTCTGATTCCAAATGTCCTTTTCAATGCCCTCACTTTCTCTAATCTTCAATCTTTCTATATTTATTGATTTCTTCACTCCCAAGTGTCCCCTATTCAAAGAAACCTGACTAATTTATATCATCCCCAGCTAAAACCCTAGGGGGAAGATAATGATGATGATGATGGTGATGATGATAGACAGACAGACAGACAGATAGATAGATAGATAGATAGATAGATAGATAGATAGATAGATAGATAGATAGATAGATGATGGATGGATGGATACATGTATAGAGAGACTATACTTTTGGCTTCCAAGCTCTCTTCTCTATTCTAAAAAGTCTATACTCTTACTTCCATTCTCATCATTCAACTCATATTTTTGGAATATTTGACAGTGTTTACCACTCACTACTCCTAGATCTCCTCTCCTCTGTAGATTTTCTTGACACTACTCTCTCTTGTTAATTTTTTTCTACCTCTCTTTTGATAGAACTTTATCCTTATTATATCTACTAACTAGATTCTAAGCTCTATTCTCTTTTTTCCCTTCTATTACACTTGGAGATCTCATTAAATCCAATATATTCAAATACTATCCTTATGTAGTTTATTTGCAGATCTATATATCTACCTTGAGTCTCTCTCCTGAGCTATAATCTTATTGGATATTTAAAGCAAGATGTGTAACAGAAATTTTAAATTATTTTTCTGCTTTGAGCCCATACCTCTTCTTATTTCTTTTGAGGAGAACACCATCCTTCAAGTCACTCAGTTTTTCATCAGTGTCACTCTTGACTCTTTACTCTTACTCACCCCACATAAGCAATCGATATTGTCAAATCCTCCTGTTTCCATTTCACAGTCTACCAGGTACGTGTTCTTTTCTCTCCACTCAAACAACTATCACCAATATTCATTCTTCATCACCTCCTTCTTAACCCTCTAATTAGACTCCCTACCCCTAACTCTTCCAACTTTAATCAATCCTCTACACAATTGCCAAATTAATTAACTACTCTATTTGTTATATAAAATTTTTTGAAAGACAGCTTCAAAAGTTAGTGGGAAAACTCTGTCCCCTGGGTGAGAGTGGAACACGATCCTGCCCCAGCCTCAGGCCCAGCACAAGGTCAGTGGCAGCCTCTGCTGCAGCAGCAGCTGCTTTCAGAGCTCTGGGCTTGCAGAGGTCAGAGGAATCAAACTGCTGACCCTAATCAAGGTGGTGGTCGGGGGGCAAGGAGGAGTACTCGCATAATGGAGCTGGTGGCTGCTGTGATCAGAGAATCCTACTCACAGATCCAGGGCAGAAAAGAGTGCTTGGGGTTGCTCACAGACCAGAGTACAGTCCAGTAGAGGTATAAATATTTATCCTTTGATCATACCACTTTAGAGGAGCTGAGAATTTACAGGTCCCTGAAGATGTCTTTGAAAGAAGCTGCACAACTGCCCTGAAACTTGGGGCAGTGCACCCTCCACCTAACCTGGGAATAGAGGCTACTATTTCTGCTTTTCCTAATGCAAACTATGGTGGCCTCCTGGCCCTCTCCCTGATGGCCTTCTCCTGTCTTTTAACCCTGGTCCCCTTGCCTTCAGTTGTCCCATATGGCTGAGGCAGCCTTAGTTCCCCAGGATTCAAAGAACAAGGCGTGGGGCTGGGTGTCCTGCTGGTATTAGGGTGCGCACAAAAGGTTTAGGCCCCCTTCCCCTTTGTGAGGAGAGGCAAAGCCTTTGATGGGCACTGAAAAACAAGTTTCTTCAGCCTCCCCAGTTCATTTGATTAACATTCCAGCCTCCTGCCAACGGCCTCTTAACTATCTCAGGACTAATCTTCCACTCTGGGTGAATAATAATAGGTATTTGAAAGGAAAGCAGGTGCTTAGAAAGTCTTCTGCCCCTTCTGGAAAACTTCCCTCACCTCCTTTCTCTGAAACTTACTTCTTTCCCTGGTCCTTTCTTTTTTCCTCTCCCTTTCCATTGCTACTACCTCCAGCTCCTTAGTCCCTGGGAGGGGTTTCTTGATTTGTAATTTTTATAAAAATGATCATAAGATCAAAAAAAAAAAAAGAAAAATTTCTTGCCATTACCCTTCCCCACTAGGATACCTTCCAGCTATTCTCCATATATCAACTATGTATCTATTTATTTATGGTTTGATTGTTCCTTCATATGCCAGCTACTTAAGTAAGGGTTTTTTTCCCCTTTATTTCTTTTTATCTACAGCATCAAATACTGTTATTGGCCTACAGTGAACTCTTTATTTTTTTATGTTTCCTCAATTACTTAGGAACAAAAATGTGTTAACATTTTTTAGAGTTCCAAATTATCTCCCTTTGTCCTTCCCTGTTCCATGAACACTCTTATATAGATCATACATGTTCAGTCATGCAAAATATTTCCACATCAGTTATGTTACAAAAGAAAATATAGACCAGAAAAAAGCAAAAATAAGAGTAACAAATAGTTTTTAAAAGTATGCTTCAATCTGCATTCAAACTCCATAACTCTTTTTCTGGAAATGGATAATATTTTCCCTCATAAGTCCAACAGAATTGTCTTGCATCACTGTATTGTTGAAAGCAGTTAAACCATTCACAGTTGATCATTGCACAGTATTACTCTTACTGTGTGCAATGTTGTCCTGGCTGTGCTTATATCACTTTGTATCAGTTCATGTAAATCTTCCCATATTTTTCTGAATGCATCATGCTCATCATTTCTTATAGCAAAATTCTTGTTGTTCTCCTCTTCCTCCTTTTCCTTCTTCTGCTTCTGTCATTTCAATTGTGTTTGACACCCTGGTACCCCATTTGGAATTTCATTGGTGAAATACCAGAATTATTTGTCATTTCCTTCTCTAGCTCATTTTACAGATGACAAATCTGGGGCAAACAGGGTTAAGTAATGTGCCCACAGTCACAAAACTAGCAATTATCTGATGCCAGGTTTGAGCTCAGGGAGATGAGTTTTTCTGATGACAGTCCTGGCACTCTATCTACCATGCCAGTTACCTAACCTTAGCACAATAATATTCCATCACAACCATATACACAGCTTGTTGAGCTATTCCCCAATTCGATGGCCATCCCCTTAAATTCTAACTCTTTGCCACCACAAAAAGAGCTGCTATAAATATTTTGCACACATGGATTCTTTTTTTCTTTGGATCTTTTGGGATACTGAATTAGCAGTCATATTTCTAGGTTAAAGGTTAAGCACAATTTTACGGTCTTTTGGGCACAGTTCCAGATTGCTATCTAGAACAGTTGGATCAGTTCACAAATTCACCAGCAGTGCATTAATGCCCCCGTTTCCTCCACATCCTCCCCAACATTTTTTATTTTCCTTTTCTTTCATATTAGCCAATCTGATGGGTATGAAGTGGACCTCTGAGGTTCTTTAATTTGCATTTCTCTAATCAATAGTAAAATAGAGCATTTTTTATATGACTATAGATAGATTTTATTTCTTCTTCTCAAAACCACCTGTTCATGTGCTTTGTCTTTATCAGTTGGACAATGACTAATATTCTTAAATATTTGACTTAGTTATCTATAAGTTTCAGAAATAAGATATTTATCAGAAAAAAACTGCTATAAAATTTGTCCCTTGTTTCCTATTTCTCTTCTAATTTTGGTGGAATAGGTTTTGTTTATACAAAAACATTTTAATGGGAAATAATCGTTGATTTTACATTCCATAATGCTGTCAACAATTTATCCAGTTTAACCTCATCTTAATATAAAGTGTGAAAGTTGGTCTATGCCTATTTTCTGCCAAAATTCTTTCTGGTTTTCAAAGCATTTTTTTTTTGTCAAATAGTGATTTATTTTCCCAAAAGTTTGAATCTTTGGGTTTGCCAAGCACTAGGATACTATAGTCATTGATCACTGTGTATCACCTATTTAATCTACTACATTGATCAACCATTCTATTGGTTAGGCAGTCCCCGATCATTAGAAGATTAAAAATTTGTAATACAGGTTAGGAACTGGTATGGATAAGCAACACTCACTCATGCTCTCACCACTCTCCCACTCCCAGGATAAGTCCTCTTTGATATTCTTAACCTTTTGTTCTTGCAGATGAATTTTATTATTTTTCCTAGCTCTATAGAATATATGTTTGGTATTTTGGTTGGTATGGCACTGAATCAGTAAATTAATTTAGGTAAAATTGTTATTTTTATTATATCTGGTTGGCCTACTGATGAGCAATTAACATTTTTCCAGTTATTTAAATATGACTACATCCATGTGAAAAGGGTTTTTTGTTTTTTTGTAATTTTGTTCATCCAGTTCCTGGGTTTGTCTTTGCAGAAAGATTTCAAGTGTTTTATATTGTTGGCAAATGTTTTAAATGGAATTTCTTTTTCTATATCTTCCAGTTGAACTTTGTGTGTAATGTATAAATATTAATGACTCATGTGGGTTTGGTTTATATCCATCAACTGTGCTGAAGTTGTTAATTATTTAAACTAGATTTTTAGTTGATCTCTAGGATAATATATCATACATATCACCTACAAAGAATGGTAGTTTTATTTGAATTCCCTCAGTTTCTTTTTTTTAATGTTTATTTATTTATTTTTAGTTTTCAATATTCATTTCCACAAAATTTTGAGGTACAAATTTTCTTCCCATCTCTCCCCTCCCCCTCAAAATGCTGTGCATCCTGATTACTCCTTCTCCTAATCTACCCTCCCTTCTATCACACCTCTCTCTTGCGTTTTCCCCATCTTCTCTCTTTTCTTGTAGGGCAAGATAGATTTCTATACCACATTACCTCTATTTCTTAATTTCCCAGTTGCTTGCTAAAACAATTCTCAACGTTGGTTCCTAGAACTTTGAGTTTCAACTTCTCTCCCTTCCTCCCTACCCAGCCATCCACACTGAAAAGGCAAGCAATTCAGTATAGTCTATATAGGTGTAGTTTTGCAAAAAAATTTCATAATATTCATGTTGTGCAAGACTAACTATATTTCCGTCCATCCTATCCTGCCCCCATTTATTTTTTCTCTCTTTTGACCTTGTCACTCCCCAAAAGTGTTTACTTCTAATTATACCCTCCTCCTCTTTGCCCTTCCACTTATCATCTCCCCCATCCCACTTCTCCCCTTCTCCTCTACTTTCCTGTAGTGTAAGATAGACTGTCATACCAAAGGGAGTGTGCATGTAATTCCTTCTTTAAGCCAAATGTGATGAGAGTAAGTTTCACCCTTCTCACTTCACCTCTCTTCCCCTCAATTGAAAAACCTTTTTCTTGCCTCTTTTATAAGAGACAATTTGCCCCATTCCATTTCTCCTTTTCTCTTCCCAATATATTCCTCTCTCAAACTTTAATTTTATTTTTCATATAGCATTCCTTCTTATTCAGCTCACACTGTGCCCTCTGACTATATGTGCATATATATATATATATGTGTGTGTGTGTGTGTATGTATGTATATGTGTGTGTGTGTGTGTGTGCAATCCCTTCAGCTACCCAAATGCCAAGAAAAGTTTCAAAAATTACAGATATTATCTGTAGGAATGTAACCAGTACAACTTTAGTAAGTCCCTTATGATTTTTCTTTCCTGTTTACCTTTTCATGCTTCTCTTGATTCTTATGATTGAAAGTCAAATTTTCTATTCAGCTCTGGTCTTTTCATCAATAATGCTTGAAAATCCTCTATTTCATTGAATGATCATTTTTTCCCCCGAAGTATCATACTCAGTTTTACTGGGTAGGTGATTCTTGGTTTTAATCCTAATTCTTTGACTTCTCTAATATCATATTCCAACCCTTTGATTCTTTAATGTAGAAGCTGCTAGATCTTGTGTTATCCTGATTGTATTTCCACAACACTCGAAGTGTGTCTTTCTAGGGGCTTGCAAAATTTTCTCCTTGACCTGGGAACTCTGGAATTTGGCTATAATATCCCTGGGAGTTTTTCTTTGGGAGTTTTTTTAGGAGATGATTGGTGTATTCTTTCAACATTTATTTTACCTTCTGGTTCTAAAATATCAGGGCAACTTTCTTTGATAATTTCATGAAAGATGATGTCAAGGCTGTTTTTTTGATCACGGCTTTTAGGTAGCCACATAATTTTTAAATTGTTTCTCCTGGATCTATTTTCCAGGTCAGTTGTCTTTCCAATAAGATATTTCACATTGTCTTCTATTTTTTCATTCTTTTAGTTTTTGGGGATTTTTTGGTAATTTCTTGGTTTTCCATAAAGTCATTTGCTTCCATCTGCTCCATTCGAATTCTTAAAGAACTGTTTTCTTCAGTGAGCTTTTGAACTTCCTTTCCCATTCGACTAATTCTACTTTTTACAGCCTTCTTCTCTTCATTGACTTTTGGGACCTCTTTTGAGTAGACCTGTTTTTGAAGGTGATATTTTCTTCAGCATTTTTTGAGTCTCTTTTACAAGCTGTTGACTCACTTTTCATAATTTTCTTGCATTCCTGTCATTTCTCTTCCCAATTTTTCTTCCATCTCTCTTGATTTTGAAAATCCTTTCTGAGCTCTTCCATGGCATGAAACCATTATTTATTTTAGAGGTTTTGGATGTATAAACTTTGATTTTTAAGTGTTCCTCTGATGGTAAGCATAGTTCTTCCTCATTCAAAAAGATGGAAGAAAATACCTGTTCACCAAGAAAGTAGCCTTCTATAGTCTTATTTTATTCCCTTTTTGCACATTTTCCCAGCCAGTTACTTGACTTTTGAGTCCTTTGTTCAAGGGGAAGATATCCTCTGGGGACCTGTAAGTTCTCAGTTCCAACAAGGTGGCACAATCATAGGACAGGAGTTTATTCTTCTACTGGCCTTTGCTCTAGTCTGGGAGCTACTGCAAGATTTTCTGCCCAGAATCTTTGAAGCTATCTTTGACATTTGTGTGTTGAGTAATCTGGGAACCACCAGCTGCTGCAGGGGATTGTGACCCCTAGGCCTGCTCCAGTCCTGTTCTTGCCTATGCTGTGTGACCAAGGCTGGGCTATACTCTGCTCTGAGATTGATGTGATAGAAATTTTCTGCCCAGAATCAGCAAGTAGGGTTCCCTCTCCACAATGACCTCCAGCTCCACCATGCCACACATTCCTCAGATTCAGATCAGCTACTTGATTTCCCCAGGGGCTTGAGGTGGAAGACTTCTAAAATGGGTGCTGTGCTGCAGCAACTGCTGCTGCCTTGGGTTTCTGGGCCCAAGCTGTGCTCCCTTCTCACCTTGGTGAAAGCACTTTCTCACAGACCTTTGAAACTGTCTTTTGCATTTGTGGTTTGAGTAATCTGGGAACCTCAGCTGCTGCCAAGTATTCCTCTCCTGAGTCCTGCTTGCAGTGCACTCTGCTCAAAGTCCATTGTGATTCCTGTTCACCTTCCAGGCTGTCTTAGGCTGGAAATTCCTTTCACTCTGTCATTTTGTGGCTTCTGCTGCTGTAGAATTTGTTTAAGTTCATTTTTTACAGGTATTTTATGGGCTATGGGGAGAGAGATAGAGTAGGTGCATCTTTCTACTCCACCATTTTGACTCTGCCCCTTCAATTTCTGACTCTTGTCTTATTATTGTAACTAACATTTCTAGAATAATATTAAATAATAAGCATTATTTTAATGGGCATGCTTGTTTATTCCTGAGCCTAAAGGAAAGGCTTCCAGCTTATCTGTAGGACCGATAATGCTGGCTAATGGTTCAAGATAAATGTAATAAATCTTAATAGATGTGTGTTGATTGATTTTTTTCCATATGTTGGCATTTGAAGAATGCTTCCAGATTCTGATTTTTTTTAGGTGCCACCATAGTGAATATAAAATCAAGTCTTTTATATGGAATGTATTAAAACAACTGTCCCTAAATTAAGAAAACAATATTTCAATCATTTATATTCTTTCTTTTTCCACAAGACCACTTGGTCTTGCTTGAGTTGAAACTTAGTTGTCCTTATTGTCAACCTTTCACAAGAAATGGACAAAGTCATTTTATGTTTTTTTTTACTTGAAAGCCTAATGTTATATCTTGTTATATGAGCAAAATTCTCAGGTCAAAAAGAAATTTAAATGAATTTTATTTGTATATGTATATATGTATATATATATATGTACACACACACATTTATATGTATATATATGTACATACATAAACGTGTATATATATCCACATGTACATATGTGTGTATATATAATATAGAAACACATACACATATGTATATATGTGTGCATATAGATAATATAGACATTGTATTGCATATATACACATTTGTACATATTTATGTATTACATACATACATGCATCTCTCTGTGTGTGTTTGTTTATTTTTCTTTAGACAGACTTGAACAAGAGTTCATCTTCTCCCTTTCTCTTTCTATTTCCCTTCACTAGATATACTATTAGATATTTGATTTTTGGATATGAATTTTGGGCCTACATGGGCTATGCTTGCTCATTTAACAAGTAATCTATGTGTGTCCATAGCAACAAGACTGCCTTGTCTTCAATAGCATGCTCAAATATCTGCATATTTAAGTTTGAAGGGAAAAAGTAATTAGTATATCAGGACTGGGATAAGTTCATTTACCCCACAAAGTCAGCAAGAGCTCACATGGAACAGCTGCCAACTGCTTCATTCTCTTAGGAATTCAATTAGCCTAATGCCTCCCCTTATCTGTCTCAGGACTGTAAGGGATCCAAAGGAATCTTGTTCTCCTCTCAGGTCCTGGTGTGCTTAATTTATTCCTTGAGACTATCAATGCTTTGATCAATGACAATGTAACAGAGCTAGTAGGGCCTATTTATTTCTCTTTCTCTGTAGGGTGGGAAATAATGACTATTGAGGCAGACAGGTGCCATCTAGCATCAGCCAGTTTGATTTTCATTAGAAACAGTCAAATTTTATTGATGACCATTGAGTAATAAAATATATTATTTAATATTTTTATGAAATGTGGAAATTTACATAATTTTATTGTCTGGGTAAGTGATGCTTGTAACGTCAATAGAAAACTCTATAGAAGTATGTAGACATTGCTATGGAGATTGCTTTTAAAATATAATGCATACTTCTTAAAATATATTGAACATAATAGCTTTATATTGATAATTAAATAATGTCCTGAATATCAGCTATTGTAATGCATTTAATATAAGCTATATTAATAACTAAATTAAATTAAATTGGTACATGTAAATCTGTCGATGACTTCTTAGAAGCCTTATACACTTACTTTCTGGTTTGAATTGCTTTCAAGAGGATTGAAATTATCCTATCAAAAAAACACCTCTGATCAAGTGAGATGTTATTTTAATACATGTCAATGACACCTGACAATTTCTATTTTATTAACATCTTATTAATCAGATTGTTTTCTATTTGAACTAAGCTTAATTTACATTAACCTTCCAAAACCTTCAATTACATTTCCAGATGCATTGAAATGTATGTGACTTTCTTGGATTTTTTGTGTGTGTGTGTTCGTCCTTTGTTGCCAAAGAAGACCATGTCATCAGAGAAATAATGACGTGACTTGCACTTGACTTTGTTTTGAGTGAAGGAGGGCTGTGCAGGTCACCAGCCTCACTTATCCTCCGGAGTCATCTGAATCCAGTGACCATATATTCATCAGGTTGACTGGAGATGACCCAGGATGAGGGAATCGAGATTAAGTGACTTGCCCAAGGTCACACAGCTAGTGAGTGTCAAGTGTCTGAGGTGAGATTTTTAGCTCAGGTCCTCCTGACTCCTTCACTTAGGTTTGTGTAGAAGGAAAGTTGCATGGTGAATTCAAAATAAAATTTAAAAAACATTAATATAGGAAAACAAATAGCTAGTTATAGAAGGGGAGGTGTTGTTATGTTTGTCAAGGCAGGGGAATCAAACTGGCAAAATGTTCCCTATTTATTTAAGGAATTTTTTTTTAAAATAAAGTTTTTAAAACCCTAGCTCTAACACCAATGACAATGAAACATTTCTGGGATGACATTTATTTATATTATAATGTTAGGTTTCTAAATGCATAACTATGACTGGGGAGAGACTGCACTTAGGTTTCATGCAGGAGCCATTCTAACTGTAATTAAAAATTATATTCATGATCTCTAATTCATTAACTTCACCTTCCATCAATATTTCCATCATTTTCCAAAGTACCAGATTGCCAGTTGGTCAGTTATATAGACAAAACCACCATCAATATTTTTCAAATTAGAATTTTAAAAAAAATTTCCATAACAAAGTACTTTTTCCCAATAAGACTACCTTATTAAATCTTACTATGGAGTTCAATATTATGTTTTAATGAGATATGTCATTCATATTTTTCTATTTCATAATATGCATGTTATAGAAATGCAGCATGTATTTAAATAACTGAAACAACATAGCTGCTCCATTTGGATAAAGATGAAAAAGTCACTTTTGACCAAGCAGAGCAGCTGTTTGTTACCTTAAGAGCTACAGACAGGATCTCTTCAGAATCTGGCATGCAGAGGATAATTCAATAGATGAACACACTTTTAATTAGGTCTAACTTTAAAAATAATAATAATGATGATATATAATTACATAGCAAGTTGTTATTTTAGGAACATGATATAATAGTTTCTAGAGCAGTTTATACAAGTAAACAGAATTATGATCAATGAAGGCTAGCGGTCTCATATAGGATACTTTCTAGAAGTATTCCAATTCTCTAATTCCCTCTGAAAATAAAATTGCAATTAACAAAGCTGACTTATGTAGATCATTTGAAGGATTTTCATGTATCACACTGTTATGCCTTCTTAATTTTACCTTGGGGTTAATTCAGCAGAGAGTTCTCAGACATTAAGCAACTATTAAACTATTGTAAATAAAATGAAGATGATTCTCCTAAAACTCCAGTATCTGAATATTTAATGAGAGAATACCCAAGTACACTTGAAAATCTACTTCTTTAACTTGTGTCTTCTCCCAGAAAATATCAGGAAATCACTTGCTGGCCATACTTAGTAAACCTACACCCACTGGATCACAAAACCACAGATGTATAGAGAAAACAGACCATATAGGCCAACAGATCCAGCCACTGCTTTTCACAATTAAAAAAAAAAATATCAGACTTAGTGAAGTTAAGTAACTTAGCCAAGGTCACCTAAGTAGTGTTAGAGGTGGGATCTGAAGCTAAATCTTCTTAGATTTCACTGTAGCTTCCATGAATTTGTAATATTAAAGATGTAATTTTTTATTGAAAGAACTTGGAAAACAAGGAGTTTCTTTATAGAGAAAACAACCCTTGGAAAACAAATGTTATAATGATAAATCCTTTCTCATTAGATCAGTTCTCAATAATGTATAGTGCAGAATATGTTGATTGTACTTAATATCCAGTTTTGGCTTTGCTTTTAGGGACTTATTTGCCATTTTCCCTACTACCCTCTGCTAGGAAAATTACTCTTGTCATATGTTTTCCACTGCACTTTGCTGTTGACTCTCAGTGATTTCTCCAGTTGTTTCTTCCCTGAATTTGGCCATTTCTATAGTTTATTATGAGTTATGATTCTCATGTTCTGTCAGTTGTTTTTTGCCTGAGAAAAATTGAACACCTTCTCTATGAAGATACAATCTTTCTCAGTCATTGGTAGTTATCTTCACCAATAAAGGGAAAAATTCAAAAACGCTACTGGGAAGAGATTTAGTCCTTTCTTTGTCACAATTCTAGTGGCCAAATATCAAGCCCCTGCTTTTTGAGATGATGATCTTTTGTAAGTCACTTGTCATCCTCCAAATCAAATAGAAAACCTATAAACTGATCAAGAGCTGCTGTCCAACTGCAGGAGAGTGCTCATCATAAATGTCAGAATTTCTAATCATCAAAACTAAATCTGTTGTCAGTGTTACGTGTGATACTGTGATATCTGGAAGACGTCTTCTACCCGAAACGGACACTTCTCATTAGTTCAGGATTCAACAAAACACTCTAGTCGCCTCCCTTCATCAAACTCTTGCTCCCACTGAACTCTGATAAACAGATGAGCAGGATTACTTAAAATGTTTAAGAATCTCAATTGTTTTTTCTAGATACCTGCCCCTCCTAATGAAGAGACTATGCTTCAAGCAGGCTTTAAAGAAAAAGCATCAACTTTGAATGACAACACTCTCTTTCTTCTGTTGCTCCAGACCATGGCTGATTTCAACTTACATCCCCCTGCATTATAGGATTTTATCTATTCAGTGAGAATAAAGTTCTTTTCTAGTCAAGTAAACTTGAATACATTTTAATTCTGCCTGCCCAGCAAGATTTGTTGTTCCTTCCTTTCTGTCATCAACATAATGCCAACTTTTCCAAATATAACCAAACAAATTAAGTATAGCATATGCTCATATAAACTATTACTTTTTTGTTTCTTAGATATATCTACAGAGAGATAGATTGCCCTATACATGTATATCTATGCATATATACCTATAACTGTATCACATTATTTGCCATTTTGATAATGTCTTTAGAGCTCTCTCAATTCCTAGTAAGAAAAAAAATTGTAAAGTATCACAAATTACAGCTTTATAACTTAGTTTTCCCCACTTGAAATATGTATAAAGAAAACATTTTCCTTATTATATTCCTTTAAAGATTTATACCCCATGTAACTTCCCAAGGGTTTGAGATAGATAGTACAAATGAACAAATGAGAAATCATAGCATTAAATAGAGAATCAAAATATAGACAGCTCAAAAAGAGCATATGTCACCTTGAAAAGTTACTTACTGGAGCAACATAACTAGAATTCAAATATAGAGATGGAAGATGTCTTAAACTTCAGCTATTTGAATAGTCAAATGTTCTGACACCCACTAAGTTCAGATAAAATATTATGTCAGCTAAGATAAAAAAGGAATGACTTAGGTTTTATTGCTATTGTTACTTGGCATAATAGTACTCACACATTCTCATAAGCTATTGTGAGGAAAGCAATTTACAAACCTGAAAACTTTGTATAAATATGAGCTATCATCATCTTCATCATTGTCACAACAAAAGAAAATTTATTAACAAAGACTTTTTCCTAGAAACCAAAGTCAAAGAAAAACATATTGAGTAAAGTTTTCTATGCTAATCTTACAGTAATATAGTATTAGGTTTTCTTCTATGCTTTTTGCAACAAAACAAAGGAAGAAACACTGTTCAAAAATATCCTGTATAAAGGATAAGGGAAGAGATTAAATTATAATTTAATTGAGGCATTTCTGTGGGAATGAGATAATACTATCCAAAATGTTTTGATTTCTTATAGTATGTCAACGCAGAGATAGATCTCAGACAAACTTGAAAGGATGTTACATAGACTCAATCACGTGTTTAGTGACCATACCTAAAGAAAAGGCTTACTTAAGATAACTTGTGATTAAATTATCGTAGTGTCTATACAATGTAGTCCCTGATTATAAAAGGATAACTATAAATTTTAGATAGCTCACTTGAAAAAGCAAAATTTTCATTCAGTTATGAAAGCTTGAGAGTCTCCTCAACCAGACTTAAGACCAAGTCAGAAAGGTCTTATGGATTTCTTGAGGAGATAAGTTGTTTTTAATACAATTTGAATTTAATAAGTCTTTTGGGATATGTTCAACTGATTTTTATTTCCTTCTTACAGATTTTTATCAGAGATAGAATGACTCATTTTCCATTTACTCAAGGAAGGCAATAAAACCTTATTTTTTGTAAATCTCTATACTGTGTTAAAGAGGAAACTTCTCTCCAAAGACATCTTGAAGGAAAAACTATCGAATTCCCAAATTTTAGTAAGTTAAACAAGTAATTGGAGAAATCTCCATGCTACTAATTAAGACAATATGAATCCAATTATGTATGTTTGCATTGTAATCAAACAACCACCTTAATTACTTAAATACAAAAGGAATTTTTGTTCTAATTACAGATTACAGAAGAAAATAAAATCTGGTTAGCTTAAATTTTATTTTTAGTGTTCACTAACATCTTACTTAGGCAATATGGATAACTAATGGGAATTAGAATACAAATCCTTTGGGGTATTTAGACAGTGATTTAGATTTCAATCTGAAATAACATAGCAATACATATTTGTGGTCCAGAAAATTTCAAATATTATTTCATATATTTTCAAATTCTTTTATTTAATGCCAAGGTAATATGATTTATATTTAGCAAAGTTGTTCTGCTAAGGTCCTACTCAGATGATTCATCATAGTATGGAGGAAAACCTAAGTTCCTAAAGTGAGCTCCATATCTGGAAGGAAAAGCTAAATGACTTTGAATGAGATTACAGAAGTAGACCATATATTTGTCAACCAATAACAAGTTCAGTTAAATTATGAGAGCTTCATTAATAGCTTGGTCTCTGGGTAATGAATTTTCCATTCACAACAACTCTTAAAGACCATATACTAAATCAGAATAATTTCTTTTTTAGATAGCAACACAACTATGAGTCCTTAAAGTAATGAGTACAAGAAAGCTGTTATTCTTTTCTGGAAGCTCTCCTGTTCAACTTAACTAGGATCATGACAGGAAATAATATAACAGGAAACTGTGCTGTGTAGTAATAGGTGGAAAGAATTGCGCATATATATTCTAGAGTAGAGATGGTTTAGGGAAAAGGAGATTGCTCTTTTCAAGGATTTAAATGTCTGTAATCCAGCAGAGGATTTAGGTTGGTTTGAACTGGAAGCTGTAGGACTTAACTAACCTCAGTGACTAAAAGGTAAAATAGGGAAATTAGGCCCAGTTTTCAGAAAAACTAAGAAATTAAAGATATTAAAAAGTTGGAATAGGCTACTTTGGGACATAGTGAGCAACTTCGTTTAGGGAGAAAAAAGATGACCATTTACTGAAGATTTGCAGAAGAGAGTCCCTCAAATAGTCCTGTATAATTTCTGTGTAAAGAACAGACACGTGTTATATGAAAAATATCAACAAGATTAAATTTGTTTTACAAAATTAATAAAAGTGGCATAAAAATAAAAGATTGATATTTTAAAGGGATAAAACAGTGGAATCTTATATTATCTATACCAAACTCCTACTTTTGATTATATCTACTATCTTTTTTTATCTGGAGAAAATCATGGAACCAAGCAAACTAGATTCACTAGAAATTTACATTACTTAATTTCAACTGGGTTATCACTGCAATAAGGCATTCCTTTTACAACTTTTTAATCAATTCATTATTCTACTGACCAGAGTAAGTGTTCTAAACCTTTTTCGTCTTTCCTCAAACATTTCATGACTAAGACGTTCTCTCTTTGAACCTTTTGAGTTGAAAACCTATACAAATTGGGGAGGGGAATAGCATATATTCACAAAGAGTTCCCTCTTCTTTCCTCCTCATTTTACATATTCAGATGGTTTCCCTCAATATCTTCTTCTTTAGACCAGTGTCAAATGAAGTCATGATTTTCTCTCATGGTAAGGGAATTGGAAGATCCTCCCTGACCCTTAATAGGCCCATGTGACCTGTTTGAGCTCTGACCTAGCTCACAGCCTGAGTCACATAGAGTTAGTAATGTGAGGACCTTGCTAAATGGGTGGAGCAAGAAGAGAGCAGCAGAAAGAGAGAGTAAGGTGGAACAAGAGAGAGAGGAGGAAGAGCAGACCAGAGGAGTGAGTCTGAGTGAAAGAGGAAGTGATTTTACCTAAGGGAGCTTGTTTACGGGGAGGCCTGAAGGAGGGAAGGCTTGGGGATAGCCATGCTTCCTGCCTTGATAATGTGTATGGATTTCTTTGCTACTATGATGGATTTGACTTTCTGATATCTGAATATATTTCTTGGTTTCATCTTTGAGGAAGAGCGTTTATATTTGTGAATTTACCCTAGAAATATGTATGCATATCCATAGTGACTGGTGCAAGTATCTCATTGTTGCTACATCCTTCCCCATGAGATGACGAATGCCTCTATATGCCCAAGTGAGCCTATTCTACCCTATTTTTTCAAACAGATTGCCCCCTTTATAGGTCCCATTCTCTCACTAATCTTCTATATTTCTGCAAGCAGTGAACATATCATTTTCTCCCCATCCTTAAAGAAACCCTCACTTCTTCCATCCATACTTTCTAGTTATTGTCCTATACCTTGTTTTGGCTAAATTCCTGGAGAAGACTATATACATCAACTACTTCCATTTTCTTTCCTCTTCCTCTCTTCTTAACTCTTTGCAACAGAACTTCTGATCAAAATGATTCTCTCCAAACTACCTAAAATATTTTATTTGCAATCTAACGGACTTTCCTCAAGATTCATCCTTCTTGATTTTTTTGCAGTTTTTGACGCCGTCAACACTGTCTTCTTGATACTATGTTCTTTCTATGGTTTTGGTCTTTACTGGTCCTCAACCCTACCTGTGTGACCATTCTTTCTCAGTCCTATTTGTTGGATCTTCATCCAGGTTGCAACCAACATCCATGGATATTCTCCAAGATTCTATCTTGAGACATTGTTTTTTTCTTTTTCCTCCATACCTGTGCATTGACTGTATACCTCAGATTGAAGTCAATCCTTCTCTAACTGAACTTCCACCTAAAGAAGTGTTTTGAATGCCATTAGGTTCCTCTCCTGTGACAAAGTGCCTGGTGCTGATTCTACTGAACTTGACATTTACAAGGTAGAAAGTCCACAGTTTATGCAAAACATAAAAGAAATTTTCAGATTATATGGCAAGAGGGGATTGCTTCCTCTCAGGATCTCAAGGATACTTTTATTGTACACTTTTATAAGAAAAAGAGAAATAAGTTATCCTATATCAATCATAGGGTTTTTTGGGGAGAGGGATATCTCTCTTTTAGTCACTGCGGACAAGATTCTTTTTAAAGTCCTCCTTAATGGACTGATCCTTCAAGATGGTCACCTATTTATGCAATAGCAGGAACCCTGGTAGAAACAGGAGAGCCTGCTGTACTTAATCTTAGATCTCCTTTTCTAAAAGAAAAGTAACTTTTGAGGAGTCAACAATCACTTCAATCAAACTCATATACCAACAGAGAAAATGCAAGCAGAGAATTAAAGAACAACAGACAACGCTTCCAACTGTCTGATGATAAGCAATATATACATCACAGAACAACAGACACATCCACCTGTCTGACCATTACATGAATATATATAGTTCCCAGAGAAAGAAGCACCAACATCTGTGTTTTCAAAGCTGAGGGACTCCTTAGAAGCTACCCAGAGTCTTGTCTGGCCAAAGAAACACTTCCAATGAGTAACCTCCAAAGTAAAACCTCACCTCAATGCATCTGTACACTTTTCAGAGCCAGAGGGCACAACCCTCTGATCCAGTGCCTCAGTAAAAATTAATAAAATATATTGAGGCCTATTAATGGGAGGGCATATTTTTAACTCTTCCCTGCACCCAACATTAACCTTACATTAACATTACACTGGGCCCAAGATCTTTCATGTTCATTACATAGACAAGAGGCATTAACAGTTCTTAAGTAAATACAAAATAATTCTCACAAACACATCATGAATTTCACACTTGCAGAATACATAATATGACATGATATAACATGATTGTTTGGGGAGTGAACAACCAGCTCCTCCTTCCTCAATCCAAACCAAAATACAAATAAAGTCCTTTTTGGGAGTGTGTCCTTCTCCTCATACTACTGTTGCAGGCCTCCAAGTCATGAGGGATGACTGAATAACAAAGCCAATAGGATGGAATCCTTAGAGGTACATGGCACTTCCCCCCACCCACCATAACTGCACCCCATTGGGTCCCAAACTTTCCCAAGAGAATACTGCATAAAAGCACACTCAGCTTTCCTGACTTGTCTCTCAGTCTTTATGTTGCCTCAAGGCTGAATTCTGAGCTCTGGGGATCCTCCTCCCCAGCAGGAGCTGGCCACTCCCATCTTTTGCCTGGGTTTACTTGCAGGCAGCTCTCCATTCCTTCTTCGTGGCTCCATTCCAAGCTCTCACTACTCCTACCTGGGCTCTGCATGCAATATAATCTCAGGGCACTTCTAGGGTTCCACAGAACCATAACCACCATAACTGGGAAACAGTGAGTTATTACCCCAGCCCCCCTACTTTCCTTTTATTTTGCAGATCCTGCCAACTACAAAATAAAATAGCAGCTAGGACCCCAGTATTCATAGCAAAGCCTGTTGTACAAGTTTATAGATCTGCTTTTCTAAAAGGAAAGCAAATTTTGAGGGGTCAACAATATACATTACTCAAGCATATATATCATTGACTTAGTTCAGGGGGAAAAGTCATCAGAGCTTCAGAGAAAATACAAATGGAGAAATAATGATCAACAGATAGGGCTTCCAACTGTCTGATCATAAGCAATCCATATATCACAGATCAACAGACATATCCAACTGTCTGACCATTGTATACATACATAATTACCAGAGAGACAAGCATGAACATCTGGATTTTCAAAGCTGGTGTGGCTCCTTAATGGCTACCCAGAGTCTCTTCTGGCCAAATAAACACTTCCAATGAGTAAAACCTCACCTCAGAGTATATATACATGTTTTTGTTTTTGTTTTTTTAGAGTCAGAGAGGAAGACCCTCTGACCCAGTGCCTCAAGAGAAACTTTAAAAAAGGTGTTGAAACCTATTAATAGGCAGGAAGAGCTTTAACTCTTCCCCCCATCCACCATCAACCTTACATTAATATTGCAATCCAAGGGCCAAAGTCAAGGAATAGTTGATTAGGTGCTTACTATTCAGCAACTTCTGGAGAAATGGAGAACAGAGTTTTGTACACAACATTCTTGAATTAAAGTGGGCAGGGGTCGGGGGAGTAGATAGAACTCATGGACCTGAGGCCACATGTGACCTTCTAAGTCGTTGAGTGTGGCCTTTGGATTGAATCCAAGTTTTACAGAACAAATTCTTTAATTAGGGGGGTTTGTTCTCTGAATGTTCAATTAAGGAAAAGGATCACATTTGACCTTGAGGCTGCAGGTTCACTATCCCTGAACCAAGACTTTTGATACCATCAGTAATGAAGGCTTGTGGAAAATTATGGCAAATTTTAGTTACATAGAATTTCTTAGTATTATATGTCATTTTCATGACAACATTCTTGCAAAGGTTTGGGACAATGGATAATACTCTTATACTTTTCCAGTCACTGGAAAATTTTTATCAACTTTTGTACGAGCAGTGGACCTTCTGCCTTGTAAATCTCAAATGGAGTAGATTCAGCACCAGACACTTTGCCACAGGAGTGTGAAGCAGTATTGTGTGCTTCATCCCATATTTTTGTGATATTATCAGATGCCTTCAATGAGGACAAAAATGTCATCAAAATCAGCTACCACACTGGCAATAAATTAACTTGAAAAGGATACAAATCAAGATTAAAGCAAAGCAAGAATTGATATGTGACTTTTGTGTGCAGATAATTTTGCATTCAATTAAACTTCTGAAGCTGAGATATAACAAAGTGTGGATCAGTTCTCTGTTCCTCTGCTAACTTCAGTCTAATTATTAATAACAGGAAAATAGAGGTTCTGCGTCAGGCAGCACTACAGCATCCATCCTTGGAACCATCATTTACAAAAAAATTGAGAAATTTCGAATGCTGTGGACAAGCTAATTTATTTTGGCAGTACACTTTTCAGGGATGTTCATGTCGATGATGAGATTGATGCATACTTCACCAGAACTACCTCAGTGTTTGTGAGCCCCTGAAGGAAAGTGTGGGAGAGAAGAGGTATTAGACTGTCTACCAAACTGAAGATCTACAAAGTCATTTCTGCTAAACTCATTTTTATATGCTTGTGAAACCTAGAAAATACACCAGAACCATGCTAAATTGCTTCCATTTGAATTATCTTAGAAAGATTCTGATCACCTGACATGATAAAGTTCCAGACACTGAGGTCCTTTTTTGAGCTGAACTACCAAGTATTCAAACTCTACAACAGTGAGCACAATTCCAATAGACTGGCCACCTTAGTCAAATGCCAAAAGTATGTTTGCCTAGAAGACTATTTTACAGAGAACTCACACAAGGCAAGCACTCATAGGGAAGTCAGAAGAAGAGATACAAGAACATTTTCTAGGTCTCTTTAAAAATCTTTGAAATTGATTATGAGACATGGGAGACACACAGGACCACCCAGCAATGCATGCCTCCATCAAAGAATTCTGCAAAACAGAATTACAGTAGCTCAAAAGACATGTCAAATGATCAAATTTAGAGAGATCTCCTCTTCAAATGATCATATGGATTATTTATAACATACCTGGGCTGGAACTTTCCAAGCCTGTATTGGTCTGATCAGTTACAGCTGGACACACTATACCTTGACCCCATGATGTCATAATGATGTCTGCTGGATGCAGAATTACATAAGGCCTAGAAATCTGTCTAGATAGCATTTGGAAAATTGATTATTCCTTTCATCTTCACAAATAGCTTATGGTCTCAAAAATCCCATTAATATCAACATGGTGCTAAGTGGTAGAGAATCAAGTAAAAGAAAAAAAGAAAGAGTGTCTTGTCCTCAAGGAACCTATGTTCTAATGGGGGAGGGATGCAATATGATTAAAAATTGTAGAAGAATCAGTCTTAGAATCAAAAACCCAAATAGCCAAATGCCAACCAAAAGAGCCATGACTGGTAAAAACTAATGATATTTATGCACAATTATTTACTCTTAAGACCATTAAAAGACATTTGCAAACTCTTAATTACATAAATAATTGACCTCAAATTCTACTTAGTTCAGTGAAAATTAAAACAACTTTGCATTTTTAACATATACTTAGCAAATTGGCAAAGATGATGAAAAGTGGGAAGAGTTAATGTTCCAGGAACCAAAGAAAGATGGGCACACACACAGGCATGGGAACAATTTGAAATCATGTGGTCAAAGTGACTTGAAATGCCCATATCATTTGACCCACAGATTCTGTTACTAGAATTAAATCAAAATACATAAAAGACAAAAAGAAAGTTCCCATCTAAATAGAGATGTTTATAACTGTTCTGGTGTGTGTGTGTGTGTGTGTGTGTGTGTGTTATTGAAGAAATAGTAACAAAATGAGCATTCGTTAATTGGAAGATGGCTAAATATGAATATATGAATATAAAGAAAAAGTGAATATGAGAAATTCAGAGAAACTTACATGAACTAAAGAAAAAGTAGGTAGAACCTAGAAAATAATACACAAAATAGTTATAGTAACATAAAAAGAGAGAATAGCAATATTAATCTGAATAATATGTAATCATAAAGAACAATTAGCCTTAGTAAAAAAATGAGAAAATGTACCTCACTCCTTCCCCTGGAAAGGTCAGGGACAATGAATATGAAATATTATATATGCTGTCAAAGGTTGTTAATGTTTCAAGTGGTTTTAAGGAATGATTTCAAGCTTTGTTTCTTTATATCCCCCACCTCTGACTCCTTTGGTAATAGCTAAAATTTATATAATACTTTAAGCCTTGAAAAGATTTTTACAAGTTTTCTTATATGAGAGAAGCTCTGTTATTATCCTCACTTTAGAGTTAGGAAAACAGAGACTCAGAGAAGATAAGAGAGTTGCCCAGAGTCACAGATATTAATTGCTTGAAGCAAATTCAAACTCAGATCTTTCAGACCCCAAGTCTGGCACTTGATCCACTATGTCATCTAGTTGGCACATAGATGGACCTGCTGGTGAGGGAAATGGGAGTCAATATATTCAGAAATGAATGTGTAAAAAAAGTCTTAAAATTAAAAAATAAAGAGAATGATGGCTACAAAATTTTGAAGAAGGAAGGAAGGAAGGAAGGAAGGAAGGAAGGAAGGAAGGAAGGAAGGAAGGAAGGAAGGAAGGAAGGAAGGAAGGAAGGAAGGAAGGAAGGAAGGAAGG
The DNA here is from genome assembly GCA_023548195.1 of Bettongia penicillata ogilbyi. Lineage (NCBI taxonomy): Eukaryota > Metazoa > Chordata > Mammalia > Diprotodontia > Potoroidae > Bettongia > Bettongia penicillata. Next base: position 21,887,271 of record JAJHZJ010000470.1, read on the forward strand.
AAAAAAGGGAGAGAGGGAGGGAAGAAGAGAAGGAAAATCTTGTTTTCCTCTAAGCAAAAGCTAGAGGTCTCCAATGAAGGAGAACACATTCCATACTGACATAGCCCATCCTCATTTCCTTATATTTCTAATTGTATTTTTTCTCACCTGGAGCCCAATTTTCCTCTTATAATTCCAATCATTGTGCCTAGTTCTGCCTTCAGAGACCTAAAAGATTCTGTTTCCTCAACCACTTGACAATCTTCCAAGCACTTGAAGGCTGCTATCATTCTTTATGGACCTTTGCAATCTGGCAGACAGAATATGACAGATACACAAATATTCAATGTTAAACAATAAATATGTAATAGCCATAGTTCAGAATAGAATACAACAAGCACATATGACACATGCAAACTGTTGTGTTTTCATGTGAGATTCTGAGAAGTGAGAGGCATTTTATCGGGACTGTCTTAAAACAAGGGAGAATTTAAATTTGCCACCTCACCACTAATCAAGACATGACTAAATTAAGGTGATTTTACAATGATACAGTAAGAAATTAAAACTTTTAATTGCTTATGGTGAACTGGATAAAGGCTTCTGTGGCTCTGACTCACTATCATTCCTCTTGTTCACTCTTTACTCAATACCTTCAACAATGCCATCTCTGTTCCTATCCAGCTCTCTTCTTCCTATAATGACATTTTTACCCAACTTTGTCATTTTATAGAAGCAATTAACAATACAAGGCAAAGAATATCTGTTCAGAATCCTTTAGAATCTTTGTGATTCTTTAAATACACAATTATGTGCTTATGGTTGACAGGTGCACACATGCGTGAATGTATGAATAGTGAAAAAGCAGGGGACATTAGTATATCTGTGTGTTTGTGTAATAGCTATATAATTCACTTTGGCAGGCACAATATGAATAAAAATACATAGTATTTGGAAGAATGTATGTTATTTAAGTTTTCAGAGTATTTTAAAAGTATTTAGAAAGCTCTTATTTCTCTTTTTCAGTTTCTGCATAGACAACAAGCTTTATAAATATGATTTTAATGAATAGTTCTACTAACACCTTCACAGGTTTATAGGTAGAAATAAAAGACCGCAATTTGTAGATCTGCAGTGACTAGAAACACCAGACTTCTTTGAACAATTGAAAGATTACGATGAAACAAGTAATTTACATTCCAGTTGCTCTGTTGCTAAAATAGATGTTCAGACAAAAGTGCATCTATACTGAACAGTAATGTCCCTGAGCACATTATCTGCTGCAGGACTAGAATTCACATTTCTTGAAAATAAAGTGCAGATCTGCCTTCAATATACTGAAAAGACACCAGTGTGGTCGGCAAGAGAGCGCAGAAGTAAAACATGTTGTAGCTTGTCCTGTTGGCAGAATAGCAAACCAAGAGCTTGAAACAAATTTACCTGATCTCTCTATTGAAAATGGCATTATTAAAATCCTAGGGAATATTCCAGAAATCAGAATAACAAAAGCTGCACAGCAACTGCTTGTATGCTTTGTTAAAAATAAGTGAGATAAAGGGCTCAATTTCTAAAAGATAAAATAAGCCACAATACATGCATCTATTATAATGATCTATTGGCACACATATCAGAGAAAACACTTTCTAAAGGACTTTTCTATCATAGCAACGTTTATGAAACACTAAATTGTCCAGTGTTCAAAGGACTGTGAAGACTTTATATACTTTTCATGACAACCTTTTTGCAAATAATTCATCATTTTGTAGGTGAAATATAACATTGAGACGCAAGCATGGTAAGGGCGAAGTTTGTTAGACACTAATAATTGCAGATGTTCTGGACCCTAGCCCGGTGAACATAAAAAATACAAAAATATGAAAAGAACAGAAGAAAGAAATAACAATATTTTAAAAAAGAAGAACGATATCAGGGTAAAACAGAAAAATAAGGCTGTATGGAAGAAACAAGAAAGGAAAATATATATAAAGGAAAGAATTGTCAGGAAAGAATGAATGAGAAAAAAGATTGATGAATTATAGTGATGGAAGATGCATAGGTTCTAAAGTTAATGAAAAGAAGATAGAATATAAAAGAAAATAATAAAATGAGATGTTAGGTGTAAAAAAGGAATTCAGAAACTTTAAATGGATAAGCACTTAAAGAATCTCAGAATAAAATGAAAAAGATGGGAAATGGAGAAAAGGAAGTATAAAAACATGGAACAAAAATCATATCAAATAAATAATATGCACCATGAAGAGAGAGACAATTACATATTTTACTCTATAGTTTATGCTAAACATAGCAATATATAGATACTTTTGCAAGCTTTTTTTGAATATTGTTGAATGCTGCACATGATGAAAGTGGAGTTTAAAAGGACTGTAATCTTATTAAGGAAGGTAAGGTAGTTGTGGTGGATAGGTTTCAAGTCAGCAGAGGAAGGCAAAGTACAAAGGACTAAGAATTATTTCTTATGGTTGGTCTAATATCAACTGTGCATAAAATCTGTGAGAAGTTTGACTTTTTTCCTAGCATTTCATATTCTGTCTCTTTATACTGTAAAGAATATAACACCCTTGAAGGTAGGTTTTAGTGTATTATGTTTTGATTTGTTATATGATTTCTTCCATTTATTTTCGTTCAACTACATAACATGACTATTGTGAAAATGTGCTCAATAGGAAAGTATATGTAGAATCTACACAGAATTGTATGCTGTCATGGGGAGGGAGGGGGGTAGTAGGGGAAAGGTGGGGGGGTGGGGGGTATAAAATCTTAATTTTAAGTAAGTGATTGTAGAACACCAAAAAAATAAAAATAAATAAACAAAAAAAATTTTAAAAACAGTTTTTGGTTGCTAAAAAAATAAAAATAAAATAAACACAAAAAAGAAAGAGATTTATGATAATTCTTCATGTCAGAGCTATAAAATCTATGGAGAATCAAGTGATGCTCAATGTCTTTCTTGCTATGCCTCTGCTAGAATGAATGTAATTAAATTATGTGTTGACCCAAACTGTGAATTCCTTGATTTGTTAGGCAAATCAAACACAAGAATTTGAGTAGTAAACATTCTATCCCTCAATAGCTTCTCTGTTCTCCAAGGCAAGTGACTCCAAAGGTCATGAGACCCTGACAGGAACATGTCAACAAGTGGGAGATAAAAGTCAATCACAATATTGGGACAAGAAAAATTGGGAAATTCAAAATGTGAGTGTCTACATAACAAAATTAAACCATGTATGTTCTCATTTTATCTATCCTTCCAGCACAAGACACTTCATAATGTTTTGTTTATGACTTTCCCTTTATAAAATAAACTTCCAGATAACAAAATTAAGGAGCAAAATAAGTCTATTGATTTAATGCGCTAAAAATAAAAAAAAGTGCATATCCTCATTGTGTTATCTCCCCATTTAGTAGTCTCTAGACACTTCCTGTTACCTCAAGGATCAACTATAAAGTTCTCTGTTAAGAAATTAAATTTCTGTAGCTTGGATGTTTCATAGCTTTCCAGTATTCTTATACTTTAATCCTTTCTATAAGATTCAAATATGGTGACATATTTGTGTTCTTAGCACACTACCATGTCTGTACTTTTGTGTTGGCTATTCCTCGGGCCTAGAATGCTCTCAATCTTTGCCTTCCCCTCTTAGTTTTCCTGGCTTCCTTCAAAGCTCAGCTCAAATTCTGCTTTCTGCAGTCACCCAGCTGCTAGCATCTTTTCCTATGAAATTGCATTCCATCTGATTAGGTATAGATATGAGATAGATATTTATATACCATATGTACTTTATAGTTGCATGTTATCCCTCTTGTTAAAAGATGAGCACTTTTGATTTTCTTTGATCCGCTGCACTAAGAGGTAGTTGTTGATGGATTGCCTGCTGGTAAGACATATAATACATGTATAAATATAGCACAAGGAAAATCGGGGAAGAACAGAATAGTAACAAATGAGGTAGGGGACAGTCAGAAATGGTTTCGTAAAGGATTTGGCCCTGAAGAAGTGAAGACAAAACTTCTGAAAGGTGGAGAGAAGCAAGGAATATATTCCGGGTCTGACAAGCAGCTCATGCAAATGCATGGAGATGGCAGATAGAGTATCAAGTGTGAGGAATGGTTAGTAGCTCAGTTTAACTGGAATTCAGGGTTCATGAAAGAGAGTGTTATGAAACAATTCAGAAAAAGTATAAGATGATTTTACAGGTCCTCAAGTGCTGAGTTAGAAAGTTTATATTTTATCCCATAGGGAATGGAGGGAGCAGTTTCTAAATTTTTCTGAGCTGGAGAATGAGATACATGATCAGACCTATGCCATAAGATGATTATTTTTCCAATTCTGTAAATGGGAGGAAAGAGTTGCTAGAGAGAGGCAAAGCAATGAGGAAATGATTGAAGTACTCCAGATCAGTGATAATGAGTGTCTAATCTATCATGGAAGCCATGTAAAGAGAGACAAGGATGGATAAGAGAGATTATTTGGTATAGAATTACAAGACTTAGATTTACTATATCTGAGATGAGGTGAACAACACAGGACAGTAGCCTCCTTTAACTGTAAGAGTGGAACTTTCTCCTATCTTTCATCCTTCAGTAGATAATTTTAAACAACTTTTGGGAAAGATAAGTCATTGAATCATGTTTCAAAAAATGAATAAGATTTTTTTTTCAGAAAAAAATCTCACTAGATACTGGGAGAAAAATCCTAAGTGTAAATTCTAAGTCATTATCAGTATGTTCCCAAAGTTAAGCATTACCTTCATCTAATGCCATATCACCTTTTCCAAAATTCTCAAACAAGGTGTTGACTTAGTAACAATCTGAGGGTGTGATGAATGTGACCATGTATGTGTTGTTGATCATTGTTTTCTCCAATGGATGAATAACACTAGCAAGAATTTAGAATCTACATTGACAGTTTCTTATTCATACTCTCAAAAGGTCATTAACACTTTTTCCCCTAGAAATCAATCAAGAATCCAAGTGTTAATTTTTAATTCCTCTTACTTCTATGAATGCTGGATTCATTTCTGGGGAAACAAATAGAAGATGTGTTTTTCAATAGAAAAATAAAAAAAATACATGTTGGCAGGCAATACAACATCAGCGAAATCATAACAACATGTTTAGATGGAAAATGAATAAACTTTTCCCCTTTGTCATACTGAAATGAGGTCTCCAGTTAAATAGTTCTAAATTTTTCTTTGTAGAAGGAAAGCCATTAGCATCAAAGGTGTAGATTGAATTGTAGTGCATGGTATTTCCATCATTCTCAAACATTTCTTTATGTGGTGCCTATATTTAATAACAGTTCTTCAGAGGCTCGTAAGCTTCCTGTGATTTACTGTGGCTATCCTTTATACCACCTGTGCATGATATTAATTAAAAACAGGGAAGACAGTGCTGTAAAGATGAAAAATGTCTTTTGTCATAAGAAAGGAGAAGCATTGATGAGCTCTCTTTGTTCATCTAAAAGCTTGGTGATGCTCCAAGGCCTTATCCCAAGGCTAGCATTTTATATCTTCACAGACTGAAGTAATAGTGTATGTGACAGATAAAACTCATGAGTTCCATGGCCTGTTGGAGCGTGCAATCATGCATTTCTGTCCACTTGAATTAAATGTCCTCCAAGACCTACATTTGGTTTGTGCATCATTTTATATCTGGGATCAAAATAAATATCGTGATATACCACACTGACTGTTAATCCACTAAGTAGCCCATTAGTACCTGTCACTTTGGATTAGCAAAATGTTATTTATATTTACCAAGCATAAAGACTATCCATGTCTGGACTTAGAGATGTGTTAAATCCCTTTTGCTCAACTAATTCTAGGAAAATACCCACCAAGAGAACTTTAAAATTTCAAAAGCTTTCCCTTAATAGTCACACATAAGAAGCTTCATGATGGCAGGGGATTACTCCAAAATGGGCAGAAAAAGTTATACTTTTTCAATGTTTAGAAATTACTCAGATACAGAACTATAGTTCAAAAACTCAGTCCAAAAAGAGAAGTAAAGAAGGGGAGAGGATCAAGAATGACACCAACATGGATAACCTAGGTGAATGGATTATAGAGAGTGTATTAAAAAAGAGAAAAAGTCAAGGATAAAGCTTGAGGTGATGTTATTCAATAGGAAGAGGAAATCAACAGCTTCAAATGCCTTCAAGAGATCAAAAAGGATGAAGACTGTGAAAATGCCATTTAGATATAACTATTAAGGCATCATCGCAAAGAGCTGAGAAAGACATTTGGTGTGGTATTAGAGTGGAGGAGGATCATAAGTCACAGTTCAATGGGTTGAGAAGTAAATTGGATGTGAGGAAGCAGGAAAATGGGCATAGGCCTTTTTTCTTAGAGTCTGTCAGTGAAAATGAAAAAAAATCAGGATGTTGAATTGAGATGGCAGGAAAGAGAATTTTTTTTTTTTACATTTTTTGTTTGTTTTTAAGGAGAAAGAAAATATGGGTATATTTTTTGGCAGCAGTAAAAGAATCAGTAGAAAATGAAAAATTGAAGATTAGAATGACAGAAGGTATGATTGAAATGGAAAACTCCTAGAGGGGATAGTAAGGAATGGACTCAAGTAGAAGGGTGGCCTTCACAAGAAGAATGACCACTTCATCTTCAGACACTAAAGTAAAGGAGGAAAAATTGGAAAATATGAATTCAGGAGGTTTTGAGGTTTAGAAACTCATACAAGAAGGTACACGCGATGAATGGCCTTGATTTCACTGAAAAAGGTATGAGGCAAGAGCTTCATCAAGAAAAGAAGAATGAGGATTGGATAGAGTGGCTAGAAGAGAGAAAAGAACATTTGAAAAAGTATCTATGGGGTGTGCAATTGTACCTTTGTCAAAGAGTGAAAGATTATAAGAAGGAGATAAAAGCCCAGTTAACACTAGAGAATAGTGGACTCAGTCAATGAAGGCATACTATTTTTTTTTTACTAAAGGCTTTCAGCTGTATTTGAATTGAAGTCAGAATCCCAGTCTAAATACTTTTGCCTCCAAATCCCATTAATTTACATCAGGTTGACTCCTCCAATTTTTTTAAATGCTCATAAAAATTGATTCTTATGCAAATATCATTACAAACTTGACCAAAATTCAATCAGCTATTTTCCTATCTCACTGCCACTAATCTAAGGTCATAAACATAGCGCACAGTGCAGAGTGGGGAAAATACAATGGGACTGATTTTGATTTTTTTTTTTAGCTTTCTTTCATATTGTGAATTTAACAGCAATCAACAAACTAAATTTTCAATATATGAAGAATAAAAAAGAGAAGCAACATATCTATGCTTATATATATACATATATATTAACAAAATAATAGCAAAATTTCCCTGTTTCCCCTTCTGTACTTTTCTGTAAATGTGTATGTAGAATATGCATGTAGATAGATAAATCATGACACATTAACCGACAATTTTATCAGTCCTTTTTGCTGTAGCAAAGAACTGAAAATAAACTAGATGACCATGAATTGGAAAATGAATTGTGGATTCATATATTGTGGATTCAATTGTGAATTCATATATCAGAATAGAAATTGTGGTATATGCATCAAATAGAATATTATTATACTATAAAAAAGTCAATTGTTAGAAGGATGCACTTGTGACTGCTCTCTCCCATAGGCTATAAAATACCTATAAAAATGACTCTAACAAATTCTAGAGCAGCAGAAGTCATAAAATGACAGAGTGAAAGAGATGTCCAGCCATGAAAGTCTGCAAGGCCAACGAGAAAAGTTCTCAGAGTAGAGTGCAGCATAGTCCAGCCATGGCTGCACATGCAGTATGGCAGGAATAGGAGCAGAGGAGGCCTCAGGGTGCTGAATTCTCAGCAGTTCTTAGATTGGTCAACCCATAAACACCCAAGACAGCTTCAAAGGTCAGTGAGAAAGCTCTCTCTCACCTGGGGGAAAAGGCAAAGTTGTCTGACCCCACTGGCAGCAACCACTGCAGTGGCAGCATCCATTTTTGGAGCCCTTGACTTAAAGACCCTGGGAGAATTGAGCCACTGATAGGGATCTCAGCCCTGAGTGGTGGTTTTGGGGTAAGGAAGAGTGCTGACATGGAGGAGTTGGTGGAGGCTCTGAACAGGGAATTCTACTTGGAGATCCTGGACAGAATGGCTTGCAGTAGCTCCCAGACAAGAGTGTAGGCCAGGAGAGGAGTAAACTCCTTTTTCTTGATTGTGCCACCTTGGAGGAATTGAGAACATATACAACCCCAGAGTAGACCCTCATCTCCACAAAGGACTCAAAAAACAAGTAACTGGCTGGAAAAATGCCCAAAAAAATGGGGGAAAAAAAAGTAAGACTACAGAAGTTTACTTTCTTGCTGAACAGGTATTTTTCCCCATCCTTTGAGATGAGGAAGAACTATGCATACCATTAGAGGAAGATGTAAAAGTCAAGATTTCTGCCTCCAAAACCTCCAAAATAAATATGCAATGATCTCAGACCACAGAAGAGCTCAAAAAAGGTTTTGAAAATCAAGTAAAAGAGGTAAAAAAAAAATTTGGAAGAGAAATGAGAGCAATGCAAGAAAAAAAAAACATGAAAAATGAGTCAATAGCTTGCTAAAAGAGACCAAAAAGTGCTGAAGAAAATAACACTCTTAAAATAGACAAACTCAAGTGGCAAAAAGAGATTCAAAAAGTCAATGATAAGAATGATTTAAAAAGCAGAATTAGTCAAATGGAAGAGGAGGTTCAAAAACTCATTGAAGAAAATAGTTCTTTAAAAATTAGAATGGAACAGATGAAAGTTAATGACTTTATGAGAAACCAAGAAATTACAAAACAAAATGAAAAGAATGAAAAAATAGAGGACAATGTGAAATATCTCAAAGGAAAAACAACTGACCTGGAAAAGAGATCTAGGAGAGACAATTTAAAAATTATGAAACTATGTGAAAACCACGATGAAAAAAAGAACATAGATATCATCTTTCATGAAATTATCAATGAAAATTGCCCTGACATTCTAGAACTAGAGGGTAAAATAAATATTGAAAACATCCACTGATCACCCCCTGAAAGAGGTCCATTAACGAGAAACTCATAGGAATATTGTAGTCAAATTTCTGAGTTCTTAGATCAAGGAGAAAGCATTGCAAGCAGCTAGAAAGAGATAATTCGAGTATTGTGGAAATGCAATCAGGATAACACAAGATCTAGCAGTGTCTATATTAAGGGATTGAAGGGGTTTGAGTATGATATTCCAGAACTCACAGGAACTAGGATTGAAGCCAAGAATCATCTATCCAGCAAAACTGAGAATAATACTTCAGAGGAAATAATGGTCATTCATGAAATAGAAGACTTTTCTAGCATTCTTGATGAAAAGACCTGAACTGAATTCAAAATTTGACTTTCAAGAACAAGAGTCAAGAGAAACATGAGAAGGTAAACAGGAAAGAGAAATCCTAAAGGACTTACTAAAGTTGAACTGTTTGCATTCCTACATGGAAAGATCATATTTGTAACTTGAAACTTTTCTCAATATTTGGGTAGTTGAGGGATTTTACATACACACACATCTATAGATAGATAGATTAGATAGATAGATAGATAGATAGATAGATAGATAGATAGATAGATAGATAGATAGATAGATAGATGTATATATATATATTTAAAACAATAAAATTAATGGGTGAGAGATGAACATGTTGGGGGAATAACTTTGTAAGGAGATCTCTTCTGTCAGTCAAAGATCAGAGAAAATGGTCTAATTTTCCATGTCTTCTTGTCTGTTCCTATTTTTCCATCTATCCTTTCTCCAAGCATTGTAGAAAAGTAGCAGCAAAGTCAATGTTTGTTCTGATCTAAGCTCAGTGGTGTTTTCATTCTCAAGGTCAGAATATATCTCTGCTGTGACATCAATCATCTCTTGCTAGTATTCTACAAACTTGAGCCTGACTTTCTTTCCAAAGTTGATTCAACTTGTTTGCAAAATTATGAATTTGGAAAATGCCACAGAGGTCATTTTGACCAGAAAATTTCTCTACAAAATTCCTGATAAACAGTCACCAAGCCTCTACTTCCACCCCAAACTGTGACTGCCCTTCCACTTTGGCACAACTCTAAGGATATTCCTCATATCAAGACTAACTCTGCTTCTCTTCCATTGCTACCCATTTCTCCCATTTCTGTTCTCTGGAAGTAAGCAAAACAATTCTGTTCCCTCTTCCACAAGAGAACCCTGCATATGAGAGCTATTATTTTTCTTTATACTCAGTGTCTTCAATTTATTCAATTGACCGTTGGGCAGCATGGTCTCTATGCTCTCATTATAATTGTGATACTCCTCTGTTCTCCCTCTTGTTTATCCATGTCCTTCTTAAAAATGACTCCCATAACTGAACAAAATACTACAGGTAGTGCCTGATCACAGATGAATAGATCATATTTATCCCTTACTTTTTCTGAACCCTATGATTCTCTGAATGTATATTAGAAATGCAGAAGTTTGTCTGTTTTTGGCTGACATTCCTTGCTCTTGACTAGTATTAAATTGTAATTCATATATTCTCTACCTCGAGTTTGCCACTTGTACTTTTTATTACCAGTGTATACTCTATAATTCATAGTAGCTGCACTTTTTACATGCAGTGTTAAGCTTATGGACACTAGCACAAGAAGATTCTCAGTAAATATAACTGTTCACCACTTTTCCACACTCTTCTAAAGACAATTTGGAACTTGTAGCAGTGTTGGCCTCTTTGATAAGAATCAGCACAGTTAATACAGTTATCCCTTCCAGATAGTGGAGATTAAGGTTGCAGTGCCCCTGAGATCTGGCAAATCTATGTAACATATTTTGATCCTCCTTTCACACCAAAGAAGAAGACTATTTTTTTAATTTTTCTTTCATGGTATGTTTACAGCACTGTATTGCAAAATTTGGGTTGATATTATACCATACTACATGCATATTTTATGCATTTCTGAATTTCTAAACTATTTCTGTGTTGTCTGATGGCCTTTGCATGTTTTCTGCAGTTTCTGCAAAACTCCTCAACAATTTCCATTTACTTTCTTATTCTAACCCAACCATGATGGGGAAAGGTGTGATATGAAAAGGATGGCCATAGAATGCTGACTTTGGAACCGTAGTGTCTGGATTCTAATCTTGCCTCTGATACTAGTCATGTGATACTAGTCAAATTTAGGAACACAGTTTCTTCATCTATAAATTGGGATAATAATATTTAAATAGCTTATCTTACAGGGTCAAAGTGATGAGAATATTTCAGGAATCTTAAATGGTTACATAAAGGTTACTACTTTTTCTTCTTCTCATCTTTGTGTTCAATCAAGGTGAGACAGAAATTGTATGAAAGAAAGAAAAAAGGTAGAAAGAAGGAAAGAAGCATTTATTAAATGCTCCTTGTGTTCCAGGCTCTGAGCTAAGGATTTTTCCAAGTACTCTCTCATTTGATCTTAACAACCCTCCTGGGAGGTTGATGCTTTTATTAACTCTACTTAACAGTTGAAGAAACTGAGGCAGACAGAGATTAAATGACTTTCCCAGGGCCATATAGCTAGTAAGCACCTGAGGTCAAATTTGAACTGAAGTCTTCCTGAATCTAGGCACCGAGTTTTTATTCACTGTGCTGTATAGTTGCTTAGAATACAAGTTATATTTTGCTTGTCCTTCCTTCTCGAAGAAGACCATCACATCAAGATGATGACATGACTTGCAGTTGACTTTTGTTTGAGTGAGGAAAGGCTGTGCAAGACCACCAACCTCACTGTCTTCTTCTGAGACATCTGGGTCCAGTGACCTGATATTCATCAGGATGACTGGAGATGGCCCAGGATGCAATGGAAGACCCTGGCCATTTCAGGCTAAGGTCTTATCACATTCTCACTTTGAATGAGATACACTCATTCAGTGAATAGACTTCTTTAAGGAAAACTAGATGGCACAGTGAATAGAGTGCTGGGCCTGCTGTCAAAATAACCCGAGTTCAATTCTGGCCTCAGACATTTACTAGCTGTATGACTCTAGGCAAGTCAGCTTAACTAAGTTTTCTCATCTGTAAAATGGAGATAATAATAGCTACTTTTCCCAGGGTTGGTGTAAGGATCAAATGAAAAAATAACTGTGAAGCCCTTATAGGTTTATGTGTGAGCTATTATTATTATTCTACTAAGTTTGTATTGAGCAAACTATTGTATGAGTAGATAAAATGAGTCGTTTTTGTAAGAAAAGTGATATTGTATCATCTTCTATAGCATTACTGAAAGGATCTTCCAAGATAATCCAAGGAACAGATAAGACAATGGGGCTAATATATGCTTAATTCTGTTCTCACTTGTTTTGAAAAAAAAAAAATATATATATATATCATAAATACGAATTTATAAAAAGCATAAATCTATATTTAATTCCTATTTGTATTTTAATAAGAACGTTATCCATTAAGTGAAAAATTTGCCAAATTGTAACTGAAAGAAGAAAGGATGGGAAAAGTTAAAGGTGAAGTTTGGGTGCTACTCAAATGATAGAAAAGCATCATTTGATAAAGCTGCAGGTTGATAATCAAAGAAATGCCTGCAAAGAAATGGAGAGATTCTATCCAAAAATTTAACAGGAGATACACTATTAACAAGAAAAGCAATATCAACAATAAAGAAATTACTGATCTGACACATTGGAATCAAAACCTGTTGGAGAAGTTAAATAGCACATAAGAAGTCTGGCTCTGCTAATTACTTCATGTCATTATGCTTTTCTGGTGAGCTGTTGTGATCGTTCTTCCCCCAAAAAATAAAAGAAATACAGAAATGCTACTAGAATATTTCTCATTTGTAACAGAACATTTTGATGATAATTATAGAATTTTGGACAAGAGAATTTGGGGAGAAAATGTAATTGAAAGATAAAGCATCTAACATTCTATCAAATTCAATATGGATTGTTACCAATAAAAGGATTTAAAAAACATTAAAACCATGAATTTTTCATTACTTGATTGTCAAGCTTGAATATTTAAAGCTATTTGTTTTTCTTGCAGTTTCAACAAAATATATTTATTCTGCCTTGAAATTAAGACGGAAAGCATGACATGAAATCACATTTTGCATATGTTCAATCCCAGTGACTGTGCTATGCATTAAAATAGATTTAAAATGAACAGATGAAGTTTTCATAGTTAAGCTGGTCTTGGCACTCCTCCACTACTAATGCACATTTTTCCATTGACTGGAGAAAGCACAGTCAATTTTTTGGTTGTTGAAAAGCTTACATTGTTAGGCCAATTAAAATGGCAAATACGTTGGATATTTATTTTTTGAAAAGATACATACTATATTTCATACTGTATGCAACACTCCTCTTTTACTTCAAAAGGATGATCAGTCTAAAACCAAAAAAGGAATACCAGCCACAAAGAACAGAGATGTAAATCTTTTTGAAGAAGTCTATAGCAATGCAGACATGAAATTATACAGTGCCATACACTTGATAAAAAAAAAATTGAAATTTCAAGAGGTATTTGTGAGACCTCCTAATTTTAAGCACTTGACTTTGAGAAAGACATGCCTACTATAACTAGTTCTTACTTGAGTGGTAGCTTGTTGTTTTTCCTGCTAATCGGAAGAGCCGTAATCTTAATGATGAGAAATTTCACTAATTGCACCTATCTCCAATTAGACTAATTAATATATACATTATTCTCCTTCCTACTGTTCTTATACTACTCATTAAAGTATGAATCACCCATCTCTATAGTTATGCTATGGCTCTTATCCTAATTTCATATCACTTTGATAAATAGGACATTTTCATGGAAGCAAGTCAATAAAAAGAGCAATGTTTACAACTTCCTAGACTATAATGTAAATTTCAAACCATGCACTCTATTTCTCTAAAGTTTTAATTCTGAGACAATTGTTGAAAGTTGACTGAATAAAATAACCATGAAGAGTTAGGGCTTGCTAATTGGTTATTAAAGCAATTACTTCATTCTATACTTCAAAATCAGATGATTATTCTAGAATGAGTGGATAGACTCTAGATTTCTTTAAATTTTTCTTAAATCCTCTATTGTTTGTTTAATGCATAGAATGGCAGTATTCATATTACAGAGGAATATTTTATTATTTGGGTGTTTTGTGTAAATATTAAGAACCACTTTGAAAAATAAAAGTAGTCCATTTTTTAAAGAGACAACTTCTTTATGAACAGGAAGCTAGGATTTGCCAAGTGTGCAAAAAAAAAAGGATTATCTTTAAATTAAGTGGATTATTGAAAGTTACTTATTTAAGCTGTGAGTTTAAAATGAAATTAGTTAATAAAATAATTTATCTTTAAAAGTTCTATTAAAATGTTATTTTTAACTATTTTTTAAACCTAGAAGAAGCTTCTTTCTATATTTGCACAGTTCTTATCTGCAAATTTTGCAGATAGACCGGCTCATTGGCCAAAGATTTAATTTCTCCCTCCAGGTCAAAACATATAGTAAGGGTTATTTTTTAAATGAAGTTGATAATTGAAAATTACCCATTTAAGCAAAGAGTTCCAAATGAAATTAGTTAACAAAACTCATTGCTCTTTAAAAATTTGATTAAAATGATTTTTAAAAGTAATTTTGCTATTAAAGCCTGAAATTAAGCTTCTCTCCGTACTTTAGCAGTTCTTAGCTGTTAATTTACAGATGGACTGACTCATGGGCAAAAAACTTAGCTTCTCTCTATAGGTCTAAACATGTACATTGAAGGAAAATTGTTATTATTTAATAAGCAGGTAATGATTATGGCATTAGTGAAGCAGACCTGGGGTTTTAAAACTGTTGATTAAAAAAGAAAGAAAGAAAGAAAGAAAGAAAGAAAGAAAGAAAGAAAGAAAGAAAGAAAGAAAGAAAGAAAGAAAGAAAGAAAGAAAGAAAGAAAGAAAGAAAGAAAGAAAGAAAGAAAGAAAGAAAAGAAAGATGAGAACTTTGTCAAGGAGGGGGAAAAATGTCAAAGCATCCTAATTAAGGATATATTCCTGAATGTTTATTTGCATAATTAACTAATAAATACAAGTCAGCATTCATTAACTTTCCAGCAGATAGAGTATTGTACTCAGGCCTGGGGGAGATAGAAATTTTATGTGTCCCTGCCTTCATAAGCTTTCAGTCTGATAGAGAACATGAAATGTATACAAAATAGCTACAATATACAGGTATATGTGATAAATATCTAAGAAAGATACATATAAAGTACTATATGAATATATAGGTGTTAGGCTACTCATGAATAAAGGATCGGTGAAGGCTTTATGGGGAAATGTTTGAATTGGACTTTAAAAAATTAGAATTTAAAGACCAGTTTAGGTTTAATTTTAAAAAATTTGAATTTTAGCCTTAAAGAATTAGACTTTTCAAATTCAGCAAGCTAATGGAGGCATAAACAGGATTGGGAGTTGAATAAACAAAGATCTAGAGGTAAGAAAAGATGGGTTATAGAAGTCCAATTTTATTGGATCATAACGTACATAACATAGATGTAGAATGGTATTACATTTAAAAAAAAGAAGTGAAGGGGGAGGGAAAAATTTAAATTTGGGTATGAATACCACCTAAGGAATCTGACTTACACTGAGAAGTCATTTTACTAATAAAATGATGCGAATAGATCCACAAATAAGGAAAATTAGTTGGGTCAGCTAATTTTAAAAGATAGTTTTGAAAAGAAAAAACAATGGAGTTAAAAACATGACGCTATTTATAATACTCTTTGCCTGCATAAAGACTAGGAAGGTGAAAGAGGATGGAAAAGGCTAACTCGAATAATGTTTTGTTGCTGTTGCTTGTCTTTTCTTTTTGAAGAGGACCAAGGACATCATAAGGGTGATGTCTTGATTTGCCTATGAGTTGAATTTAAGTGATGCAAAGTTGTGCAAAGTCATCAACTTTACTCTCTAGAATACTACCAGTTAGCAAAACCTGATTCTATCTCTCCGATAACACAAGGGAAGAGGGCCAAAGACAATAAGCAATTAAGTGATGAATGAATGATGATGTCAAAGGCAGAAGCAGTGAAGCTACAGGAACAGATTTTAGGAGAAAGATAATAGGCTTAATTGAGGACATCTTGCACCTATCTACTGAGTCTATCAAATAAAATTGTAAATACTAAGGAACAGATTTTCATGTGAGATTGCCAATATATTCCCATGATAGTCCAGATGGAAATCAGAGATGAACAGTTGGGGTATTGTTGTATTACTTTTTCGGGTTACTTTTACCATGTATACTGTTATCATAAGAAAAATTTGTTATCTTCATGATAGAAGAAATAATGGTTTTGTTTTGTTTTAAAGGAAGAAGAAACTCAGGATGCAGAAGAGAGAGAATTATGCTTGAGAGCAGTTGGTTTTAATTTTAATTCCTTCTCTGCCGTTTAGTGTCTGTATGATTTTCCAAAAGTCATTTAACTTCTTTCTCCTTTCAGGAATATCTTGTACAAAACAGAAATATTTTTACTTCACTGAAGATAGGTGGATCACCTATCTTCCTTTCAGATTTAAGATTTCTGAGAGAAAGAGAGAGAGAGAGAGAGGTTAGAGACAAATGGCAATCAGAATTACAGATCCTCAAATTATTATCACTAAATAAATATTTATTAAGTACCTACTATGTGCCAAGCACTGTACTAATTGCTGGGGGACACCATGCAAATATGTGTGTGTGTGTGAATGTGTGTGTGTATGCACAAAGCAAAGTATGTATAAGATAAATAGGAAATAATTAGCAGAGGGAAGGAGCTAAAATTAAAAAGGGTTAGAGAAGGCCTCCTGTGGAAGGGGTGATTTTAACTGGCACTTGAAAAAAAGCCAACGAGGTAGTAGTGAGAGCAGAGCAGGGAGAGCAATTTAGGCATGGGAGACAGTCAGAGAAAAAGGTGAAAGAAACAACTAGAAAACCAGAGTCACCAAATCAAAGGGTATGTTTTGATGAGCAAAGTATAAGAAGACTAGAAATGTAGGAAGGGGTTAGGTTATAAAGGGCTTTAAATGCTAACTATAACATTTTGTATTTGATTCTCATTAGTGGAGTTTATTGAGTAGTCGAGTGACAAGAAAAAACCTGCATTGTAGGAAAATTACTTGACGATAGAGCCAAGATGGTGAGGAAAGGCAGGAATTCACTGGATCTCTTCCCCAAACCTCTTCAAATACCTTTAAATAATGATTCTAAACAAATTCTAGAGCAGCGGAAGCCGCAAAAAGAGGAAAACAATTTTCCAGATTAAGACAACTTAGGTCATCATGAAAGGTCTGTTGCACTAGGAAGAAAGAAGTGCAGTCCAGTGAGGGCTGTGCCATAGCAGACTGGTCCAAAGCAGACCAGAAGCATGGCCCAGGGGGACTGAATCACTGGCATAAGTGGTGGTTTCCAGATCTGTCAGGTCATATACATCAAAAACAACTTTGAAAGTCAGCAGGAAAGGTCTTTCACAACTGAGAATGGACCATATTCTAGTGCAGGCTGCACCAGCAAAAACCCAGTTCCAGAAAGTAGTAGCAGGCTAAATAAGCAGCAACACCAGCTGCTTCCAAAGCTCTCAGCCCACAGACAGTAAGGGGTAAAATAACTTTTCAAAAGGACAATACAGGTGTCTCTTTGCTAACACAGAAGCAGGACTTGGTTGCTTGGCCCATAATTGCATCCAGGACATAGTACTAAATGACAGTCTAAAGGTAAGAAGGAGCACAAGCATGCCAATGTTTGTGGCCACAGTGGTATGGAGACCCTCCTCACAGTCCTAACACAGAAAAGAGTGCTTTTGGCTCCTCCCAAAAAGAGCACAGGGCAGGAGAATAGTAAACATCTCTCCTTAGATCAGACCATCTTGGAAAAACTAAAAACTTACAGGTCTCTGGAAATATCTCTGAAAACAGTTGCACAAAACTCCTAAAACTTGGGACAGTGCACTTTCCACCCTAGAAGCAGAACTATAATTTAACAAAAAGTTAAAAATTGAGTAATATACTAGGAAAATGAGCAAACAACAGAAAAAATTTCTGACCAAAGAAAGTTACTGTAGTGAAAAGGAAGATCAAAACACACACTTAGAAGATGAAAACATCAAAGTTCCTACATCCAAAGCTGCCAAGAAAAATATGAATTGATTTTGGGTCATGGAGGGGTTCAAAAAGGATTTTGAAAATCAAGTAACAGAAGTAGAGGAAAAATTGGGAAGAGAAATGAGAGTGATACAAGAAAATGATGAAAAAAAGCAGTCAACATCATGGTAAAGGAGCCACAATAAAGAGGGAAGAAAATAATACTATAAAAATAGACTAAGCCAAATATAAAAGAAATACAAAAAGCCAATGAGGAGAACAACAGCTTTAAAAGTAGAATTGGCCAAATGGAAAAGGAAGCACAAAAATTCACTAGAGAGAAACAGAAACTGAAAAAATAGATTTGAACAAATGCAAGCTATTGACTTTATGAGAAAATAAGAAATCATTAAACAAAACCGAAAGCATGAAAAAAAAATTGAAGACAATTTGAAATATCTTATTTGGAAAACAACTGTTATGGAAAATAGATCCAGGAAAAATCATTTTAAAATGAAATGAAAGCTATGATCAGAAAAAGTGTCTAGACATCATCTTTCAAGAATTATCAGTAAAGGGAGTCAAGATGAAGAGTAGAAAGATGCACATATTCTAGATCTTCCCACACAGCCCATAAAATACCTGTAAAAAAAAGACTCTCAATAAACTCTAGAGCAGCAGAAGCCACAGAACAACAGAGTGAAGGAAATTTCCAGCCCAGAGTGACCTGGAAGACTAATGAAAAAGGTCTGTCACACACCACATGTGGAGCAGAGCCCAGCTCAGCCTAGGCCCAACTGTACCAGGAGCAGCAAGACTAGAGTAGGCCCTGGGGGTGAAATCCCCAGCAGAGGTGGTATTTGCAGATCTCTCAACCCACAGGTGCCAAAGATCAGTGAAAGGACTTTTTTCAATCAGAACAAGAAGTGAGAAGGGTCCTCCCCTAGTTCCAGCCCCAGGTGGCAGAGGAGGCAGCAGCAGCAGGGGGGCAGCAGAGATTTCCAGTGGCCATAGCAGGAAGGAAGCAGCTTGCATCCATTGTTCCTTTGTTGGAGCACTCACCTTAATGCCCTGGGAGAATTGAGCAGCTGGTCTGAACTTCAGGCCTGAGTGGTGGCCCCACCCCCACCTAAAGCCCCTGGGGGAATTGAACAGCTAATCTGAATCTCAGCCAGAGCCAGGTCAAGGAGTAAACACTTCTGTGATTGTGCCACTTAGGAAGAACTGAGACCTTACAGGTCCCCAGAGTATACCTTATTCTTGACAAAGGAACCAAAAGTCAAGTAACTGGTTGGAAAAATGCCCCAAAAGGGGGAAAAAATAAGACTATAGAAGGTTACATTCTTGGTGAACAGGTGTTCCCTCTTATCCATTCAGTTGAGTAAGAACAATGTTTACCATCAGGGGAAGACATAAAAGTCAAGTCTTCTGTTTCCCAAACATGCAAAATAAATATACAATGGTCTCAGGCCATGGAAGAGCTCAAAAAGAATTTTGAAAATCAAGTAAGAGAAGTGAATGAAAATTTGGGAAGAGAATTTGCAAGAAAATCATGAAAAGTGAGTCAACAGCTTGCTAAAGGAGACCCAAAAAAATACTGAAGACAGTAATACTTTTAAAAATAGGCTAATTCAATTTGCAAAAATGGTCCAAAAAGTCAATGAGGAGAAGAATGCTTTAAAATGCAGAATTAGCCAAATGGAAAAGGAAGTTCAAAAGCTCATTGAAGAAAATAGTTCTTTAAAAATTAGAATGGAGCAGATGGAAGCTAATGACTTTATAAGAAACCAAGAAATTACAAAACAAAACCAAAAGAATGAAAGAATGGAAGATAAGGTGAAATATCTCATTGGAAAAAAAACAGACCTAGAAAGTAGATTCAGGAGAGACAGTTTTAAAATTATGGAAGTACCTGAAAGTCATGATCAAAAAAGGAGCCTAGATATCATCTTTCATGAAATCAAGCAAAACTCCCCTGATATTCTAGAACCAGAGGGCAAAAAAATATTGAAAGAATCCACAGATCACCCCCTAAAAGAGATACAAAAAGAGAAACTCTTATGAATATTGTAGCCAAATTCCATAGTTCCCAGGTCAAGGAGAAAATTTTGCAAGCAGCTAGAAAGAAACAACTCTAGTATTGTGGAAATACAATCATGATAACACAAAATCTAGTAATCAAAGGGCTTGAAATATGATATTCCAGAAGTCAAAGGACCTAGGATTAAACCGATAATCACCTACCTAGTAAAATTGAGTATAATACTTCCAGGGGGAAAAGGGTCACTCAATGAAATAGAGCACTTTCTAGCATTCTTGATGAAAACACCAGAGCTGAAAAGAAAATCTGACTTTCAAACACAAGAATCAAGAGAAGCATGAAAAGGTAAAGAGGAAAGAGAAGTCACAAGGGACTTACTAAAGCTGAACTGTCTACATTTTTATATGGAAAGATAATATTTGTAACTCTTGAAACTTTTCTCAGTATCTGAGTAGTTGGATGGATTACACACACACACACGCACAACACACACATATATATATGTGTGTGTGTATATATCTATATCTATATATATATAGATATAGATATATACACATAGAGAGAGACAGAGAGCACAGGGTGACTTGATTAGGAAGAGATCATATCTAAAAGAAATAAAAATGAAGGGTGAGAAAGGGAAAATGGAATGGGGCAAATTATCTCTCATAGAAGAGGCAAGAAAAACCTTTTCCAATGGAAGGTTAAAGGGGTGAGATGAGAGGGAAAAAGTGAAGCTTACTCTCATCACTTTTGGCTCAAGGAAGGCATAACATGCATATTCAATTTGGCATGAAAATCTATTTTACACTACAGCAAAGTAGGGGAGAAGGAATAGGCAGCATGGGGGAGAATGATGGAAGGGAGGGCAAATGGGAGGAGGGAGCAATTGGAAATACACACTCTCGGGGAGGGAAAAGGTCAAAAGAGAGAATAGAAGAAATGTGGGGCAGAATAGGGTGGAGGGATATAAAGTTAGTCTTATACAACATGACTGTTATGCAAGTCATTTGCAAAACTACACGTATATAGCCTATATTGAATTGCTTGCCTTCTCAGTGAGGATGGGTGGGGAGAGAGGAAGGAAGAGAAGTTGGAGCTCAAAATTTTAGAAACAAATGTTGAGAATTGTTTTTTGCGTAAAACTGGGAAATAAGAAATACAGATAATGAAGTATAGACATTTATCTTGCCCTACAAGACAAGAGAGAAGATAAGGTAAGAGAAGGGTACATCGGTGGAAGGAACAATCAGAATGCAAGGTGTTTTGGTGTGGGGCAAGAGCAGAGATAGGGAGAAAATTTGAAACTCAAAATCTTGTGGAAATGAATGTTAAAAACTTTATATATATATATATATATATATATATATATATATATATATATATATATATATATTTAAAGAGAGAGATTACCTATAATCTGGCCTCAATTAAGTGGTACGAGACTGTTTCTGGGCCAGAAAAGAAGAGTTTCCCATTCTTATACTGAAAGGTTGAGATGACCTTGGGTATTATGTATCATAGTCAAAATATCGTCTGTCTTTGTTTAATGATTGCTTTCATTGTTCAAAGAATACATTCATTCATCTTACTGTTTAATTTTAGACAAGTAAGAGTAACCATGTGGGCAAAGGAGGGTTCCTTCCCTAAAAAATGTAAAATTTTATGAAGTAATGTTAGAAATTGAGATAAAGTATAAGAAAGATGTTAAAAGTTTATGAAAAATAAATTATTTCAACATCCTGCAAAAACAAAGAATTATCAGTAAAATCTACCCTGATATTCTAGAAACAGAGGGTAAAATAGAAATTGAAAGAATTCATTGATCAGCTTCTGAATGAGATACCAAAATGAAAACTGCCAGTAATATTTTAGCCAAATTTCAGGAGACAATTTTACAAGCATCCAGAAAGAAACAATTCAAGTACTGTGGAGCCACAGTCAAGATAAAATTTAGCATCTTCTTCATTAAAGGTTCAGAGGGCTTGGAATATGATACTCCTGAAGGCAGAGGAGTTAGGATTACAATCAATAATCACCTATCCAACAAAACTGAATAAAATTCTTTCAGGGGGAAAATGTACATACAATGAAATAGAGGACTTTCAAGCATTGTTAATGAAAAGATCAGAGATGAATATAAAATTGACTTTCAAGTACAAGAGTCAAGAAAATCATAAAAATGTAATCAGGAAAATGAAATCATAAGAGACTCAATAAAGTTAAACTGTTTACATTCCTACATATGATCCTTGTAACTCATAAGAACTTTCTTATTATCAGGGCAGTTAGACAGAGAATACAGGGCAAAGGTGTGAGTTAAATAGGAAGGGGTATCTTTAAAAAAATTAAGAAATAAATGAGGAAGTACTGAGGGAAAGGGAGAAGTAGAATGGGGTAAATTATTTCGCATAAAAGATGCAAGAAAAAGCTTTTACTGTGGGTGGGAAGAGGAGGGAGAGTGAGTGAGTGAGTGAATTTTACTGTCATCAGAATTGGATCAAAGAGGGAATAACTTAATAGAGTTGCTTCAATATAGAAATCTACCTTATCCTACAGGAAAGTAGAAGGGGAAGGAAATAAGAAAAAAAGGAAGTGGGGGCGGGGAGCATGTGATAGAGGGGTGGGCAGATTGAGGGAAGGATAATTAGAAGGTCAAATTCCAGAACCAGCAAGCAAAATCTGTCATGTTGACCAAGAAGTTAATAAACATGTTCAACACATGGGGCAAAGACATTCCCAAGCATCCCTCCCTCATCTGGGTCCTTCTCACAAGCAAACACTCACAAGCCTGAGCCTTGTTATGCCGGCCTGCCTGTGTCCACTCTTCTCTGCCCTGGCTGTGCTTACTCACTTCCTCCCAGGTCTGCTCCACACTTTCTGTTCTACCTGTTCAGCAAGCTCCTCGCATCATATGTGTCTTAGGCCTCCAGGAGATTTAAACAGGTCACATGGGCCTATTAATGAATGAGAAAGATCTTTTCATCTAAATTGCTCTTGCAGTGGCCCCAAGATCTTTTGTATGCATTACATAGGTTGGTGGAGCAATAGGTATCAACAGAATTATAAGAGGAATAACAGAAAATAAGCATATAAAACAATGTGTTAGGCAACTGGTATAATAGAACTGTACAACAGTATAATAAGAATCACACAAAAATGAGCACATAAAACAATATCTTAAGGTTGAACTTGAGCACAAGCACCCCATCTTTTCCCCCTAGAAGGAATGGAGCCTAAAATCTTGGAGTAAGGGGTGAAGGTCTCTTCTTCCATAGCTACTACCTGCCGAAATTGGATGTAGAGCTGTCCCTGCTCCAAGAGGTCCTATTTAAGAGATCAGTTCTTTAGCGGGCATCTGGAATTTGGTCAACATCAGGTCCACAAAGGATACATCACAGTTGTGGATAGGGGGTGACATCCAGTTTAAGTCATCAGGTATCCACAGGTGGAGAGTACTAAGCCCTAGGAAACAAATCGAGCAAACAAGTTTAACAGACAAAAAGCCAAAAAAGCAAAAAAGGAGACAATAATCGGAAGCAGGGTAGATTAGGTCATCTGTGCTTGCGGAGTCCATGAACACACTATCATAGTCTCATTGATAGTAGAATATATGAGTTAAGAGCACAATTTGGTAATCATTCTCTCCTGAATAAGCAATAGTTACAGTATTATCTTTCCCATATGTTATAATTTCCACAGCCTTTGCAAAATCATCTGGCTCCCATTTTACCCATACTTTAGCTCTCAATTTTATTTTATCAGTAGAACCTAATCCTTCAGTTCCTCTGCTAGGTATTTCAGAAGGAGGGTGAGTTTCCTCAAGGGGTATTGTTTCACAAGGAATAATAATCACTTGAATTATTCTATCATTTTACAAAACTCTATAGGCTTATCACCTAAATTTGGGAATGTCACAATAATTTATCCTTGATAATTAGAATCTACCACTCCAGCTAATACATGTATTCCTTGAACTACTAATCCTGATTCAAGTAATATCTGTCCAATATGATTCATAGGGATTCTCAAACATATTTGAGTAGAGATTGCCCTTATTTCTTTCCTGACCAACAAAAAGTATTCTAAACAATGTAAGTCATATCTTGCCGAATCAGGAGTCCCTGGATATGGTTCTGGGATATCTGGCTCCACAGTCCAATACTCAACATTTGGGATCTTACGTGTTTATTGTTTTCTAATTTGCAGATTTGAGATCATCTTTCTGGCTAGATGTGTACTTCCTCCCAAAATGGTCTATTTGTCAAATTACGTGTCTTTCCAATGTTGCTAAGAATTATTAGAACTTAACATCTTTAATTCTTTCAATAATCCATTCATTCTTTCAATTAAACTAGAAGCTTATGGATAATAAGGAATATGATATATCCATTTTGTGTTGCTTAATGCAAAATATCTCTTCATTTCATTACCTTTGAAATGTTACCCATTGTTGCTTTGAATCTGCATTGGGGTTTCATAGTATAGACTTATGATATCTAAAGTTTACAGCTGTTTTTTCTGGATCTTATTCTTATGTAAATTGCATCTTTTATCTTGGGTTAGGTGTCCAATATAATCTATTTGCCAAATTTGGGTTGATGCTTTTCCCATTGCTATCTCTGCAGTGACTACCAGAGGAACAGTTCATTCCTTTTCCAACTGACATATATAACATTCTTCTGCTAATTGTTTTAACAATGAGTGAGAGCTACTAATACCTCACTCTTGTACCCACAGGTATGTGGTCTGGAACCCTAAAGGACTGGCAATTTGATGAACTCATTTTGCTAGTACCAGATCATCAGATTGTATCAGTGTAGGGACAATATGTGGGTAGCAATCTTTGCTAGTAGATTAGCATGTACGTTGTATTCACGTTCTGGCATGGTGAGGGCCGCATGAACATCTACATGAGAAACTGACAAATTAGTAACCAAAGACATGTCCCATATATCTCCCCATAAACCTTTGCCATTTGCCATGGATTTCCCAATTTTGATTTTTCCACAAGGACATCCATGTAGCTAATTCCTTAGCTACCACCCATAGATCAGTGAATATATGACACTGTCCCACTTGTTCTGTTTTCATAGCTTGGTGTACTGCCATAAGTCAGTATATGGACTACTTCCACTTATCCCAGTACTTTCCAATGTCTGCCTACTACATGATTGTAGGCTACCACTTTCCCATGTCTTTTGTGGCCCAAATATTTTGCTGTAACATCAGTAAACCATGCATGTCTATTTTGTTCTTCAGTTAATATCCCTCATTCCATTTTACCAAGGACTGTACCAACTGTTGCTTTCGTTCAGAGGGTGCATCATTTCCCTCGATATCTATGTTTGCTATAGATTCATGTAAAGCAGAAACTACACTTTTGCCTGTTTTGGATATATTTTGAATATACTATGTCCATTTAATTACGGTAAGCTCTTGAAAATGTCCAATTCTATGAAAAGCTGAGATACTCATTACCTAGGTCATAATTGGGATTACAGGCCTTAATATTACCTCACAGCCTAGAGTCAGCTGTTCAGTCTCTACCAAAGCCCAATTCATAGTTAGCAGCTGCTTTTCAAATGGAATGTATTGAGTTCCAGATGAAGGGAATTTCCTAGACCAAAATCCTAAGGATGTATTTTGGCTTTGTTGTTTCTGCCATAAACTCCAGTTGGAATATTCATCTTGTACAGTCACTTGTAATTCCACCAGACCACTTTTCATAGGCCATCAGTCTACAGCCAACTGTATAATGGTCTTTACTTCTTCAACAGTCCCCAATAAAATTCATATTTTTTCCTAGTAATTTTATATAAGGATTTCATTATTTGTCCTAGATGTGGTATTTGATGTCGCCAAGATCCAAACAATCCTATAAACTTTTGGACCTCTTTCTTATTGGTGGGGATAGGAAAATCTTGAATATTTTGTCAAGCTTAAGGAAGAATCTCTTGCAGCCCCTGATTTCACTGTATATCCAAAAACTTTACTGTTAAGCTGGCCCTTGAATATGTGCAAAGTTAATCTCCCACCCTTTGCTTTTCATATGCTCATTTCAAAGTGTGAAACTCTTCTCCACTTCTACAGTTTTTTCCTGTGTCATAATATCATCTCTGTAGTGGGTAAACCATACATCAGGTAGCTCTAGATCTAAATGTTCACCCACAGTCTTATGACAATTACTGCATCTATGCAGATTTCCTTGTGGCGAGTATGTAAAAGTCTACTGTTAGCCCTGCCAAGTGAAAGCAAATTGATCCCATTGTTTTGAATCACTCGGCGGAGTAAAGAACACATTGGCTAAATCAATAGCTGTGTACCAAGTCCCATCATATTTTGTATCTTTTCTATTGAAGTAAGGGTATCTGCAACAGCTGCATACACGGAGGGGTGTCCTTATTCAATTGTCTGTAATCCATTGTCATTCTCCATTTACAGGATTATTCCATCAAGTGTTTTTAGTGACTAACACTTCTGCTTCAGTATATTCCTTTATAGTACTGGTATTTTCGTCTCGCTCACCTGGTACACAATATTGTTTAAAGTAATCACTGCAGAAGGTTCAGGTAAAGTGATTGGGTCCATTTTTATTTTACCCACTAAAATTGTATTAATTCATGTCTTCCTTACTGTAAATTGGTATCTCTCCTCAGATAAATTAAAAGTGATACCTCTCAATGTATCTATACCAATGATGTATTCAGGAATGGGTACAATTACCACAACATATTCTTTCTTAGGTAATGGTCCAATTTTCATCATTAGGTTGATTTGTTTGGTTGATATTTCAGCCCTTCCCAGTCCTGTGATGATGATAGGAGTTCCATGTTTAAACATATCAGGGTTTCCACATATAAGGGAGGCCTCTGCCCCAGTATCTATTAATGCCCTAGTTACTGTATTTGATACATTTTTTCATTATATGGTCAAATTGATATGGGGTCTGTAATCCCAAGATGTATTTCTTCAATCTGAGCTGGGCTTTGACCAATTTCTCATTCTCTCTGAAAGTGCAAGAAACTTGGATATGAGGGTTCAGGAGGACCTGTAGGTGCAATTCTCACTTCTCTTTTTGTCTAGTATTAAGTCCCTTTTCTGAGGACTAAGAATTGCAAGTTTAGAGGATGCCCATCAATCAGGGAAATACTGAATAAACTGTGTTATGTGATTTTGATGGAATACTATTATGATATAAGAAATGATGAGCAGGATGCTCTCAGAACAACCTGTAAAGACTTACATGAGGTGATACTAAGTGAAATGTACTGTGTACAAAGTAATAGCAATACTGTGGGATGATCACCAGTGAATGACTTAACTATTCTCTGTAGTACAATAATCTAAGACAACGCTGAAGGACTTATGGTGAAAAATACTATCCATTCCCAGAGAAAGAAGTGTTAGGGTCTGAATACAGATTGAAGCATGATTTTATTTTTACTTTTCTTTTCTTGAAGGATTTTTTTTTCCCTGGTCTATGTTTTCTTTCACAACATGACTATTATGAAAATGTTTTGCATGACTACAGATGTATAACATATCTAATTGCTTGCCTTCCCAAGAGGAGGGAGTAACGGAAAAAAAAAATTGGAACTCAAAATTTTAAAAATTAATGTTAAAAATTGATTTTGCATGTAATTGGGAAAAATAAAATACTAAATAAAGGAGAAAAAGTAAAATAAAAAATGAGGCTTGTTAAGCACTTTAAAAAAAAGAAAATAACTTTATTGATGGATGTATCAGAAGCTATTGGAGTTTATTAAGTGGAGGAATGACATGGTCAGATATTTGCTTTAAGATACTCACCTTTGCAGCTAAGTGCAGAATGGATTGTAGAGACAAAAGATGAGGCAAGTAGATGAATTAGAAAGTTATTGCACTAATCCACATGAGATAGAAAGACAGCTTGCACTAGAAGAGTGACAATGTGAACAGACAGCATGTATATGAGAGTTCTTGTAAAGGTACAAATGAGACTTGAGAAGAAATTGTCTACGTGGGATGAGTCAGAGTGAGAATCTGAGGACAACATGGAGGTTGTGAGTTTCAGTAACTAGGACAATGATATTGACAACAGTAAAAGGAAAGGTACTAAGAAACTGAGAAGGGAGGAAAGGTTATAAGTTCGGTTTTTTATATGTTGAGTATGACATGCCTATAGATCAGAAGTTCCCAAAGTTATTTGACCTACAATTTCTTCTTCAAA
Source organism: Bettongia penicillata ogilbyi (assembly GCA_023548195.1). Classification (NCBI taxonomy): domain Eukaryota; kingdom Metazoa; phylum Chordata; class Mammalia; order Diprotodontia; family Potoroidae; genus Bettongia; species Bettongia penicillata. The sequence continues at coordinate 21,915,585 of JAJHZJ010000470.1, forward strand.
AAAAAAAATTTCTCAGTGTCTACTTTATTTAACCCTTTAACAGTTTCTTAAACATTTAAATTGTTTCAAATAAATGTATCTATCTATATAAATATGTATATATATAATTTTCAAGGACACATCTTAAATTTTATAATCTATTACAAATTAGTGTAGTTTTTCCTGTATTGTAATTTTGATGATACAATATTGCATCATGTAACCATATAGTATCATATTGCAAACAAGTCATTATAGGCATATTCCTGCTGATGCATGCTGAACTTTTCAACAGTGCCAAACACTCTTACCTGCCATCAGTTGCTTCTTAAGACCTGTTGGTGAACTTGACCACTTATTGGTTATAACTTGCATTTTGTGACTTTATTTGGAAAATAATATAATTATTATGACATTAACTTTGTTACACAACAGATGAAACATGTAAAAATGATTTTTCGAAATTGTCTTATCTTCTCTTTTTCCCTTATGCTTCCAGTGCCTTCTAGTTCCACCTGAGACTAGTGCCACTCCCCTCCCTGGATCATTTCAGCACTCTCCAATGAATGGGATCACCCATTTTGGGAAACTCTGCTTAGGATAATCCAGTTCCAAATCTATAAAAGGCAGTTGCTGTAGCTCAAAAATAATATGTGTAAATGTACACAAAAATGTACATACATATATCTCTCTATCTATGCATACATATACATGGGAATCATATATTTAAAGATGTTATTTGAACCCAGAGAACATGGTAAAAATAACAGACAAGATAGTATAGAGTGATAAGAGAAAAGGGCCCAGAAGAGATTCATATTGGACATCCCTGGGTTTTAATTGACATGAGATAAATAAAAATTTAGCAAAGTGGACTCAGGAGTGGTCAGGCAAGTAAGAGAAGTAGGAGAGAGCAACGTAAAAATCCAAAGAGTAAATGGTATCAAGGAAAGGTAGTTATCAACATTGTCAAAGTCAGCAAATAAGTCAAGAAGGATCAAATTTGAGAAAGTCATTAGACATGCATTCAAGAGATTGTTGGCAACCTCAGAGGGGGCATAAATTGTTTTGCTTTCAAATTGTAATATAGGATGAAGAAGTGGAAGAGCCAATATTTGATCTTATTCAGCCCCTTGATTTTAATAAATATTGATGCAGTTGGTAGGGTAGAAGAAATGCTAGATGGAGTTAGGAAGGCACAAATTAAAATAATATATTTGACACTTTGATAGATTTAGAGCCACAGGAAAATTTTAATATCATCTATTTACAACCTTTCATCTTACATTTGCAAAACTGTGGACTTAAGAATTCATATGATTTATCCAAAGTAAAAAGTAAAAAAGCCAACATTCTAACCATGGTCATCTGACTCCAAATTCAGTCCTTTATCCCATAGCAGCAGAGACACTCTACGTGTGCCAACACAAAACTTCAGTTTCCCCCCACATAAAATGGGGATGAAAACATTTGCAACATCTACATTCTATGGTTTTTGTGAGGATCATATGATATGAGATATAGAAAGTGCTTTGCAAATTTTAATGGGTGATATTGATGTCATTCATTGTTATCACAGATAAGAAAACTAAGTTCCAGAGTCATAAGTTACAGAGACAAGAGTTAAAGTTGAGCTGATGCAAATTCCACTGGCATTACTAAGATCCTATGCTATAATCTGTAAATTAACTTTGGGGAACTTGGAGCCCTAAGACCCTTGGACCTTCCCAGAGTTCAACCCAAGTAGAATGCAATTTTGTGAGAATATAGTCCGCACTTAAAAATAGAGATGAGGAAGGGGAAGGAGGAAGAAAAAAGAGAGAGTGAGGAAGAAAATTGATTAAGGAACTTATTCATCACTTGTTTGGCCATGCTCACTGCTACGCAGGATGAAGAAGTTGCTCAAAATACTAGTGTGCTCTCTTGCAGTTGTCAGTTTTGTCTTCTAGGTATTTTGCTTTTCTTAGTAAGGCTCTCTGATCCAAGCAATCCAAGCATGTTCTTTGGAGACAAAAATGCTTTCTATGATTACTTAATTATAGCTGGTAGCTAACCCTTTGCTGCTTGAAAGGAAAGAAAAATTGGGGCGAAAAATCAGGATAAAATTGGGGAGTAGAGGTGTGTTTTGGTGTCAGTGCAGACATTACTAAACTAAAATGGTTTTGTCTTCTTCCTTTGGTGTTTGTTTGGTGTTTTGGTTTTTTTTTAGTCAGGTATGTCAAGTAACATGTTTTATAATTACACAGAGCTTTGATTGTTAAGGGATATTTTAAATTTAACTGTTTTCTAACACTTGTATATCAGTATCTGTAAGCACCAGTCATAATTTGATGTTCAAGTTATAATTTTATGTTGGTTGTCCTTTACGGAGTATATTCATTTGAAGTTGCATTTGTTAAGGAAGGAAATGTTCAATTTAAATATTAAGCAGAAGAAGAAAATAATTTTATTAAAATGGAATAAAAGTACTGTTTCTCTGCACAGTTCTTAATATTCACACCACTCTGTTGTATATGAGAAGGAAGTTTCAACATGCTTCCCTAAGTCATCTACTTAGATTTTGTGTTGGTATGTATTTAGGTTGGTGGATTTATTTTTTAATGTATTATTTATTTATTTTTGCATTCTCTTTTTAAAATTTTGAGTTTCAATTTCTTTTCATCCCAGCTGGGTTTCCTCGGTGACAAGATAAGGAAAATGATATCAATTATATATGTGAAATCATGTAAACCATATTTCCATATTTGTTGCTCAGTTGTTTCAGTTATGTCCAACTCTTTGTGACCTCATTTTGAGGTTTTCTTGACAAATATAGTGGAGTGGTTTGTACTTTCTTCTCCAGCTCATTTTTATAAATGAGGAATTGAGGCAAACAGGCTTAAGTGACTTGCCTAGGGTCACACAGCTATTAAGTATCTGTATCTGAAGTGAACTCATGAAGAGTAGTCTTCCTGATTCCAAACCCGGTGCTTTAGTAAGAGAAAGAGAGAGAGAGAGAGAGAGAGAGAGAGAGAGAGAGAGAGAGAGAGAGAGAGAGAGAGAGAGAGAGAGAGAGAGAGAGAGAGAGAGAGAGAGAGAGAGAGTTATCAATATATTTGTATGTGTACATACATAAACAGATGTTTTTAAGTAATGTCATAAAACTAAACTTTATCAGTTCTCTCTCTAGAGGTGGATACATTTTTCCTCATAAGTCCTTTGGAATTGTCTTGGATCACTGTATATTGATCAGAGTAGCCAAGTCTTTTACACTTGATAATCATTACAACACTGTTGTAACTGTGCACAATATTTCAGTTCTCAATTTACTTTGCATCAGTTCATATAGCTCTTGCCACTTTTTCTGAAACCACTCCTCATGTCATTTTGTTTAGCACAATAATACTTCATCATAATCTTATGCCAAAACTTGTTCAACCATTCCTCAATTGATGAGTATCCTTTTCATACTAATTCTTTGACACAACAAGAAGCATTGCTATAATGTTGCATGAAAGGAGAGAAGGTTAGCACTCCCTTTGATAAGGATGGAAGAGGTCCTAATGACTTTTACAACATATTTACAGCTAAGGTATTGCCACCTACTCTGTGGCATCTAACCTTGGTATTTTTGGTTTTTGTTTTGTTTTGTTTTGTTTATCAGCTATTTCTCTTGTGTACAGGTAATAAATGAATTAAAAATGATTTGTGAGCCACTTGCTTTTGGTATCTTGGTAGTCCTAAAAGAATAGTTGAACTTTATGTTTTCCAGAAGCTCGGGGAGGAGATATTTTGGAGGAAATCTGTCTCCAAATTGAACCAAGATTATACCAGGTAACCAAGAATCTATTTGAATTGAAATAGATATTTGGTAATTTAGAAACATAATTTATAGATAAAAGATAATTGTTCTAACCATATAGTGAGAATATTGGACTTTTCTATATACACCCTTTCTTCTAGGGAAATCTTATTTGTCTAATTCTCAAATTGTTAGAATGGAACTTTCGTTAAGACCAATTCAAAGATGACCTAGAAGTTAGTCATGTATTTGACTGACTGGTTCAGCATTCTCATAGGTCAGTTTTTTTTCCCCTTTTGTATAGTTTAAAAAAAAAAACTGAAATGTGTTCAAGTAACGTAGGTTCAAATCAATAAAATCAAGGGAAACACTGAAGTTCAGTTCTATTACTTCTGTAACTATTTGCTACAAAAAAGGTTGCGGAGGTCATATTGCTCCACTAACATGTTCAGACACTTTTCCTTGGCAAGAATAATGTTCAGTAAAGAGGCATGAAGAGTGTAAGTTGTTACCAATGATATTCACATGTCTGCTTTTTCTGTCATGTTCCTCAATCTGGTTAAGTACCAACTTCTGTACTGGTGACTAGTGATATTTGGTTGTGGGAAAGTGTCATAGCCAACTTGACAATTTATTAATCACAATAAATCTCGAGCTTTTCCAACAACAGAAAAAGTACTGCTATAAATAATGTTCTACATAGAGGTCTTTTTCCCCTCTTCTTTGACCTCTTTGGTGTACAGATCTAATAGGAGTGTTACTGGGCACAATTTTGCTGCCATTTGGGCATAGTTACAGATTGATATCCAGTATAATTGGACTAGTTCATCACTTGACCAACACCATGTTAATTTACTTATTTTCCTTCACCTTCTCCAGCACTTGTCATTTCTGATTGATGGTGATTTAATTTGTGCTTCTTTATTCAATAGTTATTTAGAGCATTGCTTTATATGACTGTAGATATGTTTGATTTCTTGTTCTGAAAACTGTCCATTCATATCTTTTGACCATTTGTTAAGTGGAGAATGACTTTTATTTGTATAAACTTGATTCAGTTCTCTGTATATTTGAGAAATGAAACCTTTGTCACAGAAACTTCCTGTAAAATTTTTGATATCATTTCATTGTCTCTAGTACATTTTGGCAAAATGAAGTTTCCCTATTATCTCTGTTAATTAGCTTTATTCTTGCTTTTTCTTAGTCTGAGATTATGACTGCCACCTCTGTCTTTTTTTTTTTAACTTCAGCTAAAGCATAATAGATTCTGCACTAGCCTTTTATTTTAGCTTTTCTATCTGTCTTCCTGGTTCAAGTATGTATCCTTTAAACAAATATTGTTAGATTCTGGTTTCTAATTCATTCTGCTATCTGTTTCCATTTTATGAATGATCTCAGTTATGATTACTGATTGTATATTTTCCACTATCCCATTTTCTTCTGTTAATCCTTCACTCTCTTGCTTCTCACCATTGCTTCCCATAATCCACCCTCCTATTTATTATATTACCCCAACTATATATCTAATCTTTTAAGCCTTTATTTCCATACTGGGTAAGATAGATTTCTATAACCTAATGTACATGTATGTGTATGTATGTATATATGTGTGTGTACACATACATACTCTTCCCTCCTTAGACCAGTTCTGTTGTAAGATTCAAGCACTGCCTGCCACTCATTTCTCCTTAGCTATAAAAAACTCTCATTGAATGCCTTTTTACGTGAGAAAATTTTCCTCATTCGACCTCTCTCTCTTTCCCTTTCTCCCATTGTATCCCTCTTTCTTACCCCTTCATTTCTTTTTTGTTCTTTGGAGATCATAGTGACACAATGGACTAATACCCATTCTTTCTATATTGACTCCTTTTAGTTGACTTAAAATAATAAAATTATTAGGGGCTACATATATCATCTTGCAATACAGGAAAAGTAACAATTAATTTTAGTGAATTCCTTATTGAAAAATCTTTCATGTTTGCCTTTTCTTACTTCTCTTAAGTCTTATGTTTGAATGATAAATTTTCAATTCATATCTGGTCTTTTCATCAGGAATGCTTGAAAGTTCTCTAGTTAATTAAATATATACATTTTTCCCCTGAAGGGAAAGTTATTTTTCCTTTTCATTTATTTGTTTATTTATTTTTCCCCCAGATAAGTTATTTTTTATTGTAATTCTGACTTCTTTCGCCTTCTGGAATATCGCATTCCATGTCTTCTATTCCTTTAACATGGAAGGTGTCAAATCTTTTGTGATCCTACGTGTGTCTACATAATATTTAAATTGCTTCTTTCTGGTTGCTTGCAATATTTTCTCCTTGACCTAAGAACTCTGTAATCTAGCTAAAATATCCTCTAAGTTGTCATCTGAGGATCTCTTTCACATGGTAATCGGTTTCTGTTTTACCCTTTGTATTTGACATATCAGGGCAGTTTTCTTTGATAATTGCTTACGATATGATGTGTAGTCTCTTTTTTTTTTTTTTGTAATTTTTGGTCAGTCTAATTATACTTAATGTTTGTTTCTGTGGTCTATTTTCCAGTTCAGTTGTTTCTCCAAGGAGACTTTTCACATTTTTTCTATTTTTTTTTCATTCTTTTGACTTTGATTTATTGTTTCTTGATGAGTCATGGAGTCATTAGCTTCCACTTGCACAACCCTAATTTTTAAGGAATTACTTTCTTCAGTGAGCATTTGCACCTCTTTTTTTTTTTTAATTTGACTAATTCAGATTTTCAGGAGTTCTTTTCCTCAGTGAAGCTTCATTCCTCTTTTACCATTAGGTCCATGCTGTGGGGGGTTTTATTGTTATTTTCTTCTATATTTTTATGTCTCTTTCATCTAACATTCTTATCTCTTTAAATCTTCCAGAATTTGTGTTGGGTTTGGGTCCAATTAGAATTTTTAAGGCTTTGTTTTTAGCTGTTTTCACATTGGTGTTGTCTTCCGAGCTTATTCCTTGTTCTTCTCTGCCACTGTAGCAGTTTTTTTAGTCATTTTTTTTTTTTGTGGCTCTTGTTTTCTCGTTTTCAGTCTATTTAGTAACTTTGAACTTTATGTTTAAATTGGTCTCTGGTCATCTGAGTCTGAGGAGTCACTGTCAAAGATTTTTTGTTCTGCTGCTTTCAAGTTTTGTACTGCAGCTTTCAGAGCTAGTTTTGTGGGTTTGTGAGTTTTTGGCGCTTCCAAGATGATGTGATCCATAGAAAGGTGTGGTCACTGCTCTCCTGGTTTATCTCTTGTCTCTCTTCTGCTTCTCTGAAGTCACAAGTACTATCACTCCTGGAGCTGTGTCGAGGTTCCTTGCTCCCCTGGAGCCACAAGTTCTTGTGCTCCTGTTGTTGCCACCATTTCTCAGTCATCTCCAAGGCCCATTGCTGGTGGCACTGCCATGTGCTGCCCCATTTCCTCTCAGGTGTCACAGACCTAGCCTCTCAACCTCTTAAGTTGTCTTAGGCAGAAAAAAATGTCTCATTCTAACTTTTTGTTGATTCTGATGGTACAAACTTTTGATTTTAAAGTTGTCTGGAGAATATTGGGAGAGTTCTGCTGAATCTCTGCTTGTACTCTGCCATCTTTACTTTAACCCACCTAGTTATTTTTTTCTAGAATACCCTTTCATTATGTCTTCTACTGTTCAAAAAGCTTTGTTATCTCCCGTAGTTCTAAACCTCTAGGTTTTTCATAATATATCCAAGACATCATTTTCCAGATTTATTTTACACTATTATCCTACCCCAACCAAACTGACTTTCTTATTATTTCCTAAACATGTTTGTGCTTTCTCATCCATCATACTATTTCTCCATGCCTAGAAATTCTTCTCCAACACTTCTTCACTAATATAAATCATACTTATGTTTTAAAAACTAAGCTTAAATCATACCTTCTCCTTGAGGCTTTTGCTGACCATTTCAGTTCATACTCATTTCTTCCTTCAGAACTTCTGTAGAATTTATTCTTTATACTAATGCTGCCAAACTCAGAATAGGGGCCATTAAACCCTATATAAAGATCCCTGTAGACTCATATTGACTTAAAAAATACAAATTAGCATTATGTTTTGTTGTATTATTACTTTGCTACATATTTCCCAATTATATTTTAATCTGGTTCCCACAGAGAAATGTTTAAGATTTCTGCTTCTTACCACACATTTTCCTCATCATATACTTCATTTGTAAGTTATCTTTTGATATATGTATCTCATTTCTCCCCCAACTAGACTGCAAAGGCAATAAAAGCAGAGATCATCTTTTTTTTAATATTTGGAGTTTTACCACTAAAGATTCTGACTACCAGTTCTCTGATGTTATTCAGTAATAAAATCACATACTAAAAGGAACTCAAACTACTAGTTATGTCCTTTGCCTAAAACCAGAGGACCTTTTTGGGTAACTACCAAGCTCTCTACAGCTCTCACATAATTGGTTACCTCTCTCACCTGCCCACAACACTCTTTATGTTCCAACTTGCTTAATTGGTCTAGGAACGCAGCATTTTTGCATGTGTACTTATCAAATTAGGCTTTTACAACTAATATCTGCTCCATTTTCATCCCACTTTGGGGGAGGGGATATCGCTTTTTTTCCTTGGGTCATTACAGTGGAATACATTGACAAAAAAAAAACATACCAAAAGGAGCTAGTTGTAATATCATCATCAAAGAAAAATGGAGGAAAAGCTGCTATCATGCTCCTCTCAGACCCAAGCAACCCCAAACCAGTCTCTAAACATGTTCCCCAATTTTAGTATCAGAAGAATATAGTTTAGATGTGTATAATCAGATTTCCTTCTTAGATTCTCCACAACACACCATCACTCCTAAGGGAGCTATCAAGCACCACCCAAGACTGTTCTATTTAAAGTGAAACCTGCTCTCAGCTGGGTGAGTTATGTTTATTTTATATGAATTTCTGTCTGTACTTGTTAGATCCCCTTTAGAATGTAAACTCCTTGAAAGCAGGAAGAGTTTCATTCTTTGCCTTTGTATCTCCATCGCCTGGAACAATGCCTGGCACATAGCAATAGTTTAATAAATGTTTCTTGATTAATTGACAATTTCAACAGCTTTTATTTGCTTTCTACTCTGTGGTCAGAAGGACATCCAACTCTGCTCTCCAGCTGCTTCCAAAGTGATTTCTAAATGTTCAGATAATCATCTGGATGGTCTGGAAAGCAAATGGATCCTTGCTGTCTGTACAATGATCAAGGGTAACCAGAGCTGGGATGAAGGGTAAAATCTATTTTTGAGAGAAAGAGGTTCATCTCATGACTATCAATGCTCTGATTGTTTTTCTTCCTTTTTATCTCCTCTATAACCTAAACTTTTAATATGGCTCTAATCCCTCTACCACTTTCTGATCCTGACTTGACACCTTAAGCTTTGTAACAACCATCCCCAAAATCTTTTATACTGTTGTAGAATTTTAGAACACAAAGGGGCTTAGGTAGTCATGTAGTCCAACCTTCCCGTAGAATATCTAGAAGAAATTAAGGACCAGCAAGTTAGTGATTTAGCAGAGATAATGGGGCTAGTTAATGGCAGAATTGATCCCAGGTTTCTCAGTCCCCCCATCAATACTTTTCACATTGCATAGAGCAGTGTTTTATGAATTGTGGAATCTCAATAAATGTTGATTGATTGATTATGAAAGGAAACTTTCTCCTTTCCATTTATCAGTAATTTTTTTTTCTTTTGACAGTGTTGACATAAAAGAGAAAATCATTGAGCCATTTCTGGGAAATGATAGAGCTGCACTCTTTTAGTCTGCTGTCAGTTTGCACCAAGAAATGTTCAGCAGCTTTGTCTTCCTCTGACTGTCTATAAAACCACCACAAAATTGGCACTCTAGAACTTGGGGAGACAATGATGGAAGGAGCATTGGATCTAATAAACTCGTAATTTTAGGTAACCAACTTAACTTCCCTAAACTTCAATTCTTTCATTTGTAAAATGGGGACAATAATATATTCTTTATCCACCTACCAGGATAGTGCACCTCCATAGTGACAGATTTATACTGAGTTTTCTATACAGCCCAGAATGAAAGGTAGACTTCCTATCTTAATAAATGTAAAACTAGAAGGAAGAATCTAGGCTATAACTATGGGAAAAAAAAGGGTTCAGCTCTGTAATACCACGATAGGAGATGAAGCTAACATATCAGTGGGCATATAGGATAAGAAGTGCATGCTTAGTGTTGTAACCTGTTACGGTAAAAGGAATCAGTGCAAGGAAAACTTTACCATTATGCTTCATCATTACCCTGAATGGCAAAAGACTGGACTTTTCCAGATCATACTTATTTACTGCTTAACCTAAGGTTTTCAGGGAGTACAGGAGGTTCTGATCACCGAGAATTTCCAGATCTGACAATCATCAAGCCTTGCTTCTGCATAGAGATTGTGTACCTTATGTGAAATACCCCTCTGATGACACATAAAGATCAATCAGTTTCATTTCCCTTGCTTCCTTGTATATATACACAGGCCCTACACAATATATAACCCATAGAGTCTCAAGGGGATTGCCTACCTGTTTTAGTTCTCCCCTCTACTGGATAACTTGATAAACTACTTTCTAAAAACTTTTTTTTTCCAATGTAGGATTTGTTCTCTACTAATGCCAAACAAATATTAATGTTTTCATTGCAATTGCAAAGGACATAAACAATGTCTGGTTACAAAGCACAATACATGATACTAAAGGAAAAAATCAACCTTCTCTTTACTACCCAGTCTTACTCTGGATCCTTGAATGTATTTGTCACCTGTATCTAGCAACTCTTCGATGCATTCTTATGCCCATGCTTACCATGTTATAAGAGATGGCTGGTTATAAATTCTCTTCAAGTGAGTAAACGTCAGGTATTTTGGAACAATGACAAAAAAATAACACTGAAAACAATAATGGTTTTTACACTGTTTTCTGGGATTTTTGGAAACCAAATTTGTTAGAGGCATGACTAGTGTTAATACTCACTTGGTTCAGGTTAGCTGGTGGAATGAAATGAAGCAGTCATAAATCATTGAATAGTTAACCCAAAAATGTTTAAATTGCCTCAGTTCCTCAAGAATACACAAAGGCATAAGGACATTTAGCTTCTCTGGATATAGGATCCCTTATCCCCATATGAAAATGCAGGATCAAGTAGCAATGTGAGTTTTTCTGAAATATACCTAGTCAGTGGGGCCACAACTCAATATGAATGGAATTGTTTATGCCTTTGATTGACTAGGAAACTTCTCTTCACAAAGTAGGAGACAATAAGGTCTTGAGAGTATTTGCTTCTTTTAAGAAAACATTAATCCCTGATTCAACAGGGAAGGAGAAGCTATGGGCCTAACCCATATTTTAGATAATGTTATTAGATAATAGTCCCACAACACCACAGTAAACCTTTCTTCCAATAAATACTTATTGAACTACAGCTAAGGGAGAAAAATCATGTTGCAATAAATCTATGGGAAGAAAATTGTCCAGCAACGTCCTGTAATGTTTATAGAATAATTTAACATTGGAACATGAAGCTAAGAATAATGATGATGTATTGGTGATAATGACAACTGACATTTACAAAGAGTTTTAAGGTTTGCAAAGCACTTTCCATTCATTGTCTCTTTTGAAGTTCTTCATGTTCTGTTTTGATGCAAAGTTACATCACTATCTGTGCCTGGCTCTCTACACATCCATAAAGGTAAACATCTACATATATTTTACACCACTTTAAATACCCTATGTATAAATGCCACAAAAGTACATGCATTTTCTTACCCTAACGCCATCTTTCTAAGATTCAAACAGTCTCTTCAGTGAATGAGTTGATAGTGTTTTGGTTTGTCTTCCCTGACTTCTACCCCCAAAATGACTACTGCTGTGTTTTTGTTGTTATAACAGCTCTAATGCATAAACCTAGTTTCCAACAGAGGAGGAGCCAGAGATATATGCCATCAAAGTCAAGCGATGGTCATTGTGATCCGAAGCCTCATTTCATATGATCTTCCCACTAGGTAAAAATGTTATCAGATGAAGTTCCGATGAAATACTCCTATTGTCTTGACTTGAGTTGAACTCCAATCTTTTATTTGAGTATGTAATTTATATGTCCTATGTCTGATAAAAAACGGAGTGAGAAAAAATTTGAGTTAAGAAGAGAATGCAGATATTATAGACTTATGTACAGATTTTCCCTCAGCTTTTAAATACCATGATTCTGCATTTGACATGACTATCCAGAAAGTATTTCTTTGTGTGAGCTAAGGAAAGTGGAAACAATTTTACTCCCTCTTCTCATAGTATTACCTCAAGACTGACCTCCTGTATAATTTTGTGCAACTTCTACGATGCAAAGAACCACCTTTTTACTAAAATTTCTTGAATAGAATTTGGTGATAAGTACATAATAAATGATCTAATGAGAGCCTTCCATAATCACCTTTACCTACTTAGGTTTGATAATTATGTTTCAAATGGTAGAATTCCTTTATCCATTATGAATACTAGACTGACTAGAGACACAATTTATTTTTTTTTAAATTGCTACTTCACAATGTACAAGGACTTCTTTTGACCTTCCACATAGAAAAGTTATAAAATTGTGACAGAGAGAAGACAGATAGCCTTGTTTCAAGAGCAATGAGAAAAAGCACTTACTACTCTAATAATCTACTGAGGTTCTAAAATTTCAAGAAGCCCAGGAGTACTGGAAAATGAAGAGAAAAGAAAAAGAATCTGTCTATTCCCTCCTAAACCGCTCCCAAACCTAGACATGAGAAATGGAAAGAACCTCCTTTGACAAGCTTTCTCTCATCTATCCTTTGGCTCTACTCTAGCAGTGTTCCTGAGAATAGATTTTTGAGTGTTTTTTCTTGCTTGGTTTCAAATGACACCAATAATGAAACTCCCACCATTTCCCTTAGGAGATATATAATAGAATCTATTGTAAGTAAAGTTACCTCATACTCAACCTCAATTTTCTATTGTTCAGCTCCCTTACATTACTGACAATGATGCAGTATGTCTAGTATATGAAGCACTCAACTTGGACACCAAAGATCTGGCTTTCTTGGGATAATCCTATGACCTACTATGGGAGTTTCTCCATCTGTTAAATAGAAGATAATGATTGCTATTTTGTGATTCTCACAGGGTTGCTAAGTCATTATTCTTATGTGTGTTATAAACTTTTATTTCCTGGAAAGAAAAGAAATGTACTACTTAAGTCTGGCATTTTTTCCAGACCTTGAAGCACTGGATTTGTTTAACAAAGCACAAAATATCTTGATAAAAACAGTAAGACAATTAAACACTTATTTACTCATATACTTATCCATATATGCATTTGTTTGATAGCATTTCTTTAGTGCATCTTGTATGCTAAGAACAATGCTAAATGCTAAGGATACAGTCAAAATGAGAAACAGATGCTACTTTCAAGGACCTTACATTATAATATTGGGATTTCTGTGATATGTACATTCTTCTCTTTTCTATATTTCCTATAATTTGCAGAAGAGAAAGCAGGCTGCTGGGTATGCATTGTGAGGATCTACAATACAAAACACTGAGTAAACCTCAATAGGGAAAATGTAAAACTACAAATAAGGAAAGTATATTCTTTCCCCTAAAGCAGCAAGGGGCAGAGTAGATAGATTGTTGGGTCTAGATTCAGTATGACTCAGCTTCATAAGTTCAAATCTGACCTCAAACACTTACTAGCTGTGTGACTGAGCAAGAAACTTACTGTTTGCCTCAGTTTTCTTATCAGCTGGAGAAGGAAATGGCAAATCACTCCAGTATCTTTGCCAAGAAAACCCACAATGGGGTCCCAAAGAGGTGGACACAACTGAATAACATTTTTACCCTACTCATGACAGTTTTTCACTACCTTTCCCTTAAATAAATTCCTTTCCAGCTATATTCCTCAAGTTACAAGCTCAGATCTGCACAAATATAATTTCTGAAATAGTTTTGTATATCAAGCAAGTTGCCAATGGAAAACAAATTTTCCTCTTTGCTTCTCTAACACCACCACAAAGAAGTATGAACTCTGAGTGTAACTGGATTACACTGCTCATTCACATACTACCTCTATGTATATTCCAGGGGTAGAGGAAATCTAATGAGGACTATGTGATCTAATATGAAGGAAACTGGGAAAATAACTCAGGTTCAAAATGTTCCTTTAAAGCAAGTGTTTAAAATTATATCATGTGAGATTTTTTATATGACACTTATAGAAAGGGCCGGATAAATTAGATATCTCTTATTTGAACCCATTAACTTTTTCTTTTAAGAAAAAAAGAATCCCTGAAATTTGGGAAGCAGACAACAGATAGAACTAATGTTTTTTTTTCTGAAACAATAAGTCATTTAGGTGTCTTAAGTGTGATTGGTTAAAGCATAGCTGTGTTTTCATTCAATTCTATTCTATTGAATTTGAATCAACAAAGGTGTACTGAGTACATTGCATGTATGAAGAAACTATTAGTTGGTAGAAATTATTAAGGGAATGAATTTTAGATTATAGGAGAGGAAAAACAGCATGAAAAAAAGTTTGATGCTACCTAGAAAATTGGCAGAGGAGAAAGAGAGAGACAGACAAAGACAGACAGAGAGACAGAGACAGAGAGAGACAGAGACAGAGAGAGAATATTCTAAAGAAATTTGAGGAGAGATCAATTTCCACTCCTGAGGCTAGATAAGATTATATGAATCTATGGTCAGAAGAGATCCCTGGTGGTATATCCACACATGGACTTAAATGATGATCTAGCAAGGAGAAATCAGAGAGATACTAAGAGAAAAAGGGGAAAGAAATGTCATGAAATCCCAAGGAGTAGAGATTTTCCAGATTATCCAGGAGAAAGGCATGGTTAATAGTGTCAAATACTACAAAAAGATCAAGAAAAATGAATACTGAATTAAAAATTCATCAAATTTAGCAATAGAAAAGATTATTAATAAGATCAGAGAAACTAGTTTCCATGGACTAGTGGAGATAGAAATCAGATTTGAAGTGTTTAGAAGAGGAAGTAGACACAAGAAATATGGATGATTTTCTGGTAATTTGACCACCAGTTGGAAAGAAGATAGAGCATGGCAGCTTGAAGGAACAGCAGAGTCAAGTAAAATTGTTTCTGCTGATGTTTGTTTGTTTTTTAATGAAAGATATCTGAGCATATTTGTAAGCAACAGGGAAGGAGATAAAGAAAAATTCAAATTAGATAGATAAAGGAGATGATTCAAGTGGCAACTCTCTAAAGGATATTGGATGGGAACAAAGGCATAAGTTGAGGAAGAGGTGTTCTTGGAAGGAGATCTTTTTCAAAGACTGAACTGAAGAAAGAGAAAGATGCTGATGTTCAGGAAATTTCAGATAGAAAACTGGAAAAAAGGAAGTGTTTGGTGTTTGAATACATTTGATTGTATATTAGTATTTTTTGATAGGAAAGTAAGAGTGTTGGATGTGTAATCAAAAGGCCTGAGGATGATGACAAAATCACAGAGATACATGATCCACTTTTTTCTCATCCATTCCCCTCTGTTTAAAGTAGGTTGCTTGCCCTTCTTTGATTTATGGTACCTCTTCCTTACGTGATTCTTCATGGAACGCTAACAGTGATGATATCTTTGCTGATCAGATTTTGCATTGAAAATACAAGATAAAATAAGGAAAGATGATAGAGATGGAATTAAGGGAAAGATGGAAGAGTGTACTTTGACTGGGAGAATTGTTTCTTTTGAGATAGAAAAGGAAATGATGATGAATGGTTATTCGCATAAATATTGAGGTGGAAAAGAAGTTGAAGAAGCCCTTTCTTATGACTCTGACCTCAGTTAATTAGGAGATGATTTCATCTACTGAGATTAAAAAAGTAAAGCAGAATTTTTAACTTGAGGAGAAGAAGAAAAATTTGGAATAGCTGATTTAGAGTTAACAAGATAAATAAGAAAACTGGAAGATAATATAGAAGAATGATTACTGAGCCAAAATTCAGAGGATGTGGATTCAAATACTGGTTCTACCATACTGACTGTATAGTCCTAACCTCTCTAGACCTTAGTTTCCTCATCCAAAATAGCATTAATACTGGATGACCTCTAAGGATAAGTCTAGATTTAAATATGTGATCCTGTGACTGCTGGAAAGTATTGAAGTCCAACCTAGGCTTTGTAGCATGGATTTATAGTAAAGTCATGACAATTTTGTAACTGATCTTAGAAAGGCTTGTCTATTTGGCAGTGGGGAAAGGAGATGGTGGGGATTACTCAAGTTTGAGATAGCAAGATGAGAACACAAGAAAGTGACATATTCTTGAGTAGTAGCAATCACCTTTAGGTCATGACTGTATAGAAGGTGTTCAAAAGTAAAGAATGTCAGATTTAGATTTTAACCCCTTAAATACATATTATGAAATCTGTCTCAGGAATAGAAATGTTTTATATGTGTAAGCTTTGTTAGTCTTCTCACACTTTAAGCATGTTTCTTTTTTTCTATTCTCAGTAGAAATGATGAATAGCTCATTTACTGTTTAGTATGTCTTTAAATTTAAAAAGAAACCATTGCTCAGTTACTTTTAAATGTCCTATTTTTTTGGTAAATACCTAAAATTCCTGTCTTTTCTCACAGGTTTCATTCTCCTATCTCTGATCATTTCTTTGAAAATTCTTGGAATTCTTTCCAAGTTATATGCAGTTCTCTCCAGGCCAGAAACTGGACACTACACTTTAATAAGGAAATAGATAATTACTGGGCAAAATGTGCAGATCAACTCCAAGTAGATGAATTTCTAAGAAACAAAAAAAGAATTAAGATGTTATATATGTAATTTGAAGAGCCCAAAAGGAGGAAGAAAATCATTAATGTTCAACTTCTTTGTAAGAAAAAGTATTTTTGTCTTATAAATGTGTTTTAGATAATATGAACACTACTTATACTCTTGTGTGAGCTCACCAATTCACTAGGAATATGAGGTTTTGTAAGTGTCACTTTTCTAGATATAATAAAATCTTTTCCAGGAAAAGAATTGTCTTGGGTGTACCAGGGAACTCTTAACATATACCAAGGCTTGATGAAATTGAATCCTTTCAGTTACATGTTAGGTTTACCTTTACTTTTATTCAGTTCCAAGATTCCCTTTTTCCCTAAGGCTACTAAAGTGATTCCTGCTGTAGCAATAACTATGTTTGGCATAAACATGGGAAAGGTGATAGGTTTTAAAGTGAATCCATCTCTATCTCTCACCTATTTTCTTTTCTATTGGAACAATATTGCTGAGCAAACAAAGCAAATAAAAGCTATCAAAATACAGCACATCAAAATATTTTAGAATTCTCAGTAATTTGTTCTCTCCTTACATGAAGCATCACTGAGGGGTTAGGGAAGGTAGAACTGGAAACTTCTGAGAAGTTGTGATTCACTTGGAAAGTCTAAATTTGATATATAGTTCATAATTTTGAGTCTACCCAAAAGAAGAAACTTTACATTAAAAAAAAATTCTACTCTCAAATAATTAAAAAAAAAAAACTTTCCTAAATATATTATTGCCTGGAATAAATCACTTGGAACAATTCTGTTTCAAAGGAAATACGATTTTGTATATAAATATAATGTATATGACAGACAGGTTTACCAATAAAAAAAACAAAAAAACAGATAGAGCAGCTCATGGGCAAATAAGCATAACATTTTAATTGAAAAAATATTCTTAATAATAAGAAATTTATTCTATTCCAAGTTTGCCTTTCTATTACAAGAGTTTTATGAAAATATCACTTGTGAAATCCCCATTATAATGGATATGGTGAAATAAAGATAAACCTTTCTAACCTCTACTGTATTGATCATGATGAAAAAATTCACATCAACTTAGCCAATTATTTGTACATATTTTCAGTATCAGCAAAAATAAATATTTGCCCTTCAACTATTTTGAATAAAAGGTAGTCCTGGTTCTTGTGTTAAAAGAAAACTTATTGTTTGTCCTTTGGTTTTGGAGAGGACCAGTGATATCAAAGGGTATTATCTTGACTTTTGTGTGACTTGGATTTAAGTGATTCAGGGTTACACAAAGTTGTCAGTCTCACTCTCTCTTCCACATTCATCTAAGTCCAGTGGCAAAACAAAAGTCAGACATGTGGCAAAACCTGGGATGCCATGAATGATCTTAGCATCTTCAACGTCCAACCAAGCACTAAAAACTCTATAGCTTCTCCTTTGATCTCCTTCATGACTATTGGAACAAATTGTTTCCATCCACCCATTCCACCAGGGAAAGTTTTCACATACTTGGGGTAGACATTCACTGATGAGTCTGAGACCCTTTGGTTGCCATCAATCTGGTTTAGCCCATCTACAAAGACAATTTTCCAAGGTGGTAACCACTACACATGCTGCACCTTCCTGGAGCCACAGGTTAGAGGTGAGTGCCAGATGGACACCAAAGGTGTATGAATAGCCCTGAAAAGAGCTCAATAAGCCCTCACACCAGAGGCATTAGTCTTTCTTGAACACCTCATACACCCCAAAGGGAAGCTAAATATTATCTAAAGTGAGAGTTTTGTTCTTAGGAAGAAATAGAAGGAAATCAGAACACCAAAAATCAAGTCTTTAAGTTGACTATGAATGTGGATGATAAAGGAATTTGGAAGTGAAAAGCAAGATATGCACATTGTATCAAAGAACCTTTCAGAGTACACTCATTTTTATTTTAGACAAAGTCTTTGCTAGGGATAAGTATAAATAAGGAAGCATTTTGGTTGGTGTATTTGGTTACTAATCAAACTGTCTTTTTTTAAGAAAGTAGGATGGAGAAAACTTCTCATGGATAGCATCTAAATACACAGAAACCATCTATGAGCAAAGAATAATACCTATTGAGACACTCAGAAGTTCCCAGTAGATGAAATTCAAGAAAGGAGTCGTAAAAACAGTGATCTTGAATGTCTACTAGCAAAAGTCTAAGCAAAAGAAACTAAAAGTCTTAATTTAAGAAGACAAATTTGACTTTATAGCCATCCCTGAGAAATGGTGTAATGTGATAAAACCCATGAAGGGAATATGCTTCTGGGTGAATATACTTTATTTGAAAGAAAGAAAGAGGTGAAGGTGCTGGTAAGATGGCAGAATAAGTCAGAAAATTCTAAATTCTCCAGAATTCCCCCACTAGCAAAAAAAAAAAAAAAATAGTGTCTCAGAGTGACTGTAGAGTGGTTTAAACAAACAAACAGAGTTTAGACAGAACAGTTATCTTCCTGAGACAAATGGTAGAAGATCCAAAGAAAAATCCCAAGGTCTCTCCCCTGAGGAGCATAAAAATCTCTAGCCTAGTTCAACTGAAGCAGCCAACAAGGGACCCTGGGACTCTTGGATTGAGAGGTGGCCGTGAACCCAGCCTCAGGAATTTTTACCTCCCAGATAGTGTGGGGAGTTGGGCATCTGAAAGAAGAGAATATGAAACACCTCATTAAAAAAAAAAAACCAAAAAACTGAAATGGGGAGCGGATCAAGAAAATATAAGAATAATTGGATTATGTGAAAGGTATGGAAAAAAATAAAATTTTGATAAAACAATACAAGAAACATTTAAAGAAAATTGTACTGAAGTGTTAGAGTGAGAAAGGAAAATAAAAATAAAAAAAATTCACTGATCATCACCTGAAAGAGATCCTATAAGGAAAACCTATAGGAACATTATAGGCGAATTTGAAAATCCCCAGCTATGGAGAAAATATTGTGAGTAACAAGAAAAAAAAACACCTCTAACATGGTATAGTTGAAGTTTGAATCCCCCAAGATCCGGCAGCAGTGACATTATAAAACCTCAGGTCTTGGAATATTATGTATCAAAGAGCAAAAGAACTGAGGCTGTGGTCAGAAATAACATCCTCAGCAAAGTTAAATATAATTTTGAATGAATAAAAGAATGGATATTCAATGAGTTGCCAGACTTTTAAGATTTTGTTGCAAAAAAAAAAAATCTGAACTCAACAGAAAATTTGTCATACAAGATACAAGAGAAACATAAGCTATACATTAAAGATTAATTTTAAGGGACTCAGTGAGGACAGACTGTTTACTTTGCATATGAAGAAATGTAAAACGCACATCCTTTGAAATTATTTATTTATTTTTAGTTTTCAACATTCACTTTTAGAAGATTTTGAGTTCTAAATTTTCACCTCTCCCCAAGATGATATGCAATCCAATATGGGTTATACATGTACAATCACATTAAACATATTTCCATATTAGTTATGTTGTAAAAGAAGATTCAGAAAAAATGGGGAAAACCATGAGAAAGAAAAAAAAAGAGAAACAGTATACTTTGATCTGCTTTCCGACTCCATAGTCCTTTCTCTGGATATGGATAGCATTTTCCATCAGGAATCTTTTGGAATTGTCTTAGATTGCTGAAAGGACTAAATCTAACAGTCAATCATTGCACAGTGTGGCTGTTACTCTGTACAATATTCTCCTGCTTCTGCTCACTTCACTCAGCATTAGTTCATGCAAATCTTTCTGGGTTTTTTTGAAAATCTACCTGCTCTCCATTTCTTATAGAACAATACTATTATATTATATTCCTATACAACAACTTGTTCAGCCATTCTCCAATTGATGAGCATCCCCTCAATTTCCAGTTTTGGGACATCACAAAAAAGGAGCTGTTATAAATATTTTTGTCCATGTTTATCCTTTTTCCATTTTTATGATCCCTTTGGGATATAGACTTAGTTGTGGTATTCCTGGAGCAATGGGAACACAGCTTCATAGCCCTTTGGGCATAGTTCCAAATTGTTCTGCAGAATGGTTATATCAGTTCTCAACTTCACCATCAACGTATTAGTGTTCCAATTTTCCCACATCTCCAACATTTATTGTTTTCCTGTTTTGCCATGTTAGCCAATTTGGTGGTGTGATGTGTAAAATGTGTATCTAGAGTTGTTATTAGTAATCGGGTAATTTGAAAGAAAGATTGGGGTAGACCTGAGTATAATGTGATTTTTTCTAAAGTAATCAGTTAGAAAAAAAGTAAAAAGTAACTATTCTATACAGATGAAGTATGAAAGGAAGAATTGACACAGGAATTAGATGCAGGATGAATACTAGTAGCTCTGGAACTCTACTTTCTTCAACACATGAGTTAAAGAGGGAACAGTACATATAAATCTAGAAGAGTATAAAAATCTCAGAAAGAAATAATTGGCTAAGGTAATAGGGAAATAGGGAGAGAATAAGGGGGGATTTTTAGAGGGAAAGGTTGGATCTAGACTAAAAAGAGAACAACATATACTTTTAGAAGGGAACAAAAGTCTTCTAAATTTATAAGGAAATAAGAGGGTGAAGGAGTAGGAGGGGTTATATAGAAGGGGAGAATAAAGAAAAGATTTTTGAGGGGAGTATTTTAAGTAATAAGAAGGCAAATACAGGAACTCTAGGAATATAGGTAATATAATAGTAATAGGAAGGCACATATAGCAATAGCAAATATAGGAAGGCAAATATAGGAAGGTAAAAGTAGGACAGAGCAATCAGGGGAGGTTGGGAAATAGAAGATATAAAAAAGCATAAAATAAAGATCAGAAGTAGAATTTATTAGGAAAAAAAGCAGGAGTAATCATGATCTCAGACAAAGTTGAAGGTAAATAGATTTAGCCAAAAGATAAAAACAGGGAATCTACACCATATGTCAGCCATATTAATCAATATTTTTAGATTATATAAGATAAGTAGACAGTGTAAGGTTGGAATATTGCTGTGATGTAAGAAATAATGAGTTGATGGACTTAGAAAAATATGGACTTTGACTTACAAAGGAAGATGTCATTCATCCTCAGAGAAACAGAGCTCAAACAAGTACAGTACAGTCTTACATAGATGAATATGAATGTGTATGTCTACATATGAATATGATTATAGATATCTAAGCATATATACATGTGTGTATATATGCATGTGTATATATGTTGTGTATATGTGCATATATGTACACATATTTATATGTATATATGTATCCATTCTTAATTGTAGCATTCTTGTAGTGGGGGGAGGAAAAGAGGGGGAAAAAGAATAAAGTAAAAAATACACAACAGAGAACAGGGGAAAACTTACAGGAAACAAAGAAAAGATGAACAGCTCTGAACACAATGTGCAGTGTTCATTTGCTTGGCTTTCTTGAAATGGAAATTTGTTGAAATATACTTTGAATCCTCTCTTTCATTCTGCTTCACACAACGCAATGCTTTTTCTTCTGTTTTCTCATTTTATACTTGTTTCAATATTTAAGTTTATAACATGTTTCTTTTTCTTATTATATATTTAAGTTTAAAATAAATTAATATAAAGAAAAGTAGGTAAAAGAGGATGATGTAGAATGTTATTTAATATTTAGAAAGTATACCTGTGTGGGAAAATTCAGAAATCAGTGGGAATAACATGGTGGAAAGCATTTGGGTGAAGAAGTGGAAAGAGAAACAAGTGAGTTTTTCATTGAAGTATACTACAAATCACTTACATAGAAAAAACTCAAGATAAGCTGATGGAACTCAGTTGCTGAGACATGTCTTGAAGTTCTCTTTCTATCTAAAGCAGAGTAGCTAAAAGGTTTTTCAATTGCCTTCATGACAATTTAATGTTTTAAAAGGTAGAAGAATTAAAAAGGGAAAATCCTATTCTGGCTCTAATTCTTACTAATGGACAAACTTGTTGCCATAGTGGAAATGACAGGAACCTTAGTAGGGGCAGGGAGGACTGACCATTCTGTCCTTATGTGTGTGATATGTGTTTTGTATAGATATGGACATGTGTGAGCATGTGTGCAATTTTTTTTCTTTTTTACAGTTGTTTATATTTTTTCTTTGATAACAATAACATATATATATATATGATGTGTGTTTATATATATATATATATGCACATCTTGGCAAGTAAAACTCAAAATTTTTCTCTAATACCACCCAGTATATTGCATTGACCTAAACTTTGCCATCTATATTCAGTGATTCAATGTCTCTATCATCTCATGTAGATATTCCTCGTTGTTTTTTCAGTCATTTCTGTCTCTTTGTGACCACATTTGGGGTTTTCTTTCCAAAGATGCTGAGTGATTTGCAATTTCCTTCTCTAGCTCATTTTACAGATAAGGAAGCTGAGGCAAACAGGGTTAAGCAACTTGCCTAGGATCACACAGATAGTAAATGCCTGAGGTTAGATTTGAATTCAAGGAGTGTCTTCCTGATTTCAGGCCTTGTGTTCTATGCATTGCACCACCTAGCTTCTTTAGATTAGTTCAAATTGCAGCCCATTCATACCTTGTTATCCTGTGTAACTCTTATACATATTTTTGCATGCATCCTCCATAGAGGGTCTACCTAGTATGTTGGAGGCAGTCTTTTTACATTATGAAATAAATGGCCTAAGTGCGGAGTTTGGGTTTCTTAATAGACAGTTATCTTAGATTCAAGTTATTCTGTGGGTCCACACTCAGTTTACTTTATTATTCCAAAGCTATAAAGGAGAGAGAAGTTTTTCATCCATGTACTATGTATGCTTTTTATATTAAAATTCACTTACAACTCAATTAGCAATTGAAAAGCTTTTTGTTACAACACAGTAAACTGACAGTTATCCAAAACACTAATTAAACACATATGCATGTTCTGAACTGGAGAAAGGACCCTTCCATTATACATCATCACACAAATTCAGAAAGAGGATCACTAGCATTCCTTTATAACTGCTGCTTGGCAAAGCATATTATGCAGGCTCTAATGATTGGACCCTTGTTAGCTAGTCCTTCTCCCATCCACTTTACACACATAATGAAGAAATCTGAAAAAGAACCACAAGAAATATTTCAAAATAAAGTTAAAATAAAAAAATGGAATGACAGTGTACATATTAATTATAACTGGATTTTTATATCTTCATATATATATATATGTTGATATATACAAATAGACAAAAAGAAAGACAAATGGATGCTAAAAGATTAATCAATGAGTTGTTAGGAGCATTTCGTATGTTAATAATACACAAATGTAAAGCATATTTCAGAGAAAATATAATAAGATATTAATGTACTATGAATATAATTAATGAATATTTCTAAGAAATTAAGAATAAATTCATAAAAACACTAAAAAATTAACTGTATAAATATAGAGATAACTATACAAAAGGTTCCTGGGAAAAGATGTGAATTTACTTTATGGAGTGAGAGCTCATAGAAAAGTGTGGCAGCCCTCATGAGTTAGTGCAATAGTAGATTTCATAGCTACCAGAACAGAAGGAGTTAAAACCCGAGTGCTCTAATCAGATCACATCCATAATGTTGTAATCAGTTCTAGCTACCACTTTTGTGATAGACCTTGATAAACAAGATTTATTTTAGAAGAGGCCAACCAGTATTTTGAAGGAACTAAATACCATGCCATAATATAGTTTATAAAACTAAACAAAGCAAAACTGGGTGTTTCAGATAGAGAAATTTACAAGGGAAAAAATTGTTCATTATCAAAGATTTGAATGATGTTCATGTGGAAAAGGCATAGCATTTATTCTGCATGGTCACCTGCAGCAATGGTATGAAAATTGCAGAAGCAGCTCAAGAAAGGAAAATATTAATAATAATAGCTGTACAAAAGTGAAATGAGCTATCTCTGGAAGTAGTGAGTTCCTCCATTATTTGAATTCTCAAAGCAGAAGGTAAGTATTTTCTGTCTGAGATTTTGTAGGAGGCATTCCTGTTCAGGTATATCTTGGATTCAGTGACCTCTGGAGTCATTTTAAAATCTTACATTTTCTGAACTACAACTTAGTCAACATAATTTTATGTTCATCTGATTATTCCAAATTGTGAAAGTGCCCTAGCGCATCATTCATCAATTTTCATTGTACATTCCTACATATAATGTTTGGACACTAGAAAAAAATCTGTAGTGACTTCAAAACCCCTCCAGGAAATTGTTTTTATATATAACAAAATCTTTTATGGCATTGAAAAATTATTGCTTCCTCATTAAATGAGGAAATTTTTGGTTATTTTGGTATTTTTATTTCAACTACTCAGTCTTTTGCTTCCCCAGAGAATGGTTTCTGCAATAAAGAATAGTTCAATTCCTTTCTTTAGCAAATATTTTCTTAGGCAAAGCTTTTATTAGAAAAAAAAAAGGAATCACCAACTTTTATACATACAATTTCTTGAATCCCTGTTAACAACGAAAATTATAATTTTTTTCCTAATTAATCATACTTTTTGCATCTTCAAGAAAACCAAGTAACTGATGTTACCTTGACTTTGTGCTTTTATCTTGTAATATATATTTAAAATGTTGCATCTTACAAAAACAATCTATTTCCCCTCTTTCATACTGTCCTTGACTGTTTCATAATTTGCTTGGAATCCTACAATGCATCAGTGGTAACACAGTCACTTTTCTCTTGATATCTATATTATTTCATTAAGGTTCAATCAGCAAATTAATATTAAGTATCTATTATGTACTAAACACATAGTAATAGTTCAGGGGAAATACACTAAAATTTTTTTAAGGAAAAATCATAACATATTCCCCCAAGAATTTTACAATCTAGTGGGAGTGAGGGTGGGGAACGAGCATAAAACACATGAAAAATAAGCTCCTCTTTGCTATATACCTATTCAGAAAACTTAACTGTGGTTTCAGATACTTACTATTTGACCCTGTGCAAGCCATTTAACTTCTGTTTGCCTCTGTTTCCTCAACTATAAAATAAAGATAATTACAGCATTATTTTTTGAGGTTGTTGTAAGTATAAAATGAGATAATATTTGTAAAAGGATATTAAACAGTGCCTGGCACACAGGAATCAAAAGACTTGTTATCTTTCTTCCTTCCCCTTCCCACAGTTTTTCAAGCACTTAAGTAATCCTTTCCCTTTTCTATCCTTCAGGAGCATCAAAGCTTAAACAACTATGCTCTTCTCTGCTCATTCTCCATTTAAATGGAAGTACCATGATCATATAATAATTTTTTTTCTTAGAGAAAACAGATCACTTAGCTACACATTCTCTATCTCCACAGGAATTCAGCAATGCAGACTTCCTTCTCCTGTGTTCTTTTTTTAATATAATGAATTTTAGTGATAAAACATTTCCTTTGAATAACTTAGAAGGGGAAAGCATGAACTAATTCTTTTCCATGTCTACATAAGATGTTTCCTTGTATTTCTTCCTTTCTAAATGTTAGTAGCAGTATTATAAATTTCATAGACCCACTCATCATTTTGTACTTCTATTATAATAATTTATTTTTTAGCTGTAGGAATTCCAATTTATAATTCACTTGTCCTTTATGTTTGTTATTATTATAGGAAAATCAAATATAGGTGCATTCTTTTTAGCTAGGGTGTTTTTGTTTTTTATATGAAGTAGGAGTGTATTCTATGTATAGGGACTTGTGAGACCAAAGAAAGAAAGACTGGCAACAGACTTAAAATTTTATTGGAATTCACCCTGGGGAAGAGTGGACAATAGCTATTTATGCATTATTCGAACATGATGAACATCCAGTTATGTGCTTTGATTAGCCTTCAACCTTCTAATATTTCAGTAATGGGGTTGTCAGTAGGATTTGATGCCTGAAAACATTGCTAAGAGTGGTGATGTCTTATGGATATTTCATGGCTTCAATTCATGAATGTGGTCTTGCAAATACATACATACATTTTATATATTATATATATAATGTCATATAAGAGAATATATACATATATATATTATATATATATATATATATAATATTCTGTGTGTTTGGCAACCAATGTCTTTTGTAATACTTTTGAAAAAGCATTAACTCAAACTTTGGTACAAAAAACAAGATTAGATAAATCCCATGATTCTGACTTATTATATATTATTCATTCCATTTGACTTAAACTGAAATGGACAGATGAACCAAGAATTGCTATTTCTTAAGTTGGCTTCACTAGAAAGGGGTTAATCTTCTCTTTATTTCCTTTGTCAAACCCAAGAGTTCAGGTTTTAACTGGATATCACTCCTAGTGAACGTTATTGTTTTCTCTTTCTTAAAAAAAATATTTAACTGATTTATAGATTTTCAATGAGTAATTACTTACCAAATATGCCATCTTGAAATTTAGAATTGAAAAGGGGTAAAGGTTGGAACTCTTGTTGTTTCCCAGGATATATGCAACAATGGAAACACAGAAAGGTCTGGACCTTACCCTTCCAGTAGCGGGTCCTTAGTGCACTGCATTCAATATGCAGAGGTCTGTTGAGCTTACCATGATGCCCGATTTACAAGATACTAGAAGTAAACACTGATAATTTAATACATTGCCACCATTAATGGCCTGGCATTATTTTCAAGATTATGACCAGTAATAAAGTAGAGAGAGGTCTCAGTAAAACTATTGTTTTGAATCTTTAACCACAGCATTGCATGAGACTTCATTTCATTAGTCATTTTTCACCTTCCCAGAAGAACATCATGATATTAATGTTGGTGGATTACTATTTCAGAATATGCCATGTGATTTTATTTTCCAAGATGTTACAGGATTACAGAATCTCAGAAAATCTAATCCAGTGTGTACTTGGAGAGAAATGCGTACTGTATCATACCTTGCAAGTGACCACCCAGATTGATTTTGTCTTATGATCTCCCCTATGGAGAAGTCACTATTTCCCAATGCAGATATTTTCATTTTTGTAGACCTCAAGTTTCTAGTAAGTTTTTTCTTTACCTCATGCATATTTTTGCCTTTTTGTATCTTCCACCATACAACCATTGCTTCTAGTTGTGCCTCATGGAGTAAAGCTGAACAAGTCTAATCTTTCATCCAGGTTAGTCATAATCATCATCATCCTTTATACAATCTTAGATTTAAAGCTCAAAAGGATATTAAAGGTCTAAATCGACACTTTTAATTTACATAAGACAGCTAAGATCCATTCTTTAGGCTGGCTATAATCATGCTTCATGTGTATACTATACTTACATTCGTCACAGATGACTCTGTGATAACAGAGAAATAGTGAGATAGCCTAGACTATATATCTCACAGGGCAAATTTTTGATACTGTGCTTGACATAGGGAAGGCATATTTGAGAGACATGAAGAATATTTTTGAGGTGATTAACATCAGTTTAATCTGAAAGATAGCATCTCTGAATAGGCTAGCTGAATAGTCTAGCTAGCCTATGATGGAGTAGGAGGTACCTTACCAGAGGTAAAGGGTTTAATGAAAAGAAAATGAACTAAGAGATGGTGACTTTGAGTTCTAAAATTCCAAGACAGCAAGCAATCTGATATATGTATATATGCGCAGTCATATGAAACATATATCTCTATTAGTCATGTTGTGAAAGAAAAATCAGAACAAAATAAAAATAACATGAGAAAGAAAAAAAAAGTGAAAATAATATGCTTTGATCTGAATTCAGACTCCATAGTTCTTTCCCCTGAATGTGGGTAGCATTTTCCATCATGGGTCTTTTGAAATTGTCTTAAATCGTTGTATTGCTGAGAAGTAAGTTTATTACAGCTGATCATCGAAAAATATTACTATTACTGTGTACAATGTTCTGCTGGATCTGGAGAGCGCTTAATTTCAACCAACTGTTTCAGAAATGAAGAAATTATGACTTAAGGAACTGAAGTTATCTATCCAAGATTACACACAAACATGGTAGCACAATCAAGACTGAAAACCATGGCATTTGCCTAGCCCAGTTTCCTCCTTTTTATCTTCATCACAATAGAGTTCACTAATAATGCCTAACACAGCATTCTAATGGTTTTGTTTTCTTTCCCAAACTACCCCCCCAAATTATTGTCATTAAAACTGGACATTGTCAGAGAGAATAGAGTTATGACTCTGGAACTAATATTAACCTTAAAATAGTACATCTATTTCATGCTATTTGTTTTCATAGAAATTACATTATTAAAATAATTCTTAAGTGGAAATTTTATGCCTATTAAAGTCAGCTCTCTGAAACTTATGAACACAGTCAACTGGTCTACATGGGAAACAATCCAATGACCTTGGCCTCATTATTATAGCTCACTAATTATACTGAGCTAGCCCATCAGAGATGTTAAGTAACATGTCACTAAACTTTAAAGAAAGAGTTTTAAAACTATTATAAACAGTTGAATCCTAGGATTCAAAATATTATGCTGGAAAACTAAAAGAGATAAAAAAAATTCTCATTTTCCCTTGTTTTGCTATTGATTCACAGGATCAGGATCATAGACATAGAGCTAGAAAAGACCTTACAGATCATTAAAAATCAATTCCTTTATGTTACTGCTGGGGAACTCCCAGAGAGACTAAGGGACTTACCTAAGATCGCACATCCAATTAGGCTCTGAGAAAAGGTTGAAACCCACTCAAACACATTACATTAATTTTTAATGGGTTGTACTGATTTAATTTAAATTGGCAATCCTTCTTAGTGCTACCTCTCCAAAATCCACAGTAAAGTTCATAGAAAAATTGAAAATCGAAGTACACACACACACCACAACCCCTATACTACTTCAATCTCAGGGGAAAAAAAGGAAAAGGATTGGGTCCACAGTTTAGCTCAGTTCCTGTAAAGTCTTAGTACCAAGTCTAGTCTGCTCTCCAAACTCACGTCTCAGGCACTCTGGCTTCTCCCTGTTCTCCTGATTGGTTGCCTGCATTCCACTTGGAATATTGACTTCAAGTTTGCCATGACTTAAACTCCTGGTTCCAGTGAGGATCATTACAGACAACTGAAACTGAATGGATAAATGATATAAAACATAAAATAGCTCTGGACTCATTTCTTGGAGCTGAAATACCATAGGAAGGAGGTAATGAAATCTTTCCCTTCTCTCCAGTTTAGTTTGTGAAAATGAATATATTAACTACCTTTGTTTGCTTGGGCTCTCCAATTATCCAGGTAACCAAGGGAAGTGGTATGGAACTGACTTGACCAATCAGGATACAGAATAGCTTGACAAACCAAAACTCCTTTGCAGTGACCGAGAGTAAACCCAACTGGAAGTGTAGAATCAGTGATTCTGAAACTAGCTAAGTTCAAACCAGACTTGGGTGGCCCCTCAGCTATCAGGTAGCCCTGGGCTCTTGAAGACATCCTACTTCATCCTGTCTTTACTGGAACCTTGTCCTCTACATCATCATGCTTATCTATACTGTTCAGGGTACCAAGAAATCAGTGCCATTATTCCTGAAACTCTTCACCATTATCACCTCGAACTCTGTATCCATAATATACCCCCTTCCCTCCCCAGATCAGCCCATGTCCTGCCTCCCATTCCCATTTCTCACTTTGTTAGAAAATTATATGAACCTTTTTCTATTTTCCCCAAATTAAGCTGTTTCAGCATTCGACTGTGTGTTCCATTTGCCTGTAAGTACCTGCTTAATAAAGATCACCCCTTACTTTTACAGGCATGGTCTCCCTCTGTTTTATTTTTCCCTTTTGGAATGAGAGATCTAGGTCCCATAGAGTTGCTGCCTCACTTTACATTACATGATGCCCATATGAACAGTGTATGCCCATATATAAAGTGATCTCCTTCTGGACACAGCAGAAAAGAACTTGAGCCAGAAAGAGTTCACCAACTAGAAAGAACAGATGAAAGAGTCTTTCAGGCCTGTGAACTTCTTCATATGGAGGCTTTAGAAAGAGGTTTAATTTTTGTTTTATTTTGTTTTGTTCTTGTGCTGTTTTTTGTATTTTTGTTGTGTATTTTGTTTTTTTACTCCTCTCCCAGCTTTTTGATCAGAGGGGCAGAAGCTACTGAGGGTGTTGATGAGACATGAATAATAAAGTTGATGCAATATCTGAGATAATGAGTTTCCTGGTGATGAACTTTTCCTGGAAGCATGAAAATGATGAGGTCTAATCCAAAGAGCACAGCTGGTAGGAAATGACTGACTATGAGTACTCTTCAAATGGAAGCTTTGGGAGATTTGTTCTGCCCTCTAGTCTTCCAATAAGAAGAATAGATGCTACTGAAGGTTCTAATGATATTTGAGTATCAAAGCTGATGTTGTAGATCTATTAGATTGCTTCTATTTTTATTGTTCTTTTCAGATTCTTAATCCCTTTTTTAATTTATCTTTATGGCAGACTTCAGATCTTTGTCCTGCATCAACACCTAATAGGTTCTCTTATTTTATGTGTTGTCTTTCCTCCCTAGAGTGTGATCTCCTTGAGGGCAGGGATTGTTTGGGCTTTTTTGTCTTTATAGTCCCAGAATTTAACACAGTACCTGACACATAGCAGTTTCTTAATGAATGGTTGACTGACAGAAATAATAAATGCTTGTTTAATTGAACAGAATTGAGTTAAATTCAACTTAGAATTTGATAATGTTCTTTACTTCACCTATCATCTTTTCAAATTGTCCCCACATCCACATTTTATCAAATTGATCTTGTGACCATTCCTCACATACAATGCTCCATCTTCCTTCCATCACTGTGACTTTGCACTGCCATCTTCCATTACTGTTTTGCATTAACTCATAAAATCATTGTGTTCCTTCAGGAAGAAACTCAAGCAAAGCCTTCTTTCCACATGAAGACTTTCATGACTCCACCAAATACTCCTGCATTCAGGTTGTCAGGATATCATTAGAAGACACCCTGTTTCCCAGAGCTAAGTCCCAGAAAGCAAGCTGGACCCTGAGCTTGGCATAACAACAATCCTTTGCAATCACCTTCTGGAAGTGATTATCCTTGAGCTCAGGCAAGCACCAACAGACCTAGACATGAAGCCTTGCTAAGAATGGACTTTTTGTCACTAGACAATTTTGACCCACACTTGCTATCACTCCTCACTACTGTTGCTACATGATACTGACTCTTTGTCCAGAACCACAAGGTTCTGGCACACTAAAATGCCCCCCTACACACTAGGGCTCTGCCACATGTGTTTAATCTGTCTCCCTGTTTGTAAGTCATTTCCCTCACTTTGAAATTAAACTTCTGTTTGATTCCTGATTTTCTTTGTCTCTGGCCTGCTCTGTTTGTCATTTACAGGTTAGAGGTTGGTGTGTCCCAGTTGACAGTGTGCATACATTCACTTTATATTTATCTGTTTGAGTATGTGTGTGTGTGTGAGAACATATATACATATTGTCTACTCCATTATAATGTAAGTCTCTTTAGAGAAGAGATAATTTCATTATTTGAAATCTATTTAAAACTTCTGCCGCAGAATAGGCATTGAATAAAATGCTGACTTTTTTATATTACAAAGAGTTACAAATAAATAACTATGAGATGTTAAAAGCAAAAATACCTCCTGTCTACAGACAAGAGGCAGGAATTAGGAAAAGTCTTATGAAGATAGTCCATTTGAGACCAACCTGGAGGAACAGATAGAATTTTTATGCATAGAAATGGGTGAGAAAGGCATTAAAGAAAGAAAAAAATAGTAAAGATAAGGTTTAAGAATCAGAAGAAATATGGAGAAAGATTATCTAGACCATTGTGAGTACAAGTTTTTTCAAACATATGGTGCCCTTTAAATATGAGTCTGAGAAATTTGACTTTTATTTGTTAGGTAATATCAAACCATTAATTATTTCTTAAGGGAATTGAACATGCTGCAAAGTGTTCATTGGGAAGACTAATCTTTTAACTATGTTACAGACTAGAGGATAAGGAGAGCCTAAAGGTAGTGACAGCAGTTAGGAGGCTGGAAGAGGACTAGTCGAGAGGTAATGAGTGTCGGAATCTGGATTTTAGCAGAATTTGTGTTTTCCTAATAGAAAGAAGTTGACACTAGAGATCATGCAGAGGTAGAATGGAAAGAAATTGACCACCAACTTTTTTTTGGAGTTGATCTGCATGACTATCACTGGGGAGGGGGAGAAAGAAAGAGAGACAGACAGACAGACAGACAGAGACAGAGACAAAGACAGAGAGACAGAGACAGACAGAGCCTACTTTAACTTGTATCCAGCACTGGATCTTTGTCCCATCAGAGGTTGTCTTGGACTCCCCCAGGATTTAGTCACTCTTGAAGTGATCAGAGAATTAAATTTCCCAAACTTGGGAAGAATAAGGAGAAATAATTTCTGGTTGTTTGTTTTTTCTTATTTGTGCATTAAAAAAATGGAAGTCTGTAAGTACCGACTGCCCAGGGACAAGAAACGAAAAGTAAGCATATTACCAATATAGGCTCACCACAGAGTAAGCTTCATGCTGTTTCCCCATTAAGCTAGCTATTAAAAGCTTGGGGTAAGGGGAAAATGAGAATGTCCAGGAAATCTGAGAATGTCTAAGCTCCGTTCCTAACACTTAAGTAGTAGAATTCAGTTAGGATAATTATGGAAACAAATTTGGCCAGATAAATTCTGGACCTTTTTTTAGCTATTAGTCTATATATCTATTAGTGTGTTAGTGGAGCATATTAAAAACTAGACAGGAAGAACTGGAACCTAGGGAAAAAAGGAATTACGACACTGTTGAGAAGCATCTTAAAAACGGACAATGTCAGTTTTGTTACCATGCCCATACAATCTAGATCTCTTGAAAAACAAAGACCATGGCACTCTTAAGAAACTCCTTTATTAGGTATAACCAAAGAAGAAAGAAGATTTTGGCAGGCCCTGAGAAAGGGACAATGCAGGCACTGAGGTGGGGTGACGGAGCTTCCGCTTCAGAAGTTGTCAGCAGAACCAGGTGAATGGTGCACACAGTTACAGCCACGTTGTTCAATCATTAACTTTGATTGACTGTTCTCAGCGATGCAAGGTTCTAAGGCTACCCCCAAAGGCTCATGATGCAATGTATTATCCAGATACAGAGAAAGAATTATTGAGTCTGAATGCAGATTGAAGCAGGCTATTTGCTCTCTTTTTTGTTTTGTTTTCTTTTGTTTCTTCTTTCTCATGGTTCGTTCCATTGGTTATCATTCTTCTTTACAACATGACTAATGTGAAAATGTATTTAATATGAATGTATATGTAGAGCCTATATCAGATTGCATGCTATCTTGGGGGGGGACGACAAAATTTAAAACCCAAAAGCTTGTGGAACTAAACGTTGGAAACTAAAAATAAATTATTTTTTTTAAGTTCTTTAGTATGCACAACTTCTTAGCTTGGAGAACTTTAGATGGGAACATTTCATTACTCATAAAAAATGCAGTGAGACAGCACAAAAGGAGAGTTTAAAAGGGTGGGGAAGAACAATGAAGTCTCTTGACAACTCTTCTAGCAATAATATTAAGCAAGAACTCTTTCTGACTTTTGATTAGACTTTCAATGGAAGAGGAGGAAAAACTATAAGATTCTTACATTCTATCTTCACAGTCATGGTTATATTGGAAACCACAGAGATAAAGAAAAGGAAGGAAATCTTTTTCCTAGTTTGTTGAAGTATATAGCATTATAAACTAGAGAGTAAAAATTATAACTGAAATGTAGTATCTTTGCAATAAATGTCCTTATTATGGTTTAAAAATTGTTTTTAATTCCAAAGCATCTTAGTGCATTGGCGGGGGAAGGGGGGACGGGGCAGCTAGTATTAAGGTTAAATACAAGCAACCTCTCTCCCTTTCCTGGAGAGTGATGGAAATTAATGTTCTAGTAGAAGTTGACTTCAGCTACTAGAGAATAAACAGAACTGAAACTAGTTTTAAATTATTCAACAGAACTTAATTGCTTAGGTAAAATAGTAACTAAATCACCTAAATTGAAATAAGATTATTCATTTCCAGGAATAAAAATTGGTACTGTATGAGGAAATTTGTATAGGAGAGATTCAGTGGAATGTTAAAACTAGAATATTGGGGCTGAGGACAGCTCTATTAAGACTCCATCATTCCCCCCCCTCAGAGAGCTGGGATCCATATTAATTTGGGAAAAAGGATGAAGATCTCTATTTCAGTAGCTTCTTTAGACTGAAAATGGGAATAGAGCAGTCCCTGTTCCAATGAATCTGGGGAAGGAGGTTGACTGGAACTGAGGATAGGTCAGATCCAGGGCATGATGACTGAGTATGGACTGGTATCCACTGTTTGCTACCAGTTGTAGGTAATTTGGCTTATAGTTTAAGAGACACAAATCTGACAGACAAGTTCGATATACAGAGCCCCAAATATAAAGAGAAAAACAAATATATCTAATAACAGGCAGCTGACTAAGCCAAGTACCCATTTAGTAAATTATTTAGTCTAGAGAAAGAAAGGAATATATTTTAAGCTAAATGGCTCAGATCTAACACAAATTTTAGTACCTCAGATGTATCCCAGCCTTCGAATATAGGATCAAGGTTAACATTGTGTTTGTACCTCTGTTCCAGAAATTTCTTTTCTCTTTTCCTAATTCTTTTCATGCCATTCAGAAAGAATGTTCTATTCCAGGGATTTAACCTTTCACTCAACTATGGAGGCAGGCAGATGACAAACCTGTGAATTAATTTACCCAGTTGTTTGGAATATGCAATGGCTACCTTTACATACATGCATTGTTCTCATATCTTTTACTGATCACTCTCATTAGACAAATTTGCTATAAAAGGAAAAAGCAGGGGCATGCCAAGTATGACAGGATAAAACATCTTTAGCTCTATTTGAATTCAGATAAGAGTCACTTTAATTCCATTTCACAGTCAGACTCAGGAGTAGTCAAGTGAGAAGCATTCCTTTTCAATGGAAAACAATGGGGAAACTGAGCCAGGAGGGTCCCATCTTATATTGAGGCTAAAATTGCCCTCTCATCTTTTCCTAGAAGCAAACCTTCACCTGAAGCAGGATCACATTCCCTCTGAGTACATTGTGGCTTTTCTCTAAATACTGATTTAATGCAGACAGCTATATCTAAATTCAAACTCAAAAAAAAAAAGAATGAGTTGTGGTCCCAAGGGTTTTTACCTCAAATAACAAGTCTCACCAATCACAGCTTAGGGCCAGATGAAATTGTTTTTACTGTTATAGAGTTGCAGTTAGCAAAAAAAATTTACCATGATTTACATATATTAGAGATTTTATTTCTCAGTAAGCCATGTTTATTATTTAGGAGCTCCCTAATTCAAACAAGTTTTTTTTTTTCAATTCAAACAAGCTTCCTTGTAGGGTTTGATCATCTTCGGGGTACTTGAAGCAGAAGCTTGTGGGAAGAAGAACTTGAGGGTTTGAGAGGAGAAGTTCATTTACTTGCTTAGGGGGTGGCCTTCAAGGTGCTCAGGGGCCCAGGGCTGTTGCCAGTTGGATCCCAGCTGTAGCTACTATGCTTCGCTCCTTGTTCCTTTTGCCGGGTGGGGAAGGGTAACTCAAATTCCCTACCATTCTTCTCACTTTTCCACTTCAGCCTTAACTCAGTCAGAGCCAGGGTGACAGGTTGAGGACCTTGATGGTTCTAACCTTTCACTATATCCTTAGCTGAATCAGAGCCAGGATGACAGAGAGAAGGCACTGTAGCCCTAGTCTGGAAAGAATCCATAGCTAGGACCATGAGGAGGAGAATCTTAGTGGCTCTAACTTTTCACTGTAGTCCTGGTTTGGTCTGAGGCCCTACAGAGAGGAGAATCTTAGTGTGCATGTTTTTTTTTTTTTATTTTTGCGGGGGAGGGGTTTCTGAAGTAAACTTCAGTTCTGTATCCACTCTTTAAAGAAAAACTTTTTTGAAAGTGAGAGTTTTGAACCTGCCAGGCAAGGTGAGTGGGGCTTTGGAAAAGATCCAGTGCCATCTAGTCCCTTCTTCCCCATACTAGAGAGCTCAAAGTTTCATCTCTGAGGTCTCTTTTTCAGTTTTATGCATTTTCCCAATTTATCTTAGTGCCAAATAGTAACCAGAATGAATTCAATTCATTCCAAATATTGTTACACAATTTTCCTTCTGTTACTAGTTAAGGGTTAAATACTAGTCCTGTTCCAAAGTGCAGTTTTGAAACTTTCCTCCCTTTGATCACTGAAGTGACCTCTTTTCTCTTAGACAGATCTAAGGAGAGAAGTTTCTCCTTCCTCTTTTTTCTATCTATTCCCCCCTAATTCCAGAACTGGACCAGAATCCAAGGAAATAAAAAGAGAAAGTATTTTTTTCTTTTTTTTTCTTTTTCTTTTTGCCAACAACCTTTTTTAAGAGACCATCAATCTTTCTTGCCCAGGCACAGTTCTTTTCTTTTGTTTTTGTTTCCTGACTGGCTGGATTTTGAATTTTACAAGGTGGTAGACTCAGAGATGTTTACACTGACACAAAGCAGAGAAATACAGACAGAAAGAACAGATAGTGATAACTTTCAGATTATACGGAAAGCAAGATCTATTACGGTTTAGTAGTCATATGAAATGGGAGTTGGGACTGAATGCCAGTAAGCCTAAGGAAATTCCCCCTATAGTTATATTCATCTCTTCAGTGTGGTCACACTGAAGCATGAAGAAAGGAGAAAAAAAAGAAAGAAAGAAAAAAACTGGGAAATTCCCCAAAAGAGCATTCACTGTCTAGAGGGGATTTTGCTGGCTGCAATGGCCTTGGGCAATCCAGTCAGCCTTTCCTAAGCGCTTGAAGGACCTCTCAACTAAGAGAAGGGAAAAAGGTAAGTTTACTTTTGGATTAGAGGAGGTACAATTCAAAAAGGGCTCCATGTGGAGGGGAAGGTCAAAGTCAGAGACTCTAGCCCACCCAGGGAAGCCAAAAACTGTTGAAATTTAAACTCTGGGATTCCAAAAACTGTTATAGTATCATGATGTATTAGGGTGGAACTATTTCAAAGAATTCAGAGTCATATCACCTCTAATCCAAGTATAGGCATTTATTAAGATTGATGCCTCTCATGAAGCAGGCTAAGTTCCAAGAGGAACCAGCAACTTCATAGAGAACGTGATGGATTTTTATAGGGTAAAGCTGCAATTATATGACAGAAATTTACATAGACTATAGGAATATGATTAGTATTAGAAAAGCAGGAGGAGTTTGCTAAAGGATTAGGTAACGGAGGAGGGATCCCAGCCATAATGGAATTGCATATGTGATTATCCACAATGCATACAGAGAAACCCATTTGGGGGGCATGTATTTGGGTAATGTTATTATAACAAACCTCTCTATATCATAAGTTCACTCTAGGCACTCAGGTGCCTATTTAGGAAAAGTCTCTTCTATTGTTTTGGGGTCCATATCCTGCTTGGGCATCCTGATGCTGCTGCTTTCTGATTGGCTGAGTATTGTAGTTCTGTGTAGGATTAGATGGGTGTGGTCACGTTTGAGTGCATGGACATTCCTGCTGTTTCTCTGAGAAATACAAGGAATGAGTCTGGGGGCAATGCCTAGGTAGAGGCAGTGATTGGGTTTCCAGGCCTGCTGTTTCTGTGAGAACTAAGAATTCAGGGATATAACCTGTTGTTCCAGTGAGAAGTGGGGCACACATGAAAAATTTAGAACATTGGCAGGGGGGCTAGGTAGGTACAATGGACATGTAATTAAATTAGAATATTGAGGCTGGGCAGTTCTATTAGCACGCCATCAAAATGGATTTAAGAAAATAGTGTAGGTAAAGAGAAACAAGAAACCATAGTCTAAAATAAAAGATTTTGAATTTGATAGGTTTAAATCAAAGTCTGCTAGATGGATATAAAAAGAAAGTAAGAGAGAAAGTTGAGTAAGAGTGAGAAGAGAATGGATAGAAAAAAAATGAGCCTGTTTGCACTGACACTGTTAATGGAAAATTTGAAAGTAAAGGGTTTGGAGTTTTGGAAAGAGGTTTGACAAGAGTTTGATTCCACTGAGATAAGAAGGATTTGAGAAACTTTTAAAGAAATGCCTGTTGGCAATTTCAGACAGCATTCTATCAAATTATAATGTTTAACAAATGGAAACTCTTAGAAAAACTTTGCAGCATGAAATTCTTTGAAAAGCATTTTTTTTCCTTGAAGGAAATGTCCCAATCCTTAGCACCTCATAGGCTCCAAATAAGGGAAATGGGAATGGGAGACTGTCACGTGGAGAACCTTCCCCATCCTCTGAGAGTTTCCCAGCATTAAAACTGCAAAGAATAGTAAGAACATGGGGAAATGTGAGCCATGCACTTCATTTAGTCTCTTAAAGTATCTGGAGGGGTTAGTTAAAACACAAAGAAACTTATTTGACACACTGGGTGATTTTAAAAGGAACCAAAAAGTGTTATGGGAAGGTGAAAATGCCACCATGAATCTTTGAAAATGAGTGAACTGAAAGCAAAGGGCTCAGAAATTTATTAGGTCTGTGGTCTTAAGCAAGTTACTTCACTTCTTTATTGCAGTTTATTAATCTGTAAAAGGAATGATAACTGCACCTACCTCCCAGGATTGCTGTGAGCATCAAATAACATAATTATAAAGTACTTTGCAAGGTACTGGGCATATGATAATCACTATATGAATGTTAGCTATTACTATATTTATTAAATGCAATTAATCCATACTGGGTTTTAAATGTCATTAATATAGAATGTCAAATTGATAGAAAATGAGATATATATGCATGTGTGTATGTATATATGTTTGTGTGTGTATATATATATATATACATATATACATATATGGATTTTAAAATGCATTCAGCTAAATTGATGTCATCTGGTAATAACTTGTTTCATGTTTTAAATGTATAACATATTGTAAATTATTATTGCGTTTCTAAATTTTTTCTTATATCATGAAACTTAAGAAGCCATTATATCAGAAATACCATTAGAAAAGTATTCTTTTAATCTGAATGCTGTTAGATTATGAATTGAGTTGTTAAAAAAATGTGGTAAAAGTCTTTGGACTGTTAAATATTTAATGGGATATATTTGCTTTTGAAGTTGGTAATTATAACTAGAAGATTGGGAGAAAAGTAATACATACCTCTTAAGTTATCCTTGTCTATGAGATTCCTAGGGACTTTCTATTTGATCAAGTTCATAAGATCTTATCAGCTCTGCTGACAGCTAGTCATAAAATTGTAAAGTGATGAAGTTTGAGAAACTGGAACCGTTCCCAGTCAAAGTGGAGAAATTTATAAGTGTGCTCATAGTAAAGAGGGAACTTATTTGCTTACACTAAAGAGTGAAGAAAGTATTTGACCAACACTCATGAAAATTATGAAATCGCATCTCTTAAAAATGGTATATATTGAAGTTACATATGTGAATCAACTTAATACTAATAGACTAAATTCAAAGATGTCAATTTCACCTTAGTATTCAATAGGCAATATAGATTAGGGGTTGACAGTGGCCAAAATTTTCTTTTGGGGGAAGATTTGAGCTAACTATCGTATTCTTTGTATGTTTCAAACTTCAGATTATGATTAGTCTTAATGTATAAAGTAAGGATATATGTGTATATATGTATCAGATTGCAGGCCGCTTTGGAGAGAGAGAAGGAATAGGTAGGTAGACAAAACCTAAAGCTTGTGGAAGTGAATATTGCAATCTAAAAATAGATTCATTTGTAAACAAAAAAAAAATAGCCCTTTACACTTTTTGTCTTATTCCCCTTTTTTGAGAAGATATATATTGTGCTCATATAATCTTGAAGAAATGAGACGCATGAAGAACATAATCTAATATGTGCATTTAGTACAATTAGTAAGGGGCTGGCAGGCCTAGGAATTTTTTTTTTTTTACTTAGTTGCTTATGATAGGAAATTGACCATAAATGAATTCAGATGAAAATAATGCTATCTTCCATGCTTGCAACCTATTATTGTATTGTAATGATAAACTTCTACAATTCACCTACCCTGAGTATGGAAATTTGCTTTGAAAGCAAAAGAAGGGACATGGTTATGGTGATATAAAGAGTTCTCCCTCAAGGGCACAGACTGGCCTGATATAAACCATAAAATGGGAAAAAACAACAACCAAAATAACAAAACCTTCCTCAGTTCTGTTTGATTCCAGGAACGTCATACTTTACAGCTAATCAGGTAGCAAAGTTTCACATTATGCATAAGGTATTAACAGTCAGGCTCAGTATTAAACTGGTCACTAAATTTCCTGTTCAGAATGGAAAGAGCACAAAAGAGAAACTGAGTCCAGATGCTTTTATATTTTCCTGTGCCAAACCATTTACTCAACTTCCCCAGACACAGACCTCCACTTGCAATAGTAATCAGATCACAGTCCTTTTGAGCACCTCATAGCATTCCCCTTGGATTGTAGCTTAAAAACAATTTGAAAATCAAACCTTAAATAGAAACTCAGAATAACATCAAATTATAATTCCTTGAGATTTTACCTGAAATGACAAAATTTCACTTATCACAGTTTAGGCTTGGGTTATCATTACTTTTCTCATGTTATCCTTAATGAGGATTTGCTTTAATGATCATAAACCAGAGTACAGGACCTAGAGCAAAATAGGTTTGATAGTGGATAAAGTGGGTGTCAGTAGGACATAAAAAGTTTGGGGATAGCTGCCAAACTATGTTTCTGGAGCGTAAGAGAGGGCTAATGAGAGGACTGGAAATAAATATTGGCAACTAATAGTCATAGAAGTAATATTTGAAGCTATGGAAGTAGATAAATGAGAGTTTGGAAAAATATGTAAGAATAGAAAAATGATCAAGAATGCAAATATCAATAAATGTTTAATGAATTTCGTTATTCAATATTTAGGGGGTAGAGGACAAAGATAGAGAAGAGGCAGTCAATATCCTCTGGAAGGCTAGTGGGAAGATAATCCTTACAACAGTCCAGGGAAGGAGCTGGAGCAAGAATTATATTCCCATACCCTGTTTGCCTCAGTTTTCACATCTGTAAAATGAGTTGGAGAAAGAAATGGAAACCGCTCTAGTATCTTTTGCTGAGAAAACCCCAAATGGGTACATGAATAGTAGGACAGGATTGAGAAACAACACACTGGAAAGAGTGGGTGCTTAATGAATGTTTGGAGAATTAAATATCCATTTCATAAATGAGGATATGGAGCTCAAC
Source organism: Bettongia penicillata ogilbyi (assembly GCA_023548195.1). NCBI lineage: Eukaryota > Metazoa > Chordata > Mammalia > Diprotodontia > Potoroidae > Bettongia > Bettongia penicillata. The sequence goes on from JAJHZJ010000470.1 coordinate 21,957,275, forward strand.
AAATATAAGTGATTTGCCCTTAGCCTATTAAATAGCAGGATAAATACCTTAATCTATTTCTCAGATCTCCTAGTCCTTTAAATGTTTTCATTATATGGAAGAAAGAGTTAGATAATAAATACCCAAATATATTTGTATACCGAATAAAATAATTATATGAAAAGAAAAAAATGTATATAATATATATGTATATATACATGTATGTGTGTATACATATACATGTAGGGATGTGTGTGTATATATATACACATACACTTATATGTATATTATATATATATAAAATCAAATATATAATTGAAAGGGGATAATACTGTAATACTTTTGGTAAGGTACAAAAGGAAGAAGAGGAATGTTATCAAAATCATAGATGAGAGTTTATTCTTGTACAGAAGACAATGTTCTATCTTTGAGACAGAAAAAAATGGAAGGAGGAATGAGCAATCATTTTAAGGTAGAGAATAGAAATTTTGAAAATGTTTCACATTCACATAGGATTTAATTCAATTCAATAAACAATTATTGCATGCCTACTATATGTGAGGGATTGTGCTAAGCCCTCAAAGAGTTGATAATCTCATGCAGAAAAAAATGCAAAAAATGAAGCTGAACATGAGGGGAAGAACTGGGAGGAGGAATTTTGGGGGAGGTGAGGGAAGTGACTGGGCGATATGTGTTCCATGGAATTAACTGGAAGTTTGTAAGCCCTTTTAAAGAAAAGTTTTGAGAGGAGTTTAATGTTCCACCAGTTCCTCCATCAGAGGGAAGAAGCAACTGAGAGACAATGGAGAAGCTCAGCCAGTATTCATGGTAGTGAGATTTCAGGTGATCAGATTATCCTGGGGGTAGGAAGAAGCATGGTGTTCTCTAGAGTAGGAGCCAAGCAGAACCGAAGATGGAAGATGAAGTCTGTTATTGGTCTTCTTAATAGAACACAAGATTAAGTCATCTGTGGATAATGAATCAGGTTACTCTCCCAACCAGGCTCATAAATTGACTCAGATGTATCCAAAGAATCACCTTTAACCATGCTAAACACCTATTGAGACACTGGACTTTCTGTTGAGCATATAAAAATAGCTTTTTGGTCTTTGAACTTAGGATAAAAAACTTATAGGGAAAAGGATAATAATGCAGATGAGATTATTTGGCTGTTGTTATTGACCCACAACATTTTCTCTTATCCATGCTGCGCATTCATTAGATATTTTCGTTACAACTGCAATTTGTGCCAAGTGTATAAATAAATGTGTCATTATTATCACTATTATGAGCTGTCAATATTTTGCTTTACTTTGAAATGCCATCAACAGAATTGTTGTGAATGCCCAATTAACTTGAAGCATTTGACATTACAACTTAGAGGAAGAAGGAGGGAAAAATCTCAACACAGAAAACATGCAATATTGACTTTGATCACAAATTGGTGTAATGTAGATGATTTTTAAAAGTCAGGACTAAATAAAATGTGGGAACCTTGGGTGATTTAAATGTTATCAGTTGTTGCAAAGATCAAAGATCTGGGCATCAGGACAAGATGTTTCAAAATTACCGACTTTAGAAATCAATATCATGTCTCACTAATCTCCACTGACTTCAAGCAACAGTTTTCCTCTTTAGATCACTGTAATTCGCATCAAATTGGGATGTTCATTTACACCCAGCCTATGACGGTGAGCTAACTAGTACCAGTTCAGAGCTGCCCACCCCCATGCCAATGATGCTATAATTGTATGCACAGCAGGCTTTAGCAATCCATTTCTTCTGAGTTAGATGTTTTAATTCAGATAATGTTAAGGTGACCCAGAGCTATGATTTCATCAGTATAAGGAACTCACTGTGAAGAAGTTTTCTCAGCTAATGCAACTGATCAATTGCTCTGCAGCTTATCATCTTAGTTGCCTCAAGTACTGAAAGGTTCCATAAATTGTCCAGGGTCACACTGCATGTAAAGGACATGTGAAGGACAGACATTGAGTCCAGGTCTTCCTGAATCTGAGTCCACCTCTCTCTCCCACTTTACTATACAACTGGCAGAGATAAATATTTTAAAATTTCATAATAGAGGCAGGCAATGGACCTTGGTTTTCATTAGTACATAGAATTGGTACATAGAACTTTCATTAGTACATAGTACAAAGAAATATGCTTTATTAATGCAAGTTATCACCTTCTCTGAAAGTGAGGCACTTGAAACAATTGTGTCAAACTCACAAAGAATTTTATCCCTATAGACTGCATATTTACTTAGAAAATTTCAATTTAACATTACCTATACTGCAATACATTTTTATTTTAACTTTTACCAATTACATTTTAATATATCTCAGGCTGTACCTGCCAGTTTTGCAAGTCATTCAGGTAGGAGTTTAACCCTTCTAGTCTAGAGCACTGAGAAGTTGATTGCTTTGCTCTGTATCATGTTCTATCTTTCCACTTTCTAGCTGAAGAGTCTCTTTCAGCTGCTGGAACAAATCAATCCATTTGGTTGATCCTTATTAATCACTGAAGTGAGGGATCTGGATACCACCATATTGTTGGAGTTAAATTCAATCACTACAACTCAGCCTAAATTGTAAATTATCCAAAGGCAAGGACTTATTGTCCTTCAATTGAAATTCTCTTAGCATATATGAAATATAAGAATTCAAAAAATGTTAATACAAAAAGAAAATTATTGCATCAAATATGAATCCATTGATGCTTTCTCTAAGTAAAAGGAGAATTACCATCGTCATCATTCTCTATTGTTATAGTTGAATTTTAGCACTCTAAAATTTTCAAAGTACTTTAAATCTACTTGACCATTTGATAGGTAACTTACTACTTAAATTTTCTTTCTTATTCATTTTGTTCTTTTATTTTGATGTACTTTTATGGAGATTCTACTGAGGTCCAAGAGGAATCTGTTTGTCTTCTCTCATGGTCCCAAATATGGACTAGTCGCATAAAGGAAAGAAAAGTATAAAACACTGGAGATTTTACCAATTGTTTCACAGTTAAATAAATTAGAACTTTAATGACAAATTTGCATCATACTAAAACTATTATAATTTTTCATTAATATGTAATTCAAAAATGTACTGTACAGCATCAGTTTATTATACACAATGATTTCTAAAGTTCCTCAGGTAATAGGAAGTACCCAGCAATTTCAAGTTTATCTAGTTTTAGATAAGAACTGGTTAATATTAAAACGGTAGCTTTCCTTTATCCTTCAGCATAAATGATTTGTATCACATTACAAATAAATTTAGAAAAGAAATAAAAATTAAATATGTTAACTACCTTTAAAGAGGCACCCTATGGATAACACCTGAAGCAAAGAAATGTTGAGGGAAGGTAAACAAATTACATTGTAACTATTTCATAATAGCAATGAATAAATTCTGTTAAAAATAGGTTGCATCTTCTAAGGGTCATTGAACTGAAAAAGAATGGGGAGCTATTTGTTATAACTAATGCTTAAGGATTATGCAGTTTTTTACTGGAAGACTACAAGGTAAAAAAGAAATAGCACTGTATTTGGAGTCAAATGACCTGCGTTCAAATCTAGACTCTGTCCTTTGCTACCTTTGTATTCTCGGAGAAATTTTTTAACTTCACTGAGACTATCTATGTCTTTAACTATAAAATGAGGGGTTTCAAAAAGATGAATTCAAATGTTGTCTCTTAATTTATTATCTTCTGATTTCATCTATTGAAAAAACTCCCAGTGAGGAACTCCTTCCACTTTCTCTGGATTAGTACTTTCTCTGGAAATTACATTCTCAGAAAACTGACTGGGTCATTGAGAGATGAAATGACTTTCCCAGAGTCAAACAATATATGTTAGAGGTAATAATAAAAATAATAATATTGTGTAGTATTTAAAGATTTGTAAAGTGATTGACATGTTATCTTATTTGAGCCTTGTAATAATTCCAAAAAGTAGATTTTATTATTTTCCCCATTTTATAGAATGGTAAAATAATAATAATATTATAGAATAATATTATACAATATTATACAATAGTAAAATAATAATACTAATGAAATAGAGAAATAAAGTAACTAATCCAGATCAAACAAATAGTATCAAAGACTTGAATTTAGCTGTTAGTCATTCAATAAGTATTATTAAGCATCTTTCTGTCTGTGTTCATCCTTGGTTTTTGAAGAAGACCATGACATCAGAGTAATGATGACATGACTTGCACATGAATTTGTTTTATGTGAGGGAGGGCTGTGCAAGGTCACCAACCTCCTCCTGAGCCATCTGGGTCCAGTGACCAGATGTTCATCAAGATGACTGGAGATGACCCAGGATGCAATGGAAGATCTTGACCTATTCAGGTTGCCTTTTTCAGGTGCTCACTTAGGGAGAGATAATGGCCATTGAGTGAATGAGCCTCTTTAAGAAGTAGTCATAGACTGACCCTTTTAATGAACAAAAGAAAAAAATAACAAAATCAACAGAAACTGTTACTAACAATAATCACTCTAAGCTAGCCATTAAGTGGAGCTTGGGCAAGGGACCTATTGTTGTCCAGTCAATGGATTTCAGAATGCACTGGGTTTAAGGTTTTGGGAATGAGAAGGAAGGAAGGAAGGAAGGAAGGAAGGAAGGAAGGAAGGAAGGAAGGAAGGAAGGAAGGAAGGAAGGAAGGAAGGAAGGAAGGAAGGAAGGAAGGAAGGAAGGAAGGAAGGAAGGAAGGAAGGAAGGAAGGAAGGAAGGAAGGAAGGAAGGAAGGAAGGAAGGAAAGAAGGAAGGAAGGAAAGATTATGTGCTAGACAACATGCTAAGTGCCCAGGGAATAGAAAGAGGCAAAAGACAGTTCCTTCAATGAAGCACCTCAAAATTTAAGTGGGGAGGCAAGAAGACAATAAATGTTCATAAACAAGATATGTACAGGATAAAACAAATCATTAAAAGAAGGAAGGCACTAGAATTTGGGGGGATTGGAAGAAGTTTCCTATATGAGATTTTAATTGGACTTATCGGAAGTCAGGGAAGCCAGGAATTGGGGATGAGAATGGAGAGCATTCAGCATTGTAAGCATAAGGGATAGCCACAGAAAATGTCTAGAGCTGAAAGATGAAGTTTCTTGTTCTCAGAATAGCAAGGAGGTCAGTGTCACTGAATACAGGCACACCTGGTAGGGGCTGAGATGCCAGAAGACTAGAAAGGTGGGAGGCTGGATAAGTTATGAAGGATTTTGGACCACAAGGAGATGATTTTGTATTTTCTCTTGGAGACGACAAGGAGACACTGATGTTTGTTTTGTAGAGGGGTGACATTATCAGACTTTCACTTTAGGAAAATTGCTTTGGTGGCTAAAAGGTGAATAGATTATTTTTGGCAAGAAGAGTCATCACAAGGCTATTGAAATAGGCCAGGCATAAAATGATGTGGGCCTGTACCAGGTTGGTGGCAATATCAGAAAAGAGGAGATGTATTTGAGAGATGTTGCACAGATTAAATTAGTAGAACTTGGCAACAGATTAGTTGTGAGGAGAGATAATGGGATATCAGTGATGACACCTAGGTTGTGAGCTTGTGGATTGGGCAAATGGTGGTACTCTTAAAAGTAATAGGTAAATTTGGAAAGGGAAAGCATTAGGGAGAATGATGATGAATTCAGTTTTAGAAGTGTTGACTTTAAAATGTCTACTGGACATCTAGTTTGAGATATTAGCAAAGCAGTTGGAGACGTGGGAATTAGTTCAGTAGATAAAGTAGGGGAAGATAGGTAGATTTGAGAATCATCAGCATAGAAAGTTTAAATCTCCTGGAACCTATGAGTTCACCAAGTGAAGGAGTATAGAGGGAAAAGGGAAGGAGTACTGTCTAGTCCTGTGGAATACCTATGGTTAGAAGACATGACTTGGATAAGGATAAAGCAAAGGAAACTAAGTTTCCTAAGTTGTCTCTTTCTTATCCTTTTTTTATCCCTTTGTCTGTAATCAAAGGTCTTTCTACACATTAATGAGTAAGGACAATAGCGTCCCGGGCTGATCTGATTGAACAGGGGAAGTGGTGGTCTCTTGGAATCGAAATTTCTTCTCAAAAGTTGCCTGTTTCCTGGGATGTCTACTTAAACCAAAAACTTCATTTCCCCCAAATCCGTCTTCCTCAGTCAGTCAGTTCTTCAGGCCTATCTCATTCTAAAATCTTCCCTGTACCCTATTCTCTTTCTTCCTCCTCTTCCCCTTAGAGGTACTCCAAGTCCCAGCTGTATGTGCTGTGCCAAGTGGAGAGAATGCAATGGCTTTCAGATGTGACATTGGCCTCTTGCTTTATGTCTCATGTCAGTTGGCAGTATGTTGATGTCTTCTGTCATTCTCAGAGAAAATAGACTGAATTGATTATATCCCTTCATACTTGCTTTCATAATATTGGAGTTCTTGGACAAATAATTCATCAAATTTCAAACACTTTCTTTTCCATTATAGTCCATTCACTAGCAGGTGATTAGTTTAGGTACCTAACAATATTGTTCAATAGATTATCTTTAAAATGACTGACACAGAGCAGAAATAAAAACTGTGTTTTCACTTAGACTACAGAGAATCCAGTTAAGCAATTCTGGAAATTTCAGTAACTCAGATCCCTTAGAATATCTTCTTAATTACTTTTTTAAGGATTAAAAATGTCAGTATCATAAAAGTATCAATTGCTTTGTTTTCATATGACAAGTAAAGGCATGAAAGAAGCTTATTTTTTTTTATCTCCACATGCCTCTATAATGCATAAACTATGTTTAATCCTTTTGTTCTAAGAACATTTAAATTTGTGTATTTTTAATATAATCTGAGATTTATTTAGTAAGACTATATATTTTTTTAATTTTAACATTCTCTAAGATAATATGGGAAAGTTAAGTCAATGAGCATTTATTCCAGTAATAGAGCTAGATAGTACAAAGACATGGAGACAGAAGATGAAACAGTATGTTTGAGAGAAAAGTTCAGTACTGCTAAAATTTAGAATGTATAGGAAAATAAAACATAAGAAAGCTGGAAACATAGGAAGGATCCAGAATGTGAAAAGATTTAAAACAAAGACATTTATATGTGATCCTGGAGACAACAGAGGAGCAGGGTCAGATCTAGATCATGGAAAAATCACATTCAAGAATTTATCAAGCAGGATCCAGAAATCTCTTTACTCTGGAAGTTCACTCTAGCCCTGGAATTGATACACTTGAAACGTCCTCGTCCTTATAGCCTCTTCCAATTATAAGATGGCTCTTTCCAGAACCTTCATTTAAAGAGAACATAACCAATCGTGTTTCATTCCTCTCCAGGTTATTATATTCTTGATTTTCTGTACCATGTATGACCTCTATCTCCTATCCCACTCTCACCACCACAACCACCCCCACCCTCAAGTTCCTTTTCTCTGTTGTCTTTCCAATTAGACTGTAAGCTTCTTGAAGGAAGACTGACTTTCCTTCTGTTTACATTTGTTTTCACAGCAAAGTGATTGACACATACTAAGCACTGATTGTTGAAGGACTGAGTTTTGACTGAAGATGGATTGAAGATGGAGACAATTGAGGTAGAAAGATCAGTTAGAAGGGTATTACAATAGTCTAGGGGAAACATAATAAAGCCTTATAATAGGGTGATGGACGTGTGAGTGGTGAGAAATACACACACACACACACATATATGAAAAAATTTTGCTAAGGTAGAAATGATAGGACAAGAGACTGGACCCTTAAGACTAATGAACAGAGGATTATGCCAACATTGCGGGCATGGCTGACTAGGAGAGTGATGGTACCCTCAACGGCAAAAGGAAAGTTGGGAAATGGGTAACATCTGGGGATGGAGAACAATAATGAATTCTGTTTTGGACCTCTTCAATTGACATGTGTATAGGACATCAGGGAAGTAGGACTGGAGATGAAGAGAGGGAAGGGAAAAGAAAGGGCACAGATATTTATTGTCTGCTATGTGCTAGGCATTAAACTAAACATTTTATAAATATAAACCCATTTGATCTTCATAATAACTCTGAGAGGAAGGCACTGTTATTATCCTAATTTTACATTTTAAGAAGCTATGGTAGATAGAGATAAAGTGACTTTCTCATAGTCACATACCTAGAAAGTTTCCAAGACTAGATTTATTCTTAAGTCTTCTTGACTCCAGGTTTCATGCTTTATCCACACCAGCTAGCTGATGGGTATGTAAATGAGGACTGGATATATGCGAATGGAAATCATCTACACAGAGATGATAACTGCATCCTGGGGAGTTGATATCACTGAGTGAAACAGTGTGCACAGAGAAGGGAAGAGAGCTCAGCCTTGGATGATATCTGCATTTAGTGAGTGTTTTATACATGAAGAGGCAACAGAGGAAACAGAAGTAGTAGTCAGTCAGATATAAGGATAAGTTAGAGAGAACAGTCCTTAACACATAAGGAAAAGAGAGAAAAGGAATAAAAACACAGTGTGGTACACTTCCTGGCTATTGGTGAAATATTTTAACCTTCATATCCTTGGGCCTGAATATTTTACTTTAATTACCTTTCTGTGACTGGACTGAGTTGAACAAAGACAAACAGAAGTAGCTAAATATGGTGGAAAAGTGATTAAATATATATTATAGACACTATTGAGTTGTAATTTAACAAATTCAACTTGATATATATATATATATATATATATATATATATATATATATATATATATGTAATAAATGTCTGCTGCATTCAGAATTGTACACCAGGAAATTAATTCTTTATAAATGACAACTCATTAAAAGGAAAAATATAAAATGGTCTTTCTTTCTGAGTGGACATTTTACGTATCTGCAGTGATAGTGTTAAATTGGTAACAAAGGTGTTTGGTTTGCTAATATAGCATAATCTTTAGATTGTTATATAAAAATAACTAGTGGTGCCCTACATACGAGACTCACATCCAAAAACAAAATAACGTAACATATTACTAGAAGTCCTTAGTAGTAGTGATCTTGATTTCATTATAAACAAGATAGAAAACAATCATAACAAATGAGAGGATGGTCCACAAGTTGTCCTTGGAGAAAAAAATAAAGATGTTTGCAGCGTTGCTTTTTCTTATACCTAAAGCAACCACAACAAAATGTTGTTTCATGGTAATCTTGGCCATCTTATACTGCAGTGTTCATGATAGGTATTTACAAAGAGAACATTATGAAAATAATTGCTTCTTATACAACATCAGTTGTAGGGGATGAAATGGTAAAGAAATTTTAAAAACTTGATCAAACCTTTTAAATTAAATCTGAATATCCTGATAGTTGACTTCAGTGCAGAAAAATGTACAAAATATAATATCCTACTACTCTTGCTTGTTGAAAATATGACAAAAGTTGCCATGGAGTGTATTGACAAGGTAATGTCAATAACCAGTGAAAAAATGCATGGAGGAGCTATAAACCAGCATGATGTGATAGAACAAAGTTCTACCTGAAAAATTCTCTTCTGACAAAGTGACTGCAATGTCTCTGTCAAAACTACATAAGATTCTTTGAAATAAATGACAAACAAAGACAAACAGATGTAGCTAAATATGGTGGAAAAGGGATTAGATATATCTGCCACCCTCCCACCCCCCTACACTCACACACTTTTAGCTAAGGAATTTAAGATTCATTTTTAAGTGTTATAACTTTTTTAATGTCTATGCTACTATTGTATATGTGTGAACAATTACAAAATTTGTCTATCTCTTTTATACATAGTCCCTGAAGTAGCACACAAGATCTTACCAAGAATGAATTCCAAATTAACTGGTTCTCACTTAATGATTTTTTTCTCTAGTATATGGGCTCTAGAGAACAAGAATGTTTTTATAAATATGTATGTTGAATAAAGTGAAGGCTCAATAAGTATGAAATTAAACAAGGTTCTGTTTTACTCATGTTTTTACTTAGTCTTCATTATAGATTGACTAGTAAATAATCAAGAAGCATATACTAATTATTTATTAACCTTTCAGTGACCCTAAATGAGTTGCGGATCTTCATCAGTGAAGACAATTTCTGTTAGAACTTCCCTATGTTTCCCTTATGAACACAATGTCTAGAATCCCCAAATCTTCCTTCCCACCCATACCAATAAATAACATATACATATTTACATATATGTATCCACACATGTGGATTATTTTCAATGGTTTCATAGCAGGAAAGACAGAAAATGAAAGGTCAAGGATTGTAATTAAATTAACACAGTAGCAAGGTGGAAGTGATTTAATTTTGAACTTGTGCTCATAATTTATTGACGCTACCATATTTTTCATCAGTCATCTAGATAAAGGGAATAACTTAAGTCAGAAACTCTGATATTTACTTACAATATTCTTGCTCTCTAATATTTTAATGCAATATATATAAAGTAATCTTCAAAACACTGGAGGCTAAAATACTAGGTGAAAAGTTTAAAATCACAGGATAAAAATCTAGACAACTTCCAATTATGAATACATGGGAACAAATACTCTGAAATAGAAATACCATAGCCAGTAGTTCAATGTAATTTAAATGCATTCTACTGGAATTGTTCTATGATAATAGCCTTTCCTAAACAGGTCAAGTGTTATTTATCTGGATACTGATTAAATATGTATTTAATTATCATTTTGTGTCCATCAGAATAATCTGTTTGTCAAATGCTTTCAGAATATTTATTTGCTTTGCTTTAGTGAATTGAAACATGACATATCACATCATATATTAAATGAATAAATAATTGCGAATAATATGTTAGACATTCTCAATATTGGCATGAATAAAATTTTTAAAGTAGATTTGGCAAAGTCTAATTCTATAATTAGAGTCTTCCTTTAGACAGAAAAATGCAAATAATTAGAAAAATAATCAAGTACTTACATTTGTTTTAGCTATGGTAATTACAGTTTTCACAATGAATATTGCAATTAAGTTTTGGCATTTATCAAAGTACTTGTCATTCAATGATTTCAATGGAGGGGAAAGGCCTAGGACAGCTAATAAGAATCCTCATGCAGCTTTCTCATTATTAAGAGGATCTATTTAAATGTTTCTTTTTCCTTTTTTTTTTTATTTGAACTAAATGGCTAGCAATACATTATCAGTGAGCATTAGAAAAATTTCATATTACCAATAAACACCTTTTTTTCCCTACACCTACTTTCCTTCTATAAGTACTGACTGGTAGAGATTTAGAAATTTCAACTTCACATTCACAGTTTCAGAGGACTTATGTGAATTAGTTAGTCTAAGTATATTGGATAGCTTTTGTATAAAATGAAATTTGAAGTTAAAAAGAAAGGTCAAGAATATGCATGCACATATAATATTATGACAGTTTATATGATATAACCATAATTTTATTATTATCTAAGTATGTGTTTAAGATATTATGTAATGTGCTGTTTTATAATGTACTCAAGTTTTTTATAAATTATACACATATATTTATATGTGTACATATTAACACAACACATTATATCACATATAATAAATTAATAAGTAATTATGCATGCTATATTAGACAATTGAATATATATGTGATGTTATATATGTTTTATTTTTTCTTCATTGCTTCAGAAAGAGATAAGATACCCTTTTCTACCACTTATTTGTACTCTTTTATCGTGTTCCTTCTCAAAGTTTTATATTGGCAGTGGATGGAGGATAGAGCTAGAATAGGCAGAAAGTAAAAAACAATGCCTTAATGAAAAATGTGAAAGAAGACTATCCAATTAAACAATGTATTTGATTTTTAATTTTATTTTATTTTTAAAATTATATTCCTGATAGCATGCTTTTGACTAGTGTCTTAAAAATGATTTCTGAAAAAGCATTCAATATTCTTCATGACTTGAATCAGCTAAAGTTATCCCTTTGAGTTTCTTGAAAAAGTTGGATTTGCATTAGCTATGAGCTATATGTAATAACAAATGTCAAAAATTTCACTACATCAACACCGAATATTTCAGGCTTACCAGCATTGGACGCTGACTTGCTATTAAATTGTAAATAAATATGGATGATAGGAAAATGCCTATGGAACTTGTGGTTGTTCAGTTAAGGTCCAGCAACAGTTAGTGAAGAAAACAAGCATTTAAGAAAAAAATTAAGCAAAACTTCTAGTCATAACTAGGGTGGTAAAAGAAGGTTGTGCAGAACACAGATTTATCCTCTGAAGAAGATAAAGTCTCAAACAAGAAATATCTGTAGTGTTATCCTGTGATTGATGCCATTGGAGCAGTAGTCATTTCCTTTTGCAGCTCTTTTCTCTCTCCCTCCCTTTCTATGTCTAATTGTGGGATCTTTCCTGGGTCCCTCATGTTCCCTGATTAAAAGTTGGAGCAACAAAGAAACACCAACCATCCTCTGGTGAAGCTCTGGATTGGATAAGATTCTAATTCTATTCATTTTTAAAATTAAGCACCAACAATTTTCAAGGCAATAGGGATACAAATATGAAAAACACGGCAAGCTTCCCCTCCAAGCACTTAAAATTTAATAGGATTATAAGGGATGTAGGGAATTGAAGTTAATGAGGACTCTCCATACCCCTAAACAAGATGAACCACAGGATAGTTGCACCAGCTAACAGTGGTCTATTTTCTGTACTGCTTAGCTTCTGCCTATTTTGTCTGGGGCTCTCAATCAGACCCTCAGGGCAATGTGGTCGAGTCTCAGAACAATAATTGCATCAGAAATGCAGGCTGAACTTAAACTGAATGGTCTTAATCAACACACATTCAATCCTTCACAGAAAATTGTACCTTTGTGCTCTGGAACATGCCAAGTATGGCCAAAACACAAAAGGGCATAAAAACAAAGACCCAACAAACACAGTCCCCTGTCTGATATTCTGTGTGTGATAGAAGTAAAGAGAACTCAATCAATTCATAATTGTCTTTTACAACCACTTCTGGAATCTGATTCACAAGTTTGCAAAGATCTCAATCTGCCCAAAGGGACTCAGGTTACAGCCAGTCAGATAATACACTGGCAAGATACCCATCCATGTTTAATTGTAAATGCTCAGCTAAGTGCCACTTCTACACAGATGTGGAAGAAAGGAAAAGAAAACAAACTCATCATGCAATTCATCTGTCCCAAATCTTTCTTAGCCTGTTAGAAGTACAGCGAAAACACTACCTAGCCAAGAAAGTTTGTTTGATAACAAAATCAGGTCTTACAGTCTTAAAAGCATGAGATAAAAAGAATGTAAAGTGATAGTCAAATAGGAAAAGCTCTTATTTCAGATCACACAACTATGTTAATCAAACAAGTAATAATTAAAAACATCAAATTTCCACTTCCAGTGAAAATGGATGTTTGAAGTACCTGAAAGAGGATATTTCTACAACATTAATAATCAGCATCAATTTATAGATATTTGGGAAACAAAGTCTATTTTCTGAGTTGTAAGCAGTAATTACTGTCAAATGTTCTATGGTATTTCAGGGCCAGGTAAAAGTCAATGTTAAGTAAATATTATTGATGGTGGTAATCTTAAAAATGCTATATTATCTGACACTCATTCTCAGGGCTGAGGTCCATAAGAATGTTCAGAATATATGATGCATCCTTCAAACGTGATAATGAAATCTCCTTCCCCCAAAGAGTTTGTTGATTTGACCCTGACTGTGGCTGGATATGTTTACCTAATACCATATCCTATCTCCATAAAATGAAAAAAATCTTTGATTGTTTCTACTTGCTGGATATCCTTTAATTTCTACATATCTTTAAAAAAAAATAAAGGAAACATTTTTTAAGAAGGTATTTTATTTTTGTTCTGTTTTTAGAGACTTCTGTGATTATTGCCAACAATATTTATTTGTTTCTTTTTCAGAATATTTTATGAACCAAAAGCAAAGATATTTTCAAATTCTTCAGATTTAGGTTGGTTTCTTAAGTCTGAGGGAAGAGAAAGATATTACAGCATGCCAAAAAATGTCTGCCATCAGGTATGTGTTGACAGGTTACATGCCAGTCAACAGGATACAAAATTATAGGTATATAATTATTCATAGTTTAAACTTTATTAACAGTTTAAGCTCTTTCCAGGTAGCTATCAAAATGACTTACCAGAAAAGAGGATTCTTGAAGTGTTGAAAAGAACTGATCTAAGTAAACTATAAAAGTTAGATCTGTTCAGTGTTATAAAAGGAATGAAATAATACAGATGGAAAGACCATTATTCCTAAGTAAATCATTTCAGGAATAAAACAGTTTTGTGATGCCTCGAGTTTCTCACTTGCATTAAAGGACAAAGAAATCAACTGTATTTCTGTAATATGGCAATCAAGTTATATTACTAACGAAGGACAAATAAAATATATAAATATATAAAATGAAGTAAAATCTGACAATTTTAAAATACAGAAACATCTATAACTGGTAGTATCAGTATTCTTAAAGTTGTGTGTGTATATATTTTTGTGTGAGTGTGTTCTTTTTACGTATGTGCAACAATTCTCAGAAATGGGGAGAAGGGATCTTTCACACAATGGAAGTCATATGAAGAATAATTTTACACTCCTTTCTGATACTCGATAAGTATATAAAGCAATAGCTGTATATCACATGAATTTATAGGTACAAAGTTTAGCCAGAATCTCTAGCCCTTTGACCCATAAAGGGAAGGAAAATTATTACAATATTACTCAAGCAGGCACCTTCCTCCAAGCAAGGAGTATATGGAGGTATTTCGAGAAGTAGGCTGAACTGAACTGTCCCTCTCTACTCAGAAAATTGTTAGAACCAGTTCCTCAAAGACATGAGGTGCCTGAAGAATGCCCAATTCAGAGTACTTTAGTTTGATCCAAAATCATTGCATTTTTCTGCCTAAGCTTAATCAATGCATGTGTCTTTTGACATCAATTGATGCATTAGTAAAGTGAAGGTCAAGGTATAGGGGCATGAGGTTAAGAAAGAGATTTGTTACATAAGGGAATCAGAATATTTTCTTGGCAGAAATAGTGTGGTGAAGACTAACCTCCCATAGTTTCGTGTTTATGACCAGAATCTGACTCAAATATATATATATATATATGTATATATGTATAAGTGTGCATATTTGTATATATACATATATATGTGTGTGTCTGTGTGTTTATGTGTCTGTGTGTGCATGTATATACACATATACACATGTACCTATATGTGTGTGTATATATACATACATACATATATAGCGATACAAGCCTTACTTTTTCTCCATATACTTCTAAACACTGAAGACACCGTTTAGATATTTTATTGTATTTGTTATTATTTTGACACCCCACAGGGTAAATAAGAGAAAATCAATAAAGAAATGGTACTAGAATTAAGAGATCAAGTAATGACTTACCCTGGAAGGTAAAGTTTTATCTGTTTTTGAAGGAATTTGGAGGAATCAGATGGGGAAGAGGATTGAGAAAATTCCAGGATGGGGGGTAACAAGTAAAAATGTCTAATTCCTGAAGTAATGTGCTTTATATGAGGAAGAGTAAGAAGATTGTCACTGGATGAGAGGTGAGGTGAAATAGAGTAAGATGTCAGAGTGGAAATGATTGTTAAAAAGTATACAGGTTGAATTTGGGGAAAAAAAGAATTCAGCACTATAAAAAAAGGGTATGAATAATCATGCCATGTGTCTCTTGATATCTGGACAGAACGCTAAAAAAAAGGTGTTCAGGTTATCAAGTGCTCAAATGCCAAATTGAGTGTATTGAGTAGAAATTAAAGATAACATTCAAATTGGCATTTTAGGAAGATCACTTTGGTGGTCAAAGACAAGATGGACTGCAGCGAGGAGAGACTAGCGGCAGGAAGATCCACCAGTGAGCTACTACAATGGTCCAGGCATGATGTAGAGAGGATCTAGAAGGGGGCAGCAATATTGGAAGAATGAAGGGATTTAAGGGAAACGTGGCATGGTAAAATAAACAGGCCTTGGTAACAAATTGACCATGGTAAATGAGAAAGTGAGGAGTCAAGGAGGACATCAAGGTTGTTAGTCTGGGTAGATGATAATTTGTTGTTACACTTGACAAAAATAGAAAAGTTCAGATAGGACAGGGTTTAGGTGTAAGGGAGAGAGTGAACAGAGTTCTGGGCATGGAGTCAGGGAGACTCTAGTTCAGATCTGGTTTCAAATACTTACTAGCTATGTGACCTTGGGCAAGTCAATTGACCCCATTTACTTCAGTTTCCTTATCTATAAAAGGAGATGGAGAAGGAAATGACAAACTACTATAGTATCTCTGCCAAAAGAATGAGGTCAAAAATAGTTGAATGTGACTGAAAACTACTGAACAATGATATCACCATGTGGCATACTATAGACAGATAAGAAGATAGTTGAAAATAGAATCCTATGGAACAAAGTAGAGTTAATAGGTTTAATCTGGATAAAGACCCAACAAAACACACAGAAAAAGGATGCTCTTAATAAAGAGAAAAACCATGAGAGAACAGTGTCATAAAAACCTATAAATAAGATATTAAGGAGAAGAGAGTGGTCAACAAAGTCAAAAACTTCAGAGAGTTCAAGAAAGTTGTCATTAGATTTGGTAATTCAGAAAACATTAGTAACATTAGGAAAAAGTTTGATTAAATGATGAGATTGGAAGCCTGATTGTAGAGTGACTATTAGAGACATGTTTGTAGGAAGTGGGAAAGCAGCAAGTAGACAAGGAGAGACTCATGATAGGTAAGAGAACTGGGATAACAGAGAATGCAGTCTTCAGAAGATGGATGGGCTCATTTATACATATAGAAAAGATTGCTTTGGCAAGAAGATGGGCTTCTTTTCAAATGTGGAAGGACTGAAGGAGGAGGCAGTGACAGAAAACATCTGGGAAATGTGAGCTAAGAAGAGAAGAGGAAGTTCCCAGTAAACAGGCTGAATTTTCACAGTGAAAATGGAGCACAGAGGTTTGGCAGGACATGATCAGCCATAGGTTAGGAGAACAAGGGATTAAAGGGGGCAAAAGTGCATTCTTAATGTAATCTCATTCATATACCGGGAGGTTTTTTTTTTTTATTCTTATGATTTACAGTTTTTAATTGGCACTTGAAACTATTAAAAATATCTCAAAGCAGATCACTTGGCCCTAAAGAAGAGATGTGAGAGGGGGATTGGAGCCAAGATGGCAGAGCAGAAGGATGGACCTGCTCTAGTTGTACCCCCAAAGCCCATGAAAATACCTGTAAAAATGACTCTAAACACATTCCAGATCATCAGAAACCATAAAACGACAGAGTGAAAGAGATTTCTAGGCCAAGTCATCCTAGAAGGCCAACAGGAAAGATCTATTGCACTGGAATCAGAGTGGAACATAGCCCAGCTTTGGTCATCCAGCATGAATGGGACTGGAGCAGGATTCAGGGTTGTGGAATCACAGGTAACAGCTGTGGTCCCCAGATTTCTCAACCTACAAATGCCAAGGACAGCTTCAAATGTCAGTGAGGAAGCATTGTCAACTGGGTGAGAGGGGAGTGTGGATCTAGCCCAACCCCCAGCCCACTGTGGAAGCAGCCACTACAGTAGCAATATCCATTTTTGGAGCCCTTGGCCTAAAGACCCTGGGGGAATTGAGCCACTGATGGGGATCTCAACCCTGAGTGGTGGCCCTGGAGTGAGGAGGAGCACTGGCTGGCATGGTGGAGCTGGTGAAGGCTGTAGAGAGGAATTCTACTCCCAGAAGAGAGTGCATGTAGTTTCTCCCAGACCAGAGTGCAGGTCAGAAGAGGAGTAAACTCCTCTCCCTTGATTGTGTCACCTTGGAGGAACTGAGAACTTACAAGTTCACAGATTATATCACCCTCTTGACAAAGAATTCAAAAGTCAAGTAACTGGCTAGGAAAATGCTCAAAAAAGGAAAAAAAAAGAATAAGACAATAGCAGGTTACTTTCTTGGTGAGCAGGTATACTCTTCCTTCCTTTTGGATGAGGAAGAACAATGTATACCATCAGAGGAAGACCTAAAAGTCAAGGATCTTGCATATAAAACCTTCCAAACAAATATGCAATGGTCTCAGGCCATGGAATACCTCAAAAAGGATTTTGAAAATCAAGTAAGAGAGATGGATGAAAAATTGGAGAAAGGCATGAGAGTGATGCAAGAAAATCATGAAAAGCAAGTCAACAGCTTGCTAAAGGAGACCCCCAAAAAAATACTGGAGAAAACAACACCTTTAAAAATAAACTAACCCAAATGACAAAAGAGGTCCAGAAAGTCAATAAGGAGAAGAAGGCTTTAAAAAGTAGAATTAGTCAATTGGAAAAGCAGGTTCCAAACTTATTGAAGAAAATGATTCTTTAAAATTTAGAATGGAGCAGATGGAAGTTAATGCTTTTATGAGAAATCAAGAAATTAAAAAACAAAACCAAAAGAATGAAAAAAAAATAGAAGACAATTTGAAATATCTCACTGGAAAAACAACCTGACCTAGAAAATAGATCCAGGAGAGTCAATTTAAAAATTCTGGGACTACCTGAAAAACATGATCAAAAAAGTATCCTGGACATTATCTTTCATGATATTGTCAAGAAAAGCTGCCCTGATATTCTAGAACCAGAGGATAAAATAAATATTGAAAGAATCCACTAATAACCTCCTGAAAGAGAGCTGAAAAGAAAAACTTCTAGGAATGGTGTAACCAAATTCCAGAGTCCTCAGATCAAGAAGAAAATATTGCAAGCAGCCAGAAAGAAACAATTCTAGTATTGTGGAAATGCAATCAGGATACCATAAGGTCTAGGAGCTTCTACACCAGGGGATCAAAGGACTTGGAATATGATATTCCAGGAGTCAAAAGAACTAGAATTAAAATGAAGAATCACCTATCCAGAAAAACATGTATAACACTTGAGTGGGAAAATGGTCGTTTGATGAGCTGAATAGAAAATTTCACTTTCAAACACAAGAATCAAGAGAATCATGAAAAGGTAAACAGAAAGGAGAAATCATAAGAGACTTAGTAAAGTTGAATTGTTTGCACTCCTACATGAAAAGATAGTATTTGTAACTCTTGAGGCTTTCTCAGCATTTGTGTAGTTGGAAAGATTATATACATATAGATAGGGGCACAAGTGAGTTGAATAGGAAGGGATGATATCTAAAAAATAAAACCAAGGGGTGAGACAGGAATATATTGGGAGGAGAAAGGGAGAAATGGAATGGAGCAAATTATCTCTCATAAAAGAGGCAGGAAAAAGCTTTTTCAATAGACTGGAAAAGGGAGGAAATGAGAGGGAAAATGTGATGTTTACTCTCATCACAGTTGGCTTAATGAGGGAATGGTATGCATACTCAATTTCATATGAAAATCTATAGTACACTACAAGAAAGTAGGAGAGAAGGGGACAAGTGGGGTGGGGGGGATGATAGAAGGAAGGGAAAATGGGAGAGGGAAATAATTAGAAATAAACACCTTTGGGAGGGACAAGGTCAAAAGACAGAATAGAATAAATGGGGGCAGGATAAGATGGAAGGAAATATAGTTAGTCTTACACAACATGACTGTTATGGAAGTCTTTTGCATAATTATACATGTATAGCCTGTATTGAATCGCCTGCCTTCTCAGTGGGTATGGGTGCAGAGGGCTGAAGGGAGAGAAGTTGGAACTCAAAGTTTTAAGAACAAAAGTTGAGAATTGTTTTTGCACGCAACTGGGAAATAAGAAATACAAGTAATGGGGTATAGAAATCTATTTTGCCCTACAAGAAAAGAGAGAAGATGGGGATAAGGGAAGGGAGAGGTATGATAGAAGAGAGGACAGATTTGGGGAAGAGGCAATCAGAATCTGTGGTATCTTGTGGTAGTTGGGGGGAAGAGATGGGGAGAAAATTTGGAACTCAAAATCTTATGGGAATGAATGTTGAAAACTAAAAATAAATAAATTTTTAAAAAAGAGATATGAGAAAACATCTCGCCCATTCCTTTGTAGTACTTAAGAGATTCACAAATGCCCATTTAATATGCCTTTCGACTTGTCCACCAGATTTATCAATTTGATTATTTTTCCCTCTTCTTTCTCTTTTTAAATCTTGATTATATGTGCAGGCTGTCTGAGAAAGGGGAGAGAAATGGTTATGGGGGGATTAAATGGTACAAAAGCAAAACGTATCAATATTTTTAATTTTTTTTTAAAGCTCTCCAAAGAATAAAAATGGTCAAATTAAAGGAATAGCTTGCAGCTTAAATTCATTCCTCAATTAGGTCTGGCTGCCTCTGATTCCTTTCTTTTCTCCTCTCTGTCATCCTTTCATGTCCCCTGGGGCTAGTGGAACAAGATTGGTGCAACCTTAAGGGAAAAGAGGAGCAATGAGCTTGTTTAGTCTTTCTCAAGATCAAAAAGTCTTAAACTCCAGACCGAAAACTAGAAATGAAAACAAGCCCTAGATATAAACAATGCCTTTCAATCATTGCAACATTCTTTTGCTTTCTGCCTCTGAAAAAGCACACAAAGCCTTCACCAGCTTTGATTCTAAACAGTGCAGAATTACTAAAGGCAAAAAGAATCCTTGGGAGATTTAGGGTTTAGTTCATTTTGCCAATGGTTGTATAATTTGAGAGAGGGGTTGTATGTGATGTATTATCTAAAATATATAATTTTCATGGTATGGCTAAAGATTAAATGGTGATTTAGGCTCAAAACAGGAGAAAATTGTAATATAGTTCATTAATTGTACTTTTATTCTAAAGCACAATTGTTCATTTAGCTAATTAATTAAAGATCTTCTGCCTTGATGTTGGTATATTTGCTGAACCTGACTCCTGAAAAAAATATGAGGTTTAGGGAATTCACACTTTCATTCATTCACTCACTCCACATATCTACTGAACCTCTACAACGAGCAAGGAATTTCAACTTTGTTCAGTAAAAGTTAAAATAAGATTAAGGACAATTGTTTTATATACACACACACACACACACATATATATGTACACCTATATACATACATATATACACATATATACATATACACGCATACATGCATATATACATACATGTATATATATACATGCATACCTATATATATATATATATATATATACATGTACATATAAATCATTTTTGGGGGAGATATCAACACTCCTTGGGAAAAGTATATGTTTCTATAAATATGTATGTATATATAAATGTATGTGCATATATGTGCATGAGTATGCATATATCAATATTTATGTATAGATATATCTATATTTAATCATAGCCTAGGGCACAAGGGGAAAAGTTGGGAACAAAAAAACAAAGTAAATAGTATACAACAGAGAACAAGAGAAAATCTACAAGGAAACAAAGATGGACAGCTTTCACTACAATGTATAATATTAAATGTTTCTTGAAAATGAAATTTATTTCTATATAGTTAGAATCATCTCTTACATTCTACTGCACTCAAGTTTTCTCTTATTTTATATTTGTTTATGTTTCTTTTTGTTTCTTCATATGTATTTAAGTTTTAGTAATCAAGTCTAAATTTTTTAAAAAGATGAAAGAAATAGCAACATGTAATGAACATAGTGCCTGATTTCTATTTTGTTATGAACATTATGCATGCCACAATTATATTTCTTTCTGTGTTTCTAGTAATGGTGCGTTCTCTCCTGAGATATAGATTATAGATTACAATTAGCTGAGCTGAGGGAAGATTTAGACATTTTAATATCAATACAAATTAATTTCAAATATGTAGCTGTCAGCTCACAATCTTCCATATGACTTCTATGATTATATGTGCAATATTTGAGGTGACAAGGAAGATTCCATTGGAGTTATGCAAATTATGTCATTTTGGGTTGACTTTTTAAGCAAAGTTTTCTATAAAATTGTTTGCTTACTACTATTAGCTACAGAAAGACTATAAATGTTAATATATCATTAAAAGAAAAAAATAATATATAAGCTATAAAGAAACTATAAAGAAAACTATGAGAAGGGTCCTCAAAGATTAATACTTGATCTCCAAATAACCAAAATGGAATGGTGATTATGACCAATACAACCATACAATGTTTGGTTGCAAGATAGCTAGTTGATTTATAATGTCACTCAGGGAAACTTTGTCATCCTGACTGGTTTTCTCTCTATGTGAGGCACAAATAAGCAGAGGATACTTAGTAGCCAGTTGTGATTGTTGCTGTTGTGTTTGTCCTTCATTCTGGAAGAGGATCATGACATCAAGATGGTGACACGACTTGTAGTTGATTTTGATTTGAGTGAGGAAGGGCTGTGCCAGGGCACCAACTTCATTTTCTTCTCTTGAGCCATCTGAGTCCAGTGATCTGATATTCATCAGTAAGAATGGAGATGGTCCAGGATGCAATGTGAGACCTTGTCCCTTTCAGGCTAAGGTCTTATCACATTCTCACTTTGACTGAGATACACCCATTCAATGTAGAAGCTTCTTTAAGTAGTTACTCAAGGGATGGCCCCCTTAATCAAAGAATAAAAAAATGAACTGAGAGGTGAAGATCCTCAGGGTTCCTAGGAAAAAGAAACAATTACTATTTAGCCAATTGTGATAAATGCCTGTTTAGCAATCTTTACTTGGCCAGAGTTTGCCTCTGTTATCCAGTGGAACTAAACTGTGACTCTTTCTGACTTTAGATACCTAATGCAATAATGCCAGATTTAACATCTGATTAACCACAATATTGGTTTCACGAGCATCAAAAAAAAAAATATTAGAATCCCTTGAATTCCAATGGGAAATCAACAACTCTATAGTGCCAAAGACTATTGTTCTTTTAATTCTACATTTATCACATTCTAGTATTGTCATTTGTAAAATGGGAAAAATGACACTTCTAAGATATATCTTAGGTGGTTATTGTATGGAATAAATGGATAGAAGTACCAGAGAAATGACAGTTGTCATCATCATCATTACCATCATTATTTAGCTCTTATCTTTATGGTTGTTGGAGTCTAGACAGAAATGGTCACAGGACAAGTCACTGTCCTAGGATGTTTTAAATATATAAATATAATTTTGCGTGTGTGTGTGTGTGTGTGTGTGTGTATGATGTTCGGTGAACTATTGCACAGGTGTGCAAAATACTTGATCTTTTTTAATTGAATGTGTTAGGCTACAAGCTTTTTGAGGGAACTGATTTTTCTTTTTTTTCTTTCTATCTTCCTTGCTTAAAACAGTGCTTAGCATATAGTAAGTATTCAGTAAATGCTTTTTGATTAAATGACACTGTAAGTATCTTTTGGCAGCTCTAGTAGGAGATAGGTTAACAATGAATGTATAAGAATGATGTAGACAACTTCCTTTTGCAACATGTTTTTCAATTCATACAGCAGTACTCTACATTTTGAGAGTTTGTTGTTCCATATAGTTTGAACATTATTAGTGTTTTATATGGCAACATCTCTTGAAGAAATTGCATCACCATTTTTAAATTAAAGTCATTTGTCAAATATTACCAAGAAGGATAATGATTGACTATTACAATAAATTTCATCCTATAAAACAAAGAGAAAAAAGAGCATGTAAAAACAGCTTAGAAGAAAGTTTGGCAAGATATCTAATTTAGCAAAATTATCTCAAGGGAATTCAAGGAAAATGAGCGAAGAAAAAAAATCTCTATGATAATCTGTTTCCATGATAAAGGACAGAGGAACCACCATACCCTTAACAAAATATCATGATTCCAGAATACCTGACCGGTTGGGGGAGTAAAAATGGTACTAATTAAAGATGAGAAAAGCAGCCAGATTGAATCAAATATGTATCAAGAAGGTTTGTGCTAGAGCTGACACAATTGTGAGTGCATGTAGAGAGAGATAAACACAGTAGCTAAAGGACAGGATGGTACTAAAGGGACTATATATATGTATATATGCATACACACAGCTATACATACATATACATATATTCATATATGTATATATCTGATATTAATAACAGAAAAAAGCAACAGAAAATGTCAATAAGCGATTAATCTATATAAGATATTTTATTAAAATATATATACACAAACAGAAAGTACCACATCTTAGCTCAGGGTGTTAGTAAATAATAAATAAATACATATTCTCAATCACATAATAGCAGATTGCCATTTCACAATTACTTTAAAGCTATGGAGACTATAAAATCCTACTGTGTTCATTGTTGCTAATTTTATAAAAATGCATTTGATTTGGAAAAGCAAAATGCTATTGCAAGTTATCTGAAAAGTGGAAAGAAGAGCCACCTACTGTGCACTTTAAAAAATCTTGAATACTTTTAAAATATGTTTAGTAAGAGGTCTAGTAATGTACTTTAATGCTACAGTTCAAGGATCAGTCTAATAATTTTGGAGAGACTCATCCCTTCTGTGGCTAAACAGTTTAGAATTCTATATTCACAGTAATTCTAATGTTTATCTCCCAAATCAGAATAGGATTGTGACTTGCATGTCTGGAGAGAATATCCACAATAACAAAAAACAGAAATTTGAACTACATGTGCAAAAAGAGATCATTACTGAAGCCTTTCATATGATCCCAAAAATCCCAGGACAGAGCCTGAGTTATAAGTTGATAAGGAGAGAGATTTGGTGAGCCAGTCAATAAGCATTTATTATACTGTATGTCAAGCACTGTATTAAGCACTAGGAATACAAAAAAGCTGAGAGGGGACAAAAGAAAGTTCCTGCCCTCAAGGTGCTCACAATCTAAAAGGAAAGGCAACATGCAAACAAATATGTACAAGCAAGAGTATACAGGATAAATGGAAAATAATGAAAAAAGGAAGGACACTAGAATTAAGAGGAGTTGGGAAAGGTTTCCTGTACAAGTTGAGACTTTAGTTGGAACTTGAAAGAAGCCAGTAAATCCATGAGGTAGAGGTGAAGAAGGAACTTTCCAGATACAGGGGCCAGTCAGAGAAAACACCAAGACATGGAGTGTCTTGTCATGCAACAGCAAGGAGTTTAGAATCACTGAATTAAAGAATCTGTGGCAGAAAATGAGGTATAGGAAGGGTAGAAATGAGGAGAGGATAAACTACAGAAGGGATATGGGAAGGAGAGAAGGCAATAAGAGGAGCACGGAGCTCTCACACCTCCCATAACTTCCTCTGCCTTAATCACATAATTATTAGATTAGGGAGAAAAGTTTCAAATCTTCATCTTCTTTCTAAAGTTTTACTGAATATCATTATCTCTTCATTAACAACTCTTCATCTTGCTTATCTCACCTTTTGCCCTTGTCACCTCCTTCATATTTCATTAACTATGTGCTTTGGCAGTTTAACATGACCAGGATCCAGAGTCATACTTCAGACAGAAGAGAAGGAAAAAACTCTTGGAGAAAAGTAATATTTATAACCCCTGAATGTATTATAAAATAATAGATGCTATCTGTTTTCAGGGTCACACAAACAATACTTGTCAACTTGGCCCTCTAGTACTTGTGACATATTGCAATATCAGTTATGGATAAATATGTCATGGCATTCATTAAAAACAGTATGAATGATGCATGACAATAGGTAGCATAGTCAAGTTATAAATCAAATGCCAAAAATTGGTAATATTGCTGTAGGATATAAATAGTGACATTCATTAAAAGTGAGAGCAAAGAGTCCTCCCAAACTCTCCCCAAAACTTTCCTATTTTTATTTGGATTTAAAGCAACATTTTTACATTCAGTCCAATTACCATTCTCTACTTGGATTAATCACTTTTTTTAATGACTTGTGCAGGACTGTGCTGGAACTGGCTCCTACTGGCTCTGGAAACTAATTGTTAAATTTTCAGTATAGCATTCATACCTAGGAAAACTGAAAACACTATAAATCAGGACTTGGTTTATTATTTTGTTCACCTAAACAATAAATTAATAGTGTAAATATTAATAAGCTAATTTAAATTTAGAAGTGCATTGTGCATATTTTTTTTATAGAGTTGGTTGTTAAATATTCTTCGGCACTTCCCTGACAGTAGGTCATTAGCTATTAAAGTTGATGTACAAGAATGGAATGACAAGAACTGTTTTTTATGTGTGCTCTACCACTGTCTAGCTCCATGACTTTGTGTGAGTAATTGTAATTTTCTGTAAAATGGAAATTGCTACTTCACACAGTGATTGGTAAACTCAAATGACAAAATGTATGTAGTAACAGAACTAGAAATAGGTTTGGAAAGGACTTTCTTTAAAATAACCTTATGAGGGGAGGGTGGGAATCCATACAGTATCATAATATACTCTTAAAATCACAGATTCTGAACTGGAAGGGATCATTGAGATCAATGAGATAAAAACCCCATGTATCCACACACCCCTTATTTTTTTAGTTAAGGAAATTATGCCCCAAGAGATTGTTGAACAGCTTGCTTAAGGTTATAGAGGAAGTAAGTGGAGAGCCACCAATGTCAACTGAGATCCTTTAACAAATTTCCCTAGTTCATGTGAGATGCAGTGGACAGAGCATTGGGCCTGGATCCAGGAAGACTTGAGTTCACATGTGGCCTCAAACATTTGCTAGCTGTGTGACTTTGGACAAGTCATTTAATCCTTTTTGCCTCAGTTTCTTCATCCATAAAATAAGCTGGAGAAGGAAATGACAAATCACTCCAATATTGTTACCATGAAAATCCAAATAGGGTCACAAAGTTTCAGACATAACTGAATAACAGCAATAAATACTTCTTTCAAAAAGAAAAATAATATACACATCAAGAAATGAATAGGATACTCTCCCAAATTTACACAGCAGGTAACAGAGCTGAGCTTTGAACCCTCAGGTATTTTGAATCATCATTTGTGCGGACTTCCTTTTGTGCTTTAATGTCTGTGAGTAGCAGTTATGCCTCAGGTTCTTCTTATCTCTCCCAATGATTTGGGCATCTGGTGTTTTTAGCTACTGCTAAGCTTCGTGAATGGGAATTTTCTCTGATGCCTTTCTCCTCTGACTAGAGAACTAGAACCATAAACTCCTCCCAAATTCTTCCTTTATCAAGGACTTGGAATTTTCCCAGTAACTATTTCCAAGTAAAACTCTGTTTTGTTTCCAATGAGCATCATTCCTCCCCCAGGATACACTGATCACCAGAAATCTCATCATCATGCTGGTTGACTCAGTCTTTTCTGCTCAGCAACTTCTCAGATTCCTCTTGGTGCCTCTTCCTTCTGATTGGAGTGCTAGAGGGTAAAACAATAAACTCCCCAGGTCTTTTGTTATAGAGAGCTCAGAACTTTTCAGATAACTTTCCATTTTCTATTAGAGTTGCACTTAGTTTTGGCTCCATACAACTTCAACCCCTTTTCAGCTTTCTTTTGTGTGCTGTGTTCACTCACTGGATTCAAGTGCTTTTAAACTCCTTGAGGACAGAGGCTGTCTTTTTCTGATTTGCATCTCCAGTACTTAGCACAGGACCTGATCCATAGTAGGCACTTGACAAACATTTATTGAACTGAATTGAAATGGTACCTCTTCAATATTGTCTCTTCTACTTGTTCATCCTCTGGTACTGTTCTCACAATCTCTCTCTGTTATTTTCAGGTTTTGGCTTACTTTCCATCGACTCTATACTCTTTGTTAATCCTTGTACATGATACTTTATCTCCTAACACTATGACTTTTCTCTCACTGTTTCCCATCCTTAGGACACTGTCTTTTCTTATTATTGCCTCCTAACTCCACTGGCTTTTTTCAAGTTGATGCTAAAATCCTACCTTCTGTAGGAAGCTTTTCCCAGTCATCCTTCATTTCTCTGAAATTAATTCCATTTTAATCTGAATCTATCTTCTTTGTTCACAGTTGTTGTCATGTTTCCTCCCTAAGGTTTGAGTTTGGTTTGGGGTTTTTTGGTTTGTTTGGTTTTTTCTTGACTTTGCTTGTGTCTCCACCACTTAACACAAGGCCTGGTACATAATAAATCCTTAACACATGCTTATTGATGTGATTTTACATTTGTGAGTCACACACCCTGGAAAATCCTAGGCTATTTTAATGTATTTGAAAATACATTGGTCTTCAAGGTGTCCATTTCTCTGGAGACACATAATCTCTTTAAAATATCCCAATAGTAGAACTTTGGAAATAAGAAAAATCCAGTTCAATGAATGCTAAATAGTAACATTTGCTATAATCTATTCTCCTCTAATCCTTTGTACTTGCCCTTGTGATGCGCAGTTTAACTTTATGGACTATCTTGAAAATTAATGACTCCTGAAGGTTAAAGTTTCCCAATCCAGACAAAAAAAGTCATAAATACAACTTTTCTATTATGTGTTCATGCAGTGGACTTGGAGTCAGAGACTTGAGTTTGAAAAGAAGTTCTACTTAATATGTGACCTTGGACAAGACATTTACTTATTTAATTTTAACAGTTGTGGCCATTGAAAGGGCCATCATCAATTTAAGTGAGCTAACTGTAAGAAAAGTAAACTTAATTTGGAAGACAATTTCCGCAATGACAACAATGTGGATACATTCTCCTGAAGAACAGAGCTTGTTGCCTTTAGAATATAGGGTTCCTGAGGTCTGAGTTGGTCTTTCTTTTTGCTTATATGCATATTCCCCCCTCTTAGAACAGTGATAGGCACATACTGAAAGCTTGTTGATTTGACTGGATTAAGATTAAACAGCCAAAGAGATTTTTTTAAGTGTCTGTATACCAGAGTTTGACAGGTAGAGAAGTACATCAGCAAGCTTATCTTGGACAGGCAATGCAGATGGAAATGGCTTGAGCCCAGAACTAAACAAGAGGTTAAGAGTTTGTTGGATTTCGTTCAGAGAAAGCAACAGGAGGAGTTTGGTTTTTTTATTATTTTAACAATCCAAATTGTTCTCATGCAACAAAAACAAAACATAACAGTAACTAAAACTATCAGAAAGCCTTTTAAGCACAAAAGTTCTTCCAATAATGCTCAATAGTTGCAAACTTTATACACCATATTCTCCAAAAGTGTTACTTAAATTCCCTAAGGTTAAATTGTACCATCTGAAAAAAAAAATGATAAGAGAAGATTTCTCTGATTTTTTATGGCTTTAAACCTATGAAACAGAATATTCTTTGTATTTCTTTACATCAATAACAAAGAGGTAGAGAAGGAAAGTTTCATTAGACAATCAGAAATGCAACCTAAATAAGTTTAAGCCCCATCCTTTTAGTTTCAAAAAAAAAAAAAAAAATCTCACTGAACCTGCACCGGTTCAAGCTTTCTGTTCTTGATTCCATGATGTCACAATCCCCAAATCGATGCATGCAAAATAGTTTTTCAGAGTGGCTTGTAAAAATCTTTTGGGATTGGTCAGAAGGCTTGAAGTAGGGAGCATTGGGAATATCTTCCAGCCTAATGGGCTATACAGAAGTTTTGGTTTACTTTTTCAAAGTGGATTGTTGAATATCCCAGTACACCATGTTATTGTCAGTTTTTTCCTGCTGAAATGTCCAAGGCTAAATGAATTAAATGAGACACTTCCATTTTCCTTCATTAATGTACCATAACTAACAATTGAGAGTTTCACTTTGAATCTTACCTGAAAAGCAGAAGAGTTTCATTAGAAGACAAACTTACTTTTTCTAGGTTATGGAGATGCTTGAACATAAATTCATATATAATTACCGTCTTAACTTATAGCCATGTTCTAATTCCTTTGCATAGCACTCAAGGCCCTCCATAATCTGGCACTATTCCAGCTTTAAAGCTTTACATCATATTACTACCCCTTTTCACAAATTCTTAACTTCAGCCAAGATGAAGTCCTCTCTCATGTCTCAATTACCTATCAGATTTCAATCTCTCTGACTGTTATTCGTTAGTGGAATATCTCCCTTTCCCACATTTTCTCTTGTTGAATTTGTCTCCATCTTTTAAAATTCAACTTAAGTTTACTTTTTTTCTGAGAGGTTTTCCTGTTGTCCCCAGGTGGCAATGATTTTTAGCCTCACATCTCATTTGTTACTCTGTGATGTGACTCCTAATGAACTTACCATGTGCAATGACAGACCAGGAAAATAAGGGCACAGTCCTTGAAATATGCACAGATTTTCCCTTTTGTGTAGATTATATGGTGTATATACAATATTTCCCAATCTAATATAAAAATATATTTCAAAACATTAATGAATTATAATTTTGGTTCAGTTTCAGATTTTACATTTCTTTTAATCTTGTTATAAATCAAGGGTTCTTAAACTAGCATCCGTGTACTTTGTTTTGCTTTTAAAACTCTTTACAACTCAGCCTTTTCCTACTTTTCCAGGCTTCTTAGACTTCATTTTTTCATCCTTGCCACCTCACCCCCAAGCTCTACGATGCAAAACACTGGCCTTGCAATTACTTACATAGGATATTCCATATCCTGACTCTAATATTGTTTATTGGCTGTACTCCCCACATGCCTAGAATGATCTCCCTACTCACTTCTGAGTCCTGGCTTCCTTCAAGGCAGTTCAAATTCCACCATTTGTAAAGGACCTTTTCCCATTCTTACTCTGCTGGTGTCTTCTGTAGGAAATTACCTAGCTGAGATGGTGATGATTTCCTCCCTGGTTCCAAATCAAACCAAGAGATGTGGTGATTGAGGGACATGAGTTAGGTGTTTCTTATCCTTTGTTCTCAGAGGACCAAAAGGACATCACTATGTTAGCATCAAGTTAAAGTGTGTCCCACTGTGACTGATCAGACCAATATGGGCTCAGAATGTTCTATCACAGGTGAGGCACAAATACTCCTTGTGAGCATTAGGGGTAGATTCTCTAAATCTATACATCTCATGTTTCTTTTGAGCTGCTGAGGTATATATGCTATATGAGGAGAAGGAGTCATATTCTAATTACATGAAGAGCTATAAGAGAAACACAAGGTAGTATATGATCTCTTGTATTCTGCCCTTGTGGTGTTTGAGAGAAGACTGTTATGAGTCAATGGATCCTATCTGTAAATGCATGGTACCTGTTTATTTTTTTCATATCTATTCCTTCCTTATGTTAGATGAATGAGTACCCAGAAATGGAATGACCAACTTATGATCTTATTAGCTTTAAAAAATCAAGAGAGCTATCAAAGTTATTTTCAATCACCAGGCAGTAGGAGAGACCATCAAAGCTGCTATCACCCATAATTGAGTCTAGTGAGGAGCCAGACAAACAACCGAACTGTTTTCAAAGACCAGCAATGATTTGACCTTGCCAAAAAGACATCGTGACCTTGAAGAAACTAAGTAAAGGAGCAATACCTGGATGCTTGATTTGTGAGTACTCAGGAGAAGGGTGCAGGGAAGGATTCCTCAATACCAGGAATCACCAAGTACCCCCATAGCTCCACGTTTTCTCTATGTATTCCTTATTGACGTGAAACTGTAATGCCAACTCTTCTTTCCGTAAACTGCATAAAGGGAGGAGGCAAGACTGTGCTCCTAAGTGGGGAGAAATGTTTTATATACTATTTTATATCAACATCTCTTTGTAAAAATAATAATAATTGATATTAACTGGTTGCTCAGCATTACTAGTGCACACTGGATGAGGACTAATGATTTATAGTATTAGAAATCCCAACCCCTCAGGATTACCATTAGAACACAGAGGAAAAAAGCAGCTACTGGTCTCCAATGGCCTCCTTCAGAGAGACCAACCTGCTATTCCAAAGAAAATTGACATTCTAAAGAGTATACTACATATATAGTATTGTACATTAGAGTTACTTGTGTGGGTGTATCAACTTCCTAAGAGACTGCATATGCCATGAGGGCAAGAAGCAAGTATTACCTAAAATTTGCACTTAACTGAATTTCTAACACTGTGCTTCTCACCCAATTAGGAATTTTTAAATTTATTTCAGTATGTGTTCTAAAATTATTTGAAATCCTGGCAGTTTAAGTTTAGAGGATAGATAGATAGATAGATAGATAGATAGATAGATAGATAGATAGATGGATAGATAGATAATTTCAAATAATTTAGGAGTATAGAGTATAGTGGTATAATTAGGAGTATACATGTGTATATATCTAAATATATATATATATGTGTGTGTAGGAATATATGCATATATGTACACATATACATATATGCTTATATACACATTTATGTATATATGTGTGTGTATATATATATATATATAATGAATTACTTGGTTAAAATTGAAAAATCATAATACATTAATGTCATATTTTCTTGTGCTATATAACTTATGACTATTTGGTATTTCATATAAAAGACTCTAATGGTCTCTTTATGAATTGCAGTAATCAAATTCCTGAAGAACAGTTAGACATCAACCCATTCAAACACAATACTCTATAGCTGATGAAGCCAATTGTTTAAAAGACAGGACCTGCAATTTCATTGAAAAGTAGTAGAAGAACAAGGACTACAGCCCAATGCTTCTGCATGCCAGCTCACTGCTCTTACTAATTCTGACATATTAGAAGTCTTTATGAATGTAAAATGTAAATGTTCACACACTCAAAGGGATTTCATACTTTATGACATAGGCAGAGAGAGATATCTCTTAGTAAAACTTCCAACTTCTCTGGCCCTCAGACTTCTAGCAACTTTATCCATAAGAATGAAAACACAAAGGGCCTGATGATCAAGAAAGCAGTCTTGAGGAAGCCTATGAATTAGTCATGAGAAGTTATCCTTAGGATCTGATCAGTGGAAACCTACTGATTCTTTCAAATATACACAAACAGACAGGATTCTGAGAAGGTGGCAGAAGTCAGAAAAGTTTCTGATATACAAATTTCCTCCAGAAGGACAGAACATCACCTCAGAGCAGCAGAAATAAACATGGGGTAACGCAGTTGTCCTCCTAAAACAATTTGAGAAGACCCCAGAAAACACCCAACCTCCTGGAGTGGAGGCTTGCGGGAATGAAATGCAAAAACCTCTTAGGCCAACTCTGCAGAATCAACAAACAAGAAGCCTTGGGGGAAGCTGGGTTGAAAGAGAACCTCAGCCTTAGAAACTTTCATCTCACAGACAATGTGGGGTTCTGACCACTGAGAACATTGGAGAACATTGTAGGACCTTCCACTGTCGAGGGATGCCAAGTACAGCTGTGCTAATCAGACACATCCTGCTGTAGAGAGGAGCCAGTACATATCTCATGAGTGCAAGTAGCAAGGGTTGGGGATACTGTTGGATATGGGAACTTGCAGGAGAGCAGAGTCCCTGGTTTCAGTTCCAGGGCAGAGAGGATAGTTGTAGTTTTCAGCCACTGGAAGGACTCAGGAAGCAGGATCTTTTGTAGACAGTGCAGCTGGGAGCCCTAGCTTAGGGGTGTAGAGGAGATCCTAAGGTTGGACTCTGAAACAAACTTAAGAAAATAACAGTGAGGACCTGAGACTTGGGGCATCTTTCCCCATACCTTGGGACTACAACTTGATTACTAATAGTTGTTAAAAACAAAATAAAGCAAAAAATACGTACAAATGAGTAAGGAA
This sequence comes from Bettongia penicillata ogilbyi, assembly GCA_023548195.1. Taxonomy (NCBI): domain Eukaryota; kingdom Metazoa; phylum Chordata; class Mammalia; order Diprotodontia; family Potoroidae; genus Bettongia; species Bettongia penicillata. Next base: position 21,990,655 of record JAJHZJ010000470.1, read on the forward strand.
AGGAGAAAGAATCCAACCAGAGATAGTTATTATGGGGATAGAGAAGATCTGAATTCATATTCAGGGGAAGATAATGGAGCTTTCAAAAGCCACTCCTTTTTCAATGAGAAATGTCAAATGGTCCCAAGCACAAAGTTCTTAGAACTTTAAAATGACTTTTAAAAATCAGAGTGATTGAGGGAAACTTAGAAAAAAATAAGAGTAATTCAAGAAAATGAAGAAAATTATGAAAAGAAAATCAACCAACTTGAAATAGAGAATCAAAAACTTAAAGAATAAGTCCGTGAAAACTAGAATTGAGCAAGGGGAAATGAATGATGTTCTAAGACACCAAGAAATCATAACATAATATCAAAAGAATGAAAAAATAGAAGAGAAAATGAAACATCTCATCAGAAAAAAAGAGATCTGGGGAACAGAGTGCAAAAAAATAATATAATAATGGTCAGACTACCTGAAAAATATGATTAAAGAACCTTGATACAATATTATAAGAAATTATAAAGGAAAATGCTCTGAAGCTCTAGAATAAGAAGGCAAAGCAGAAATAATAAAAACCTGCCAATCACCACCTGAAAGTTATCACAGGAGGAAAACATACAAGAATATTATAGCCAAGTTTCAAAGTTTCCAAGTTAAGGAGAAAATATTAGAAGCAATGAGAAAAAAAATAATTTAAATATCAAGGAGCTACAATAAGGATTACACAAGACCTAGAAACTACCATGTTTGAGGAACATAGATCTTGGAATACTACAGTCCAGAGAGCAAAAGAACTGGAGTTATAACCAAGGGTAACTTACCAAGAAAAATTTAATATAATCCTGAATTTAAAAAAAATTAACACTTAATGAACCGAAAGACTTTCAGGTTTTTGTGACAAAACCCTCAAAATTTAAGGGAAAATTCAATGTATAACACCAAAGAGAAATATAAGGTAAACATTAAAGATCAATTATAAGGTATTCAATAAGGTCAAATTGTGTACTTATGTATTTGAAAATATTAGCAGTACTCTTATGATTGTAATCAATATTTGGGTAGTTTGAAAAAAAGGCTGAGACTGAGCTGAGTATGACAGGGTGATTCTTAAAGAAGTAAAACTATGTAGGGAGAGATAAAAAGGAGTAGCTATCTCATACAAATGACACAAAAGGAAAAACTGATACAGAAGAAGGTAGTGGGTGTAAGGTGGATCGTTTTGGAATCTTAGTCTCATAAGGAATGCAAGATTCATAAGAAATTCTTAAGGAAACGTTGCATGTGTGTGTGTGTGTGTGTGTGTGTGTGAGAGAGAGAGAGAGAGAGAGAGGGAGAGAGAGACTGGTTTTACTGATTTAGGGGTCTATCTCCTGCTAAACTTTAGTTTTTCTGAGGCTACATTGCATAGGACGTTAAGAACAATGAAAATTAGGTACCACTATGCAGAAATGTATTCACAGTATTGAAAAGTAACAGCTAATCATGAGGCAGAAATTAGAAGTGCTTTTTAAGCACTTATTGTACTTTTAGTACAATAAACCTAGGCTCATTTCTATTTGTAATGACTAGTCCTCACCAAAAGATATTTTAGAGTCAGGGCAATTCAGGACCCAGAAAACCAGGACCAAATCTGAGCCTTGGTGTTAATAATTAAGGCAATAATGTCCCACTTTACTTTTCCTAGTCAGACCACATCTGGTGAATTGTGTTCACTCCTGAAAACTACATTTAGAAAAGATAATGATTAACTAGAGAGTGTCCAAAGAAGAGAAATCAGGATGGTGAAGGATCTTAAAGCCATACCATCTACTGTAGGAACTGGGATATTTTGCATGGTGAGGAAAAGAGTCAAGGAGACATGATGGTTACCTTCAAGTATTTAAAAAGCTGAATTGAAGAAGAGAGATGTATAGCCTAGACCCAGAGGGTTACATCCAAATCCCATCTAATGGGTGGAAGCCATCAAGAAGTCAATTTAGGATCAACAGAAGTTAAATTCACTAACAACCAGAATTATCCGAAAGAGGAATGAGGTGACAGAGGAGGTAGAGTTTCCTCTTACTTCTTCAAGTAAAGGCCTGGAGGTCTCTTGTCAGGATGTTTCAGAGGGCCCTTGTGTTCAGGAATAGGTTTAACTTCATGCCTTTCGAAGTTCATTCCAAATCTGAAATTGTGTAGTTTTGTGAAAGTAGTTGAGATTCCCGAAGGGTACAGAACCCATATCTAAGTTATAAAAGTTGATGCAAGGGCAATCAAAGCAATTAGAAACCAGGAAGTACACCAAGAGAACAGAGAAAACACAGTCAACAAGGCAAGCACAATGTTTTTAAAATATTAAAAACTTGGAACTGAGGAAACCTCTAAATCTAAACTGAAGATATTTAGTATATATTCTTCTTGCTAAATCATTGTCCAGTGACTAACTTCACAAAGTGTAACCAGATGAGGCAGGAAGCTATGCACCTGAGATATCTGAGATCATAAGATAATGGATGTTGAGCTAAATAACACAGGTTGCAGGTTATTCTCTCTAGCCCTTTGATGAAATGAGTCCAAGAATCTGAGTCCAAGAGATATAAAACCCTGAGTTCAGATGGGAAGTGGATTCAAACCTGGTTTTGATTATAAATTCAGTGCTTTTTCCATTGCCACACACTGCACTTCTCAGGTATAGCGAGTTATCACATGTTGAAAGTTTGGATGGATTTGGAAGAGACCAAATTGACTCCTAAAGATTTATTAACTCCTGATGAAATCACAGTTATGATACACTGTATCAAGCAAATCAAGACAATAGGTATTCCCTATCTTCTTTATAGGTTTCAGACATTGTGCTAAGCATTAGGGATGCAAATACAAGCAAAAAAGAAGACAGACCCTGCCCAAAAGGTGTTTACCTTCAAATAGCAGAGGATGGCACACAAAGAAGAGCTGAAAAGATTGGAGGCAGGGGGTGGGAAAGGGCATGTTGCTGAAGTCCAGGAAGTTAGCAGCATAACCAGGAGGGCAATGAAGGTTGGACAGCCTCGGTCCCCCTTCAAAAGCGACCCATCAGGAACTCAACAATGAAAGAAGGGAGCTATCATGGAAAAAAGATATTCCAGTCAAAGAATCCACAGAGGAAGATGAAGTTCTAGGGAAAAGAGGCCCCAGATACTGAGGGAAGTTTTGTCTGCATCTGAGGCAGGGACTGAAGACCTGAAATTTAATCAGAAGCACATAGGAGGGAAAGAATCAAGTTTCCTAATATAATTTGACTATATGTCAAACATTCAGTCCTCAAGAGGAGATTGTTAAATCTAATATATTATTTCAAGAAGGTAGAATATTGTGTAATGCATGCTGGTAAATGTTCTATTAGTAATCGCTAAAATAAAATACCTAAAAAAAGTTAACTCATTTATCTGGATAATTCATGAATACACAACTGCTAAAACTAAAATTCTTTGTTAGGGTTTTTGCCCTGATTAATGATGAGGCAAAACTCAGGACAAAGAGAATTAAAGGAGTTAATGAAAATATAGCAAGATTAGCAACACTTTGATGAGCTCATCACTGGAGTTCGGCAAGGGATTCACGATGGAACTGACAAGGTTTGGGATTTCTGGGAACCCCAAAATGTCAGGGTATAGGGCAGAGTTCACCTAGAATGAATTCATGGACTCAAACCTTCTTCTAGTCAAGGGGCAAATTTTATTGTATAGCCACTAGAAGCAGGCAAGGTTCCTAATGAAACTGCAATTTAACGGGGGTGAGACCGATGCTTATATCCCAAAGGGACAGAGAAAGGCTCTGGATGGGATAAAGGAGTAGTAAGCAGACTGGGGTGAGCCAGGTGCAACAGTGAAAGGAATATCAAGTAGGTGGGATTAAGGAGTGATTAGTATGAGCAAGTAGTCTGGGGTGGGCCAGTGATCTGGGTGCTGGAGCGTATGGGCAAATTCAAGTACCGGGTTGCTTTCAAAGATATGGTCTTTCCCTTTTAGGAGTTCAGTTTCCATCACCCCATCAGAGTCAACTTTTATTGATAACTTTTGTAATGAGTTAAAGACAATTCAGATAGGTCTCTGTTTTTCTCAGCCCTTCCCCAATTGTCCATAGGATGCATGAGGGCTAACATGTAGGAGATGACCTGGTATAAGTAGGAGGTGACTTGGTATGTGATGAATACCAGGTAATACAAAGGCTTCAGACAGGGTAACACTTTGCTTAGCAGAGCCTCCCTCAACAGAGCTTCCCTGAATACTGATTGACAAACATGGCTGGGAACAATGGGACATTGAGTCAACATAACTTTTTATACAATGGCTTATTGCCTAAAGATGCTGGGGGAACTAGGGACTCCAAACAGCAATTCAAATAATATGAAGCCAATTAAAAGCATTAGGTTCTTATAATTTTAGTGATTTTTTTGATAAATGATCAAAATTCTAAAGCTTTTTATTTTATTATCATCTAAAACTGTCTGAATATATTTTATTTAACATGTAACACATATTTGCTGCTAGCAAAATGTAGTCTCAGAAGTGTATTGTGCTTTTGCTGCATTAAATAAAAATAAACCCCCCAGATTTAGAAATGACAGACTGACAATCAACAGGAACTTGAAAGAAGTTTCTTGGTATCAGAAAACTTTTATAAATCAGCGGGATGCTGCACCCCCACCCTCTTCCAAGTTCATAAAGAATCCTTCAAGCTGTTATGCTTTGTTGTTTTCTCTGCTCAGGCATTTTTAATCTGAAGGAAAAGTGTTGAATTGAGTAGCATGAGAAAAGATGTTCTTTGGAGATTTGCACACGAATTTAGAAGAGTTTCAGAGGAGTAGGGAACTAGGATCAGCTTGAGATAAACATCTGAAAATACTGAGCAGCTGCACTATTAACATGTTGTTGCTAAGGTTCAATAAACTTCAAATATGTCTCTTCAAATGGTGTGTGTGTGTGTGTATGTGTGTATGTGTGTGTGTGTGCTTACCAAACCTAAACCCCATCATTTTCTCAGACTAAAACCAGTGTTCTGTTTTCAGTTGTGTCCTCATTAATTCAAATAAGGCTCATCTTCAAATCTTTAATAAATAACTCAGTCTTTCTTCTTTCCCTTTCTCCTTTTCCCCAAAAAACATTAATTAAATACATAATAAGTATTGAGTATATAGTTCAGAATATTTAAGAAAAGGTATTGGGACTGAGCTTTTCATTGATAGAGGAAGGCATTGCAGCACCTTCTCCACAACTTATTGGCTTAGAGAATTTCCTAGAGCACTGAGAATTTAAGAGATTTGCTCAGTACTTATCAGGAACAATATCTGAACCCAGGTCTTCTTGGCTTTCAGAATAGATTTCCATCCACCATACCACATTGCCTGGCAGGTAAGAAGTGAAGATAAATAAGGCAGGGATTCTGTCCTCAAGGAGCTTACCTTTGTGTACTGTTAAGAGAGAAAGTTTTGGAATCGGAGGACTTTAGTTTACATTCCAGCCATTCCACTATTCCACCTGCTGTGGAAAGTCAAGTGTGTCACTTTGGGCAAGAATCAACCTCCTTGACATTCAAATTCATCACCTGAAAAATTATGTGGCTAGATCAGATAGTCTCTAGGATTATGGACTGTTGCGTTTCTCCTTCCTTGCTGAAGAAGACCATGCTATCAGAGAAATGATGACTTGACTTGTACATGACTTTGTTTTGAGTGAGGGAGGGCTGTACAGGTCACCAGCCTCACTTCTCCAGAGCCATCTGAACTCATCAGCATGACTGGAGATGTCCCAGGATGGACTGGGAAACCTTGGACCCTTTAGGCCATGGTCTTGGCAGGTACTTGCTTAGGGTGAGGTAATACCCATTCATTGAAGAAGCCTGTTTAAGAAATAGTCAGGGCATGGCCCCTTTAATGAGGCCAAGAAAAAGAAAGACATCGAGCTGGGAGGAAAACAACAACAGTTACTATTGTAATCCCTCTAAGGCCTGGAGGGTCCAGAAGAGCAGGGGCCCATTGGCATCCCAGCTTCAGAGTATGGTAGGTTTAAGGTTTGGGGTAAGGAAAAGACAGGACACGACAGGGCAGGGCAGGGCAGGAGTCTAACAAGGGCTGGGGTGACTAAAGTAGCTCACCCTGGATTTCCTGGATCCCAAACAACAGATTTGACTGTCTCCCTCACTCTCAAGCAAACATGGGGAGATTTAATGAACAGAGGGAAAAGGGAGATGGGAGGATTAACTAGAGAAAATTGGCTTCCCAATTTCACCATCAGGTCCCTTTGAAACAAGGGGGCAGGACCAGAGGAGGGCATAAGGGAGGAGTGTTAAAAAAACAGATCCTCAAGTAGATTGGGAAGGGATTAGTCTGGAAACATTTCTTAGTCTCCCTTTTAATGCCTATGACCCTAGGGGCAGGTAGGGTCAAAGTAATTAGTTAAGACAGAGAATTTAGTCATGTTAAAGTGGATAACCTTACCTTCAGCCTCAATTTTTGCCCAGGGCTTGGAGAGAGAGGTGGAGAAAGTGGGAGCACTGCTCTATACCACAAGGAGGGTCAAGGATTGGACCCCCCCAGAGGGAACCCCAGGAACTGACACTTATGGAACTGCTCCCATGTGACCAGAAGGGACATTGGAGTAAAAATTGTCTCCAAGGTGGGAAAAGTGGTGGCACCGCCCACCCAGTAGATAGTCTCCAAGGTTAGTCTTAAAGTTATAACCCCAATAATGCTAAGTAGAAAATTACTTCTTACATTTTTGTTAAGGGTATGGTGGGGACATTTAACATGGTTTTTATATGTTATAGAATCATAAAGTTTTCGTTGTTCAGTCCTTCACACATAGAGTCACACACAACTAGTAAGTGTCTAAGGCTACATTTAAACTCCAGAAAATGAGTCTTCCTGACTCTAGTTCCAGTGCTGTATCCAATACAACATCTATCGACCCCACCAAAAGTTTAGTGTTTACTTTAAATTTTATTTAGTCCAACTTGTCATTTTACAATTGAGGAAACTGAGGTCCAGAGAGGTTGTATCATAGTTGCAAGTGGAAGATCAGGAATTCAATTAAGGTCTTCTTACTCCAACAGGAATATGTGATGGCCAAGTGCAAAATGTTATGGAAATAGTGGAAGAATGACTTCTATTGAAAGAAATTTGAGAAACCCATGAAAATAATCTTTGGCACTAGGATAAACTTAACGTAGGTATTTTAGAATAAAGTGTTATGATGAAGGGGAAAGGGAACAAGCATTTATTAAGTACCTCGTATGTGCCTGAACTGGGCTAATTATTTTGCATATATTAATTCATTTGATGAAACAAACAATTCCAGTTTATCTTTCCTGCTTCCTTACTCTTGTGAATTTCACAAGTCTTTTCTTACTATAACCTAATTGAGTTCTGCCTCTGTAGAATTTTAAATCTCTTTAAATATCTTTATCTTAAATCTTTATTTTAAATCTCCTTTATCTTAAATCCGGAGTTGAACATATAAGGAGAAGGGCAGAGTTTAGAGTGTTTGGTGTTCCCTACACAAGAAGACCAAGGAGTGGCGGTGGGGATCAAGAAAGTTCAACTACAATCAGTAAGTCACAAAGAATTTTAAAAGAAAGACATATTCTTTCTTGATGAGTTCAGAATTAGTCAATTGGGTCCCTTGAATGGAAACAAGAAACACTTGTATTTGTGAAGGGGCTGTAGCTGGTAAATAGGCTTCTAGGATCAAGATAAATAGATGTTTGAAGAATGATGGATGAGATCTGACCTGGAAAAGAAACCAGAAACTCTCTATAGACCTATAGACCTCTTGATTTATAACTTTGAAGAATCCACATGACCAACCTTCCCACTTCTTTGTCAAAATATTATGAGTTCCTTAGCCTATAGATGTGCCCATCACCTAGCTCCATATTTAGCATATACTCTCTCCTTTTTTGCAGCTTTTCAAATCTCCCTCTTTTCTCATTCTCGAGTTTTTCCTATTCATGTCACATCAGGTCAGGGACAGGGGCTGCAGTAACAGCTGTTGCTTCCAGAGTTCTTGGCACACTGATGGTTGGGGGATCGAGCAGCTTTTCAGAGGGTGATTGTGGGGATCTCTTTGCTGGAACTGAAGTAGGATCTCTTGCTTTACCCATGCCTGGATCTGGGTCATAGCCTGGGATGGTGGTCCTGGGGCAAGGAGAAGCACTGATGTGGCAGAGGTTGTGGCAGCTGTGGAGAGGCAATCGTACTCATATTTCCAAGGCAGAAAAGAATGTTTCTGGTCACTCACAGACCAGAGCACAGACCAGGAGAGGAGTGAACACCTTTCCTTTGATCATGTTAACTTGGAAAAGCTGAAAATTTACAGCTTCTTAGAAGTATCATTGAAAACAGCTAGACAAAATCCCTGAAGCTTGGGATAGTTTGCTCTTCACCCAGGAAGCAGAGTCTTACCTTAACAAAGAGCTACAGAGTCAAGTAATTGGTTGGGGAAATGAGGAAACAGCAGGAGAAAAAAAATCAAGCTATAGAATTTTACTTTGGTGACAAGAAAGATCAAAACAAATAACCAGAAGAAGACAACTAAGTAAAAACTCTTCCATCCAAAGCCTCCAAGAAAAATATGATTTGGTCACAGGTAGTAGAAGACCTCAGAAGGGATTTTGAAGATCAAATAAAAGAAGTAGAAGAAAAATTGGGAAGAGAAATAAGAGTGACACAAGAAAACCACAAAAAAAAAAAAATTCAACAGTTTGCTAAAGGAAACTGCAGAAAATAGTGAAGAAAATAACACCTTAAAAATAGGCTAACTCAAATGGCAAAAGAGGTTCCAAAAGCCAATGAGGAGAAGAACATCTTCAAAAGTGAAATTGGTCATGTGGAAAAGCTCAGTGAAGAAAATAATTCCTTAAAGATAAGAATGGAGAAAATGGAAAATAATGACTTTATGAGAAATCAGGAAATTGTAAAACGAAACCAAAGGAATGCAAAAAATAGAAGACGATGTGAAATATCTCACTGGAGAAACAACTGACCTGGAAAAATTCTAGGAGAGATAATTTAAAAATTATTGTATTACCTGAAAGCCATAATCAAAAAAAAAAAAAGAGCCTAGATATCATCTTCAAGAAAATGTCAAGGAAAACTGCCCCAATATTCTAGAACCAGAGGGTAAAATGGAAACTGAAAGAATCCACTGATCACCTCTTAACAGAGATCCCAAAAGGAAAAATCCTAGGAATATTACAGACAAATTCCAGCATTCCCAGGTCAAGGAGAAATATTGCAAACAGCCAGAAAGAACCAATTCAAGTATTGTGGAAACACAATCAGGTTAACACAAGATTTAGCAACTTCTACATGAAGGGATTGGAGAGCTTGATATATGATATTCCAGAGGTCAAAGGAACTAGGATTAAAACCAAGAATCACCTGCTCAGCAAAACTGAATATAATCATTCAAGGAAAAAATGAATATTCAATGAAATAGAGGACTTTCAAACATTCTTGATAAAAAAAAAAAAACAGAGCTGAAAAGAAAATGTGACTTCCAAATGCAAAAATCAAGGGAAGCATGAAAAGGTAAATAGGAAAGAGAAATAATAAGTGACTTATAAAAGTTGAACTGTTTTCATACGTACAGGGAAAGATGATATTTATAACTCATAAGACCTTTCTCAGTATTAGGGTAGTTAGAGGAGGGAATAAATACACACACACACACACACACACACACACATATAACATATATATATCTAAAAAGGAAAATTAAGGGGTGAGAGAGGAATGTACTGGGAGAAGTAGAAAGGGAGAGGTAGAATGGGGTAAATTATATCTCATAAAAGAGTCAAGAAAAAGCTTTTTACATTGGAGGGGAAGAAGGGGGAGATGAGAGGGAATGAGGGAACTTTAGTCTCATTGGATTTGACTTAAGGACGGAATAACATAGATACTCATTTGGGTATGAAAATCTATCTTATCCTACAGAAGAATCGGGGGGAAAGATATAAGAGAGGATGGGGGAATGATAGAAGGAAAAGAAAATGGGAGGAGGGGGTAATCAAAAGCAAGCTCTTTTGAAGAGGGACAGGGTCAAATGAGAGCATAGAATAAATTGGTGCAGGATTGGATGTAGGAAACATAAGTCTTTCACAACATGACTGTTGTGGAAGTGTTTTACATGACTAAACATATGTAGCCTATATCAAATTGCTTGCCTTCTCCATGAGGGTGAGTTGGAAAGGAGAAAATTAGAGAAAATGTGGAACTCAAAGTTTTAAACACAAATGTTAAAAATTGTTTTTACATGCAACTGAGAAATAAGATACCAGGTAATGGGGTATAGAAATCTATCTTACCCTACAGTCAAATAGAAGGGAAGGGGATAAGGAGAGGGTGATAGAAGGGAGAGCATATTGTGGGAAGGGGTAATCAGAATGCTTGTTGGGGTGGGAGGAGGGGAGAGATGGGGAGAAAATTTGGAACGCAAAATCTTGTGGAAATGAATGTCGAAAACTAAAGAGAAGTTTACAGGAATAATTAAAAATTTCAAAATTGAAAAGAAAAAGAAAGAAAATCAATAGTACCAACTGCACAGGAATGACAAGAGGAAAGGGCATGAATACAAGATTTAGTGAACTTTAATCTCCATGTCCATTTCAGCTATTATTTTTGTTGCCTAACAAATATTAGTGATTTTTGAAAAATTCACAGAGAATGGAGGAAAAGAGAAGATGACCCACTATTTAAACTAAAAACCAGTGAGCTTGATTTTAATTGCTGGGGGTTGGGGGGAAGGAAATCAAGTATTATTAAAGAAAGAGTGTGTGATCTTTTAGAAAAGAAAATCAACACTGAGAGTGACTATAGGTTCATCAACAACAGACAATAGCAGACTAATATTATTTCCATTTCTGCAGAGGTACTTAACTTACCGATCAAGGAATATAATATAAATAACTTATTTATTTCATTTATTTATTATTATATACATTTGACAAAGTATCTCTCACATATCCTTCTGGTCAAGATAGTTGAATGTGGGCTAATCGACCATCCAGTTAGGTAGAAATGGGACTGAGTAAGTAGATCAAATGAGAATTCATTAATACTAATCATGATCATCCTCATGATAATATTTATTCATATAGTACCTTGCTACTCACAAAGTGTTTTCCAGATATTATCTCATTGTATTGCATTAATGGAGCATTATCAACTAACAGGTAGGTTCTAGTGCATAGTCTAGGGATCTGCTCTTTTCTATGTGCTCCTGGGGGATAAAAGGTTTGGGACTCTTAGTGAACTGTAAGATATATGGTTCAACCATTCAATATGACGGCCAAGAAAGCTAATACAAACTTAGACAGCATTAAGAAAGGTACAGTGCTGAGAATAAGACATGTCTTCATTCCACCATATTCTGTCCTGGTCAGTCTAAAGTCTAGTGTACTTCGTAATCAGTTTTCAGAACCATTTTTGTGTGACAAAAGCAGCAGAAAGACAAGGATGGAGGATCATGCATTATGGAAATGGCTTATAATAGAGTCAAAATCAAGAAGAAAGGAAAAAGCATTGATGAATTCATAAAATTAAAGGAGTTGAAGATTAGAGGTAACAACGAAAAAGAGCAAGGTCAGGAGACATGAGGCAGAAAGCATAGTAGAAGATTGCTAGATTCTGAACTGATAGGGGCATTTCAGACTCTAGCATCTTGTAAACAGAGCACTTTTTTATGTAGATATTATTATAGGAGTTAAGGAAGTCCATAAATATAAGCAAAGATATTAGAAGGGTCATTATTGTGACTGTCTGAGTTACCAACTAATGACGAGAGAATCTGAGGTAAAAAAGAGGTCATGTATTAAGCAATGTATCATTGAGAAAGGTGACTTTACAATGAAAAAAGTGCTGAATGGTACTGAATGCTTATGAGAGACGTCAGTGGAGCCCAAGGAATCTACCAGTTCTTCCTGGCCCCATGGATCTGGAAGACCTAAAAAAGGAGCAATCAACATTGGAGATAGTGACTTTGGGAGAAAATAAGATTTCAATTAGTACCAGGAGATAGAAATATGAAGAAGATACAGTAGAAGAAAGGGAATTTATTAACAATAGGGTAGTTATTTTAGGGGTTACAATTAAGGGGTAATCAGAGGAGCATAGAGACAAGGAAAGTATGATCTGGATAGGGATAAGAGGATAAAAATTGTACAGGAAAAGGGATTTTTGCCTAGATAGGGAGTAGAACTTCAGTTGGAGAAAGTACCAAAAATGCATTAACTTCTTAAGATCAGGGACTGTTGGTTTGTTCCTTTGGTTTGTTTTGTTTGTTTGAAAGCTTGCACAGTGAATGGCAGATAATAGGCTTTTAAAAAAATACTTGTTGCAGTGAACTGAAGTTTGTAAACTATCAGTCTGTTGCAAGGTTCTAAATAGAATATTGATGCGATAGAACCTTCACAAATCCCACCTAAATTAAATTGACTAACATATTTCAAACCCCAAATAATGGACTTTAATTTTTCAGTCACTGACAAACTGGATCAAGAAGATATTTGTGGGGAAAGTCCTAGCAATCATGAAAATATACCATATAGACAGTTATTCATATATCAAGGTCTGACAATAACTTAACATTAATTCAATTTTTGTAAAAGAAATAAATCTGACTATGAAATAAATGTTATGACTAGTGAAATAAATATACCCAATATATTTTAAAGAGAATTACCTTCTTGGATAGTCATATTAAAATAACCTTTAAAAGTGATTAGCAGTGTTACAAAAATTTAATAGGAACTGTACAAATAAAATTAAATCTCCAGAGAATTTATTATGGGATGAAACCTCTTTATAAGGAATATTAGAATTTCAATAAGTTAAAACGGAGAACAAGTAGGTTCTGCTGTTCATCTTGAAACTGCTAAAGACATTTTTCCCTTTGATTCAGCTCCTTCTTAGGTACCTTAAGGGCCAAGTTTAAAGAAAAATCCTTTTATCAAGTTTTACTCAAGAATGATAGAGGACATTATCATTGAAATGTAAAATATTTGCAATGTCTCATTCTATCCTATGTTTTCAGATTCTTTTTCTTTTAACTTTATTGAATTTATGGGCTTTCCCTTCTTTGAACATTTATTTAAAAACCACCCTTTTCAAGGTCATTTATTACAAAAAAAATCAATCATGATCCTTCAAGAGCTTAAAAGCTAGCCATAGACATTCATTTTTATCTTTGTAATGTTTAAAGGGATCTAAAGTTTCATCATCATAGGTAGTCCTTCCAATGATACAGATAACAGCCCATCCCTCCTTTCTCATTCTGTGTGGCTTTGCCTGTGTCCTCCAATTAGACCCCTTTAACAGCTTCACTCAATGTATATTGCTCTTTTCATCTGTTGACATTATACACAGACTCATTCTCACAACATGACCAGAAAGTCTGCTTCTCTAACGATACATTCTTGATATATTTGTAGAGTTCCATGTATACAGTTGACCACAACAAGATGCTGTATCTTCTATATTACCACCACATGTATTTCCATTAATCTTTGAGTGACCCACAATTTCAATTGTGTTATTGCGTGATTTATACAAAGACAATATTGGGAGAATGTTGGTATTAAAAAAATGAGCTTTTCCTTCAGGGAGAAGCTGTCACAATTTCCCAAATGCAAGCTAGCCTGCTACCTTCTGCCTTCTAAGGACTCAGTTGATTACTTATGTGCTGTTGTTGTCCAAGACATATAGGATGTTCCAAAAGGTATCACCTTCATGTGTTATTGCTATAATTGCAAATAAGAGACATTCATCTAGGTCAGTTCTGTGAATATATAGTTAGATGAAACATTTTTGAGTTATCGTGGATCACACTTAAACATCTGGAATGTTCCCAATTTTGAAGAAAACAACACGATACAATCTACAAATGCAAGTATCTTGAAGGTGTCAACATCTACAATGAATATTATAATTGAATAGAATACTCACCACACTACACACAAAAGTAAATGTCATTAGTGAATATACATCTCACTCTTTATGCCACATTAGATATTAGTACTGTGGAAATTGCTAAATAAAGCTTTCTCTCTGGCATAATTTGTATCAAGGAACTTTAGATGATCATGACATAAATGTGAGGCATACTCAATAAGAAGAAAGCCTGTAGTTAGCTCTTTGGAGTATTTTTTTTTAACAGCCAACAAAATATATCCTCAGTGAGATTTTATATTGTGTAACTGCTTAAATCAATCTTATGGTGATAAAATTGTGATCTCTGGTGAGTATTTTCTTTTACAAAAAAACAGCATGTTTTGTTCTTTTGTTTAAATCAAAGGTACACTGAACACATACATAATTATCATCATCAATAATAGATGAGGAAGTAAAGTCATAGGACTATGTTTATTGATATTTTCTTAGGTTACTTTTCTCAATAGTAGTGAAGTTCAATTATATAAAAATGTAAGTGCCTACTATGTTCCAGGAAATATCCTAGCACTCAGTTTACATATAAGAATCAGAAAATGGCTCCCCTTGGGGAGCTTGCAATCTAATGAAGGATGATGACAAGCCAAAGAAACTGGCAATCTTGAGATTTTTCCCCCATTATTTAATCTTTCCCTCTTTCAGAGACCTTGAACATCAGTACATCAGCACCCTTGATGCTGTCACCTCTAGTGTAGATCTCCTATATGTATGCTTCATCTAATTGTTCTACCCACCTCTGTTTACTTTAGTGCCATTTTTATTTTCCCACGTGGCACATCAAACACTGTCATTAGACTTCTGAGGACATGTTTTTTTATTACCTGCAGCATTTTGTTTCTTTTTTTCTTTCTTCCTTTTTTGTAATTTTGTTTTCTGTGAATTGCTGGACATTTCCCCCCTTTATATAGGTGCTTTTCTCAATGCTATTTGAGTTATGATTTATGGTATCTATCTGTCTACCTAAGGAGATTTCTCCCTTCCTCTCTACACTCAGTTTAAAGTCCTTCGGTACCGAAGGATGGTGTTTCTTTGCTGTAGCTGCAGCAGTGTCCCAGAATGGTCCAAATTAGCTTCTTAACAGGACTTTAGCTATTCCCCTTTAAACACATGTAAACAGCACAGAATAATTTTCATGCAAAAAAATCAAATTATTTTCTTACAGTACTCAATAGAAAATCAATTCTTTGGAAAGAACAAGAGAAAGGAAATCAGCTTACCTCATAGAAATAGTAAAGCAACGCTGAGATATTTCACATTTCCCCAATGACTACGTATGGCCTACAAACTATTCAGCTGGAAGTAGAACAAAGAACTGACCAGCTTCTATTTCTCTATACTCAGAGGGAACACAAGTTGTTACTGTGTACTTTCTAGAGAATCCTGGCTGAGCTACATAACCAAAAAAAGAAAAGCTTAATTCAGTCTCTACTGAAAGGCATGTAGTCAGAGTACAGACAAACTGACTGATTCTCCTTCTCATCCAGATGTAAGTAAAGGAGATGCTATTCATTTCCTAGGGATGTGTTGCTAGGCATAAAGCAGTGAATCAATCACAAGTCTCCCTGACCCTGAACTAAGTCAATCTACGTTACAAAGAAGTGTAGATAATCAAGGATGCCACAATGTGTTTTCTTTCCTAAGTCTTGTCTTATCAATAAAAGAAAGTGCCTACTCTGTTCAGAGGAAAAGTGGAGAGCGGAAGTAGGCATTTAGAGCAGGGTGGAGTGGTGAATAAAGAGTGGACCTTGGAGTCAAGAAAACCTGCGTTTAACTTCCAACTCAGACATATTGTGACTGTGTGACTCTGGACAAGTTATTCAATTTCTCAGTCCAAACTGACTCTTAAGTTGCAGAGCATGTGCAAATTTCCATTGTTTGAGGGAGTCTTCTCAGTTTTAGGTTGTTTTTATTCTTATTTGGTCATTTTTAGTTGTGTGTCCAACTCTTTGTGACCCCTTTGGGGTTTTCTTGGCAAAGATACTGAAATGGTTTGCCATTTCCTTCCCCAAATCATTTTATAAATGCAGAAACTGAGGCAAATGGGGCTGACTTGCCTAGGTTCACCCAATTATTAAGTATCTGAAGCTAGATTTGAACTCAAGAAGATGAGTTTTCCTGTCTCCAGACCCAGTGTTCTATCTATTAATCTGGATCTAGTTTCCTACTGTGACTTACTTATACTAATTAAATAGCAGGTTGATCTAAATAAAAGATAATCATAACATTTTACAACAAATTCCAGGAAAGTTTTTTAGGGGGTTGTTCTTCTGTTTGTTTTGGGTGAGATGGGGAAGGGGGAAAATGTCACATTCCGGGTATGTAGATCAGCCTTTTTAAAGGTATGGAGGTAAAAGAAAGCCTATCAAGTTAATGGGACACCATTGGCCATTACTATAAGGTTTAGGTTCTCAAACTTTTTTCACTCACAAAACAATATTCTTTACTTTGATGAGTCATGGTTCCCACATTTAGGTAGACAACATTATTAAACAGACAGGAGACTTATGCACGTACTTTTTTCCTTCAATACCAACAAGTGTTTTAAGTCAGTTCTTTGTTATTTTGTGGTCTGTATGATGTTTTAACATTAGGATATATACATATAAATAATGAATTTTATTTTGCAAATATTATACTTGCCATATTGTATATGGTCATCAGTAAAACTTGTGAAAATTATTTATACATTCTCTTTTTTCTATAGTAGTATAATATCCACAGTTTTATAGTACATCGAGATAGTTTTCATGGATAATAATCCTGTTACTTGATAAATACTTATGCTTTACAGAATTAGTGGGCAACAAATTAGTGAGATTGTAAGGCAGTCATGATCCACCAGCTGGCCAAGGGGAGGAAGTCATGGCCACCATCACCTAGCACACTTTACCTGTTGGGTCAGACTACTCACCCAATCTTACTTTGCCTTAGACCTATCCACCAATCATTGGGTGAAGAAATATGTTCAAGAATGGTCCTGTTCTCTCTACAATATCTTTGGGAGAACTTCCAGAGAGGAGAGGAGAAGGGAGGGGAGGTGAGGGGAGGGGAGGGGATGGGAGGGAAGGAGAGGGGAGGGGAGGGGAGGGGAGATGAAAAAGTGTGGCTGGTGACCTTGCATAGCCCTCCCTCACTCAAAACAAATTCAAGTTCGAGTCATGTCATCATTTTTCTGATGGCATGGTCTTCTTCAGCAACACAACCCTGTGATTAGACTCGGCTCCTCCTCTCCTGTCTGTCTCCTCTTCCCCTTTCTTCTCCTCTTCCCCTTTCTTCTCCTCTCCAAAGGAAGATAAATTTGGATGGCCAAAAATGCCCGGTTGACTTGGATTTACTGGCTAATTTCCTTTCCGTTCCTTTCCCATTCTAATGGTAGAGACACATGGAACACATGGAAGGTTTCAGCTAACAGTTCAATAGAAAAATCCCACTGATTCTTAGGGTGCTACAACAAAGTAGATGGTATTGTATCTTCATTAAGATCATTTCTAATAATAAAGTAAAATCAGTTTTTGATATTGAACTGTTTGTCAGTGTCATGGATTTTGGTGGCAAGAACTTTCTTTCCTGGATCTTCAGCAGCTGTGGATGCAGCACTTGCACAAGTTGTTGTCAGGCTGCGGCTCCATAAAGGTTGCTTCCCCTTGGCTCTGAGGTTCAATGTCCTAGGCATCTGAGGGGAGACAGTGGTCAAAGTGATACTGTATATACTTTTATATGGAGTCCTTGTCTCCCCCATGAATGTAAGTTATTGTAAGTTGGAATTATTTCATGCTTTGCGCTTATATCCCTAGCACCTAGCACAGTGTTTGGTATATATAAGGTACTTAATAAATACTGACTGATCAAATACTACATAGAGAAACACTATATAGTATTACAAGGTACATTTTCTGAGAAATTCTGTGTGGGCCAGCCAAGCATGGGTTTTTTTAGTTGTATCTATACCTAGCATTTTCATTTAAAGGAAGAAGGACTTGGATCATTAAGTGGAAAGGAATTCTTTTGAAAACTGATCTGCTGTTATTTTGTATTCTCTCCAACATTTAAACTTTAACATTTTAATCTTGAATCATCCAGAGATCTGCAAGCAATGTTTTGCAGTCTGTTTGGCATTTCTCTCCCAATGTCAAGCAAATAATGTGATGTGCCCTGGAGTTTTGAGAAAAAAGAGCAATAATCAAATGAACAGTTCACTACTTTTATATTTTTCTCAACCTCTCCATCAAGGCATATGGCAACAGCATTTGGAAACTACTATTCATCCCGCATCATTGCTGACATTGAAACAAAACTACTTTAGTTCTGTCTGCTGAAAAGAAACACATTTCGTGTTTCCATATGAAATAAAATAGGGATGCAGTGGCAGAGGTCAAAGTAGAAAGCAAGGAGTTGTGCCTGAGAGTGTTACTGAATGACTACATATGCACACACACACTCACATATATGTGCACATGTACATATACATATGCCATACCTAAAATTTGTCTTATCTCTTTATTTTTCAGGTGGAGGAAATAGGGACCCAAAAAAGACTACAAGTGACATTCAGCTAAGGTCAGAACTTTTGAATGCCACATTTGGGAAAAAAAGATATGTGATTTCTTCTTGCATGTATCTTAAGCCTGGGTGGCTTGCAACAGATACTTGAATAATATCCAGCATGTGTATATCATGGCAAGATAAAGTAATCAAACAGGAAGGAGGTAAAGAAGAAGAAAATAGCAAATGCTACACAAATGAAATGACCTAAAATGTATATTAACACCCACACACATACACACACAGACTATACACACACACAACTGTTACCACTGTCACACAACCAAAAGTAGCTTTCTCAAAGAGAAAGGTTATCAGAGAGAAAGAGAAACAAGAAGTGTTGCTTTCTGACACATTCTTTGAAAATGGAACCCAAAGCTTTGTTCCAGCAGATATTCCACATTTTACTGTCTCACTGGATACTTGGGATAGATAGAATTCAAGTCAGGAATAAAAGGGAAAAAAGAGCAAGAATTGCTTGTGTTTTGCTTTAAACATCTATTATCAGTGGAATGAAATTCATTCTCTCAGAGTTTGGTGTTGTATTAGAATAGTCTAGAAAAATAGAAAACGAAGGAGACACTCACAGACAAATGTTCCACGGAAATAAATCTGGAGTAATACAATGTGGCAATTACTTTGATATAATAGACAATAAACCTCCTCAGAAAAACTCTCAGGGGACTGAGGGAGGAGGGGAGCCAGGAATATTATTAGCTAGGAACTCACTGCCGATGAATTTCCTTTAGCCTCATGGGGTTGGCATCAGGTTTTTGATGTCTTTTCACTACAGACACGATTTTACAGATGTGTTGTACCAGGGTTGAGGAGTATTCTATGGCTGCAAAATAAAGATTATAGGAGTAACATAATTCAAATATAAAGATATTTTAATAAGACAAAAATCATGGCATAGTAGGGATTGATAGGAGACTGGGAAAACTCATGGTTCAGTCATATTTAGAATTCTCTATGTAGGACTACTCAGCGGTATATGTTTGGAGAAAGTAAAAGTAAAGCAGGTGGCATGCAGTAGAGTGGAAAGAATACTAGGGCTGGCATCCGAAGTCTGGAGTTCGAATTTCACCTGACTGCCCATGTGACTTTGGGCAAGTCATTTTAGCTCTCTCAGCTTCAATTTCCTTATCTATAAAATGAGGAAACAGGTAGACTAGATGGACTCTCAGATTCTTTGCAGCTCCATGTCTGTAATCCTATAACTTTGGGAGCAACAGCAAAAAGAGAAGGATTCTGAAAAGAAAAGACAAATGATCAAAAACAGGAGGTAGCTCACAGGGAAACAGGAGCTAGAAGAGTGACTTAATTGCCTCCTTAGACAAATTCTCAGTTTTAAAACCTTCAGTTTTCTAAATGAATGCCTAATTTATAATTCATAAATTGGCCTTCATTGTTATAATATGAACAGAATGAAAAAGGAACCAGCTTGCTTGCCATAACTCAAGGCATGTTGTTTAAACGCTCCCTGGAATCCTAGCTTATGCTCTAGGCATTGGTAAAAAGAAATTTCTCTGACTTTGATTCTCTTGTTTGGTCAAGTTAAATAATTTAGGCTGTCTTTATTATGATCCCCAAGGAGAGTCTTGACCTTTCAATGAAATTTTTCTCCTTGCTCCTTTAATAAATGTTTTGTTTGTTCTTTAATCCTGTCCTTGTGGACATTTTGACCTTGATTTGAACATAAGTAAACAATTAGAAATATTTATGAGAGTTTATGCTAGAGTCTAATAGAGCATTAGGTTGAACCTCAGGAGAATAAGTTTCCACTGGCTGTGAGTTTTGGTAAGTCATGAAACTTCTAAAGATTTCATTTTTTTCTAAATGGGAGAAAATGGTATTTATTTTATTCCTTATTGCCTCAAAATGTTGTTAATGGAAAAATAGTATGCTTAGAAAGTGGCTTTGCATAGGGCGTAGAAATCTGGCCTAGAAGGCCAGAAGATATGGATTAAATCTTACTTCTATAAGATGCTTGCAAGTAGGGGTTATTTCATTCTTTGAATTTGTATCCCCATCACCTAGCACAATGCTTGTATCTTGTACGTGCTTAATAAATGCTAGATGATTAATTGATTGATTCTGATAGTGGCTGTATGACCCTAGGCAAGTCACTTAACCTCTCTCTTGGAAATTCAGGAAATGTTTGATCTCAGTGCATAAGACAACTCCATAAATTACAGAACAGATGAAAGCTGCCATGGAAAATAGAGCTTTCTCCAAGGGAGTTCCTTGTAACATGAAGTCACTGGTTCATTTAAAAAGAAAAAGGAAAAAAAAACAACTTTATATTTATATAGGGCTTTACGTCTTTATGGTTTACAAAGTGTTTTTCATACATTTTCTCAATTGGTTCTCACAACAGCCCTGAGAGATAAGTGTTATCATCTTCCCCCTTCTTTAAGGTGATGCTCTTAAGGCTAAGAGAGTTTAAATCACTTGTAAAGGGTCTGGTGACTTCTTTGTGTTCTCGGGACTTAGAACAGTAACTTGCACATAAAAGGTGCTAAATAAATGCTTGTTGAATTGAATTAAATATCCTATATCCTCCAGTTTTTCAAGGGGAAGCCTGCCTGGTGTTGCGCCTTAAGAGATAATGAAATAATGTGAAGTATATGTGAATTTATTTATGTACTTTATTGAGCCAGGAGAGCTAAATCCAAAAGTTATGGTGAATTTCCTTGTACAACCATCTGAAGAGAGGACATCACGTTGATTGAGTGCTATTTTATTCCTGCCCAATTCCCCTGATCCGAGCTGACTTTCTCCTTTTCTACAATCTCCACCTATCATGCAGAGGACTCAGGTAGAACTCTTTAGTTGTTTTTCACCCATTATGTTTCTGTCTACACATCCTAGTGTAATTCTTTCCCCTGTTTCTTGGCAAAATTAGTTTTGAACAAGTTTGCCCATTCTTGGCCTTAGTTTTCCAGCAGCTATAAGTGTTCTTTAATGCTGTATTTTTTAAATTTCTTCTTTAGTCCAACCAATATAACCAGTCACAAAAACTTAGAAAGTTACCATTCAATTTCCTTACTGTAGCTGAAACTTGACTCTGTCTTGAACCTTCCAAATCTCTCAAGGACTATCCCATTATGGTCTCTCTGACAACTCCTTCTGTCTCAGAGAAGGGGAGTGAAAAAATGAATTATCTTTTGCCTACCCAAAGGCTCTGGGTTCAGATTCAAACCCCAGATCTATTTACTACCTATGTGAACTTGAACATGTCACATGAATAACCTCTGAGTCTCAATTTCCTCAAATGCCAAATATGTGTGTTTAGTTAGGCTTCCTCTAAATATATTTCCAGTTCTAATCAAGAAGATATTCTAAAAGACAAAATAGGAGACTACAAAGATGGAAATCAAGTGGAAAATGATAGAATAGCATCCTTGGGGGAGGAGCTTGCAGGACCCTGCCCTCTTTGATTTTTCCCTGGAAAACAGTGACAGAATCACTTGGGCCAGAGGAGTAAGAGGTACATTCCAGTCACAGAACTCAGTTGTTTGGATTCTTTATTTTCCAGGATCGTGTGATGATTCAGGGAGGCTAATTGATCTTTTAGGTTCTTTTTATAAGCTTCTCTATCTCCGTTATGGATTCATCTTACTCCATCCCCTAAATTGTACATTTTCCCAGCGTTTTTCCTTGGCTACTCTATTTTTCTTTTTCTAAGATTCCTTTCATTCTGAATTTTGTCTCCTTCCTTAGCCTTAGCAATGACTTAACAATTCCTGACTAGTTAATTCTCACTTCTATATCTCTGGCCTCTCCTATCTTCCAGTCCAAACTCTCAGGCTGCTGGACATTTTTCACTGGTTAATCTCTTATTAACCCAAATTTGAAAGGCCATTCGATCAATAAACATATATTAAGTACTTACTATGTGTTTAGCACTGGGGGTACAAATATAAAGATTATAAATGAAATAATCTCTGCTCCCAAGGAACAGATTCCTAAAATCAACTTAACTCTTCGCTTATCTTTCTATTGTTAATGGCACTGTTGCTTTCCCAGTTACCTGGTCTCATGTTTATGGCATCTATCTTTTTCTTTTGACTGTGATTATAATTATTCTTTTCAACTCATGCTTATCTATAAAGTCTACTGACTCTTCCCCCTTTTCCACAGTCCTTTTCCTTTTCTATACATCCTATATAAATTGCCAGTTTCATATTCATAAAACACCTCACTTATCATGTCACTCTACTTAAAAAGTTTAATGGCTGTCTATTACCTACCAAATTTAATCCGTATTCTTTCAAGTCTCTGAATGCAATCTATATCCTCAGACTTGTAGACTATTACTCCATATATGAAGCTTCCACTAAACTGATCCACTGTGTTTCAAAATTAGTTTGTACTTTTTTGTACTGTATTTAATAAACATATACTAGATGCTTAATAAGTGCTTATGAATTCATGGATTGATAGAAGATCATGATATCTGAGTGACTTAGAGCATTCATCCTTAAACTGTTTATTTAGAAGCATAGTTTTTATATGTAGTACATGATTCTTTAAGATATATAGCCCATATATAACTGAAAATAATTTACCATTAGCAAAGACAAATTCCATATTACATTAG